>CM053617.1:34513923-34536278 GCA_028646535.1 Procyon lotor | reverse complement strand
TCAGATGCTTAACCAACTGTGCCACCCAGGTGCCCCTGAAGAACCCATTTCTAAGGGGAGGGAGAGACCACTGATGTCAAGTGCTGCTGTCACGAGGATGTGATGACCTAGGGGATTAAAGGTGGGACAGAGTTGGAGGACCAAGTCCCCAGGTACTTCAACATATATTATTCCATTTTACAGATATGGAAACAGAGGATCAGAGAGATGGGTTGACTTTTCAATGTCGCTTAGGAAGTGGCAGAGTCAAGATTTGAGCTTAGTTGTGGGTGACTCCAAATTTAAGAAATATATGCCCTCTGCCATGCTGCCTCTCTCTTACCTTTCCCCCTCATACTTAGCATTAACTAAACACGAAATACGTGACTGCATAACTGAATACCAGGAATATTCGAAAATTTTCATCATCTGGAAGTGGTGGAAAGTCTTACTATAAACTTTTATTGTTATTGTTAGAGTTCTTCCCTTTAGGTGATTTTACATATTGCCACCTTGTTTTCTTAGACCTTCTGTAGAAATGATGAACGTCCCCTACAAAAGCCCAAGTGATTAAGCTAATACATTTCACACGAGTAGTATTTGAAGGGAACAGACCATATTTACTAGGAATGTACGTCTACTCTCTACTCAGAATGTATCTATTTTCCTTTCTCAGCCCAAAAGGAATCTGTGAAATTTAATACTTCTGGTGACAGATATATGAAGAGGTTGTCATTGTGTGACATCATTCTTTGGCCCTTTTCAAAGCCCCACCAGAAGGGTACTTGGAGCTGCGCGGATGGATTTGGGACAGTATTACAGAGCAGTGATGTACCATTGTGTTTTAGACCAGTCACTATCGATACTTCTTTGACTCTGGGCAAACTGTTTCACTGCCTTCCTTGAACCTTATTTTCTTCATCTGCTCAGTAGGGTTCCTGATAGCTACCTCATAGGACAGGTGTGAAGATTAAATGAGATGACTCACCCGAAGTGACCATCACAGGGGTCTGGCATATAGCAAGCACTCTTTTTTTAAAATATTTTTTAATTTTTCCCCCCAAATATGTTTATTTTATTCTTTCAGTGTTACAAGATTAATTGTTCATGCACCACACCCAGTGCTCCATGCAATATGTGCCCTCTTGAAGGATAGTTCCTCTTAACAAATCACTAATGTCCCGTGGGAAAGTTCATCTTTGGAATTTAATCAAGGAAATATGTAGCAGGTCAGTGCACGTCTTTATGAAGAGCGCCAGAGGATGGAGACATGGCGTGGCTCATTGTTGAGGTGAACCCGAATTATAAAATTTCTGTGTGTTGAGCTTGCTGGGGCCCTAGTTCTCCCTTTTAAACTCCTACACATCTTTTAAGACTCAGCCCAAATGACCCTCCCCTCACTTTGCAACACCTATGAATTGCTTCCATACCTTTCTTTTTCCCGACACCCCAAAGAACTCAGGCTGTGATTCCTTAGTGGTCCTTAGCTTCTTCCCCCCACCTCCCATGTCCTGTCTCCCTACCAGGATTTGCAACTCTTGCCAATCTGTAATTCATTTCTCAGACATGTACCAAATACCTGTGAGGCACCGGGGACGCCCAAACACCTTGGAGAGATATGGTCCTCACACTCCGAGAATTTATGGTATCAAGGGGGAGAAACGTGTGCTCATGGATCACTGATCTACAGAAGCTAGGCTGTGCTTGCAGGGGCCACTCCAGATCCTCTGCAATTTGCAGCCAAGTTCAAGCTCCCTGCAGACAGTACAGCTCAGCCAGATTCCTACCAGTGGCGTGGACTCAGACTCCATGTTTTAGATATGAGTCAACTGTCCCCAACAAGTACATTGTCGTTTTGCAGAATTTTGACAGAAGGATGCTTGGGAAAGGGAGTGCTGACACTTAGGGAGTTTTAAAAATAGCTTTAATTACGGCGTGCAGCAAATGTATCTGAAAACTAAAGGTTAGTATTTACCCTTGTGCATTTCTATCCATTGCTTTTCCCACAAATGGGTTCTGATGGATTCCGATGAACTCACTACTTGTGCCAGAAAGATCCTATTATCTGTGCCTTCTACCCTGTTATTACACCTCCTTTGCCAGGCTGGATAATCAGCATGTACCACACGGAGAGGCGAGAAGTAAGCACGTGCGCGCATGCGTGCACACAAAGGGCTGCTGCCTTTGCGCAGCATGGGGGGTCGCAGGCCCCTCGCGGGGCTCCCAAGGAGTGTGCAGAGGTGGAGGCCGGAGACGATTCAGACCAGCGAAACTTCTCGGGAAGTGTCTTAAATAATGTTTGAGGGCTCATAGAGACCAGATGCTTGGTTTTGGTTTTTTTCCCCACTGTCTCAAACCAAAGGATGTTCTGTGCACTGGGACCCACTGTCTCTTAGAACTGGTTGAGGAATCCCCAATGAATTTTGTCCAGTTTCAGAAAGGGGAGTGATCAGAACTAGGATACAGTTTCCTGCAGCCTTGCAGACTGGCTTGTTGGCTGCAGAAGCGATGAGGGGCTGAGTCAGGTGCCCCTTGTGCCTGGCACTCCTCTCTAGTCAGGGTGCAGAGTGGGGCTCCTGGACAAGAACTGCTGAAGAGCCCACCTTGTGAGGCCAGTGGGGGTCCTAATGGCCTCCTCCCTACCCTCAGATCTCTGCTTGTTTGCTCTGGGGCATTGCAAGAACAGTGAGCTGAGTGGTTTGCCTTCCAAGGCGAGGAAACTTACATTTGAGTACCTACTATGTGCAGGCCCTGCTATGGATGTGTTATAGACATTATTTCAGAAAAAGTATATTCATCCATGAAATCCCATTTAAAGGGATTTCAAGAGAAATTTGAAAACCCATTCAAAGCGAGAAATTTCAAAGTGAGAAATGTGAACCCGTTTATAATAAGGTATCTTCCTCCTTGCCCTCATGATGGTTGTGCAAAGGTCCCTGGATTCTGTACTGTCAGTATCAATTGCAGAAAATTTCTGTGAATAGATACTTAGGAAGTACCAACACGCTTCGGGTCTCAAGCCTGGGCATGGTGATTTTTTTCCCTGTCTGAGCCTGGAAGACCCCAGGCATCGTGCACAGCCTTCCTAAATGAGTACCAGCTACTCCTCTCTGACACTTTACTTTGGGTTAATGTGTATCAGGGGATGAGCAGACCCACAAACCCCTCTTCTGTCTCCTTTCCATCTCAACTGGAAGTTTCCAAAGAGGCTCAAGCCACTTTGACCATTCCCATCCCCTAAGCCACAGAAGCTTCCCAGCCAACATCATTGCCAAGTTCACGTATTTGCTGAAAGAAAATATCCTGGGAGAAAGAAGAGCATAAACTTTCTAGAGCATAAAGTGTTGCTTGCTTCTGTGTATGTATGAGGGCACATCATGGTAGTGAGAGAGAGACAGGGACGGAAGGAAAGCCGTGAAAAATTGCTCTGTTTCTTTCTTACTCTTCTGCCATAGTAAAACAAAAGACATTAATATACTAATGACTTATCCTTTCCAATAGCCTTATATATGTAGTTTATTTTGCCAAATTGAGATTTCTTTGTTGTGTTCAGCTTTGTATCCTACTGCTTTCAATTAATAATGTATAATTCACATTTTATCATGTCAGTAGCTAACATTTGGAATAATATTTAATGGTCTCGTAGTAGTCTGCCATTTGGAGGAATCATAACTTATGCAAATTTCTGCATTTTTGGAAACTTAGGTTAATTAATGCTGTTGTAAATAATGCTGGAATTGACATATTTCTACCTGGATCTGATGTGTCTCTGATTCCCAGTGATGGTAAAAATAGTGTTTCAAAGTATGGGAACTCTCATGGAGCCTAAGCCCCTTTTATCAGAGTGTTCTGTCTCATCCCACTCTTGTGTCTTGTGAACATGAATATACTCATTTTTCATCTTTACCAATATTATAGATAAAAAGGTTCACTGCATTGTGTTCACTTGTATTTCTTTGCTTATTAGTCAAGCCAAACACTTTGAACATTTACTTTTTTGATCATACCTGCTTCTAACTTTGTGACTTAGCTGCTCATGTCCTTTGTGCAGATGTATTCATCTTTTGTTATGTGACTGGATCCTTATAAGGGCCTTCTGAGAGAGCTATTACTAACACTGGAGTGAAGAGTACAAATTTGAGGGTCAGGAAAGGTCTAAGGTATCACAGCCGTATAAAGACAGGCTGGAATTTTAGGCTCACATTGATTTTTTTTTTTTTTTTTACGATTTTATTTATTTATTTGACAGAGAGACCACAAGTAGGCAGAGAGACAGGCAGAGAGAGGGGGGAAGCAGGCTCCCCGCTGAGCAGAGAGCCTGATAGAAGGCTTGATCCCAGGATCCTGAGATTATGACCTGAGCCGAAGGCGAAGGCTTTAACCTACTGAGCCACCCAGGCACCCCGTTTTTTGTTTTTTTTTTTAATATTTTGTTTATCTATTAGAGAGAGAGAGAACGAATGGGAGAGGGAGAAAGAATCTGAAGCAGGCTCCGCACTGAGCACAGCCCGACGTGGGGCTCGATCCCATAACCATGAGACCATGACCTGATTTGGATGCTTAACCAACTGAGCCCCTGCCGGCTCCCCAAGCTCGTATTGATCTTGTTCAATGAGATGCTGCCTTTGAGCCAGCCTAGTCCTACATTAAAGGGAGATACATGTTCATCTGTGTATTTTAAGGGTCAAAATTTCTGCACCAAAGAAATAAGTCTTCCAATTCTTATATTGGATTAGATCATTTTAATTCCTGAATCAAAACTAGGTTTTACAACTTAAAGTGACATCAAATTTCCTATTAACCTTAGATAACACACAGAAAGTCACGAAACAGTTGTCTCTACTTTGTATCCAAGAGAAGGGGATGAGCAATGCCAGGGGACCCAGAGAAGGCTCATAAAGTAGTTTTTATGATACAACACAGAGAAACTTGTGTAAGGCCCTGGCTCTGTTTTGTGCTAAGCCCCTCCGAGAAGACTTGCAGTGAGGGAGCAAGTGACACCGTCCTTTCTCTTATGGGGAGTGGAAGCGTGTCCATGTTCTCTTTTCCCCCTCAAAGAAATGTTCTTCACTAAATCCTCTTCCCCTCAATTTTGAGTCTTCCGGTGGTTGTTGTTGTTGTTCATAGCCTCTCTGGGGGTGAGACTATTAAAATATTAATATAAAGTATAATTGACATTAAAAATACTGCACAATTTGATGGGTTATGATTTGGAAGGTTTTTTTTTTTTTTTTAAGATTTCATTTATTTACTTGACAGAGAAAGAGCATGAGAGAGAGAGAGCACAAGCAGGGTGAGCAGAAGGCAGAGGGAGAAGCAGACTCCCGCTGAGCAAGAAGCAGGGAGCCTGATGTGGGACTTGATCCCAGGATTCTGGGATCATGACCTGAGCTGAAGGTGGATGATTAACCGACTGAGCCACCCAGATGCCCTGATTTGGAGGTTTGACATATACACTTGTGAAACAATTGCCACAGTCATGATGATGCTCCTTTCTATTACCCACAAAAGATTTTTTCATGTCCCCACATAACCAGTTTCTCTCTCCACACAATCCCAGGCACTTCTGATCTGTTTTCTGTCAGTGTAGATTACTTTGCATTTTTGAGGACTTTATATTAATGTAATCATACAGTACATACTCTTTTTTTGTCTTTTTCAGTCAGCATAATTTTGAGATGTATTCATGTTGTTAATGTAGATTGATGGTTAATTTTTGTATATGGTGTGAGGTAAAAGTTGAGACTAATTTTTGCTTTATTTTGATTTATTTCTGTGCATGAATAATTGTTCCAGCACCATTTGTTGAAAATAATCTTCTTTCCCCTTTGGATCATTTGTTGAATATCAATTAGACTTCAGTGTTTGGATCTATTCCTAGATTCTCTCTTCTGTTTCATTGACCTATACATCTATCTTCACATGAGTGCTGCACTTTCTTCATAGCTGTAGGTTTCTGAAATCAAGTGGAGTAAGTTTTCCACCTTTTCCTTCTTTAAAAATTTGCATTTACCCTTCTACATCCTTCCCATTTTCATAGGGCTGGGACTAGGATGAGGCAAGCAAGGTACCTAGGGCACAAAATTTAGGAGGGAACTCACCCTCAAGTTTGTGCAAGCACCTCAGCTTAGTTCTGGCCCTGCATTTCCATATAGATTTTAGAAAAAAAGCCTGTAGGATTTAATTTCATTTGTATTGAATCTAGAGATAATCTGAGGGAGAATTGAGAGCTTCACAATATTGAGTCTTCTGATCCATGAACAAGGCTTATCTTTTCATTTATGTATATCCTCCTTAATTATTTTCAGCAGCGTTCTGCAGTGTTAAATGAATAAGTCTTGTTAAATTCATCCCTGCGTTTCTAATATTTTTGATATGATTGTAAATGGTGCTGATTTTTCAATTTAAGTTTACAGTTGTTTGTTGCTAGTGTGTAGAAAATAGATGATTTTCGAATATTGACCTTATATCTCACAATCTTGCTAAACTTACATATTAGTCCTAATGGCTTTATTTGTAGATTTACTGAGATTTGCTCTACAAACAGTCATGTTACATGTGAATAAAGACAGTTGTAAATAAAGAAAAAAGATTTCTTTTTCTTGCCCTATTGCACTGGCTAGAACCTCAGAGCAATGTTGAATGGAAGTAATAAGAGTGCACATGTTTGGTTTTTTTTCCTGATTTTAGGGAAATACCTTCAGCTTCCTGACATTATTTATGATGTTACATATAGGTTGATCATTGATACTTGTAATCAGGTTGAAGTTTTCTCTTATCCTTGGCTTACCGAGGGTTTTTAATAGAATTAGTAATTGGATTTTGTCAAATGTTTTTTATTCATCTATTGATATATTCACATGGTTTTTCTTTTTTGTTTTCCGTTGATATAGAGTACTAAATCAATTCATTTTCAAGTTTGAAACCAACCTTACAGTCCTGAGATGAATCCCACTTGATCATGATGTTGCTGGATTTTGTTTTGTTCGGAGTTGTTGAATTTACACTTAGCTAAAGTATTAGCTAAAACATTTTAAGGAAGTTTTATATCTATGTTCATGAGGGATGTTAGTTTGTAGTTTTCTTATCCTATAAACCCTTCATCTGGTTTTGTTATTAGGGTAGTACTGACCTCCTGGAATAAGAATTTGTTTCCTTCTCATCAGTTTTCTGAAAGAATTGTTGTAGAATTGATATATCTTCCTTAAACATATATAGAATTCACGAGTGAAGATATCTGGCCCTGGAAGTTTCCATACCTAACCACTCATTTTCATGATGGGAAGATTTTAAACAACAAATCCAGCTACTTTAGTAGAAATAAGGATAATTAGCTTATCTTTTTTTCCCCTAAGTGAGGTTTGGTAGTTTACATCTGTCAAGGAAGTTGTCCATTACATCTAAGTTTCTTAAAGTTCTGATATGCTTGTGATAAATTCTCCACCTTTTGTTTTTCATTCCTTAAAGATATCATTTTATTGACTTATGATTCACCTTGTTCCTGATGGGAGATCAGCTGCCATTTTTATCTTTAGTTTTCTCTGCATACTGGATCTTTTCCCTCTGGTTGCTCTTAAGATTTTTCTTTTTCTCTCTAATTGTGTACTTGGGTGTGAATGTCATCAAATTTAGAAATTGTTTGACCATTATTTCTTCTAATATTTTTTCTGTCCTTCCCTTGTGTGGACTTAAATGACCTATATATTAGGTTGCTTGAAATTGTTCCCCTGCTCACTAATACTTTGTTGATTTCTCCCAGTCTTTTTTTTTCCTCTGTGATTCATTTTGGGACTTTTTGTTTTGATACTTTCAGGTTCATTTATTTTTCTTCTAATCTGCTGTTGATTTCATCTAGAGTAATTTTCATCACAGACATTGCATATTTTATTTGTAGAGATTCAATTTGTGTCTTTTATTTTTCTCCCTATCATGTACATACTTTCCTCTACATTCTTGAACATATGGTGTGTGTTTATACTATCTATAATATCTGTTTTAATGTCCTGTTCTACTAATTCTGCCAGCTGTGTTATTTCTGGGTCTCTTTCCATTGATTGATTCATCTTCTCATTATAGATAGCATTTTCCTGTTTCTTTGCATGCCTGGTAATTTTAGATTGGATGCCAGACATTGTGAATTTTACATAGCTTGGTGCTTGATTCTTTTCTTCCTTTAAATACTTCTTTCCTCTGCTCCTCCCCCCTTGGACAGAGTTAAGTTATTTTGGAACATTTTAATTTTTTTGAGACTTACTCAGAAGCTTTGTTAGGTCAAAACCAACTTTAGTCTATTTCTAATTTGACCCATTATTGAGGGTTGATAAACCTGATCCTTCCTGGTTGTCCTTTCCTTAGACTCAGGTAGTTACTTTACTTACATGCACTAATCAATATGCAGCTAAAGACTCAAAGGGAACTTTCAGTAGATTTCTGGAGGGCATTTTTTTTTTTTTTTTTTTTTTTTTTTTGTAGCTCTCTCTTCTCTGGAATTCTGCCTTATTATTTGCAATTGTGTTGGCCTCCTCAAAACCTAAACTCTCCTCAACTCATGGAAGCCATCAGGCTCTGCCTAGGTTTCTCCTTCCTTTGCTGCAACCTGGAAAGTCTGTTAAGTTCATGCTCACTTCATTTATTTCTTTTCTCTTGGGTATCACTTTTCAGCTATGCCTGTTGTCTAATACCTGAAAACTGCCCTTTCGTATGTCTTGTTTTTTCAGGTAAATGGTTATTTCAGTCCCTATGAGTCCATCATGGTCAGAATTTATATAGTTAATTACCATGCTCTATATCTTCTACTCCTCTGAATTTCTATTCTCAGGTCTTTACACTTGAGTCGACACAATTGGATCCAGTTCAAATATAAGGGCTTTGATATGGTAAACATGAGGCTATAAACTTCAGAGCCTTCCACTTCAGGCTCTGGGTCATGCAATTTTATTTTACTATCCTATTTGGAAATTTTAAAAATAATATTTCAGGATTTTAAATTATAATGCAACTAAAAATTATAATTTTCTGCCAGTTCCTTGGAGATTAAAAAACCATGAAGTGTTAATGTGAAACATAAGGTCTCATTTTGCTAGTGGTAGGGATAGTTGTGCACAAATAAAAGCAGACTTAAATATTCTCCTGAGACAAACAAATAGGTATTGCAAACAAAATAATTAAAGTGGTTTGTAGCAAGCAAGCAAATGAGTGCGGGGAAGGATTAGCTACTATTATATTTATTTTTCTGTTTGAATATCTGCTTGGGAATAAGCTGCAAATCGAAGCCCTGATCAGCTTTTAAAAATTTAACAACAGAATGAAGAGCATTGGCTTTATGTTACGGAATTACTTAGGTCAGAGTTTCAAATACCAACATTTTTGAGGTTTACCTTTTTTTGGGTGTGGAATTCTGAAGAACTCCTTCTCCCCTTTGCTCCCTTCCTCTCTTCCTCTCTCTCTCCCTTCCTCTCTCTTTTCCTTCTTCACTCCTTTCTCCTTCTCTTCCCTTCTTTACCTAAGTATTTACCAGGACTGGTGCTCAATAGTAGAAAGGCAAGAGAGTATGAGAGACATACGCCTTGCCCTCAAGGAGCTGGCTCTGGTTCCAAGCCCAGCATAGATGGGGCAATGCTTTACACCTGTAGTTCCTTCCTGGTTGTGCAGGGAACACAGAATTCAGTGTCCCCAGATCTGAATCAGCATTGTGGATATATGATAAAGGGCTAGAGGATCCTTAGAGATGTTGGATCCGAGTAAATGGAGTTACCTTCTTCAGCTCTTGAGACTCCTTTTCCAGTTGAGTTCTGTAGTGTTCTAGTGGGGCCATAAGGTTGTGTGAAGGGCCACTTTTCTGACTGTGACTGTAGAGCCTTGTTACCTGGACCAGTCTTACTCGGACTCTGCCCTGAGTCATTGAGCTGTGTACACCCTACACTACTGCCCTTCCCTCCAAGTGGCAGCAAAGCTACGTTTAGCTTGTCCCTACGGTTATTAGCACTTTTAATACTCAGGCCCAGACTTGCATAAGAATATATTTCCGCTCCAAACTAGAGCATATTTGAGGTATGTCACATCTGGAGAAGGGAGGGTCAGGTTAGCGATCACTGAATCGCTTCTGGGAATTGCTTAGACCCACCTTGGATGTTCAGAGTCCTTGGAATGAAGGGAACCTACCTGAGTGGTGGTGTGTGATATGGGGTTGTGGGAATTCAGAACTTGCAAGCTTGCTGGGAGCCAGAAGGCCGAAGATGGGGGTAAAAGAGGGAGGGAGGAAGAGTGAGATCCAAGAGACGAGTAGAAATGGGAAAAAAGAAAGCGAAAGTAAAAGATAAGGCAGAAAAGAGAGGAGAGAAGTAGAGTGTAAATCCCACAGACAGCCCACTCCAACCCAGCCGTCATCCATAAATAACTCACAGCCAGAAGAACTTCACTGTCTCCCGTAAATGCTGGGGACACGTGTGGGTCCCCTGGCTCATTGGAAGACAGATGTCCACCTTGTGCTCATGGTCAAATATAATAGAATAAAATGTGATGAAATAAAAACTCAATTAAATGAAATAGAATGAAAGAGCCACTAAATATGCAAAACCCCGGGGGACTTGTTTGGGCTTTCTGGGCGTCGTGATAGCAGATACTCCTATAAGGCAGCAGGCCTGGGGAGGGTTTCCCAGAACTGCACAGAGAGCCTGAGGGGACATCTGTTTCACCCCGTGGTCATGGCAGGTGCGGGCCTTAGGAGGCAGGGCCGGCTGCTCACTGCTAGCTGGTCGGACTGCGCCACTTAAGGGAATGGGCTGTGCTGGAGGAGGTGGGGGCAGCTCTGCCACCTGTACCCTGGGCAGCCCCGGGTACAATGAGCAGGTGGAATGCTGGCTTCACTGTGAGCAGAACCCATTTGTGTCACTTATTAAAATAAAGGAAGCCATGCAAATTTTCAATTAATGGGCCATTTTATTTAATGATAGGACGATTGAGTCCTGGTTTGATGTCTTGGCAGGGAATCAAGTGACCCGAGGGGTCTCCTGGAGATGAGGAACAGGAAAGAGCTACATGCAGATTGAGATGATCTGCCGTGAGCTCCCTTAGGGCTGTGTGTGAGCCATGGGGTGGAAAAGGACAGAAAGAAGGCTGCTCTGGCTTGCCCAGAGATCAGGCTGTGGCCAACGTTTTGCTGGACCTCAAAGGATGTCTGAAGAGCTTTAGCTTCTGAGTTAGAAGGATAAGGAGTGCTCACCGCAAGGCTCGGTACTAGACATGTTGAATTCCATTGCATTAAAGTCACTGAATGCAGTCAAACTCTTGGGAAGTACCATTACCCAACTATAGATGACACTCAAAGGAATTGGGTACCGTGTCCAAGTTATGCAACCAGGAAGAGGAGAAGCCAGGACTGGAACTCAAACCCACTAGATTCCCAGATACTATACTCTCTTCATTTCACTGCGTAATACCCTAGACCAGTGCTTCTTAACTTTGAGCGTGCCTACTGGTCAAAACGCAGATTCCAATTCCATAGGTCTAGGGTGAAGCCTGAGATTTGGCATTTTTTTAACAAACTCGGAGGTGATGCTGATGCTGTAGGCCCATGGACCACACTCTGGGGAGCAAAGGCATCCTTTATTGGCAATTTCCTACATCCTGTGTAAAACAGGGAGGCTCATGCATACCCCATGAGCTTCTCAGGGATGATGAATGAGACAGGGTGTCTCTGGTCAGAACCACCACTCAGAAAGTGCCTTCCTGGGATGCCTGGGTGGCTCGGTCAGTTAAGCAGCTGCCTTTGGCTTGGGTCATGATCCCAGGGTCCTGGGATTGTTGAGCCTGCTTCTCCCTCTGCCTACAGCTTCCCCTGCTTGTGCTCTCTCTCTGACAAATAAATAAATAAAATCTTTAAGAGAAAGAAAGAAAGAGAGAGAGAAAGAAAAAGAAAGAGAAAGAAAGAGCCTTCCTGGCACCTTTTGTGTCCTGGAGATGTAGTGAGCACTGAGCTTTGGCAGCTTCCTCCCACCCTCTCTTTCTCACCGGGATGTCCTGGTCTCTTTGGAGCCTTAGCTTGCCTGACCTTAAGTGTTCCATAGGGATCTGAATGCAACAGATATTCTAAAAAGTCTGTTGACTTTGTTGGGAGGAAGTCTTCCATCACGACTTTATTGAATCTTCCTTTTTTCTCTCTCCAGCCAGGTTTGTCTGTGAAGTTTCCTTACTATCATCAACTTTAGATTACTGGAACCATGGTTGTTAGGAGGGAAATAAACTTTATTATTTCTCCAGAGATGGAATAATGCTGGTATCACACAGATGTTTGATAGATCTAGGCCTTTCTAAAGAATAAAAGGAAATGACTAATAATGTGATTACACAGCCCTATATAAGTTTAGAGCTCTATATAAATGTTTAATAATGTTTTCCCCTGATATCAGAAGGTTACGGAATTTTACTGAAATCTTAAAGATCAGACAGAAACTTATTTATGCATGAATTTTGCATCGGATTTGCCAAAGTGTATATTTAGAAAAAGGAGATCCTTACCATTTTAATTGCTGTTTTGAAAATTTCTCCTCATTATGAAAATTTATCCTCTCTGCTGCTCAAACAGACATGGAGTAAGACTTCTGCAGTGATTCTCTCTGTTTTAAACAAAAATTTCCAAGAGGCATAAAAGCTATAGGGCATGACATCACAAACACCTACTTGTTCACTGTTCAAATTTTGCCATATTTGAGATCTGAATTTTTAAGAGGCTGCCCATTTCAGATATAATTGAATTCTGTTCTGTACTCGCTTATATTAAGTCCCATTAAATTCTGTGTCAGGCAGATTGTTTTTTTACTACAAGTAACAGAAAAATATGAGTCCAGTTTCCTTCAGTGCTCTGAGGCTCTGTCATCTCACCTTAGAGAAGGTTCGGAGGTAGGCCCCGAGGTTACAGGACAGGGTGTTTTAGCCACTAACTAGTTTCCTTGGGGATCCTTGGTCTATGTTGTGTTCTGTGCGCTCAGCCTGCCATCAAGTGGAACATCCCCCATGACTCAAATCTGAAGAGGCAGAAGGGTGTTGTGTTTTCTTGGTGGTCATCTCAGGATTGAGCAAACCTTCTCAGAATCCCTCCAGGAGAACCCCTTCACATCTCAACAAACAGAAATGGAGTTGTGAACCTTCTCCTCGAACTGCCGAGGGTAGTTGGACCTCCCAGGTTAGCTTAGACCAAAGAGGATGAACCTGTGGTTCTGGGTCCAAGGTCACTTCCCTCCACCTCAAATCCCAAGGTGGAGGGAAGGGTACCTGTTCACACGGGTTATACTAGCACAGAAGAGGAGGGGTAAGACTCAGCAAATCTGTTTGCTAGCCCCCTCTATTTCCACAATGGCAGCCACTCTTCTGAAGCTGTTGTATGTCCTCCACATCTCTTTTTACTGTTGCACGTATCTCTACTATAACTGTCATGTATTCGAGGTATCAACAGAGACAGGCGTCTGTTTTCCTTACCTCTAGTATCTATGTGGTACAGGCAATAATGTAGTACTGTAGGTGTATCCAGTGATTTTCATAGCTGCAAAGGAGTTCCTTGCATAAATCCCATTGCCTCTGGTTGTACTTTTGCTGTCATTGTTATTACCTCGGAGGCCTGAGTGGAAGTGAGGTGGAAGCAGCTGAGTGGGACAGACAAACACGAAAACTCCTGTGTCTCCCAGTTATCCTGTTGATGGTATCCTCGTTGTTTTCATTCTTCTCAGAGTTAGCGATAAGCAGAACTTTCAAAACCATTACTAGCTTCAGTATTGGTTGTTTGTCAGCTTTAGGGAGTCAAAGGCTTCTTGGGAAATCGAATACAGCTCGTGGGCTTTCTCTACAGGAAAATGCACACATACTTAAATACTTAACATTTTTTGGAAGGGCGAGCCCCTTTGAAGCCAGCTAGAGACCCTAGCTGAAGACCTGCATTGCTTCTGAATGGAGGCAATCAGGTCTTATCTTGTTCCTTATTGTGCTCTCTACGAAGGACAGTTTGTCTTTCAACCAGGGGATTAAGTAACACCTGAGAGGATGGGTAGATTGGCTTTTCTTTAGAATTTGTCTGACTTTTCTTTAGTCTTAGCTCTTTGTACATGGAGATTTGTAGAGGTTTCCTGATAACTTATCTGACTCAAAAGGAAGATGGTCTAAGTTTCAGTGTACATGTTCAGTACAAAATTAGATGGAGTGAGTGTTTTTATTATTCAATCTCACATTTTATTTCTTTCATAGAAATCTTCCTTTAAGTATTCTACAAGGCATAAGAGTCTCCTGTTGCCCTCTGCTCCCCATCCTGATGACTAGAAGAATGTATGTTCCCTGGGAATTCTATCCCTGTTTTCTTCTCTACTTGTTTTAGTTGTTACAATATTTTTGTTATCAAACTACAAGTATTTCTTACATTGAAAAAGGATTTAGTGGTACTTTGCCATCACTCTGTTCCAGTCTCATCAGTCAAAATTCCGACTCTATCTAAAGACGATCCATTTGCAACAGCTCAATCTAAGACACCATCATCTTTCACAGAGATGATCTTTTGAGTGAGTAGTATTGATGAGAGAGGATTTATGGGGGGAAGCTATTAGACTGTAGGAGGGCAAGGTAATAGAATATTTCGGGGGGGGATATTTCTGGAGTAACAGACAAAATAATTTAGAACCTGTAGAATGTTTACCTTTTTGGACACACAACTGGGAGATAACTGAAGAATACAATTAGGATTCAACCAAATAGAGAAGACTGTATATACTTCCCTTGGGCTCCTCAGAAATAGCCTTCCTTCTAATATTAATGACAATGAACTTAGGGAAAGGCAGTCAAATGAAGCAAATAGAAATTCTAGCATGATAACTGAGGTTTAGTTAGTCACATAGCCAAAAGATATGAAGCATTTGGGAGGTAGGTGTATGTCCCAGGAAAAGAGTGGGGTCATATGCTAAAGAAAGAAAATTCTAAGAGGATTAGCAGTATATCTTTATGGAAGAATAATTTGCCTGAATGACACTCCCAAATGGAAAAGAACTAGAAAACCTGGGTATAAAATACTTTAAAAATAGTTTTAAATGGATCCCTTAACAGTCAAAAGTAATGTCCACAGTGGCCAGATATGAAGTGAAAATTGAAACTTTGGGAAAGCTTCCAATTTGGTTTTTGCCTTGAATCTTTTGGCCAAACTGTGGAAACCCTGAGCTTTTATTCTTCTGTCTGTGTGTGGCATAGAATACACGAGATCAACATAAGAACCAATCAGATGTGAGGCTTAATGAGAGATTTTGTCATAAAGCTAGAAACTTAGATTCTCAGTATAAAGGTTAACTAGGAATGAACTCACTGTGCAGAAGGGAATAGCAAGAAAAATGTTCTCTCTTGATCGTGAAGTTACGTGGAGGGGTTAGGTTTTCTGGAGAATTAATGAGCCCCATGCAGGTTTATGACCCAAGTCACCATCTGTGGTGTCTAATGAAACTCAGAGGAAAGTTTAATATTAACTTCTGGGGTTATAGATTGGTAATGTTTCTAGGTAGGTTGTAGAAGTGAGCACAAATATTCCCTGAAGTAATACAGAATTAGGTCAGACTTCAAGGGATTCATAAGGAAATTCTGAGCGAAATAAGATTACACACAAGAAAGGGAAAGGAAGGAAGGAAGGGAGGGAGGGAGGGAGGAAGCCCTCTGCTCCCCATCCTTCTCCAAGGAAGGAAGGAAAGAAAGAAAGAAAGAAGGAAACAAACCACCATAAGTGAGAGCCGGGGTTGGGGAGAGGATAGTTTAATCAGATCTGAAATGAACTGTAGATATTAGAATTATCTGACATAGACAATTAAATAATTATGCTTAAATATGTTTTAAAAAGACAAAGATATGCTGGAAAATATAAGCAAGGAATAAAAGCCATCTAAGAATCGTGTGGAATTGAGAAATAAATAGCTTCAGGCAATTAAAAACCAAATCATTGAAGTTAAAAAATTTAAAGGATAAGTTAACTATCAAAGTGGACACATATATAGAGAGAATAAGTGAGTGGGAAACTGTGAAGAGATTATTTAGAAGGCAACCCAGAGATACAAAAAGATGGTAAATATGAAAGGGAGATGAAGGCACGTGGAAGAGAGGATAATACTGGATCTCAAGAAGGAAATAGGAGATGATGGGGAAGAAATAATATGCAAGGGTAGTATGTTCTAGAATTCTCTGAAATTATTGAAAGAAACCAAACCCCAGATCTAGGAGGCCTAAGAATAAAAATAAAAATAAAAAATCCATACCAAGAGACCTCTTTTAGCATGATAGTACAGAACACCAAAGACAAAGAGAGATCTAGAGAACATCCAGGGAGCAAACACAGGTCTTGTTCAAAGAAATGGCAGTTAAAGAGATTCCTAATATCTCGAGTTAGCGGGCTGAATAATGGTGCCCAAAGATACCCAGGGCCTAATCTCTGGAAATTGAGTTATCTTATGTGGCAGAAGAGATTTTGCCAAAGTGATTAAGATTATCTTGGGTTATCTGGGTGGGCCCTAAATGCAATTTCACATGTCCTTATAAAAGGAGGCAAAGGGAGCTTTAAAAGAAGAGAAGGCAATATGGCCACAGAGGAAGAGCTTAGAGTGAAGTGACTATAAGCCAAGAAAGACTGGCAGCCACCAGAAGATGTGAGAGGCAAGGAATAGTCTCCCATAGAGCCTCTGGAAGGAGTACATCCCTGCCAACATCTGATTCCAGCCTAGGGAGACTGACTGTGGACTTCTGGCCTTCAAAACTGGGGCAGAATACAATTCTATTGTTCTATGCTACTAAATCTGGGATAATTTGTTATTGCAGCCAGAGGAAATTGACACAGTGGACAAAATGGAAGCCAGAAGACAGTGTCATAGAAAATTTAGTGTGCTAAGAGAAACTAGTTGTCAATGTAGACTTTTATCTTTCAAGAGTAAGACTTAAAAAAGACACTTTCCAGCACACAAAAACTAAGTGTATCACTCACAGAATGACATTAAAGAAAATTCTAAGTGATGTACCTCGGGATACATATGAAAGGTTTGAGTTCAGAAAAGAATGCCTAACAAATACACTGATAAATATGGGTTAAATGGAAAGATATTAGCTCCAAAAAGTAATAGGACTTCTGTGTCATAGGAAGGCCTAAAGAAAAATAGAATTAAAGTGCTGGGTATTATTATCACATTAGTTGGGATGATGGTGATTGGGAATAAATGTTGGGGAAGGGAGTGGGAATACTGATTAACTTCATGCTTTGTTTTGTATGCATTTAAAAATATCTGAGATAACCAAGGAAAGAATAATGTAGAGAAAATAACTTCCAAAAGAGGGTAAAATAATGAAAATAGGAAGAGAAGTCATTCCAAAGGGAGGTAAAAAAGAAGAAAAAAGAAACAGGAAGCTATGGAATAGAAACAATATGATAGAAATCATTGTAAATGTAGGTAATCATAGTCTAATATGAATAGACTAATATTCCTATTAGTCTATTCCTTTGACTAAAAAGTCAAAGATGGATGTAAAAAACATTTGAGTACATTTTGCTTCTAATAGTCTCCAACTAACGTGTGAGACAGAGAAAGATGGATGGCAAAGAGGCAGAAGATGTTCGAGCAGACAGCTAGTTAGCAAAATAAAGCTGGCATCACTGCATTAATATTGGACACAGTAGAGTAGGAGGCAAGTTGAATTACTAGAAATAAAGAGGATATCTAAATAATGGTAAAAATTCAACTCAGCCAGGAGTTCTAGTCCTCCACATGTGCGTAACTAATAAAACCCAGAAATATGTTTTCTGAATTTTTGAAAATATAGGCTGAATTCAGACAGAAATAGACTAATTCCTAATCTAGTGGACCTAAAAGTAGGCCACTGAAACCTATAACATCGGGACAGGTAATGCACATGAAACATTCATGCAGACTGACCACATGATAAGCCACAAAGCAAAGCTTAATACATTTTAAAGGATTACCTTTATACAATCCATGTTCTCAGGATACAGTACATTTAAGTTAGAAATCAATAGGAAGATACTAAGAATATCGTCATGTTAGGAAATTTTTGAAAAATCCCTACTAAATTACTTATGGGTCAAATATAAATCAAAATGGGATTTTAAAAAGAGTGGTACAATTTATATGTATAACTTGTGGGACACAGCTAAAGCAATGTTTGGGTGTAGATTTATTGTCTTTCTTAGAAAAGACAAAAAGTGTAAGATTCCACAGCTGAGCTCTGTACCTAAAAAGTTGGAAAAATAGCTACCTAATTAATCCAAAGACAATAGAAAAATAGAAATTAGTGAAATAGAAAACCACAGAAACTCATAAGAGAGTATCAGTTAAGCCAAACCCCTGCACCTGGGTGGCTCAGTTGGTTGGTTTCAGCTTGGGTACCCGTCTTGTGGTCATGGTATTAAGCTCTGTGTTGGGTTCTGGCTCTGAGCAGAGTCTGCTTGGGATTCTCTCTCTCTCTTTCCCACTGTGCCTCCCTCTACCCTCCTCTCTCTCCTTCTCTCTCTTAAATGAATCTTTAAAAAAAAAAAAGATTTATAAAATAAACTTCTAGTATCAAAATAAGAGAAGGCACAAATAAATTTTGTTAGCAGTGGATGAGAGCATGTAGCTTTAGATGCGTTAGAGAAAGTGAAGAAGTAGAGAGACATTGTGAAAAACATAGGCCAATCAATTGGAAAGTCTGGACAATACAGGTGAATTTTTAGAAAAAATAACTTCAGGGAAAGAAGGAGAAACAAGCAAAATCCCTATATATATATATATATAAAAAAAGAAATTTAATCAGTAATAAAAATATTCCTACAAAGAAAACGCTGGATTAGATGAGTTTATAGGCCAGTTCTGCCAAACATTCTAGAGAGTAGAGAAGATATTTATGACCTGTGACAAAGTATTATCTAGAATTTAAAAAAAAAAAGGTCCTACAAATCTTTATGCAAGAGACCCAACCCAACGGAAATTGGACAAAAACACAAATGCAAGAAAGGAAACACAAATGATTCATAAATAGATATATGAAAGATATTTAACCCTATTAAGAATTAGAGAAGTGAAATCAAATCTAATGATGTACCAATTCCTACTCACCAGGTTGACAAATATTAGGAAGTCCTATAATAATGTCAGGTGCAGGCAAGGGTGTAGGGGCTCTGTTGACCACATGTGATCATAAATTGGTACAATCACTTTGGAAATTTAGTATTCCTTCATGTATTTGAACATATTCATGTTCTCCTATTGAGGAATTCTAATTCTAGGTATATTCCCTAGAGAATTCTTACACAAGTGCACCAACACATATGCACAAGAAAAATGGACACAGAAGCTTTGTAATAGCCAGAATGAAAAACATTCCAATGGGAAGGAACACCTGGGTACATAAATGGTGTCATAGTCATACAGGGCAATGGGGTACAGTTGTGTAAATAAGTAAACTAAGCAGTACCCCCATCACCAAGGACAGATTACAAAAATATTAAATGTCTATGAGTATTGGAATTACCTAGAGAGCTCATGGAGGACACAGAGGCTTTGCTTGATAAAGTGGGACAGGGTTAGGCGTCTCTGTATTTTATGGAGTTCCCAGGGTGACACAGATACACAACAAAGTTTGAGAACCACTGCCTTAAAACACAATTGCAGGGAGCATGCCGACAGTTTAGCTTGCACAAAGCTCAACAAAATGTATAAAACAAAGTTATACGTTATTTGGGGTACGTACATAAGTCATAGCATGATGAAGGTAGCTGCTGGGGAAGAGGAAGGTGTAAGCATTTGGGGAGGAGGCGTCCAACCAAGATGCAGAATATACTTTATTTCTTAGCTTGATAGAAGGCACACCGATCCCTTTATTATTCATACTTCATGTGATATTTGTGCCTACGATCTATTTCGCAGTATGAACTTACAAAGTCATAAAAGCAAGATTTATTTCACCGTGCATCCCAGGTGACATCTGGGTATGACGCATTATTGCTGCCACTGCAGTCACTGACTTTAGTGAGGGTAGTGCAGGTCACGTGGTGTATACGCATTGTCTTTCTTCTGCTGCTCATTAGCAGCACTATCTGGAAGGAAGGGTCCACTGGGACAAGGGGAGAGTTTGTTCTCCAAATGGGTGGTATAAATCAGCTGCTTGGATTGCCCTCTGCATCCATAGGAAAGCCTAGAGGTTGAGTGTCTTCACATGGGTCCAGAGACTGACCTGGTGGGAAGCCTGGAGATAGCGCCTGACAGCAGCAAGCAAGGAGCCCGTGGATCCCTGTGTGTAGCCCTGCGATACTGAAGGGGCTCAGGGGGACCAACAGCATAGGAGACAGCCTGGCATAGAGCTACTGGAACAGATTGATGATGCAGGGTTGGAATTTTCTGAGGGGAAGGACACATTCCTGGGAGAAGAGGTGACCCTTTTTCATCGCCCCCAGTGGATCTGGGGGATTTGTTTCTGTGGATTCTTAGATTCTGACTGCAACTGTCTCTGTACTGGAGGCTAAGGATGGGCCCAGAAGTACAAGATCAGGGAGGAGTGCAGTGGGAGATGGGGTATATAGAGATCCTCACTAATGCAGCTAATGGGTTGGGTTGAGCTGTGCCAAGTTTGCAAGGAGTTCTGGGCAGGCAGAATGGAGAAAGAACAGTACAGCGACCACAGTGGCTGTGGGCGGGGGCAAAGCTCCCAACGCCTCCCCCCCCCCCCCAACTGTTTAGTTGTGGCTGCCCTTGGCTCACTTAGCCACTCAGTCCAAGTTCTGCTGCAGGTTGCCGGGGAACATTATGGCTGTGCTTTCCAGAAAGGTACCATGCACCCTGTAAGTCAGGCTCCCTACAGAGTTCCACGGTCCTGCTCAGGATGCAGTGGGGAGTGCTCGTGCCACTGGCCAGCCAGGAAGTTAAGAATGCAGGAAGGGTTTAATAAAAGAGCTTTTATAGTGGCTCTGCCATTACGGAGTAAGTGAGAAAAACAAAAGGTATGTGACTTCCCCATTTCCTCTCCAAGGTGTGTGGGCTCTGATTAACCCCCTTGTGTATTTGTCAAATTACATTCTTCCTGACCTCACAGTTTTTTTTTGAGATAAAACTAATCCCCCCCCCCCCCAATGCTCTATATCCCTTGTCCAAGGAGAGCTAGCTAGTCCATCCTTGCCCTTTTCCACAGTCCTACTTACTGTTAGATCAGAATGTGATTTCCCTCATCCCATTGTCCTATGCTCAGGGCAAGGCCTGTGTTAGCAGGGTGGCTAAGAGGAGAGCCCAAATGTCCTGCCCAGCTATGGTCTCTGCCTCTGCTCCGGTTCCTGAAGCCTAGCTCGTTCTGGGCTCTTTGATCTGGTAGCCCTGAGTCGGAATGCTTTGCACTTTGCCCACCTCCAGTCTGTTGATCACCTTCCCTTAAACAGTCTTTTGTTTGCAATACAAAGTTTAGTGGTTCAAACCCAGATTCACTGTAATTTTTCTGAGATTACTGTAATTCCACATCTCTGGGAACTATCTAAGAGGATATGAGTGTCAATGTATCTGAAAGGATACAGGTCTTACTGTCTTCCTTTCTCCCAGATCTGCATATGGTTTCAGTGGCTATTCTTCATGCTCACATCAGGTTCCCAAGACAGTTCCTGGAAGAGATAGTTTAACAGTTCACCCTTCAACATGTTGTGTTCTGGTTTAAGTCATTTGAAAGCTCCATCACTAATTTCTAACCTTCTTACCATCATTTATACCATTTCATCATCTCAAAGCTAGAATGTATCATCTGCGAGGAGGAAGATTTGAGACCTATTTTAAGACGTAAGTTATTCACAGTCAAAATCTTGACTCGCAACCAACCACCGATTTAGCTACGTTTGAGAGACAGTAAACAAGCGCTTTTCTGAACCTGACCCCCCCCAACCCCCAAACCCTTGATTTGTGTTAGTTTGTATTTTTTTGTCGTTCCTGTGTTGCTCCTAGCCTTGGCTACTTTCTTGCGATCTGCTCTCTCCCCAAGGCAAGCAGCCGTAGGCTTTTGTAATGAAAAACTGACCCTGGGGCGCCTGGGTGGCTCAGTTGTTAAGCGGCTGCCTTCGGCTCAGGTCATAATCCCAGAGTCCTGGGATCGAGCCCCACATCGGGCTCCTTGCTCTGCAAGAAGCCTGCTTCTCCCGCTACCATTCCCTCTGCTTGTGTTCCCTCTCTTGCTGTGTTTCTCTCTGTCAAATAAATAAATAAAATCTTTAAAAAAGAAAAACTGATCCTAGCCCCCTTTGTACCCAATTTCCAGGGCTCCTCATTGCCCTTGGCCAGATTTGCGGCCCCGCCCCCACAGCTCCAACCCTGCCCCTGACCGCTCCTCTTTTCTGTGGGGGCGGGGGGGGGGGGGGG
>CM053617.1:34495180-34513823 GCA_028646535.1 Procyon lotor | reverse complement strand
AAATGGGGTAATAAAAGGATTTACCTCGCGGAACTCCTGGAGTTGTGAGCACCAAAGGAGATAATGCGTGTAGGGAGCTTAGCTGTCGTCCACCAGGGAGGCACAGTGGGATTCCTTGGCCCTTCGATTTCCTTATGGCCGCACTCGGCATCTTTCATGCGATGAAGACCTGGAACTTTATGGGGTTAAGCTTGACTGATTCAAGGCTGTCTCCCCAGTGCTTAGTATAGAACAAACCACACAGGAGATGCTGCCGCAAGGAATGAATGAATGGATGAGTGGATATATTTTCAAAATTTGTACACAGACCTTAAGAAAAAAAAAAGCGCAAATGTAAGTGTTAAAGAATTAAGGGAAACTTAACTGCATTTTGGTCAGTTTTGTCAGAGAAAATCCGGCCTGTTTCCTTTCGGGTCGATGACCCCCAATAGGAAATGTAGCTTTAACTTCCAGCTGCTGCCTACCATGACATTCGGCAGGATGGGTTCTTCAGCGCTTGACCCCACGGAAGCCAAGGCATTGGTAGTTTGGCCACCAGATATCTTTTTCTGGCCTTCAGGAAAGCTGTTGAATAATCCTATTTGCATTTTAGGGTTCGCGAGTGTTATTTATAAATAACCAATTAATGAACTGTGTGATGTGGGCCCAATCCCTTGACCCCTCAGCGCCAGCTCTTCGGGGGTGGGGGGGATGGCCATCAATACCTCCTGAGGGGCCTTTTGCAGACACAGTTCGTGAGTCAATGGTGAGCCTGGGTCTGGTTGTCTTCCTAGGAAATCAGCGACCCGGAGATCCTGGATCTGGTGCACAGCGCCCTTGGCCGGATGACCGTGGTCCGGCAGATTTTCCCGTCTGCAAAGGACAACCAGAAATGCATGAGGAACAACCACCGCATCTCCTCCCTGCTCTGTGACCCCCAGGAAGGCTACCTCCAGATGCTGCAGGTCAGTGCTCCCCTCCCGAGCTGCCTCCGGAAAGCGATCTCACCGTGCCCTTGGACCTGCTGCGGGTGAGGGGCAAAGATATGCCTCAGCTTCAGCTGAGCACTGTTGCCCACCAACTTTAATTACTAGAACCCTGTTATTTGCTGAAATTGAAACCAGTCAACTGGTTAGTGCCTCTGAACTGCGTTAGCAGGCAATTATGCCTGTTGTCAGCAGACAGGGCCTATTAGCTCGCTGGGTGCCTTTTGTATTTAAAAGTTACATGTTCAGGGATGAAAGAGATTACTGTCTCTTAGGCTTCTGTGCTGACTACTTTGTGGGTGATGGGTTCATCTGGTGGATTTGGGGATGGGGAGCCATCATTTTGAGTCCGTTTCAGGGTCTTCCCTATAGGAAGTCAATAATACAGACATAGGTCTTGTGAAACCCCTGGGGACTATCCCAGCTCATCTGCTGAGGGCTAATGTTTAGGTCAACTGGGACACTGCTGGACTCCCAGATGAGCAGGGAGAGGCAAGAGGTAGGACTTTGACTTGCTTAGGTGTTGCATTCCTTCCAAGGCAACAGGTCTAGTGTTTCTGGACAGTGCTTCTGCCACACCTTGTACCATATATGCAATCAGTGTTAGCTTCTCTTGGGGGCAGAAGGGAGGATGTGGAGTTGTGTACCTATTAGAAGAGGTGGTTTTCTTTCTGGGTGTTTGGGAATAACAATGAAGCACAGTGGAGACTGTCCACTGGCAGCCCAGAATCCACGTCTTCATTAAGAATGTTGTGCATAAGAGAACTTTCATTTGGGGGCATGTGGGTGGCTCAATTGGTTAAGCGCCCAACTCTTGGTTTCAGCTCAGGTCACGATCTTGCGGTTGTGGGACTGAGTTCCATGTCAGGCTCTGTGCTCGATGCAGAGTCTGCTTCAGATGCGCTCTCTCTATCCCTCTCACTCATGCTCTCTCTCTCTTTCAAATAAATAAATAAAATCTTAAAGAAAACTTTCATTTGATGCTGGGTGGCTGACCCATAACAGAAGAAAATTTCTTCCAGTTGGGTTTGCAACAATTGCCCAGAAATTTGTACATGTGATATGCTTGCCATTCAGCATTTGAAAATAATTTTACCTTCTTTACCCAGCCAGACCTGAGGAGTAGAAATCAGGGGTCAGGACAGACATGCTGTGTCTGCCATCTGGGTATCCGTTCCGTCCCAGGACATGTTGGTATTACCTTGTTGGGGGCACACATTTTGGGGAGGGGGATAGTTAGAATCTCTGGAGTGGGCCTGTGTAATCTGCCAGAGCATCAGATCCATTCTGTAATCTTATATTTAGGGAGTGGGGGAAGGAAACGTGCCCCAACAGATGGTAAACACTAGAAATATATTCTTGGTTGATGAGGAAACATAGCAGACACAGATTTTAGCTGGAGTAATTCCCACTACTCCCATATACAGTGTTCCAGGAAGCCACCACGATGTCTGTGGGCCTTCTAAGGTGGTGAGGGATTGGCCAAGAGCGTGGACAAAGGCCTCTGCAGGGCCCGTGGACCTGAGAGCCCTGGGCATATGGGCCAGGGGTGGAGGGTGCTTCATATGTGATTTTATATTTTTGGATGTTAGCTGGCCTGCTCTGCCTTTCTCCTTTCTAGAGCTTCGAAGGAAAAGTTGGGACCAAGTAAGTCCCTCTCCCTGGACCTCTATTTATCATCCCCGTGGTCTAGGTGGACGGGGTAGGGTGAGACGGTGCGGCTCAGGCAGTGTGTGCCCAATGGCGTGCCCTCACCTGGGGCAGGAGGGTGAGGGGGTCCCTGTCACTCTGTGTGGCCAGACCCTGGGAGGGTCTTACTCCCAGGCCGTTCTCCCCAGGCTTTCACCGCTTGAAGGTCTTCATCCCTCTCCAGCCTTATTTCCAGCCCAGCCCATCGCCCCATCAGTTTTTCCAGTTCTTGCCTGGGCACGCGGCACTCCTTCTCCTTGAGGAGCTAGGAGGGGCCCCCTCCAGTGCACAAGTGTGTGCGGCATGCGTTGTGGGTGGCAGGAGGGGGGAAGTACTTCTCATCACGGCCTCTGTTCACTTGTCTTATCATGGACTAAACAGGGCCATTGGGCCCTTTGATGGCACGTCAGACACACTAGATGCAAAGAATGCATTCTGGAGGACAGGAGAACACAGGAGATTGGTAGGATGGATGAGCTCTCTGGTGGAGGGCGTACTAAAGTGACCCACAGCCATTAAGAGGGTAGAGGCACAGCTCTGAGGTGTGTGGCTAGTTATCGTCAAATGTAGTAAAGGCAATATCAGGCCACCCTGCCTGCCTTTGTTCCTGCTGACACCCAGACACCACAGCAAGAGCAGGACAGAAAGGGACACCACAGGGATCTTGTGGCGGGGGAGTAGCAGCAGCAACAGCAGCAACAATCATAGTAGCAGTAGTAGGAGTGCAGTAACACCACCAGTAGTAGCAGCAGTAGTAACAGTAGCAGCAGCAGTAGTGTTAGTAGTAGCCACAGTAGTAACAGTAGCAGTAGTAGTGCAGTAATGGTGCTAGTAGTAATAGCAGTATAGTAACAGTAACAGTACCGCTAGTAGTAGCACTAGGAGCTCTAGTAACAGCAGCAGCGGCAGTAGGAGTAGTAACAGTAGCAGCAGTATTAGTAGTAGGAACTATCAGTAGTAGCAGTGCAATAACAGTACTAGTAGTAGCAGCAGTAGAAACAGTAGTAGCAGTCACAGTTTTAGTAGTAGCGACAGTAGTAACTAGCAGTAGTAGCAGTGCAGTAACAGTTCTAGTAGCAATAGTAGTAGTAGCAGTGCAGTAACAGTACTACTAATAGTAGCAGTAGCAGCGCTAGTAACAGTTGCAGTAGTAGTAGTACATTAATAGTACTAGTAGTATTAGCAGTAGCAGTGTAGTAATAGTCCTGCTAGTATTAGCAGTAGCAGTACAGTAACTACTAGTAGTAGCAGTAGTAGCCATAGTAGCAGCAGCGGTGGTATTAACAGTAGCAATAGTAGTAGTGCATAAATAGTAGCAGCAGCACTGTAGTAACAGTACTAGTAATAGCAGCAGCAACGATAGCAATAATAGTAGTAGCAGTACAGTAACAGTGCTACCACTGGTAGTAGCAGTGCAGTAATAGTACTTGTAGTAGTAGCAGTAGCAGCAGGAGCACAAGAGCCAGATCACTCAGTTCAAATCCCAGTAACTCTACCTACTGATGAGTTATTTAATTATTATTATTTATTTGTCATTTTGTGCCTCAGTTTCCTGTTCTGTAGATTGAAAGGAAAAGTGTCTATCCCTTAGAGACGTAATGAGAATTAAATGAAGGGGCATACAGATAGCATCTGGACCGAGACTGAGCCATGAACTGTGTCACTGTAGAGGAGGTGGTCAGGGGTGTTCAGCGTCTGCCGAAAGGCTGGCCGTGGCCTCATTTGTTTTGTAAGGTATAGTCCACTTGCCTTCCTGAGCAAGCTCTTTAAAAGCATCACAGCGGGTGGGAGAGCGGTTCCCATCGGGCCAGCCCCGTGTCGCAGGCCTCGTGCGCCGCAGGCGCCCCCTCAGAGCTGCCCCCCCAGGGGAGAGGAGAGGCCGTGGCCAGAGACCCACCCAGTCCTCCCTAACAGGACGCCGCTCACTGGAGACCCTCCATAAGGACTGATGGGCTGGATTTGTTAATAATGCAGGTCTTAACACAACTTAAACTGTCTCTAGAAGTCTCCTTATATATCTATAAATAAAGCACTTTATTAAAGGAATCTCTCTATTTGTTGCCTCTGCCCCGAGTTGGGGCGTCACGAGAGGGAAATGAGGATTTACTTCCTCATCCCGCCAACTCCTAGATTCATCTCATTTACAAGCCATTCTCTTCGAGTTTCCTTAGTAGCTATTACCACTTCTTTATTTCTTAATGACAGTATGGAAGACAAACTAATTTCCCCTAGCCTCTAGCTGTGAGATTTATCGAGAAGATTCTAACATGTTTAGAACAACTGACTCAAGGAAAAATAAAACATTTATGTCATGGATTATTAACTTTGTCTTGATGGAATTAATGAAAATCCTTTGGGAAGTGGAGCTCTCGAGGAGGCCAGCTTTTCGTTCTTCCTCCAGACCGCTGCTCTTGGGACAGTAATTCTGGGTGAGAAGTTTTGGTGAGGACCCTCATGAATGGGGAGTTTTTACCAGATCGTCTGTCTCTTGGCTCCTGCACTGAGCTGGCCTCAGAAACTCTATTTTCTTCTATTAAGCCTGTGCTCAGGGCTTCCTGTGCTCCAAAGCCAAGCAAATCAGTCGGGTTCCTAGTTAGTGCATAGAAGTCCCTTGGAGGAAAAATACCTAAATAAGTGACTTCTCGGAGCTACAGAAGCATTGTAGTTGCCATGTGCTCTTGTTTATTTTCCCCTACAAAGCACTGTCTCATTTGGGTGTTCCTCATTCTTGTTTTCTTGACAAGTTAGTTTAGGGGCTGTCTCACTCAGCCAGTAATAAAAGTGAGAACTGGTTTCTAAGAACCTTGAGACTCTGCTAAGATTTCGAGGACAGCCTTGCTCAGAGCAGAATCTAGAAAGTCCTCTGTCTTCAGAGCATACTATCCTGGTGACTTCAGGGCTGCAATGGAAATAACAGACGGATTCTCACACAGCCACCCCATTTATATTCAAATGGACACCCCATTTATATTCAAATGAGTTTCCAAAGGGGAACTGGCAAGTGATAGGAGCTGGGCTGCCTGGTCACCGGTGAGCCTGATCCTTGAGTTAAGCTGTGGGGGCTCATGTAGTATTATTATAAAATGCCCCTTCAGGTTGGGATTTCTCCTCTTTGTGCATTTTAAAAGTGTCTTGATAGATGGATTCATTCTTCCCTCGCTGAGTCTATGAAAACATTTCATACTCCCCCTCCCTACCTGTCCCTCTTTCTTTAGGGCTTTCTGGATTATTCTCTGGCTACAAGTTGTTTGTCAGCTCTCCAGTAGAGGCCTTTCCTCTGGAGTGACAGTGATCCATCCCACAGCACAGCTGCCTTGGACTTCATGTCGCTTTCAGTGGTTCCCGTTTTTCACCCTAAACACTCAGAGGGAACATGGAGCAACCGTCAGTCAGTCAAGAGGCTTGATGGGCGCCCGGCGAAGCACGATCCTCCATTCTCACTGTCCTTGTTGGAGACAGTTGCACAGGTGGCCTCTGGCTGCCGGCTGGTTGCTATCCTGGCCACATGCGCAGTTGGAGCCCAGAGAGCCTCGGGTGTGGATCAGCGCCCCTCCCCACCCTGCACGCCATCGCCTGGGCTTGGGTGGTGAGCAGAGCTCCCCATCCCCTTTGCCCTCTGCTACCGTCTGCTCCCTCCTCAGGCCAGGCTGTGGTGGCCTCTCCCAGGATGGACAGGCTGGCCTCAGTCGGCCCGAAAGGCCTTGCCTGGGTGTCGGTTTCTCAAGCTGGGACATCTGGGCATCAGCCCGTCCTCCCAGCTGGACCGTCTGCTGGCTGCTTGTTTGACTTGGCTGGATGACCAGAGCCTGTCTGAGGATCTGGTCAGAGGTCAGTTCCTGCTGTTTGCCCCTGTGAGGTCTCCCTGAACGGTCCTCTTTGGCTTGATTAATGATGGAGGGAAGAGAAAACTGGGCTCCTTAGGAGTCTGGAAGAAATGCAGACTTTCTTAATGGAAAACATCTCTGAGGTTTCTTTCTCTGACATTGAGATGGAGCTGGCTCGTGTGGCTGTGACCCTGGCCTGCCATTCTTTCATCTTCCTTTGCCTTCAAGCATGAGTCTTCCCCTGGGCCCTGGAGTATAACGGAGACGAGGCTGGAGCACCCTCGGATTTGCTACAGGGAAACATGAGCCGAGCGCCAGCTACACAGTGGGGCCATCGTCCCTCAGGGGCCCCTCCCTTCCAGTCTGAGGGCAGTGGACATAGGTCTCCACCTGCTGGGGTCCTGATGGAATCAGAAGAGGATAGCTCTCCCAAGAGCTTAGCATATTTCCTGAGAGTGGGGGGTGCTGGGGAGGCTTACATTTTCATTTCTCCTGGCCCTAATCCTGCTTCTGGGGACTCAAGTAAGTAAATGGATCATCCGGGCTCCTGAGGGGGTGGCCTGCACCTCACTCAGGGCTGACCCAGATGCAAAATCATCTGGCTTCACCAACAAATCCAAGTCTCAGAGATGCTCTCATGTTTGGTGGGGGCCAGGGTGGGGCGTTGGCACTGTAGTGGCACAGACAGCCTGTGAGATCCTAAGTTCCCTCCTGCTGAGGAATATTCCTTGCTTGTCCCCTCCCCCTCAGGCTCCACCCTCTCTTTCCTGCTGGCCTTCCTATCCATCCTCTCTTCTCTCTCTGGGCCTTGACTCCAAAGTAAATTCTCCTTATTTTTTCATGAAGACCAACTTAACAGTTTTTTTGGTAGCCTTTGCTCCTGCTGATGCAGGTATTTTCCTAGATAAGATATAGTTGCGGATGTAGTGGGGATTCTGGTGCTAACTCTTAAAAAAAGTAAAATCTGTTTTTCCATCGTGAGTCCTTGGTTGGCTTCATTCGATTGGCCTTTGGTTATCCAGCAGCAAAGAGGATCTGCCTGGGTTTCTCAAGAGCTTGCAAGCCCCGGTCAAGAACTCCTGGCCAAATCCTGTCCTCTACCTCCCAGAAATGTGTCTTCACCTTTCTCATTTTCCTCCTGAGGACCTACTTCCTGCATAGGTTATTGGCTTTGGAAATTCAAGCCTTGCCAGGATGCCCACCCCCCACCCGCTCCCCAGTCTTCTGGAGGTGCATACGCCAGATTCCGATTGGAGATGGACACTTTCCTGTGGCACATGTTCCAGAGCTCCTATACCCTTTTCCCAGTGTGGCTTCTATCCTCTGTCAGTCGTATTCTAAGAAGCATTCTCTTTGCAAATACCTTGATGTATCTTTACCTTGGTGTTTTTCTTTTTTCTAAGAACAGATTTAAATCTATTCATTTAGCATTCATTAATTCCACAAACACTCCTAATGCACTTATTATGTGCCAATTCCTATATTAGACATTTCACAAATGCTCTCTCTTAATTCCCACAAACTCTAAATAAATGGGGAAGTTTCATCTCTGTTCTGTAGCGTATAAAAGTTAGAAAAACATGGCACGGGCAGAAACTCAGGGGCTGAGGAAAGCAGAGGTGGAGTTCAGTGTGTCTGAGGGGAGGGTGGGAGGTGAGAAGTGTTGGAGTTCAGTCAGGGCAGAGGGTAGCCGCCAGGGTACAAAAGGGGGGGCATGGGGGGGCTGGTCTAGGAGACAAGGTAAGCAGTGGTTGCTGTTTCCCTGGGGAGAAATGAGGGCCCCTGAACCATGCTGTGGTTGTGGGAGGTCACCACACAGAGAGGACATGAGGAAGCTTCCTTGAAATTGAAACCCCTAAGTCTGGGCAGGGGCAGGTAACGGGTGGCAGGTGGCAGAGTACAGAACACGGTGCTTCCCACAGGGCTGGGCTGCAGCTGCCCCTGTTCTGGGCATACCTGCCTGCCTCCACTCTTCTCCTGCTCACCTGGATGGTCTCACTGCAGGCGGGCCGTGCAGGAGGCTCCTGTGGCTGAGCCAGCCCTTCGGTACCAATGTCAGACCTTCCCTTCCAATGGGCCAAACCCCCTCCCTTTTAGGAACATGAGTCAGGGCATCGCGAGGCCCCCACTCCGGGGCTTCCTGTGTTGGTCCTTTCTGTGGAACACCCTGGGGGGCAGAGAAGTAGCCTTTCTCATAAGAGGCAGTTCTGCATCACCTTGGCCTGTGCAGCCCTGGAAGGCCTGGCTCAGGCCCAGAGACGGTGGCAGCTGTGACTTCACTGCTGGAGCAGGAGGAGACCAGGGACACGGGTCCAGGCGAGCTGCTTTCAGGCCGAGCTGGGCATGTAGTGCTCAAGGGGATCCTTGCTCGCACTTCCAGCCACCAGCCGCAAAATCCAGATGCAACTCCTGCTCACCCTTGAACAGCTTTCAGACCAAGGGGCACTGGGGGAGAGGGTGAACGGGGTTGGCAGGTACAAGGTCAGTTTCCCAGTGGTCCCGAGGCTTCTGTGGACCAGACCCGTGCTGGGCTCCGAGATGGGACATGTTGGAGAAGCTCTCAGACCACCCACATCGAAGTCAGGAGCCTGTGTAAATCCTTTATTCCCCCTTCCGTTTCTTCCTATCTCTGCTCCCTCCAAAAATAAAACTGCTCCCAGAGAGCATGGCACGCGAGAGTACTAGCATCTGCATTTCTCGGGGAAGTAAGTCGGGGCCACCCCTGCTGCACCTGTCCGGAGACATTGATCACATTGGACTTGATTGTCCTGATGAATCCAGAGCATTAAATGGCTTGTTCGACGTGACTCTGCCAGTGAATGCCAAGGGAAGTCACCCGTTGAGTAGGCATGTATGGAGCAATTACTAGGTCCGTGCCCTGGCGGTGAGCAACGCCGGCCAGATTAGGGTGAATCCAAAGCTCCTGCTCCTCCTATCAGGCCACCTGCTAGGCTGCACACAACGTTGAGTCAGAGTCGTACGGTGTGGCTTTGAAAGAGGAATCGGGTGTGTATCTCTCGGGTGGTGACTGAACCAGCTGGCCTCCATTCCAGCTCTGTCCCCACCTAGAACAGAGGCCATGGGCTCCAGCCTCAGACCCCTGGCCTGCCTCTGACTTTACTCCCTCCGGCATCTCTGACCTGGTTCCAGGCCTTTTGCTTTGCATCCAGGTCTTTACTCTGCCGTGCCCTTGGCCTCAAACTTCAGTCTGTCTTCTGCTTCTCAGGCCTACTTTTACCTGAATTGCCTTTTTTTTTTTTTGGTTTTGTTTCCTTGTCACTTTCGTGCTGTAATGTCCCCAGGCCAGCCAGAGGGCATGAGGGTTTGAATAGTGACAGTCCCTGCTCTGCTTGTCTGTCTTCTGTGAATGAGCTCTGTATTACGCCTTACTGAGAGGTGAGGGAAAGAGGCAAGGATTCCTTCACACCAGGACCCTTTTCTCTGCCCCTGTGGCCTGGAGCTCAGCTTGGGCTGTTAGCCCCTTGAGCCTAACCATGAGTGAGTGTTCATGTAGCTGGGAGTCTCCTTCCAGACCGCTCTTCTTGGTTCAGGGGCTTATCATGACCGAGCCCTGCACTTGGTCTCCAGCCACCTCCCCTGAGAAAAGCCTTGCCTGATGTCTGTCATGACCCAGATGGAGCTCCAAGCAGAGGCTGCCTTTCTACCATCTGCTCTTGATCTTTCCCCCAAAGGTCCCATCTCTAGTCTGCAGACAACTGGACTTTAAGGGTCGCACCCTCCTTGGGAGTCTCTGCCAGTGAACCTGGCAGATCACCTAATTGGGAGGATGCCAAGGTTGGACAGCAGAGACAGGGTTGTGGATCGACACAGGGTGTCAGTGTCCCTGCTATAGGCAGGGAGAAGTACTGACCTAGCATCTTACCGGGAGAAGGGGCAGGAGTGAGAGGATGTGGAGCTCCTAGTGGGGCCATTTTGAGCAGACTGTAAATGAGAAGCAAGTTGTGTTTGAACAAAAGAAGTTCTCTCCCAAGTCAAAGTGGAGATGGCCAGGCTCTTCTTCCTACTGTTCTCTTTTTGGGAACCAAGATCAGTGTATATCCTCTTAGCAAGAGATCCATCCATCCATCCATCCACCCATCCACCCATCCACCCATCTCCCCCTCCATCCTCCCATCCATCTGCCCCTCCCCACTCCCACTTACTCATCACTCATCCATCTCTCCATTTATCCTTTCATCCATCCACCATCCACCCATCAATTGTACATTAAGCACATACATATGCCAACCATATGGTAGGTGATGGATGCTGTATTTAGAGATGGTAAGAAAAAGTTATATATATACATACACACATACATATATATAAAAGCTTCATATATAAAAGTTATTTATGAGTTATATATGAATATGTACACACTTATGTATATATGCATAAGTTATATCTATAACATATATGTATGTATTTCCAGATATATCTATCTGGAAAAGAACATTGCTAAACCCTTTAAACTCAAAGCTTGTTCCCTTGACCTGAAATGCGTTCACCCTTCCCAGCAGACATACTTGTGGGAGGACTGAGGGCTTCCTTTGACCTTTCTGAGTCACATCCTGTTTTTGCCTCTTCATTGCCAGCCTCTCTGCATTCATATGCTCGTTAAGTACCTTAATTCATTGTGAATAGAAGTGCTGGAGACAGAAAGGGATATTCCGTTGGGTGCTGGTCTGGGCCCTGGCTGGGGCGGTGCTGTGCCAAGTGGTGTGCCTGCGTGCATAGGACGGAATGTGGGTCAGAGTGCAGGCCAGTTGAATGCCATCAGCTAGGAGTGGGTGGCTGGGAGCCCCATGACTGTCTCGAGAAGAGAAATCGTCACCTTATCAAGGACTCTCCACTTTGAATTTTTCTTTTGGAAAAAATAAAACAAACCAAGCCAACTCTAAGTGGCTGACATTCTCCCGTAACAGCATTTTCCACTACGAGTTTGTATTCCAGAAGGGAGGTGGGGGTGTCAGCAATCATTCTGCAGTGGTGGGAGCTCCTGAGGGGGGATCTGACAAGCACAGAGAGTGGGTTAGTCTTTCTCATGGAGGAACTGTGCCCTCAGGGCTCGAGCTGTAGGAGACCCAGTTCTGGGGTTCCCTGTAGGACAGGATGTGGGTTCTCGGTAGTGGGAATGACCGCTCTCTGCCATCAGGCAAGTCCCTGTGTACCGCAGGGCTCTGGAGCAGGGCACCGGCCACTGAAATGCCTGCTTCCCCTCAGCCTGAGGCCTTGGCTAAGTTGGCAGTCCCCACGTCCTCCCAGGCACACTCGCGCCACACCTGAAACATCGCCTATCCATCCCCCGTGCCCTTCTTCCACAGGCCTTAGTGGCCCACATCCCTGTGGCCGCTGTAAGGACACAGGTTGCGGGTGGATAAGACAGGGCTATGTGGGTAAGGCCAGGACACACAGACTTCCGCAGAAGGGGTCAGCTCTGCCTGACGTGCCATGGCGGGAATGCCCCGGGTGGTTAGCGTGAGTTGCTGGACAGTCACGATGGAGCAGGTGGTTTTGATGTCCTGCACCATGTCAGTTGCAGGAAGTGGTCGGTGCTACCCCAGCTCTGGTCTGGGGCTCTGCTCTGGGGGCACGCAGCCCAAGACACGTGAGGCAAGAAATTACAGGTGGAGAACAAGGTGTGTAGGTACTGGGGTGAGAGGGTCACCCTGGGGAGTGGTAAGAGGTAAGGCTGAGAGTGGTAGGGGTTCTTCCTGCAGACCAAGGATCTTATTTGATTCTCCCGGGAGTCCTGTGAGGTTGACACATTCTCCTATTTATATCCAGTGATTTTGTTTTTCTGAAATATTTTTAGCAGACACCTTGCTGCTTAGGTGTGCAGAGAATCATCCCCTTGACCCACTTCGGCTGATGGTTGTTTGTGCAACCGTCACCCAGGAGGGACCACACACCTGAACAGGGGTGGACATCACCTCCTCCCCACCCCCTCCCCTTACTCTCCTCCCTTTGTGCCCCATGTCCTCCCCTTGGAGGGGTGGGTGGCAAGAAGTACCAGGCTGCCTACCTTCCTGCAGAGGGCTCTGGAGGGTCCCCTGAGAGTGTGGGTGCTGGTGTTCATGCTCAGGCACATCAGGGTGTTGAGTCGCCGTTAGGATGGTGAGCCAGACCTGTCCCATCCCTGGATCCCAGCACAATGGTGACATTCTCACTGTTGTCCCAGTGTCTCCCTCACACCCGTGCTCTCTGGAGCTCTGCGGTGGGCTTTGTGCCTTCTGTGAGCGATCTCTCCGTAGCAGACGGCTCAGCTGGGGGTACTTCTCGTATGTGCCCACTTGCGATCCCCAAGTGCATCCCCTGGCTGGCAGTGATGTCCTTGCAGGGCAGGCTCTGTGGGCTCAGAATATTCATCCCCATAAGCTGCCAGGGTCACTCTGGCCACCATTTACCTGAGGCCCCTCTGGGGACCAGAGAGATCTTTCCCAGACACAGATCTGACTTCTGGGCACAGATCCATCGATGGCGTCCTTCTCCCTAAAGTCACCTATGTTGTTACTCCGTAGCGTGACCCACAAGGCTCAACAGGGATCAGGCTAGATCCCTGATCCCTGCCTCCATCTTGATCCCACTTCCTCTCTGCTCTACCCATGGATGCAGACATTTGGTACTGGATTCAGTCCTTCTAACCCAGGGCTTGGCCACTTGTGGTTTTCGGGCTGGATCCAGCTCATTGCCTATTTTTAAATCTAATTTTATCTAAATATTTTTTTTAATAAAGATTTATTGGCACATCCTTTGTTTATGTTTTGTCTGTGGCTGCTTTTCTGCTGTAACAGCAGAGTTGAGCCCTGTGAAAGAGACTGGAAGGTCCATAAAGCCTAAAATTTTTCATATCTGATCCTTTACGAGCAGTGCTGCTGGACCCTGCCCAACCTGACCCCCGCCTTCGTGCCTTTGCATAATGCTGCCTCCCTGTAATGCTACCCATCCTTTATTCTATGAATCCTTCTAGACTAAACTTTCTGCCCATCCTTCCCCTATCCTGTGTTACCCAAGCAGGAGGTCCCATTCCGATCTTGCACAAAGCCTGTGTGCAAGTCTCAACCATGGTGCCGACTCTGCTGGTTCTTCTACTGATGTACAGATCCACCGCCCGCTCTAGTTCCTGAAGCAGGGCCAGCTCTTATTCTACTTAGGACTCCATTGCCTTGCCTGGTTTTTGAATGAAGCTAGGAGATTGTGATCTAGATACTGGGCACGCTTGTTGGTGTTGGCCCCCTGGATCACCTGGGCCCTCTGCTGGTTTCTCCCCATTTCTGAAAATGCATCAGTGGAAAGGGTTTCACTGTCTTTATGTTTGCAGATCTCCAACCTCTACCTGTATGACAGCGTCCTGATGTTGGCCAATGCCTTCCACCGGAAGCTGGAGGACCGGAAGTGGCACAGTATGGCAAGCCTGAATTGTATACGCAAGTCCACCAAGCCATGGAATGGAGGGAGGTCCATGCTGGACACGATAAAAAAGGTGTGTGTAAGGGGACACCCACTGGACTAAGGCTGAAGACAGGCCCTTCCTTGCACACATACACCGCCCCCCCATCCCCTTGAGCAGGTGGTCTGAAGCTTAGCTTTTGTGTGGTTGCTTCTGGGAGAAGCCCATCCCAGGCCTCTCTCCGTGGCATTCTTCCTTTCCCAGCATTTAAGGGCTGGTGAACTGGGTTTCATGGATACTTATTATTAATGTTTTTCTACAAAGAGATTGGACTTTAGGGAGGTTAAGTAACTTTCCCGAGGTCACAAGTAAGCAAACAATGGAGGCAACTGCCCAGCTCCTGTGTACCAGATGGCCACTGTTCATAAGAGAGGCTGTCTCAGTCAGCAGTGCGTGTGCCGGTTACCAAGACCTTAGTTTGTGTGCGTACATGTGTGCCTGTGCATCTGTGGGTGTGCACATGATTTCTGCATTGATGATGTATTGCACACACTGAGGCACAACACCAAGTTAGGGGGCTGGATTTGGAGTGAATTGGGTAATCCATACACTTGTTAGAGTGAATTGGCTTCCTGAGCCATCAGAAGAGCATTTAGGGAAATCTACAGTGCTGGGAGTTGTAGTCACAATAAACTGTGCTTGGTGTCATTAGCAGTGAACTTAGTCTGGTGTTGGTTGAATTTACTACAGCCCGAGCCAGAGCTGGATCACCAGGCTCTGGGTGAGCTGAGGCTCAGCTCAGGCTCTGGGACTCTCCCAGCTCACAGTCTATGAGAGATCATGGCTGGATGACACCCCCGCCCTAGGCTCGAAGAAAGAGGGGGCTCGCCACAGGCTCCCTCAGCCTCTCTACTACCAGCTCCTACAGAGCCCAGTGCATGGGCAGGGAGAGGGGCAGGACTTCCCCACCCACCGTGTCCTGTCTGTGCCGGACACTGTGCTTTGTATATATTTCATCCTTCAAACCTTGCAGGCTCTGTGATGTGGAACTGATTACCTCCAGGCTGGAGATGATGGGAGATGGCTTGCCCAAGGTGGCATGGGCGGCAAAGCCAGGACTTGAGCTCGTACTGGCCTCCAGGGTGCATGCTTGCTGTGTGCATGCCCTGTAACTTACCACTGTGTGTCTGATGTGGCTCTTTTGACCTTTGACCCTCCCCTCTTGGCTCAGGGTAAGGTGACCCCTGGTGCAGATTGCAAGGGAAGACTGTAGGCTCTAGGAGGGAGGAAACAAAGCTGTCCTTTGATCTCATGGCTAGCATGGTATGTGGAAAGGGGCAGGTGAACGTCCACATGAATGTCAAGTGCAAGCCTTCAGAATTTCCCCTGTGAGCAGAGGTCTGGGAAGTGTCGCTCCTACTCTGGGGCTACTTATCCTCGTTACAGCCTGTCCACCTGCTTCCTCAAGACCTTGATCGTCTCATTCTTGGTGATTACCTCCTACTCTTTTTTTGTCTTTGAGATTCCATCCCTTTCCCCATCCATATTTTCCTCAATGAGTTTTCCTTCTCTCCTGCAGGGCCACATCACTGGTCTCACGGGGGTGATGGAGTTTCGGGAGGACAGCTCGAATCCCTACGTCCAGTTTGAAATCCTTGGCACAACCTATAGTGAGACCTTTGGCAAAGACATGCGTAAAGTAAGTCTCAGGGTCCCCACCTGCCTCTCCTCCTGCGGTGGTGCCCCTGGCTCTGTGTTCTGAGGGGGTGTTCACCACCACAAATGTCCCGTCTTCCTGTCTCTCTCTGATGAGGCTGCCATTTATGTTGGTGTTTATGGGGCACAGTGTGAGAGGGCTCAGAGAGTTTTTCAACCAGGAAGTTCCGCTCCTTTAGTGTCTGAGGACGGTAGGGCCCCTGGCACCACCTGGTCCTGCTGCTTGGCCCTGGACAGCCAACCAAGCAGGCCTAGGCCGAGGCTGGAAGGGGTATCGTGTTTTCCCAGAGCGGCTGAGATCAGCCCAACTGCGGGGACAGGTGTAACTGTGGCTATGGCAGGAGTCTGAGGTTACATCTGGCGTCCCCCAGATCTAAGAGTGAGACAAAGCCATGTACAGAAAAATGAACCACGAGGAGGGTGAGAAGCAGGGAATGGTGGAGCCCAGTGGTGGGAGAAGGGAGGGTAGACAAGCTGTATAGCTCAGGGTGGGCTTTGGCTGTCTTATTTGGTGCTAATGAGAGTGGCAGGCGTGAGGTCTCTTTCCAGTAATACTTTGCGTCTTTTTCCCTCCTCCTATGAAGGATTTTCAGGACTGAAGACTTGGGGGTTGGAGGAGGCGGCCTTTACCCGGAGTTGGAACCCCCAAAGTTAAAGAGAGGCTTGTGAAGTCAAGACTCTAGTAGGTATTGGGACCAAGAGGTCACTGTAGCAAGCAAGGTATTGGAACAGTTATCCAAGAACCCCAGATGTGGTCCCTGCGAGCCTGTGTGGTGCTGATGGTGGGGTTGCACGCTGTACACTCAGGCATGGGCTCATATAAGCACACACAGATGCGCTCACACACGTGCATTTCTACACACTTGAAAGGAGGGCATCTCTACTAATTAGTGCCCAAGAGAAGAAGGGCATTGTGAGCTCTCACTGGGGCAGGATAAACTCTTGGCAAGGAGCCCTCTAGTGTGGCCGTGGGCATTGGCTAGGGGCAATGGAGAGGCAGGAAAGGTTAACACGCTCTTGGGAGATTGCGAATGTAGGTGACAGCCTTCTTTGGCTTACTCCTTGAGGAGCAGGTAGAAGGATGCATGTGTGGAGTGGTGGAGGGCGTGAGGGCTAGAGAACGTGCTGGGGGTGGTCATCGGTTATCACACGGGAAGAGGACTGGCTCCCTACAGATGGACTGGGATGGCTGGCGGTCCATGTGTGATGTGGAAATTGGGGAGTTTCAGCTCATCTTAGAACAGAAGGTGGAATCACTGGTTGGCCCTATAAATTCCAGGAGGTTGAATAATCGGTTGTGATGCAACAGTGCCGCACAGAGTTTGATGACGTTTTGGAGCTCAGAGGTTTGTTTGTGGCATCATACCGGGTGTTGGCCACTATGGTGTGATACCCTGGAGGGCCGAGGTGTGATGTGCAATGTCAAGGGCATCAGGGAGGCCTCGTGATGTCTCTTAGGGATACCCGAAGCTTGGAGGCTTGGCGGGGAGCCAGGAATGGGTGGTCAGCCTTGGTCTGGGTCATTCAGGACCACAGCAGAAATCGGCTTGGGTTGGGGCTCCGACCTGGTAAGGAGCAATAAGAATCAGGAAGCCCTTTTAGTCACCTTGATACAAAAGGGGCTCGCAGAGTGTAGCTACCTGCCGAGGCGACTAGTCACATCTGCCACCATCTTTGCCTTCATCCCCTAGTGATCCTCAGAGGCTAGAGACACTCAGGCCCTGCCTGCTGGCTCCCTCGCTGCCCCACCCCCCTTCTTTCAGCTCAGCCTCAACAACAATGTCGCACAGTAGGTGAGAATGTTGGCTGTGGGGGTCCCCACCTGTTAGGCCCCCCCCACTGACCACTCCAGGTGCCTGAGAGGCCAAGAGGCACTGTGTCCTCTACTTCCTGTTTTCAGGTGTCTGGGCCTTCCCTGTTGCCATGGCAACGTTCCTCCAATACCCTGAAGCCAACGGGAGCTGGAATCTCTCAGTCTAAGGAGCTTCGGAGAGCAGGAGGCCCGAATGTAATTGAGTTGGAAGGGAAGCTGATTTTCAAGTGGGCTTTATTTTAAAGCATATCCTTTTGTCATTTTAAAATCTGACCTTAATAACTGCATATCCCAGTTGTTATCTGTCTGCCTGGCAGCTTATCTCTGCTAAGGAGAAGTTATCTGGAAAGCAGGGAATGGGATTTACCATAGCAAATGTTTGTCATTCAGGCCCATGGTGCATTCAAGCAAGGTCTGGGAGGTTTCAGGATAAAGCCAGGCAAGGGAATTGGGACGGAGTGTCACAGTCTAGGGCAGCCTCTGAAAGCAGGGCTGAGCTGCACGGTTCCCGGCAGAAGAAGGGTAGGGCTGGGAAATTGGGGTGACCTGAAAATAAAGTTTAGAGTGGGCAGCCAACTTGAGGGTAGGGTTAGGGTTCCGAAGCCTACAGGGGCAGTGCAGAGATCATTCATGCTAAGGAGGCAGGGGCAACTCTGAGGGGCCCCCCTTAACTGCGTCTCTCTGGCCACACCCAGTTCCGACGGGTTAAAGGAGCCAGCTGGGCTGATTGATTGCTAGCTGCCTCCCAGGGTCAGGGGTTCTCTGCAGAGATGATCTAGGTCTCGATAGATGTGTATATCCTAATCTCTCCCTATATGTTAATATTTATATGCCTTGTATAACATATTATGTGGCCTGTTGTCTCTCTCTATACATAGGCATGTATATATATGTCTATGTAGATATAAATACACATGTACATATGAGTTTAAAAACAACTACAGCAAACAAACAAACACAGGCACAAAAACGAAAAGCAAGTAGCTTCTTTAAGATTTACACCAAGAGGAATTGTTTAAATTAAGGAGCAAATGGATGTTTTCTTAAAGTAAATACTCTGGAGGGAAATTGCAGGGAGAGTGAGTCACCCAGACGTTTTAGATTAAGTGGCATCAAGAGACTGTGGATTACTCAGCCCCTTCAGAGGATGGAAGGAATAGGTGATCGCCTTTCACTGCAGGGTGCTGGACAAATACTAATTAAATTATCTCATCCAGGAAGTGCGTTCTTGTTGAGGGAGTGCTGG
>CM053617.1:34463209-34494680 GCA_028646535.1 Procyon lotor | reverse complement strand
TCCCATGGACTTACCAGGGCAAATATCCTTAGCTGACAACATGAGCTGGGGTGGAATTGTTGGAAGGTCGCTGGATGGAGGTTTCCAAAGTGGGGGCATGGAAAACTGTTTCGTGGAGGACAGAAGGTAGCAGAGTAGGAACTATTGAGACCCTGCTGTGAACAGCCTTACAAGTCTGTTGCCTCACTGACTGGGGGATTTTGTGTCACTCCTGCCTCGCCTGAGCTTTTGCAACCCCTTCCCTTCCCTGAACCTTCGTTTTCTCTCAAGGGGTCCGTCGGTATGAAGACCCTGATGCCGCCCTGGGCAGTGAGTGCTGTCCTGTGTGGTGCAGGCCATCAGCTTCTGTCAGGCAGGGCTGTGCCCCTTCTCTGAGCTGTCTACTCCAGACCGTGCAAAAGCAGAGACTTGCGGGCAGGTTTAGAACGTGGCCTTCTACCTTGGCGTGCCCTGGACCCCAGCGCCGAAGCCTGAGGGTAGAGACGGGGTCTGGGGGGGAACTCTGTGTGCCTGCGCAGTACCCACAGCCCCTTCACACAGAGGGGAGCAGGTAGCCACTCTCTATAAAGACCCAGCGGGAGAGTATGCTGGGAATGTGGCCTCTGATGAAATTTTGTTTTGAGGACTCTTTTGGTGTGATTAAAGGAAGAAGGAAGACACGGTTGTCTTTTTTGTTTTTTTCCTTTCCCACAAGCATGAGCTGCCTGGAGTATGACACCCACTACAGCCCTGCAGAAACATTTTTCCCTGACACGATTACGAGGATTACTGAGGGTATGCGCCCTTTCCCATCCTAATGGTGCTGATGTGGGAGAATCATCCCCTTCTGCCAGCGAAGAGTGCCTGTTGCACTGACGCCCTGGGGAGACTGCCGGCTGCCCTCAGGCCCTTTGAACCTCATTTCCCATGGGCACCATCCCTCTGATTCACTGGCTTAGTGAAGGTTGGCCTGTCTCCTTGGCCAGGATGGGGCGGAAGTGGTGGGAAGCATCGGCAAAGCCTATGAATTTGCTCTGCGTGTTGGCGTTCTAGGGCACAGAACACTGTGGCGAGGTAAGAGAACAGGGCTGATTCTGCTCTTTGCCACAGAGTAGAATCCAGTTAGAACCAAGAGACTGAGGAAGAATTTCGTCCGGTGTCTTCAAGCTTTTCTTTTTTTTTTTTTTTTAAAGGTTTTATTTATTTGACAAAGAGAAACACAGCGAGAGAGGGAACACAAGCAGAGGGAATGGTAGCGGGAGAAGCAGGCTTCCTGCCGAGCAAGGAGCCCGATGCGGGGCTCAATCCCAGGACTCTCTGGGATCATGACCTGAGCCGAAGGCAGACGCTTAACGACTGAGCCACCCAGGCGCCCCCAAGCTTTTCTTTAGTCCTAGAAAATCTGTTCTAGCAGAATCTTACTGGAACCCAAATATATTAAATATTGTATTTAAATACAATATTTAAATATTGTATTGCATATTGTAAAAGCTGACATGCAGTGGTTGCAATAGGTGGGAAATTGTGGTCGAGGGTCCTGAGGCTCTCCTGCACCATCTCCCCCATCCTGAGCAGCTCTGTGGTTTTCTAAGCAGCTCCACGTGGGAAACTGAGGCTCAGAGACTGGAATGCTTGGTCATGTAGCACCAACAAGCGTGTATCCGTGCTGGGGCTGGAAGGTAGGTTTCCTGAGGGTGGTGTGTGGCAGAGGGCCTGGAGCCTTCTTTCTGAGGTCAGGACAATGCGATTCCATGAGGCCCTAACTCCAGTCTGCCCACTTTGCACCCATCCTCCTATCACCCCACTCTGCCAGTCCCCGCAGAGCCAGCAGTAGGACCTCAGAGTCCCTTCCTGATGGAGCCGGCGGAAGTTCCGCCCCAGCCCTTGGCTCGGCCTCCCCATTCCAGCCACAACCCAAAGAAGTGGGAGGGCTTCATTCTCCTTTAACCAGTTGAAGATGCTTCCTCTGTCTTCTGTCAATTTCCATTCTTCATGAAAGCTGGCTTTGGACAGGAATCAAATGTCCTCCTTGAAATCATGTCCCTGGGAGGGCCTTGTGGCTGCTGATAACTCATAGAGTAATAATTGCTCATCATGTAGTGATTGCCATGCCATAGGACCCCGGACCCCTGGGGCTTGAAAGTGCGTCATTAACATTCTGGCCCGGGTCTGCCACACTGTGTTACAAATCTTCCCTCAATCTCAGGGTTCAGAAGTTCTAAGCTGCGAGGCCAGGTGGAAAAGGCACCAGCCAGCAGACCGGATAGCTCTGGTGATGAAGTAGGGGCTGCCACTTAGAGCACAGGTGGAATCCTTTACCTGGGGTCTCCAGCAGCTGGTGCCCGGAGCTGCACTGTAGATTTGGCACTGTAGATGAAGAAGGGGAGGAGGGCAGTGGTGGGGCTGGGAGAATCCGGCCTGAGTGTTGTGCAGCGTCTCTATTAAGCAGCAATGATAGAGGCTCCCAGCTGTGCACAGTGAGTCACGGAAGAGAAATAAACTTCAGTCTCTTCATGGATTAGCATTCTTGCAGCATATTTCCCCAGTAAAATGTCAACCGTTCCGAACCCTTGTGCAGAACTGCGTTTGATAGAGTCGAGAACCAAAACAAACCCTGCTGCTTCCTCTCAGTAAAGGGATAAGGAAAAGATACAATTAAGTGTCTCATTTTAAGTACGTTTATCACTTCCTTTTGAAGATAGCATCGATACATGCTCATTTAGGGTAGAACGATTAGAAAATATAGATAAATGAAAAGAAGAATATAAAAGTCAGCTATAATCTCTGAACCAAGGACTAAATACTGTTAGCATTTCTGGTGCATTAACCTTCTTTCTTTATTTTTCTTTCTTTTTTCCCTTGCTCTATACATGAGGCTAGAGAAAGTGATATGTATATTTATCAAATTGCTATTTATTGTGCATACATTTTTATATCCCGACTTTCCACTTAATGCTGTATTGGGAGCATTTTTTTATTCCTTTATTCTTTACTCTGATTTTTAATGGAAATACATTACTCAGTTTACAGGAAGCCATCACTTATTTTATCTTCCCATATGATGAATGTTTAGGCATTTACACCATATTATTATGGAATAATGTAGTAATGAACATCCAAAATATATGCAATTTTATTGCATCTATATTTATTTTCTTCTACTTTTTAAGAAGTGGAATTACCAAACGAAGGATAATAATTTTTTAAAGTTCTTTATATTGTTGACACTTATTTTTCAAATTGATTATAGAAAGAGCTAACAATTTGCATATCCACCAGTAGTATATGGAAGTCTGTGTCACATCCTGTGCTCAAAACATTGAGTGATATATTAAATATCTTTGCTAATTTGTAGCAGTACGGAAACAGAATGAAAAATTTGCATTTCTTATGGGATTGTGCATTTAAAAATGTAGTCCTTGGTCAGTTGTATTTCACATTTTGTAAATTACACCTCAGGTCCTTTGCTCTTTTATATTGGAGGTGAGGTTTTTCTTATTTTTTAGGAGGTCATACCCAGTTCACTAACTAGATACTGTTCATCCATATTTTCTTCTAGTATTTTTATGGTTTGATTTTATTTCAGTGTAATCTGCCATCTCCTTGGGATTGATTTCGGTTGAACTGTGACGTGATGACCTAGCTTTTATGTTTTCCAGTATTAGTTTCTATTCTCCAGGAATCTTCCCTTTCCCTGTTAACTTCACCATCATGTCTACCCTATGCCCTGCTAAATTTCCCTCATCTTGCCATTGATTTTTAAAACATTCTTAGACTCTTTTCTCCCTTTTTTTCTCCTCTCAGTTGAAATTTAATCAGTCTTTGTACACTTTTAAAATGTACTCGTCTGCAAGTAACAGAATATTCATCTCGAGTGGATTAAACAATAAAGAAGCCTTATTATCTCACATAAAAAGAAGCCCAGAGCTAGGGTAGCTCCAGAGTTGGCCAAAGCAGACATTCTGTGCCCAGATCAAAGGCTTGGGTCTTTTTCATCTTCCTACTTGGTTATCCTCAGGGTGTAGTCCGAGCTCTCTTCATAATTTCAGGATGGCTCTGGTGGTTCTAGCTGTCATACCCAGAAAGACAGTAGCAAGTGGGAGAAGAGGGTCGTGTCTTTCTGTGTGGTGTTTCCTTTTTATAAATGAGGAGACCTTTCCTGGGAGTTGAGCCTGGCTGCCCGTTTTTATGGAGTGATGTTTTTGCTTTTTTGTTATGACAGTTGAAGTTTTCCACTTACATGCATATATGACACTGACCTATAGTTTCCCGCTCAGACGCTTGTGTTCAACTTGTGTGAGGCTTGTACTCCCTGCTTAACATGGATAGAGAATCGCTCTTTCTTTTGTACTTATAGGGAGAGGGCTCTTGGAAGTTGGAAATAATTTAACTTGTAAAATTACCTGGGCTGGTTGTTGGTCTTGGAGCTATTACTTTGATATTTTGGAAATTCTCTTTCCTGGTTTCTGCATTTCCTTGAGTAATTTTTCGTAATCTACTTTACAGAAAATCTTGTATAACCCTGGTGTTTTCAAATTCATGACTAAAGCTCTGTATCGTATTTGCAGATTTTCAAAGTATCTATCCGTTGAAATATTTCTCTTTTCATTGCTACTGTTGTGTATTTGTGTTATCTCCCTTTACGGCTTGATTAGACTAGACAGAAGTTTTTTTTATTGATCTGTTTCAAAGAACTAGGTCTAATTTGCTTAATCAATTTTGTTGTATTTTATGTTTCTCTAATTAATTGATTTGTTTTTCTTCCCGTCTCCCTGCTGCCTAGTGTTTGTTTTATTGTTAATTTTTAAACTTAGTATAGGAGGCATCAGATACTTATTCTTTCCCACTTTGGAATGCTTTTTATTTTATTCTGAATATCGTTGTGGCTGAATCTTCGTGGTTTTTCTAATATAAACTGACATGAAACACTCGTACAGAAAAGTGCCTAAGCCATTGGTAAATCACAGTGTATTTTTAAAAAGTGAACCCACCCATGCAATCTACACCCACATCAAGAAACAGGATGGGATGGGAAAGGAGACAAACCATAAGAGATTCCTAAACTCATGAAACGAACTAAGGGTGACTGGGAGGTGAGGGGGTAGGGATAGGGTCACTGGGTTATGGACATTGTGGAGGGTATGTGCTATGGTAAGTGCTGTGAAATGTGTAAGTCTGACGATTCACAGACATGTACCCTGGGGCAAATAATACATTATATGTTAATAAAAAAATAAAAATAAATTAAAAGGAAAAGAAAGAAAGAAACAAGACATCATCAGTGACTCCAGGGTTCGACCTTGTGCCTTCTCCCGGTCTCGACACCCACCTGCAGAAACACTATTGACCTCTAATGCACGCACTCCACACACTGTTGTATGTGCCTTCTTTTGCTCAATGACATCGTGTTTGTGAGATTCCTTATTACTGTTGTATGTACTTTAGCTCATTCATTCTTAACTGTGTTTTAAAATGTAGGTTTCATTATTATTCCAGTATGGTAAAGACAACAGATCCAGAGAGATGCCTACCATTGAAAAGATAATTTGTTGCAGACATATATGTCTTTCTGTTGGGATATCCCGGAGAGTGGAATTACTAGTCAGAAGGCATGTGTATGATTCACAGATCCTGCTAAACACTTATCTAAAGGGCTTGTTAGCAGTTTTATTCCTGGGGGTGGTTCCTAAGAGCTTTGGTTGTGCTTCACTGACCCTCCGAGAGCTAACATGGGTTGTTAGTCTTTTACACACTAGCCATTCTGGTGGGTGGGTAATGGTTTCTCACTGTGGTGGTTTCATTTTCATGATGATTAATGATGTGGAGCTCCTTTTCATGTGTTTCTTGGGCATTTGGAGATCTCCTTTGTGAGGTGCCCATTCAAGTCTTCATGCCTTTTTTTTTTTTTTAATTTGGCTTTTGGCCTTTTTCTTAATAATTTGTAGGTGAACTAGATATATGTCCTTTACAAATATATATATATATTGGCGTTGTTCTCACATGCTGTGCCTTGCCTCTTTCTTGCTCTTAATGACATCTTTTAATGAACAGAAATGCTGAATTTTAATGTAGTTCAATTTGTCCAATTTACCACTTTTTTTCCCTATTTGTTTACTACATTTGGTGTGCTGTTTAAAAAATGTGTACCTATTTAAGAACATGAAGCTGTCATCCTATATTTTCTTCTAAATGTTTTCTTGTTTAACACTGCTCATTTGTATCTGCATTACATCTGGAATTGATCTCTGTGTAATGTGTTTTTGGAGGCAAGATGCATTAAAAAAATACAGGTATTTGATTGACCTAATACTATTTATTGAAAGAATAAACTCTTTTCCCTACTGCTTTACCATATTATACCCTTTCTCAGAAGTCAGGTAACTGTGTATTGTCAGTCTGGTTTTAGACATTCTCTTCCATTTCATTTGGCCATTTGTATGTGTACCTGTATCATACTAGTTTAATAATCCAAGTTTGTTTTGTTTTGTTTTGTAGAGAGAGAGCATGCAAGGGAGGGTGGGGTGGGGGTGGAGGGGCAGAGAGAGAGAGAATCTTAAGAAGACTCCATGCCCAGCACTGAGCTCAATATGGGGCTCAATTCCATGATCCTGAGATCATGACCTGAGCTGAAATCAAGAGTCAGACATGTAACCGACTGAGCCACCCAAGTGCCCCAGTAATCATGATTTTATAATACCTCTTGAGTGCTGATAGTGTAAGTTCTGTAGCTTTCTCCTTTTTTTCAAGATAGACTTGACTATATATATATATATATTTTTTTTTTTAAGACTTGGCTATTCTTGGCCCTTTGCGTTTCCTCATACATTTTAAAATTCCATTTTTATTTTCTGCAAAAAAAAATCTGGAATTTTGGTTGAGATTGCATGGACTCTAGATCATTTTAGGGAGAATTAACATCTCACCAACATTGAGTAATCCAGTGTGTGAACATACTATGCCCCTCAATTTATTTAGATCTTCTTTAGTTTCTCTCAGGAAATGTTGTAGTTTTTACTGTAGAGGTCTTGAATAACTTTTGTTTGATTTTTCCCCATATGTTAACATTTGTGATTATATTATAGATAGTATATATTCAAATTTATTTTTTACTTGTGTGTATATAGAACCATTATTGGTTTTATATATTAAACTTGGTTTTAGTGAACTATTCACTGGTTATTTTTTTTAAAGATTTTATTTATTTATTTCACTTGATCTTAGCCAAAAGGCCGAGAAGTGATGAGATTTTATTTATTTATTTGATAGAGAGAGAGATCACAAGTAGACAGAGAGGCAGGCAGAGAGAGAGAGGGAAGCAGGCTCCCCGCTGAGCAGAGAGCCGGATGCGGGGCTCAATCCCAGAACCCTGGATCATGACCTGAGCCCAAGGCGGAGGCTTTAACCCATTGAGCCACCCAGGTGCCCCTCACTGATTTATTCTAATAGTTTACCTGTAGATTCTTAAGATTTTCTATATATATAGTCACATCATATATGAAAAACAAGAGTCTGATTTTTCTTTCCCATTTTTATGCCTTTTATTCCTTTCTCTTTCCTTATTGCACTATTTAGGGTCTTTAGTTCAAGTTGAATAAATGTAGTGATAGTGGGTATTCTTATGCTGCTCTTGCTCTCAGAAGACAGCCTTTTTATAATGCACGTTTTTGCGTTATGTTTCCTACATATTTTTGGTATGGACTTATTTTAAGATTGAGAAAATTCCCGAGTTCGTGGTTTGCTAACAGTTTTGTCAAGAAATATTCTTCAATCAAAGGTTCTTTTGCAACTATCAAGATAATTATATAACTTATATTTTAACTTTCTCCTGTAAATGTGTTAAGTTACATTGACTGTTTTTTTTTTTTTTTTTTTTGCCTTTTTGATGGCACTTATTATTTCTCTTTCTGGATCAGTTCTATACCTAGCTGTTTCGATTCTTAAAATTTTACAATATGTTCCAATATTCAGAAAGGTTGGTACCTTCTGATAGCTCTTTCTTATCAGAATATTCTTCTTTAAATTAAACTTTTATTTTGAGATTAGCAATAATTCACATTCATTTGTAAGGAATAATAGAGAAAAATCCAGAGATCCAGTACACCCTTATTAAGTTTCTCCCAGGAGTGGTACCTTGTAATACTTGTGTACAGTAACACAACGAGGATATTGATATAGATAGAGTTCATGAATCTGATTCAATTTTAGATTTCGTCAATTTCATTTGTACTTATGTCTGTTATGTGTGTGTTTGCTGTGGGCATTATAATATACATATGTGACTTATCAGAGTCTACTCATGTCAACATTTGTCACATCAAGTGCTGTCTGATAATCTGACTTTCATTTAAATCCCTTTTCCTTCTTCACTTTTAAATATCATTGTCTTGCTTCTTAGCTGGTGTTATAATTTATCTTTTAATTGTCAAATATGACTTATAAAACTCGTAGGGAAGACAGTCTATTGTATACATTCCTATTTCTGCTCTTTTTTCCTCTTCTTTCATATTTCTGTTGCTCCAAGAATTATTCTGTCCTTTCCTTTCTGTTTAATAAACTTCCTTTGGCAATCTTTAGGGATCTGCTAGCCACACATCTTTTAGTTTTCCTTCGTTGGATCATGTCTTTATTTCCTCTTCATCCCCAAAGGATAGTTTTGCCAGATACAGAATTTGTGGATGAGAGTTCTCTTTTATTTCCTCCTGAGAAGTGAGAAGTGGAAAAGTGTTGGGCCATTCTCTATTGGCATCCATGGTTTCAGATGAGGGAGTCCCTGGCATGTAAATTGGCGTTCTTCTAGATGGTTCTTCTCTGGATGCTTTAAAAAGAAATTTTTTTTTCATCTTTAGTTTTCAGAAGTTTTATTGTGATGCCTCTTGATGTAGATTTCTTTGAATTTATCCTGTTGGCAGTTCCTGTGTTCTTGGATTTATAGGTTTATATGTCTGCCATGAAATTTGGGAAATTGCTAACAATACTCCTGCAGCCCCCACTCTTTCTTTTCTCCTTCCAGGATTCCAGTGGAAGGAAGTTGAGGTCTTTTGTCCCTCAAGTCCCTAGCGGAGGTCCTATTCATCTCTTTTGCAGTTTGTTTTCTCTCTGCCACTCATGTTGGGTAAATTTCATTGCTCTGTTCTCCAGTTGCTGATTCTGTTTCTTGTCATTTAAATTTAAGAATTGATTCCATCCAATGGGTTTTTAAATTTTTATTGTATTTTTTTCAGTTCCACAATTTCTTTTTCATTCTATTTTGTACTCTCTTTGCTGAGATTTTCTTTTTTTTCCATTTGTTTCAAGAGAATTTATAATTGCTTGTTGCAACATTTTTATGATGACATTTAAAATCCTTACCAGATAATTCTAACATCGGATCATCTTGGTCTTAGCATTAGTTGTTTTTTCCTCATCGAGTTTGTGATTTTCCTGGTTCTTGGTATGATAGGTAATTTTTAAATTATATTCTGAACATTGTGGTAATTATCTTACAAGGCCATGTTCTGTTTAAATCTTTTATTTTACTAGAGAGTTCCCCTCTTCAGTTTTGGCAAACAAGTCTGTCCTACTTTTCTCTGCTGTGCTTCCAATGACTGCTTAATATTAAGAACTGATATTATTTGGTCTGCTTAGATTGTCTAGTGCTTTTGGAAGAAAATGAATGGGTTTCTTTGGATAGGTCACCTGGTACCTCTTGTTGAAGGAAGGGAGTCTCTGGCCTGTGAAGCTGAGGACCACTTCTCTGCCTGGACATTTGTGGTCAGATTGCCCTGCCTCTGGGGAATAGAGGGCACCTCCCAGGGTGAGCCCTGACTGGGGCAGGATTCACCCTGTTGATGCCACCTGGTGGCTGTCAGTGGAGGAGGGGATTCTCAGGCTATAGGCACAAAGACGCGTCATGGATCAGGCACTGGTGGAATCACCCCTGTTGGTTTTGCCCGATTGCCCAAGTGTCTCAGGGTGCGTCAGGGGTGGCTCAGGCTGATGTGGAAGAGAAGGATTGTCTAGGCTGTGCCATTTGTTGCCGAGGAGCTCCCGGGGGGCTTCCCTGGCCAGTGCTTCTGGGTTGGACTGGCCGGGAAAGCATCACCTTCCTCGGGCTAGCTACCCCCAGTTGCTAGATTGGGATTTCCCAGTTCCAGGCCTGACGTGCTTTCTTGTGTTGGTTGGGCACCGTAAGACCCTCTGCCACTCTGTGCTTCCAGTCCTGAGTTCCCTAGCCCACGTGCCCTCCTCTCCCCATCTTTCAGAGGTCTCCTTTGGTTGTCTCCTGCATTATGTCCAGGGCTTCTAGTTGTACTTATGTTACTATGAGTTGCTATTCTTTTCAATGGCTTCTTGATCTGTTTGGTTACATAAATTATTTTTTGTTTCTTTTTTTCTTTTTGTTTAAAGCTACTAATAACCTCCATATAGTGTAACCTAGATTTTTGATGAGTGATATTTTGTCTGTTTACATTTCAAGTAATGACTAACCTTTTTGGGTGTATGGTCATCATTTTCCTATTCATTTTCTATTTGATCCACATGCTTCATATTCTTTTCTCTCTCTCTCTTTTTTTTTTTTTTGCCTTGATATGGTTTATTTTTAATTTTTAAAAATTTTTTATGTGGTTTATTTAAAAATATTGTTTTATTTTGTTTCATAACTATTGAATCTACAAGTATTTTTTTAAACCCTACATGTTATTACTATTCAGTTTGTACGATAGATATTTTTATATTATACACACATAAGTGCTCCCTCCTATTTTCTGGAAGAGATTGTGTAAAGTAGTGATTATTTCTTCCTGAAGTGTTTGGTGGATTTCATCAATGAAATCATTGGTGCCTGAAATTTTCTTTTTTGAAAGCTTTTTTTTTCCTTAAGATTTTATTTATTTATTTGACAGAGAGAGAAGGAATGGGAATAAGTAGGGGGAGCAGCAGACAGGGGGAGGGGAGAGAGAAGCAGGCTCTCTGCTAAGCAGAGCACCAGACATGGAGCTAGATCCTAGGACCCTGGGATCATGGCCTGAGCCAAAGGTAGGTGCTTAACTGATTGAGATACCCTCCAAATATATATTAAACACATAAAATTTGTCATTAAAAAACCTTTCAAGGGGCGCCTGGGTGGCTCAGTCAGTTAAGCGACTGCCTTGAGCTCAGGTCTTGATCTCAGGGTTTTGGAATCAAGCCCCGAGTTGGGCTCCCAGCTCAGCGGGGCTTCTGCTTCTCTCTCTCCCTCTGCCTCTCCACTTCACTTGTGCTCGCTCTCTCTCAAATAAGTAAATAAAATCTTTAAAATATACATTTATATTCAGGATGTTCTGGTTATCTATTTCTTCATGAGTGGATTAGGGTAGTTTATGTCTTTCGAGGAACTGGTCCTTATTATTTAAGTTATTTAATTTATGAGCATATAATTATTTATAATATTTACTTATTTTAAAGTCTGTAGTGATAGCTCATTTTCATTAAGGATATTGGTGATTTGTATCATTATTTCTTGGTCAGTCTGACTAGTTTTTTTTTTTTTTTTAAGATTTCGTTTATTTATTTGACAGAGAGAGAGAGCACAAGTAGGCAGAGAGGCAGGCAGAGGAAGAGGGGGAAGCAGGCTTCCCACTGAGCAGGGATCCCGATGCGGGACTCGATCCCATGACCCTGAGATCATGACCTGAGCCCAAGGCAGAGGCTTTAACCCACTGAGCCACCCAGGCGTCCCCAGTCTGACTTCGATAACGAAAGCCTGAGTTTTTCAAAAGCCTGCTTTTGGTTTCATTGATTTCTCTCTATTGTTTTTCTGTTTTTCAAATTCAGTGATTGTTTCTCTTATATTTATTATTTACCTTCTTTTGTTTGCTTTGGGTTTAATTTGCTCTTTTTCTCCTCTAAGGTGGAAACTTAGATTACCTATTTTATGTTTTTAGTCTTTCTCTAATAGAAGCTTTTAATGCTATACATTTCCCCATAAACACTGCTTTGGCTACCTTCCATAAAACTTCATAAGTTTCGCCATTATCCACCCATTTATTTTCAATCTGTCTAGCATTTTTGTTTAAATTATGACTTCTGTAGGGAGGGTCTTATTACTTTTTGTCCATCCTGTCAATATCTGCTATTAAATTGAAGTGTTCAGACCTTTTCCACCTTAGCTAATTATTGATACAGTTGGATTTATGTCTATAAGTTAGTTGTTTTATTCTCTTTTTATTTTGGTATTTTGTGCCCCTTTCTTGCCTTCTTTTGGATTATGTATTTGAATATTTTTAATGTTCCATTTTAGTTTATTTATTTGATTCTGGGGATTATCTCTTTGTATCAATATTTAAGGGCCTTATTTAGGGATATATCACTGTATATATCTGTAGGTCTGTATCTATATCTATCTGTATTTCACAGTTTACTTTTTGAGTTAATATTGTTCTGTGTTACATAAACTGTAACATATAGGTTCCTAAAACTCTCTCAGTTTATCTTTAATTTACTTTGTGTTATACATGTCATATATATCTACATACATCAGAAACCCTCCCATACAATATAATGATTTTTAAATTTTAGCAGTCATACACATTTAAGAGTACTACAGGTGGGGGGAAATGTCTTCAGCTATTTACCATTTACTTTATTCTCCTTTAGCCCCAAAGATCCCTGTTTCCTTTTGAAAGTGTTTTCTTTTAGCCTGAAACGATTCCTTTAGCATTATTTGTATGTAGTGTAGGTCTGCTGGCAAAAAATTCTCCTAGTTTTCCTTTTTCTGAGATATTAATTCTTCTTTATTCCTGAAGGATATTTTAACTTTGCATAGAATTTGAAGTTGATAGTTTTTTATCCTGGCCTCTGCGTTCTCTGAGAGAAATCTGTGGTCATCCTAGTCCTGGTTCCCTTGTATGTAATGTACTGTTTTCCTCTGGCTGCTTTCAAATATTTTTCCTTTTGTTTTCAGCAACTTGTTTAAGATGCATCTAAGCATAGTTTTTTTTGTGTGTGTGCTTTCAGGAGTTCATTGAGTGTCTTGAACTTGTAACTGTCTCTTTTACCAATATTAGGAAATTTCCTGTAATTATTACTTTATTTTTTGTGTATGTTGGAAGAAAACCTTTTCCTTTCCTTCTATGGTTCCAACAGCACATATATCAATATGGATATTTATAATGTCCAGTAGGTTCCCAGGCTCTTTCATTTTCAACCTTTTCTGTCCCTATTTGTTTTTCAGATTGAATAATTTTTATTTTTTCTGGGTTCAGGTTCACTGACTCTAGAGCAGTGATGGATTTCCATGCTGCCTTGAGGTACCACTGCTATCACTACCACACTGATCATAATAAGGACCCCTTAAGGGTAAAATGGGGCAGGAATAGAGGGGAGAGAAATATAAGTAATTTTATGCACATGCATATATATGCAATTAATATAGCATATGTCTCTATCTTTATCTTGTCTACGTGTTTGTCTATGTCTGTACAGAGCATGGGGAGGAAATTCATCTGTGTGCAGTTTGCTTCTCTAAGTTTTTATTCCCTTTCACATTCTGCCTACATTTTTTTTGTCACCTATTAGAGTCCTCAGGTAATTGTTTTCTCTATTTTCTCCAGAAATTAGAGTTTCATCAAGCAGGAGCTATGGGCTATAGTAGATTTATGCCAACATTGCAGAACTGGAACTCCAGTCATATGTCTTTTAAATAAATTGAGAAAAGAAAATAAAAAATAAAAATACTTCTAATTGCTACCTACAAGAGTAGGTAGTGGTTTCTACAACCACTTTATTTCATTGCCATTATCACAAGATACCTCACCATCATTTTTTGAAGTGTATTTTCAGTGGGTATCAAATTCAAGTTTCCAGTTATTTTAAAAAATACTTTACAAGTGTAATTTCATTAGTCTTTTGTCTATCTAGATTTTATTTTGAAAGGTCAGTTATCAGTCTCACACCCCTCCAGGGAATATATATATATTTTCAAGCTGCTTTTAAGATTTTCTCTGTCTTTGATTTTCAGAAGTTTGAGTATAGTGCATCTAGGTAGGTACAGTTTTCCCCGCCTTTATCCTGCTATATTTGTTGAATCAGTGGTTTGATGTATTTCATTAGACTTGGGATATTCTCAGCCACTATTTCTTTTAATATTGCTTGTGACACTTAGTCTCCCTTTTTCAGACAATTAAACATTTATTAGACATGTTTAACAAGAACTCACATCTTTTATACTATATTTCCCCCTTTTTTCCACTCTCTGAGATTCATTTAAATATTGGGTATAAACATGTCTTTGAGTTAACTAGTCCCATCTTCTCTTGGGTCCTGTTTTTACACTGATTCAGTGAATATCTAATTTTACATTTTTGTTTTACAGTTCATGACTGTCTTTATAATTCTTTTTTATGGGTTCAAATTATCCGTGCAAAAATTTCAACTTTATATCCAGGTTCTTTCTCATTTCTTCTCCTCCTCCTCCTCCTCCGCCTCCTCCTCCTCCTCCCCCTCCCCCTCCCCCTCCTCCACATATAGATGTGACCTAGATTTACTATTTATTTTCAAAATTTGGTCTTTTATCTCCAATATTCATTTACTAAAGATTTAATTTTATTGGCTGTTTTATCTCTCGATTAACTGTTACTTTAAAAAAAAATTTTAAACATGTAATTTATGTTTTATCCTCAACCGTGGGAGATATTTATAGGGTCTGGTTTATATTATGTTTCTCTGATGATTGTGAAGAACTGTGCTCAAGGACATCTGAGTTACTAACAAATCATCTTGATACTACTGAGGTTTTGTTTTAGAATTTGTTACAGTGGTTCTTTTTTAGATTTTACTTATTTATTTGAGAGAGAGAGTGAGCGCACGAGTGAGCGAATAAGTGGGGGAAGGGAGAGGGAAAAACTGACTCCTCGCTGAGCAGGGATCCTGATGTGGGGCTCCATCCCAGGACCCTGGGATCATGACCTGAGCCAAAGGCAGAGGCTTAACCGACTGAGTTATAGCAATTCTAGGTCTTCCCTTCACTCTTATAATAGGATTCTTACATTTAGGACGTGAACTCCTGGGCTCTCAGTTGAAAGTAAATATCTTTGTCAAGATATTTAAACTCAAGTTCTTAGCCTACAGTTTAACATGTCTCTAGCATTTTACATCCTCTGAAATATCTGCTCATTTCTCCATCCTCCCAATGGGTCAGTCACATCCTCTTTGTTTTGCAAGCTGGATACACATCTTAGGAGTCATCTAAGAACTTGTGGATAATCTTTACAGAGATATTTTGTACTTTCTCACTTCAGCTTCTTTCCTCTCTTAACACACTTCGAAGTTTTGTTTGACCTCGGTACCACAAAAAGTTCCCTCCACTTAGCGAGACTGCCGTTCCATGCTCTTGTTTGATTTCCATGCAAAATGCATCAAAAAGTGTCTTTAGGTAAGAAGATCTAGTGTGAAATATCAGGCTCTTCTCATGTTTTTTTCATTATCTCAAATGCAGTCTCATACTGGTTGATATGTAGAGGCCTAAAAACAGGTATTTTATACATTTGAGTAAGTTTTAAAGTTGCTTACTCTGGTAAGTTCCATTATTTCTATTATTCTTTTACATATTTATTCACGCACCCCCTCCCCCTTCCCAGCTTGACATGTTGTTCAGTTTAAATAGTTTTGAACTTTCAAATAAGGGTATCGTGTTGTAAATATTCTCCTGGAACTTAACTTTTAAATTCAACATTATGTTGATAAAGTTTGTTAAAGGGAGCCAATTTGTTTAATTTTTAGGGATGTATAATATTTTATTTATTTATTTATTTATTTATTTATTTATTTATTTATTTTTAAAGATTTTATTTACTTATTTGAAAGAGAGAGAGAGATCACAAGTAGGCAGAGAGGCAGACAGGGAGAGAAGAGGAAGCAGGTTCCCCGAGCAGAGAGCCCGATGCAGGGCTCGATCCCAGGACCCTGAGATCCTGATCTGAGCCGAAGGCAGAGGTTTAACTCACTGAGCCACCCAGGCGCCCCTAATAGTTTATTTTCTGAGTATATGATTTATTTATCTATTTTCCTGAACATGGACTCTTGATTTATTTCTAGTTGTTTTTATTCCTTATTATAAAGCGTAGTGTTATAAACATTATTTGGCATCCATATGTTTATGTACAAGAGGGTCCCTTGACCGTGTATAGACATAGAATTGCTGGGTTATGAATAATCAACTTAAAAACCAACTTACAACAGTGGCTTATTCCCCAAAGTGGGTGTGTTAATTTACACCAGCAGCAGTGTATGTGATAGCCCTTTGATCCACATCTTCTTCGCCCCTTCCTGTTTTTTTGACTTCTTATTTTTGCCAGTTAAGACAACGTAAAATAGGGTCATATTTTGATCTTGATTTGTATATTCCTGATCACTGTGAAGAGTGAGCATCTCATCACATGTTTATTTAGCATACATTTTCCTGTTAATGTTCACTTCTCATTTTTCCTGTTTATTTATTGATTATTGGATTATTTCTGACTTTCTCACTGATTAAGTACCTTGTTCCTCAGTGTTCTTCAGTTGTTCCTGGAGCTTATAACTCTTTGGCTTTCAGTCATGCATCTATCATCCATGATTTGTATCAGGGTATTTTTCCCTCCATCTCTCTCTTTAAAAGAAAAAGAAGATTTATTTATTATATATTTATTTCAGAGAGAGAGAGAAGGAGAGAGCATGAGCGGGAGGGAGAGGGCAAGAGAATCTCAAGCTGACTTCATGCTGAGCATGGATCCCAACATGGGGCTTGATTCCCTGATCATGAGATTATGATCTGAGCCAAAACCAAGAGTCAGGCATGCTTGACTGATTGCTCTACCAAGGTGCCTCATTTTTCCTCCGTCTCTTTCAGGTATCTTTAAAATAATAAATTCTAGGGCTTCCTGGGTGGCTCAGTGGGTTAAAGCCTCTGCCTTAGGCTCAGGTCATGATCTCAAGGTCCTGAGATCAAGCTTCGCATTGGGCTTTCTGCTCAGCAGGGAGCCTGCTTCCCCCTCTCTCTCTGCCTGCCTCTCTGCCTACTTGTGATCTCTCTCTCTCTGTCAAATAAATAAATAAATAAATAAATAAATAAATAAATAAATAATCTTTAAAATAATAAATTCTTAATGAGACTGACTTCTCTTTATTTTTAAAATTAAAATTTAAAATTTAAAATTTAAATTTTTATGTTTATTAGAGAGAGAGCGAGCGCATGCACACATGGAAGGGAGGGGCAGAGAGAGAGAGAGAGAGAATCTCAAGCAGACTCCATGTAGAGTACAGAGCCCCATGTAGGGCTTGTTCTCACAACCTTGAGATCACGACCTGAGTGGAAACCAAGAGTCACATGCTGAACTAATTGTGCCACCCAGGCACTCCTAAAATTAGTACTTTTGGTCTAAATCTAAGGTAAAAGATATTTTCTTATATTTTCTAGTAAAAGCTTTTAAAATTTTGTTGAGATCTAATCTGCAAACAATAAACTGCACCCATTTTAGCTGCAAAGTTGGATGAGTGATGATAAATGTGTTCATCCAGATAATCACCACTCTGTTGAAGGGCTGGAGCAGTCCCATGGCCCTTTGAATTCAGTGCCCCCCTCTGTTGTATACAAATGATGATCTCATATCTGTCACTACGGATTAGTTGTGTCTATTCCGGAACATGTAAGTAAAGTGCATAGTCATCTTTTGTATCAATTTTCTTAGCCTAATGTTTTGAGTTTTTCTATGTTGTTTTGTATATGAGTAGTTTGTTCCTTTTTATTGATGAATTGCATTTCATCATATGAATATAAGCACAATTTAATGAACATTTGGAATCTTTCCAATTTTGGATCATGAATACAGCTACTAAGATCATTCACATACAATTTATCACGTGGATGTGAACTTACACTTTTATTCCTCTTGGGTAAATATCTAGGGGTATGGTAATTGTGTGTGAGCTTTATAAGAAACTACCAAACTGTTTTCTAAATTGATTATACCTTCTTGCAATACCACGGCAATGTGAGAAGGTTCTAGTTGTTCCACATTTTGACAAAACTTGTTATGGCCATTAAATTTTTGTCACTCTAGTGGTTGTGCAGTGGTATCTCTGTTTTCAAATTTCTCTTCTGTCGTGACTAATGATGTTGAGCACCTTTTTATGTACTTACTTGCAATTCCTAATCTATTCTTTTCTGAAGTGTCTATTCAAATCTTTTGCTCATTTAGAATATTGGGTTGCTTGTCTTCTTTTGTTGTATTGTATGATTTCCCTAATATTCTGGATACCAGTCATTTGTTGGAGATATATATATATATATTTTTTTTCTAGTCCATAGTTTGTCTTTTTATTTCCTTAATGGTGTTCTTTAAAGGCTGTAAGTGTTTAATGGTTATGCAATCCAATTTATCTTTTTTTTTAATGACCAGTGCCTTTTGTTTGCTATATATGTAAAAAATCTGCCCTGCCACAAAGCTACAAGTATTATCCCCTGCATTTTCTTCTAGAAGATTTATAGTTTTAGGTCTTACTTTTTTGTTTGTGATCCATTTTGAATTGTTGTTTTGCATATGATATTAGAGAGGCATCAAGTTTCTTATTTATTTACATATGGTATCTAACAGTTGAAAAAGCTGCCCTAATAAATTATTTTAGCATTTCTGTTGAAAATCAGTTGAGCATGTATACGGGATCTTTTTTCTGTACTCTTTCTTCTGTTTCATTTTCTCTACATCTGTCTTTATGCTAATACCACACTTTATTACTGAAACTTTATAGCAAATCTGAAAATTAAGTAATAAAATTGTCTACTTTTGTTCTCCTGGGTGAAAATTATTTTTTCTATTTTAGGTCCTTTAAATTTTTAGAATCCCAGGGGTGCCTGGATGGCTCAGTTGGTTGAGCGTCAAACTCTTGATTTCTGCTCAGGTTGTGATCTCAGGACTGTGGGATATAGCCCCATGTTGGGCTCCACACTGAGCATGGAGCCTGCTTGGGATTCTCTCTCTTACACTCCCTTTGGCCCTCCCTACACTCGTGCACGCTTGCTCTCTCTCTTAAAAAAATAAAAAGTAAATTCTTAGAATCACATAATTTCTTTGGAAATACATAAATTGTTAAGTTCTCAAAATACCTGCTGGGATATTTTGAAGGATTGTCAAATCTTTTGACCCCTATGGGCTTTATTAGACATCTTAACAATATTGAGTATTTCATCCATGAACATAGCAAATCTTTCCATTAATTTAGGTTTTATTTCATTTCCCTCAGCAATATTGTGTAGTTTTTTAATGTATAGGTCTTACATATATTTTATTTAACATATCATTATGTATTTTATATGTTGTACGGTTTCAAATGTTATGTTTAAGTTTCATTTTCTGATTGGTAATTGTTGGTATGTAGAAATACACTAGATTTTTACACTTTGACATTGTACCCAAAGATTTTATTAAAATTATGTCTTAGATCAAGTAGTTTTTTTCCTAGATTTCTATATACATGACCCAAAAAGGTGGTCAACTTCTTTCCACCTCCCTTCTTCGTTCCTCCTCTCTTTTTCCTCTTTTCTTTCTTTATTCTTCACTTTTCCTTTCACACCTCTAATAAGATGTTGAAAAGACATGGTGAGGGGCACCTGGGTGGCTTAGTAGGTTAAGCATCTGCTTTTGGCTCAGGTCATGACCCCAGGGTCCTAGGATGGAGTCCCACATCAGGCTCCATGCTCAGCTTGGGAGCCTGTTTCTCTCCCCCACCCCCCCCAACCGCCACACCACTTGTGTGTTCTCTCTCTATGTCAAATAAATAAATAAAATTTTAAGAAAAATAAAAAGAAAGAAAAGATGTGGTGAAATTTGTTATCCTTTCCTTGTTGTGATCTTAGTGGGGGAGTAGACTCTTACCATTAAGTATGATGTGAAATGAAAGTTTTTTGAACATGCTCTTCTCCACTTCCTACTTTGCTGAGACTTTTATCATAAATAAACTTTGAATGTAATCAAGTTTTTTTCTGAAACTATTGTGATTATTATGTTAATGCGTGGCTTTATTCTGTTAATGTGATGGATTATATTGATTGATTTTTGAATGGTAAGACAACCTTGCACTTCTAAGATAAATTCCCCCATGGTCACGATGTATCCTTTTTAGATGGATTTGATTTCCTTTTATGAGCAATATGGCTCTGTCATTTTTGTTTCTTCTTTCTATCATTTTCTTTCTTTTATTTCTTTAGTATTAAAATAAGAATAATGCTGACCATATGAAATGAGCTAGAAAGTATCCTCTTGTTGTGTAAGATTGTGTGAAATTGGCTTTTTTTTTTTTTCTTCAAATGGGTGTTTGGGTAAAACCATCTAGTTCTGCAGTTTTCTTTGTGGGAAACTTTCAAATTATGAATTTAATTTCTTTAATAGTTTTAGGTCTATTCGGAATTCTTCTCTCTTCTAGTGTCAGTTTTGGTCATTTCACTCTCAAAGTATTTTTTTCCATTTCATATATGCTTTCAAACTTATTGACATATCTCATTTTTAACATTTCTCCACTCTTTTTCTCTCTGTAGAATCTGTAGTTATGTCCCCTCCTTTACTCCCTATATTGGCAATTTATGCTTTTTTAAGTTTTCTTTCTCCCCTTGATCCGTCCCAAAAGAGTTATTTATCAATTTTCATGGATATTTTTCAAGAACCAATTTATGACATCATTATTTTTTTCCATTTTTTCAGTTTCATATATTTCCTCTTTTAATATTTTCTTAATTCTATCTACTTTTTTTAAAGATTTTATTTATTTATTTGACAGAGAGAGAGAGATGACAATTAGGCACAGGGCAGAGAGGCAGGCAGAAATAGAGGGGGAAGAGATCATGACCTGAGCCGAAGGCAGAGGCTTTAACCCACTGAGCCACCCAGGCGCCCCCACTATCTACTTTGTTTTAATTTGCTCTTCTTTTCATTTCCTAAACAAAAGCTTGACTAGTGATTTTATATCTTTTTCTCTTTAGAAATGTGTAGGTACTTAGGACCATCATTTTTTGCTAAATTTCCCACAAACTTTGATATATTTGAATGTGCATTTTGTTTTAGTTCAAAATATTTTCTAATTTTCACCATGATTTTTTGACCCATTGTCTATTTACTTGTATATTTGAACATTTTCATTATTTAGAAAATATTTAGAATATTTTGTTCCTAATTTTTGAACTGATTTTGCTTCAGTTACAGAATATTATGTGTATGATTTTAGTCTTTTTAAATTTATTGAAACTTGTCTGGTGGAAGAACAATAGTTCATGTGGGTGAGTAGTACTTCCTTTGCACTGTAGTTGTTACATGTGGTTTTCCATAAATGCCAGTTGGGTGAAGTTTGTACATAGTCATGTTCCAGCCTTCTGATATTTTTTAAATAGCAATGGCTATTAGAAAAGCATATTGGAATTTTCTGTTATTTTCGGATCATGTATTTCTGTATTCTTTTATCAGGTACATACAGAGATTAATTATTACTTTTATTTTTGAGCGGGGGAGGGGCTGAGGGTGAGGGAGAGAAAATCTTAAGCAGCTCCTCCCCCAGCGTCCCATGTGGGGCTTAATCTCTCAACCCTGAGATCATGACCTGAGCTGAAATCAAGAGTTGAAAACTTAACGGACTGAACCACCCAGTCGCCCCTCTTATATTATTATAAAAAGTCCTTATACTCCCAGCCGCAACTGGTGCTCATCCCCTGACTTTTTGATGCATTCTAATTCTCTTTGCCCTCAAATATCACCTCTGCTGGGCTTCATGGTTTATCTAGTGGTATGAACCAAACCCTGACCCTGATAAGTCTGAGCTTCTAGGGATAATACTTCTCAGGCTCGGTCGCTGTACTTTGTGATTTAGTCTCAACTGTCAAGGCAGCCCCTAGAGACACCCAGATAGAGCAGAGGCTTTCCCCCCTGCCCACACTGTGTAAACAGGGTTATATCCCCTCCCAGTAAGCTTGCCATCTTCTCTTTTCACTTGCTGGTCCTTGGACACAAAGAGTTAAAAGAGAAAGAAGGAAAGTAAGTAAGCAAAAGAGGAAGGAAGGAAAGGGAAGGGAAAGAGAGGGGAAGGAAGAAAAGAAGTCTCTATTTCTCACGTTCCAGTACTTGATCAGATATTAATATAGCCACCACACCTTTTTTGTATGTGGCTAGAGTTTGCATGCCTGTCTTTTTTTCATCCTTTTATTTTTAACCTGTCTCTTTACATGTAAACACATCTTATAGACAACAGATTTGGCTTAAAAAATCCATTCCGATCTTTATCTTTTTTGTGTGTTTTTATTTTGTTTGCATTTGCTTTAGTATTTATATGCTTAGATCTAGGTCTGTAAGTTTGCTCTTTGTCTATTTGTATCATCTAGATTTTTTGTCATTGTTTATTTCTCTTTTAATATCTTCTTTTGTATTATATCTAGTATTCCCTTTTATCTCCTCTATTGGTTTATTAGATGCATATCTTTAATTTTTAAATGTATTTTAGTGCTTGTTATAGGGATTATCATAATCATTTTTATTTTATCACCTTCTACCTTCAAATAATATACCGATTCATGTGTAATATAAGAATCTTAGAACAGTATACTTTCAGCTTCCACTATCCCATATTACATTGTCATTAATTTTGTCTTTACTTATGTTTTAAGGCCACAGTTTATTGTTATTAATTTTGTTTTACACACTCAAATGTCTTTTAAAAATGAAAAAAATGTAAAAATCCATTTTATATATACAATTTCCTTCTTTCTTTATTGATCGGATAGATCCACGTTTCCTTGTGATATTACTTTCCAGCAGCCTGAAAAACTTCCTTTATAAGTTTTTGTTGGGAATTTCATTGTCTGTAAATATGTTTTCTCTCTCTCTCTCTTTTTTTAGATTTTATTTATTTATTTATTTGACAGAGAGAAGAGAGATCACAAGTAGGCAGAGAGGCAGGCAGCAGGAGACGGGGAAGCATGCTCCCTGCTGAGCAGAGAGCCCGGTGTGGGGCTCTATCCCAGGACCCTGAGATCATGACCTGAGCCCAGGGCAGAGGCTTTAACCCACTGAGCCACCCAGGTGCCCCTGTTTTCTTTTTTCTAAAGGGATTTTATTTTTGCTGCATATAGAATTCCTTGATAATTAAAAAAAATTTTTTTTTCACTAATCATTTTGTTTCATTATCTTTTGGCTCGTATTATAATTGGTAAAAAGGCCGCAGTAAATTTCATATACTTTTTTCTACTCTAAACAGTATTTCTTTTTTCTCTGTCTGATTTTTAAGATTTTTTTCTTTATTTTAGCAGCTGGATTTTAATGTGCTTTGGTGGTGGTGGTGGTGTGTGTGTGTGTGTGTGTGTGTGATTCTGGTGAGGCTATAAGGCTCTCCTCATCTGTCTCTTTTCTCTCAAGGGTCACAGTCCCACACTGCCTCTTATCTAATATCTGAAATAGTTGTTTCCTATTATTTAGTGCAATTTTTTAGTTATTTATGTTGGAAGGGCTAGCGTGATACTGATTACTCTGTGATGACTGGGATTAAGAGTACTTCTTATTAAAGTTCAGATGTTTTTCTTTTAAACCTAAGGTCTGAATCTACGAGAAAGTGATTTTTGTGCATGGTATAAGATAGATATAATTTTTTTTAAGTTATGGACAATCATTTACCCCAGTTCCATTTATTGAATAGTACTTTCCCTAATGAGTTATCATGCCTGCTCTTCCCCCATGACAAATTTCCGTATACATGTGGGTCTGTTTCTGGGCTTTCTATACTATTACATTGGCCAATTAATTTATCCTTGTTCTAATACTGAGCTATTATAATTTCTATGGCCTAATAATACATTATATGGATTATACTATCTGTTAAGTTGGGTCCTTTCTCTCAGTTTTTCAGAAATTTCTTAGGTATTCTTAGCTCTTTATTCTTCTAAGTTCCTTGGAAAATACTGCTTTTTTGGTTAGCATTTTGTTGCCTGTATAGTTCAACCTGGGGAGAATTGATATCTTTACCATATTATGTCTGTCTTTCCTTCAACATGGGTTAACTGTTCATTTTTTCAGTTCCTTAATGATCTTCAGTAATTTTTTATAATTTTCTCCATATGGATCATGTAAATATTTTGTTAGAATTATCTGCTATTATAAATGCTGTCCTTTAAAGATATTTTTTTCTAATTGTTTGGTGCATAGACATGCAATTGACTTAAGATGGAGTAGATTTTATAATCATTCTTCTTGCTAAACCCGTTATATCTAGTAATTTTTCTCAAGATTATTTTGTTTTATATATACATGAACATGTAAGCTAAGAATAATGTATCTTATTTCCTCCTCTATAATCCTGAAGTCTTTTTTTTTTTTTTTTTTCCAATTTCTTCTATTGTATATTCTGTAACCTCTAGTATAATGTTGAACAGATTTGGTAATAGTGAGTATCCTCTTGTCTTTCTGATTTTTAAAGTAATTGCTTTACTATTTCCCTATTTAGGATTGTGTTTATTAAATATACTTTGCAGATACCTTTTATCAGATTAAAGAACTTTTCTTAATGTATCATGAATACATTTTCATCATGAATAGATACTATGTATTATGGAGAGCTTTTTCTGCCTCTGAGGTAAGAACATGGTTTTTTTTCCATTAGCCGTTTAGAACTTTGTTTCAGATATTTTTGTTTAAGTTTTCGCATGTTTATGTTTATGAATGAAATAGTTTGGTGAAATTTTCTAGTGCTATTTTTGTGTCTTTCGAGATCAAAATTATAGGGGATCAGGAGATGGTTTAGGTCTGCTCATTCTTCTTATGATTCTTTAAAGCACATATTCTCCATAAATTTACTATAAGTTGCTGGTAAAGCTGCCAAGAGATTATTTGTGGGTAAAATATAAATTACTCCTTTAAAATTTCTTGAAAAGCTGTAGAAATTGTCATGTATTATTTCTTCTTGGCTCATTTATGCATTAGTTTTAACAAATATATTTTAGTTATTAGTTATTTAGTTTAACAAATATATTTTAAAAATTTTTACAAGTTACTAGTGTAAAAGAGTTAATATTCTCATATTTTAAATCTCTGCTATATTGATAAGTAGGTTACTTTTTCATTAAAAAAAATTTTTTTTTTTGAGAGAGTGTGTGCATGTATGTGGGTGGGGAGAAGGACAGAGGGAGAGAGAGAGAATCTTAAGCAAGCTCCACACTGAGCCTGACATGGGGCTTGATCTCATGACCCTTAGATCATGACCTGAGCAGAAATCAAGAGTTGGACACTTAACCGACTGAGCCACCCAGGTGCCTCTCATTCATGTTATTTTTTATTTGTACCTTTTCTCTTTCTTTTTCTTTTTAAAAATCAATAATCCAAGAAGCCTGTTTTGTAACTCTTCTTTTTTAAAAAAAATAACTTTCATCCTTGATTTCATTCTTTCTCTTTTAACAAAGCAAACAGCCCAAAATCTGTAGTCACATTCAAGCTGCAATGATTATTAGTTGTGTGGTTTTGTGTAAATTACTTAAACTCTCTGTGCTTCAGTTTCCATCTTTTCTTAAATAACATGGCTGTTATGAGGAGGAGTTAGTAAAATGTAAGACACTTAAAAATAGTATGTGGCAAATAGTTATATAAAAATAATTTTTTAGTAAGCAAATTTTTTGCTCTTTTCTGTTCTTACCTTTATCTCCTTTCTTATGTGTTTTTGGAATTACTGCTATCCTCTTTCAAAATGTTTAGGTCTTGCTTCTCTTCTAATATAAGAATTGGAAGCTATATATTTTCCTTAAGTTACCACTTTTGCTACATTCTATGAATTTTCTTATGTGGTAGTGCTGATGGTTATTTTATTATTATTGAGTGCTATGTGATTTTGAGCTATCCATTATGAAGTTTTTATGATCTCTGAGTTATTTAGAAGTACGAAGTACTAATATATAGTACTTAAAATACACACACACACACACACACACACACACACACAGAGGAATATCTTATGTTTTTAATATTAACTTGTAACTTTTGGTCAAAAACATTATTTGTTCATGTTTGGTATGTAATCGGTTTTTAGAAATGTACCATAATGTATCTGAGAAGAATGTGTATTTTTAAATTATCCAGTGCATAATTATATGTTTATTAAATCATGCTGTTCACATCTTCTATATCTTTGGTAATTATTTGGTCTGCTTGACCAGTGATTGAAGTAGCTTCTTAGAAATTAATCACTATGTGGCTAGATTTTTACATTTCTCTTTGCAGTCCTGCGTATGTTCACTTTATACATTTTGAAGCTAATTATTAGGTACATTTTTGTTTAGACATATCTTCTTGGTTAAGGTCTTCAACATTTTGTAGTGATTCTCTGTATTCTTTATATTTCTGCCTTAATGTTTATCATGTCTGAGATTATTTTCATTTTTTTTCTTAGCATTGTGTGGTGTATTTTTTCTCATCCCTTTTTTTTAACCTCTCTGTGTCCTTTGATTTTTTTCTTTCATTTAAAGATTTGATTTAAATTATCTACCTTTTTTTTTTAAAGATTTTATTTATTTATTTGACAGAGAGAGAGACAGATCATAAGTAGGCAAAGAGGCAGGCAGAGAGAGATGGGGAAGCAGGCTCCCTGCTGAGAAGAGAGCCCGATGTGGGGCTCGATCCCAGGACCCTGAGATCATGACCTGAGCCAAAGGCAGAGGCTTTAACCCACTGAGCCACCCAGGCGCCCCTATCTGTCTTTTTCTGCCTTTTAATATATCTGTTGCCTTTTCCCAAATGATAAAATTGTACCATTAGTCTCTCCCATTGCCCATATCGTCTTGTTATTTTCTAGAATTTTCATTTTGGTTTCTTATGGATCTACTTTGTTCTTTTCTTTTGGGGGTGCTCTTAGCCCTTTGAATACAAAAGGCAACTTTATAGGTATTTTTCTCCCCTACTTTATGAATCTCTTACAACATGCTAGATATGCTCCTTTTCTTACTTGAATACTTTCTCACAGTCTTTTTAAAATGTGCCTTTGTGTGACAAGCCTAATGAAGCTTTGTATGTCTGACAGTTATTTTATGACATTTGAAAGGCAATTTGGCTAGATATAAAATTCAAGATTTAATGTTCCTTTGTTTCAAAGCCTCAAGAAAGAGACTCTATTGTCTCGTGAACCCAGTGTTGCTGCTGAGATGTCTGATGTCCAATGGTTCTCATAGGTTATCTGCTCTTTCAGGAAACAATTTGAAGATTTTTTCTTTGTTTTGGGTATCAGTTCTTACATTTTCTTATTTTCCCATATGCCATCCTGTGGTGCTTTCACTCCAGGGTCACTCAGGGCCTTTATTTAAGTTTTAGAAAATGTGTCTCCAGAGTTTCTTCATTATTTCCTCCTCCACATACTTCATGCCTTCACCCACACACTTTTTCTGTTTCTTCCTTTGTTCATCTCCTTTCCTTTCCTGTGGTATCCAGTGTGGCCCAGGGTGCTGCTGCTACTCCTGCTTCTTCTTCTTCTCCTTCTTCTTTTTTAAAGATTTTATTTATTTATTTGACAGAGAGAGACAATGAGAGAGGGAGCACAAGCAGGGGGAGTGAGAGTGGGAGAAGCGGGCTTCCCGCTGAGCAAGGAGCCTGATGTGGGACTCGATCCCAGGACCCTGGGATCATGACCTGAGCCAAAGGCAGAGGCTTAATGATTGAACCACCCAGGAACCCAGCCCAGGGTGTTTCTACTGCCAACCTAAACCTTGCTTCCCTGTTTCCCAAATATGGGCATTTAATAGTGGTTGTTTGTTTGTTTATTGATATTCTACCTATGTGGGAGAGGAAAGAGGCAGATGGGCATATAATTATCAGAAATGGATTAAATTTAAAACAGATAAACTATGTGCTTAAGTTGTTTCAGGGTTCAGTGTCATCCTTTTTCTACTGTGATTTGCCAATCTTGATTTCTGTACTGTGTTATCTCTTTCAGGTGGCTGGATTATAGATTCATGTGATTTTTCCAAGGATGTCGCTTTATTAATTTCTGAGCCTTTTATATCTGGCAGTGCCCTTCTTAACCTATAACGCACTTCTTGTGTTATTACACAAGCTGAAGACTTTACTTCTTTTTTTGTTTTTAATGTAACAAAGGGAAAGTCTGAAATCAAACTGATTTTAGTCAATGGTATTTTTTTTTCTGTAAGAGTGTGTTGTAGCATATATCCTTTCTTCAATTAAAGTATTTTTTACCAGAATATTTCTAGATTTATTTGAAATGATTTTGTTTTGGACATTATAAGTTCCTTTGATTTACTGTTGATTCATTTAAAACTCAAAAAGCATTTCTTTGTGTCTTCTTTGGTTTTGTGTTGTGTATGTGTTTGCTGGTTTGTATGTCTATTTCCCAGGAGTCTTCTGCAATTCTGGTTTTGCTCCCCATTTTCTGTCCTCCTACACTTTTCACTTTAGCTCTTGTCATTGCTGTCTCTCACATTGCCAGGAAGACGAGGTGTCACCTCACCATTCTGTCTTCGCTTCATTGATTCCAATGTGGACTTGAACTTGGAAATTGGAGGTTTGATTTTATTTGCAACTCTTCCTTCTTCAGCTTACCAACTCCCTTCTTAAGCTCAACTTTTATGTTTGTGTCTCTTTCTGTGACTTTTTGTCTTAGCTCATTTTCTTCTTTTAGTTCTTTGTAACAGTTTCATAAAAAATGGAAATATCCTCTGAATTATTTTGCAAATGTTGTTTGCTACATTGTACGTTGTTCTACCTATGGTCATTTCTCTCTATCACTGGAAATAGATTACTCAGGAAACTACTGGAATGCCTGCTATAAGATGTTAAGATTCTTTCTGAAAGTGTCTTGGCCAAATGAGCTTTGCTAGTGGGGACTACATTTCCCAGGATTCAGTGTATCCTCGCTGTTCCATTTCTTCTCACTTCTTGCCCTGTAGTTCTTTGGCATATGAATGAATTTAGAGCATTTTCTGAAAATATGTTTGGAGGATGTTAGTTCTTCTGAATGTATATAAACATTACATGAAAAGTAAAAATGTCATGTATTCAAATGCATTTAAGAAATATTGACCGAAACAAAACTATAAAAGATTTTTTACTGAATGGCTTCTGAGAGCCTTTGATGGCTCTGTAGCTCTGTCGCTCCTTGGGATGAGCTGAAGCTCTTTGAGCTGTACCTTATAAGATGGATGTTCTGCAGAATACCTTTTGGGAACCTTTGCTGTCACACGTTGGGGAGATCCAGAAAGTCATCTGGCTTCCCAGGAGCAAGAAGCACACATTAAGGGAACTGATGCATACTCTTCAAGTTAGCATAGACCCTGGGCTCCAATCCCAAGAGCAAGTGCAGAAGGGGAGGGTGACGTTGAAATATCCGCTGATGATGTTTTGGAAAGGTGAGGCTGTCCTATCTTTTGCAGTAAAGTACAGGCAGTGCTCTGATTATGTTTCTCCATTTATATCCATCAACCTTATATTCAAGTAGAAATTCCCCCAATATTTATAATAGGATGATTGCGGTATTGTCTTCCCTTTTTTTTCCCTATTTCTTAAAAAATCATTTCTGTGTCTTCATAAATATTTTAGGTAGAAGTTGGGGGAGAATATGCCATCTGCCATTTTAAACCAGAGACCTATCTAAATAGTGTAAGAGGTTGGTAAATAATCCGCACTGAATTTGCTGTCTCTCTGGGGGCAGGGAAGGCAATCACTTGAAAGTACACCAGCTTTATGCTTCTCCAAGAGTATCTGACCTCAAGGGCACAGCTGTGTTGCCTCATGATTATAGCCAGCAAATGCACAAGTCTTATCTCTGGCTCAGCTGCTTTCATGGCACGGGGTTCTACTGGCACCCCGACACGTGACTGCACCTCAGGCACTTGCTTAGAAGTAAAACTTTGATCTTGCCACTACTTAAACCCCATCAGAGAACTGACATGTTAGTAGATTACCTGAAATCTCTTCAATGTATCCACCCTTTACGTACTCTAATGTTTATAATCTGGGAAGGATGGGCATCGAGGGTGTCTCCTCTGTTGAGAATCGCTCTCCTTCATGGGCACCCGGAAATATTTCTGGTGTGATGTCCTTGGCTGTCATTGAGGGGCAGGGTCAGAAACATGCTGAAGAATTAAGAAACTCGTGATCGACTTTATTGTAGGCCTGAGCTTGAAAAGAGTCTCTGCCTGACACGTATTTTCTCCATAAGCACTGACACACTGAGGTTCAGTCTCAGGGATAGAATAGCTATGCTTGTTCTTGTCCTACAATATTATAAATCATGTAAATGATTAAGTTACTGATCATGTTAAGTAGCTAAAAGGATGGGTGACAGAGCTCATATTCAAATCATATGACAGACTCAGGGAGGCTAACGGAATAACCTCAGCAGGGGAGAATCTACAGCCTTCATTTGGGTAAAAACAACCCACTGAAACACCTGTCCTGACAGAGAGATTAATACGGCGTTTCTAAGAGTCTGTTCTGAGCAACAGTACTTCAAGAAGATGCTTCCCGAAGGAGGGGGGCTCTGGGGAAAATGAAGTATGAGGAACGCTATATGTTAAATCTATCTTATGATGATTCACAGCACACATTCGCATATTAAAAGTTTGGAGTAAAGAAATCTGTTTAATTTTTGCTGGAGCCATTTTTTTTTTCTTCCCAAGTTCATTTACCAGAGGACTTTCCTACTGCTGCTGCTCTTCGCCGCAGGATCTAGTGCTGTTTGAAGACTGCTCCGTACACTTCACTTGGCAGATGCTGGTTTCAGTCTTGCAGCCTAAGACCCCTGGGTTTTTCCTCATGCCATGGGTTGTCTCCCAGTATAATCATGCTCTGATTTTTCATATGCTGGTCCTTATCTGCCTGCAACTTTGTTTTCTTGGCGGTGGTAGCAGTAGTTCCCACCTGTGGGGTGTCTAGGACATGTTACACCTGGGGCAAAGTTAATACCGATCGGCAAAACCAGAAAGCTGGGAGATGGCGCCCCACAGTAGGGCCCTAGTAGGCACTAGGATTGGAGAGTGTCTGTGACCACCGGCGGTCTAGAAGCAGGACGGGATTCCTTCCTTGGCATCTTCACACACCTTCCAGGCCTGTGCTGGATTCTGTGAGTGACGTTATGAATAAGATAGAGATATTGACTCCAAGGGCCCGACATCTGGAGTGGGGACAGCCAAGTGAACAGACAGTGGTCTAGCACGTGCTAGGGCTGGGGGAGGAGACCCCGGAAGAGGACGTCATTAGTCGAGGTGCAGCTAAAACTGGGTTGAGGAGCGCACCCCTGCTCTGCTGGCTGGACGGGAGCTGCCGGCTGGTGGCAGGCTACGGACTCCCGGCAGGGGAAGCAGCAGCCACGAGGCTGCAGCTCGCAGCACAAAGGTGTGTGTCAGCAAGTGCCGAAGTTGCTTCTGCTGGGGGCAGTGGGCTTAGAGTGGCCAGACCCCGACCCTTGAGGGCAGGAAGACTGAAGATGGAAGATGGAAAATGGGTCTGGAGGGGCTGCAAAGGCCCATCTTCCGGGCCTT
>CM053617.1:34388028-34462709 GCA_028646535.1 Procyon lotor | reverse complement strand
GGACTCCCGGCAGGGGAAGCAGCAGCCACGAGGCTGCAGCTCGCAGCACAAAGGTGTGTGTCAGCAAGTGCCGAAGTTGCTTCTGCTGGGGGCAGTGGGCTTAGAGTGGCCAGACCCCGACCCTTGAGGGCAGGAAGACTGAAGATGGAAGATGGAAAATGGGTCTGGAGGGGCTGCAAAGGCCCATCTTCCGGGCCTTTGTGGATGCCGAAGTGGGGGTGCCCCTACACTGTGCCACAGACACTTGAGCTGAGTGCTAACATCTGGCACTTGCCAGATGTTTAACCTTGAGAAGGCCACTTAGAGATTTGGTAAAGGTCCTTTCTTCACTTGTTAAATGGGGACTCTTTGCAAGGCGTACATAAGGTGGCGTGGGCTTAACCCAGTGCCTGGCCTATCTCCTGAGCGCCATGCAGGTTACCTGCTATATAATGGCTAGGTTTCATTGTAGAGAGATCATTCGGTGTGGTGAGGGGCTGGGGGAAGAGGGCCTGGAGGCATGAGGGGCGGGGAGGAGGCCACTGAAGAAGTCCGAGAGAGAGATATTTTGAGTATAGAGCAGGGAAACTGGAAAGCCTTGAAAGGTTTGAAGGAATCCAAAAAGGGAGGTGGCACTTGAGGGCTGCTTGGGAGGACTAGTGACCCTCAATCATTGAGACCTTGTCTCCTCAAAGCACATAAGACCCTAGAAGTAGTCCCAGGATGGTATGTCTTCTAGAGGAGTGGGAGTGCGCTCTGTGTTATTCCAGAAGGAAGAGCTTGTAGGAAGGCAGCTTTCAACTAAAGGAAGTTTCTAACAGAGCTTTCAGAAGATAGATAGGATAGGCGGCCTTGTGAAGTGGTGAGTGCCCCATCGCTGGGGGTATTCGAGTGGAGTCCAGATGCTATGGAGGGGATTTCTGTTGCCCGTGGGATTTTTAACTCTCTGTCCTCCAAAGGGCCTTCCAGTTCTAAGTTTCTGTAATTCTGAGCCTCATCCGGAGCCTAAAACCAGTCAAAAAGATGAGGGCAGACTTAAGACCACACCACACAAATAACACAACACAGCATTTTCTTTTCTGTCACGATGGAGGGATTTTCATATTTGGATTCAGGCTGGACAATCTCATATCCTTGATATTCAAAGCCTTTTGGAAGTCTCTTAACACCTGTGTCAGGCCATGTGGGTGCTTGGTGGCTCCCGCTCGGGATGGGGTGCTCAATTTAGTGCCTGCTAAAGGCCGGAGCGAGGCACGATAAAGGCTTTCCACCTACCTCTCCCCAAAGATGCCAATACGGAGTTTCTCCTTTGTACACCTGAGCATCAGGCGCACTCCTCATCAATACTTACCTTGCCTGAAGGTGGTGGAAAGAAAAGGACCACGTTGACTCTGGGGGTGCAGGACTCAGCAGTTTCGGGGCTCCCAGAAACCTGAACATCCTGACCCATGGGAAACACCACTGCCCACGAGTGGTTCTTCCCGCTGGACGCCTGCCTTGAGTGGGGCTGCAGTGGGACGAGCGTGTGGCGGAGCCCCAAGGCAGGCATCTGACTAAATCTGAGCTCATCTCCATCGCTCCTACTGTTGCCTTTTTGCTGGGCAGTGACCTGCACTGCCCTCTGCCTTGCTGCTTCGGGCTGCTCCCCCAGAGGCCTCCGCTCTGGTGTGGCTTTGTGGCAGGCGTATCGCTGTGGCTCCCCCTGTAGAACTCTGGGGTGTTCTTTCCTGCCATGCCCTTGGGGTGTTGTGGGGGAGGGGCTTCCACTTCAGGTGGAAGAGGGCGATTTTCGTTGAGGAGGCTCCGGGGTGGCCCTGCCTCGGACCTTGCCCCACGGATCTGGGTGCCCGGACAGAGCTGTCGCGGTCGCTGTGTTCGGCCTGCACCGGGAGGAGGGCAGGGGAGACAGGCTCCGAGGCCTTCGGCAACTCTCAGCTTGGATCCTGAGCTGTATTCCAGACTAATAAACCCTGCATCCTGCCAGAGAACAAATCATTTCAGCAAGAAAGAGGATTCTGGCTTTCAGTGTCTGATGACTTATTATGAAGTACAGCCAAAAGAAAAAATCATTTAAAAAATATTGAAAGGCACCTCATCAGGGCTCCCTCCACTGGTGGAAATATCAATACAAGATTTATTTGGGGCCCCGAGTCCCGTGGCGGCATCCAGAGACAGGCACAACACTGTCTGCATTTCAGAACTGACAGCGAAGGCTTGTTTCTCCCGCGGCAGCCCTCGGGAGCTTTGCACGTCAAGGTGGCACTGACAGTGGGGACACGGTCGTCCTGTGGGCCGGACAGCAGTTCCAGGGAGGCTGAGGGCCCAAGCCTGAGGAAAGATGGCTTGGGAAAGACATGCTCTGCGGCTTGGCCGGAAGACGACAGAGAACTTGAGTTACGCCCTTGCCCAAGAACGTGCTTCTCCTCTGCCTGGCCAGCAAGCTTGTCCGGGACTCCCCAGCGCCCCTCCCTTCTGATGCTCCCCCCTCCACCCCCCTGCAGCGTTCCCTCTGCGGCCCCTGCACCCGGGGCCCAGGGTCTCCCATCTTCTCTTTCCCGAGCCCCACCATTTTTCATCGTCTTTAGCTATCGTTGTATAATCTCTCTTCTTTGAAATCTCGTCTCTCAGATTTCTTTTCCCTTCCCGAGACTCTGTCGTCTGTAACTTCTCTGAGACTGGGGAGCATATCTGTCTGAACTCGTCATCTTTTTTCCCCTCTCCCTAAGGGATGCGATCCTTGCATTTTTATCATCTACTCTTTTAGATGTTCCTTTCTTCCTCATGCCGGCCCCTGCCTCCTCCACCCACTCTGAGGGGAAGTTCTGTTCATCTTTCTTTCTGGTTGTTGCCCATCTTTGAGGAGCTCTGGCTCCCTGTAGGGAGGGAAGGGAGGGATCGGGGCTGGGAGCGGGGAAGAGGGGCAGTCCTCCATCTCCATGGGAACTGGTGATCCCTCTCACAGACTTTGGGCTCACTTTGTCCAAGGTGTGTGTTTCTCCATAGTTTTCAGGATTCAGAATTTGAAGGGGCTTTCAGAAAATTGCCTTCCAATCTACATTCTCCTTGTTATGACTTGAGCTCTCTGCCCTCAGCTCCTTCATCCCACCTCATCTTGAGGCGTCTCTCCTGGCCGGGGCTGGGAGAGACCACAGCATGGCCGTTCCCCTGCTTAGTGCCCTGTTGTGCTGTGTGGGGTCTGGCCTCTTCGGCGAGGCTACTTGCTTCTTCCATGGGCTCCCTGCAGCCGTCATGTGGGGAAACCCATGTTCTGCTTATTAGCGTCTGTCTCTTCGCTCAGGGGCCATCGCCCAGCAGGTGTGGTCTGGTCACTGTGGTTTGGAGTCTCTGGGGTGAAGGTCCCTCATTGTGTCTGAGAAGAGCAGGGTTAGAAGGGAAGTGGACTGTGGGGGCAGTAGGGCATGTTCCCCCCACTCCCCAGGCCCGTGAGCTTCTCACCTCTGCTTAAGAAATGCTAGGCTGTGACTGGCATCTCAGAAGGCTTCCCTAACAGGGGAGCAGGAGCTGGGTGGCCAAAGGCTCTGTCCAGGCCACGATGAGGGCTTGGCTCAGGGCAGTAGGTATGGGGAGGGAGGAAGGATTTGAGGAGGAATGACAAGCCAGATGCCCCTTAAAACGACAAGGTGCCTGACTCCGTTAAAGCCGGGTGTCTTTCTGCAGTCACCTCCATTCTCAGCCTCTTGGTGTGTGGTCATTGAGCAGGGCGGTGTGTCCCCATGTGTGCCTGACCAAGCCAGAAGGCAGGTTGGATGGCGCACCTGGCCACCCAGGATAGGTTCAGGCAGGAGCATCCAGCACGTCCTGATCCTCTTCCTGATGGCATTTGGACCCTCCCCACCTCATCTCACCTGCTGCCCTCTCCTCTGCCCAACTAGCCCATTCCATCTGATGGAGCTTCCTTTCTGCCCGGCTCTTCTCCCCTGTAATTTCTCTGTCCTGCTGTTTCCTCATAGACGTAGACCTTGTTTGTTTCTTGCCAGTTTCCCCTTTCTGAGGCCTGAAATGGCCCGTGAGTATCAAGCCGGGTCCCTTGAGGACAATTGCCTAGTGACAAAGTGCTGGTGCTTGGCGAACTGTCATCTCATTCCATCATTCTTCTGCTCCATCTGTATTTATTGAGTGCCTGCTATGCGCCAGCCGTGGGGTGAGGTGCTGGGGAAACGACAGGGGACAAAAGGAGACGGAGCCTTGCCCCCCCACATTTAGAGGCTGGTCCTTTCCCTACCCAGGGCACATTTTCAGTGGTGCTCTAAAGGCCATGGCTGCGGGAGGACAGGGAGGACCAAACACACAACAGTGGTCCCAGCCTGGTTGGGGGAGTGGGGGGAGGGGATGAGACAGCCGGCCCAGACCGCTCGGACTCTTGGAAACCACACTAGTGTATGTGGACTGTATTCCTGGCGGAGGGGGGGCAGGGGGAGGAATGCTTTGCATTTTAGGAGCTCGCTCTCGCTCTGCCATGGGGTGGGGTTGTTTCGGACAAGCTGAGGCTGTAGCCTGGGGTGCTGCTCCCCTGCTGTGGACCTCTGCCCGCCTGCTTGTGAGACACTGAGAGCACATGGGGACCTCAGGGACTGTCACTCCACGGGCAGCTCTGAGGTCCGCCCAGCCTCCCTCTCTGTCGTGAAACTCAAGAGTGCTTTCTGCTTTAGCTGTGGCAGAGGGATCTGTAGGGCTGTGCTCAGAGGGCAGTGGCTGGAACCTACCCGTGCCGCCAGATGGGGTGTCTGCTACCACGAGCCATGCATTGCCCCAGACGCTGTACCAGGAGCTGTGCCACCCCCTCCTCGCCCTCAGAGACGGTCTTTGTCCCAAAGCCCGCTTTCCCATGCCAGGAGAGAGGCGACCCCTGATTTGCTGTGCTGCCGGTCCCTGTGTGCTTCCTGTCCCTCCGGGCTGCTCTGGCTCTTCCCCCGGCCCTGGGGGCCAGGTCTCAGACTGCGCGCTAGCGGCAGGACCCCGCCCAGTGTGGGCTTCGGCAGGTGTCCCGGTCCCTGAGCCAGCTCTGCGGCTCCTGCTTACACAGCCAGAATCCTGAAAGTCGAAAATAGATCATAGACATGTGGATGACCTAAATCCAAGCGGAGCGGGGGCACTCTGGGGGAAGACGGGGCTGATTTATTTATTTTTATTTACTTATTTATATCCTGCCTCATGCCAAAAAAGGATTAGTGGCAGCTTACGGAAATATTAATGTACAACTGGCGGTTGGTTCCTCCTGCCCCCTCCCATTCAAGAACCGGGGGGGGGGGGGGGGGAAAATCAGGGCAAAGAGAAATGAGGGCAAGGATACACCCCCTCTGTCTGCCACCTCTCACACTCTCCAGTCCAGGTGTATTTCCTGGGCAAGTTCTGGATTGAGCTGAAGCGTTTAAAGCAGCCCAAACCCTCCCAGCTGGTGCAGGTAGTAGAGGTCAGCTCCCGATGCTCCTTATGTACCCGGGAGCCTGCCGCTAGCCACACTGAAGAAGGAAACAAGTTCCAGGCTGAGCGCCAGGTGACTCTAGGGCAAAAATAAATCGGGTGTCCCGGGAGGAGATGAGTCTTCCCAGATCCTCAGGACCTAAGAAATCTTTAGTTGATGATTTACATTTATTTCATTATTTTTATAAAGATCTGAGAGAGAGAAAGCAAGCGCATGAGTGGGAGGGGCTGAGGGAGAAGAAGAGAGAATCTCAAGCCGACTCCGTGCTGGGAGTGGAGCTCAGTGCAGGGCTCAGTCTCACCACCCTGAGATCAGGACCTGAGCCGAAACTAAGAGTGTGTCACTTAACTGACTGTGCCACCCAGGCGCCCCAGTGGTTTATATTTGGAGACATTTAGTGTTTGCCTTCCATTGGAGCATAAAACAAATCTTCAAGGACCCTCCTCTGGGCCAGCCAGGTGCTGCCAAGAGGACAGCAGAGAGAGAGACCGTAGCAAGAACACCCCTAAACCTAAGAATTAAAGGTTGCGGTAAATGCTGAGAAGGAAACGGGAGGGGTTTGGATGGAGATAGGGCCGTGCTCTGCAGGGTTCTTTCTGAGGACACGATATACAAACAGAAGCCTCACCACTGAGCAGGTGAAAGCCACACGAAGAGCCAGGGGACGTGCCGCAGGCAGAGGAAAGGAAGAGGCAAAGGCACACAGCGTGACTAGTCTTGGAGAGCTCTAGGGGTTGAGGGAGGTTGTGTGGCTTCGATGGTGTCTTTGACTTCACAACTTCTATTTGACTCTATGCCTCCAAGCACTTCTGCCTGAGGGCCTGACTGAGACTAGTCCAGGTGAGAGTCTGGGTCCCCTTGGGAGCATGGGGGGCATAGGGGGATTCAACGGTTCTGCCTCTTGAAGCAGAGGGAGCTCATCAGGTTGGATGGATGGTGGGCTAGGACAGCTGTGTTTCGGCAGGAGGACTCCCATCTTCTCTGGTCAGGATTGTCTCCACCTGAGAAGGGGAGGGTGATGGAACTGGAGCCTACATGCCCAAGGGGGCACTTGAGGATTTGGGGATCAGGATTGGAGGAGAGAACCAAGGCCAGGAAACCAAGCATCCTCTAAGAGGTGCGTCATACCTAGTGACCAGGGGGTTCCTCCTAGAAGTATCCATGGTGAGCAGTTTCTAACTGATGGTGGCCCTGAGGGTTGCAAGACAAGGAACTGCATGCAGACACCCTCTAGTCATTGTGTCCGCTTACCCCTTACTGGGAAACACCTGGTCCCCAAGACAGAGAACAGGGGGTCAAACTCAGCAGTCTATTTAGGACATGAAAGAAAGTGACTTTGCCTGGTCCCTGTGCCAGTGAGATCTGATCATGGGCATCACATGGTACAGAAAGGCCCACGTCCAACTTACTTATCACATATTAGCTTTGAGAGAGGCCAGCAGGAACATCAGGACAATGTGGAGGGCAAACAGAGAGGCCACCTTGGGTGGGATCTGTTCCATGGGAGGCAGGGTCCCAAGATTTTCCACTGAGCAGTTGTCCTTCTGAGGCTCTATATCCCTGCAGATGCTCCCAGGTCAAGGTTGGCTGAGTGTTTTGGAAGCTCTAGCCTTCAGATGCGTGGCAGTGGGAAACAGGGCTGGGAGCCTGATTGTTGAGATGACAGTGGACGATGGATTGTCTCAGCTCATGGACACACCAATACTTTGGTTTCCTATCCAGATGGCAGAAGCCAACATGCAAATCGTTGAGCCCGAAAACAGAAACCGGCTTGGTAGCAACTTGCAGGTTGAAAACCTTTAAGTGGGATCCAGTTATTCTTGCTGCACATAAGGAGCAGAGGTGATAACATGGGCCAGGCTTATACAAGCCCCATGTCAAGCCTTGGGGTTTCCACCCCAGGGAAGAGGAGGCCACATGGAATCTCAGATCTGCCAGTTTACTTACTTCGACTAAGACCTCATCTTCAGGGCATATGATAAGCCTTCCATAGCCAAGATTTTCCAGTGCTTTCCAGCTCTGTTCGGATGTGTTCTTTCCATCCCCCACAGAGGAGTAAATGAAGAGAGTTAAAGGCTGGCAAGCTCTAGGCATTAATACTTTCTTATTTTTTTTCATTCATTCATCAACTCTTAATTGGAGACTACTTTGTGTCAGACACTCTGCTAAGGGGTAATTAAAGGCAAAATAACTTTTTTTTCCACGAGGTTTATAGCCTCCTGAGGGTGACCGATGAGTAAGCAGATACTTACGATGTGATAAGTATTTTGCAGGGGTAGTAGGAGATGAGAGTAGAGAGCACAAGCAGGAGCGAACCCTGGGGAGTGATTTTGGACTGGATTCTCCAAGCCCTAGGGCCCCTTCTTGGATCTAGGAGCAGAAGTATCTTGTATGGAAAGAAATTCTGGTGGGAAGTGTCCTGAAGCACAGGCCCTCAGCGGATGGGCATTGGTAGGACAGAGCAAGAGAAAGTGTTGGGCCCTGGCAGTAGACACGCCTATGGGCAGTGGCCAAGGGATGGTCTGGCCGGGGAGGTAGAGGAGGTCCCTTGGTGAAGCATGTGCCTGTTAAGACACACTGGTGGCCCCGAGTTTCCTAGGAGTGGGAGGTGTCACTGAGGCTAAGCAGGCTCTGGGAAGGGAAATAGGGACGGTGGGGAAGGAGATATGACATGAGCTCCCAGATATTCCATCCCAGGATTCAAAATAGGGCTGTAATTCCTATAGGGGAGATGAGGGAGAGGGAGATGTGGGAGGCTAGCTCCTTGGTGGGTACCGAATGCATGAAAGAGCCAGGAGCTGCTCAGGGGTAGCTGTACCCCCAGTACCTTTTATGAATGGGTTCGAAGTAGACAGCAGAGCCATTACTCAGAGTATAATGCCGATTTCATGGCCAAGGCTGCCGTAGGCTATGTTCTTCCACCCAAGGTCAGCATTGTTCAGATCGGGGGGCCAGGCTGGCTCTAAGCATGGCAGCACCAGTAAATCCAATGGGGACAGCAGTGGCCAAGACAGGGGAAGGACTAGTCACATTTACCAGGTTCTTCTCCTTGCCAGGCACAGTCTGTCCTGGGCGCTCTATGTCTGTGATCTCACTACAACATTCCATGAATGGGAGTGGTCTCTGCGTCGGCCAACGAGCAAGGCTCAGAGAGAGTCTCATCACTTGCAGGTATCTCAGTCATCCTTGGTAGGCCTAGTGCTCCAGGCAGACATCTGTGGCCCTGATGGGAGGGGACAGACCAGAGCTGAGAGGCAGAGGGGAAACTGTCTTCTTGGGAGAGAAGGACTGGGAAGCCCAGCCTTGACTCTGCCCTCACACGGGCTGTGGGGTTGGCTGGGGGTGTCCCCCAGGCGATTGGTGAGAGACCTCATTCTCTAATAGCTCGTTCATTTCCAGGTTGAGAACATCTCCCTCCCCCTGCCCCTCCTCAGCCTCCCTGCCCTTTGCAGCCCCGGCTTTGGGAGGCCGGAGTGACATCCAACACTCACAGCAGGTCCACCGCCCTGTGCACAAGTCTGCTTCCTGTCAGCCGGGTTCTGGTGGGGGGGTGGGCTTGCTAATCTAATCGGCCCTTTCCCCTCTGTAATTACTGTAATCTATAACAATAATTACAGTCCATTTTATTTTAGTGCCACTTAGCTAAATGTGGCTGTGCACCACTGAGATTGCCGATAGAAATAAGCCCCTGGGTGAGGCGGGAGGGTGGGGAGCGGCGAGGGGGGACAAGGCTGCCTCACAGCTCATGGTGACTGACTGCCTTGGCCTTTCTGAGCTCCTTGCAACCCTCCCAGGACACCTCGCTTTCTCCTGGAGTCCAGCGTCCTGCAGGTGGGGGAGCCATCGAGCCCCTGGGAAAGGCAGGACTGTCACATCAACTCTAGGAGTGATACCCAGGGACAGGGTCCTCTCGGATCTGAGAGCCAGAGTGACCCCTGGCTCTAGGTCCTGGGAGGTGGCTGCTGCAGTCTGGTTGCAAAGTCTGCCGAGAATGGGGATGCCTTCCCCTGCACTGCGTTTCCCAAATGCCTCACGTGCTGTCTGGCCCAGGGTAGGTGCCTAACAAGCGTTGGGCACCTGATTATCTCTCTGGAGGTCTGTCCTTTACCTATGAGCCTCCACGGCACCCCCCCCCCCCCAGAGGTGAGTGCCGCAGTGTATGTATGTGTGATTATGGGCTTGAAGATCGGTTCATATAAACCCAGAGTCAGAGCTTGTGTTTAACTAATAGGGAAATTGGAATTCTACTATTGAGATGAGGGTCAAATAGTTCTTTAACATGGAGCTGACATGATTTTATTTTATTTTTTTTAATTTTAAAGCTTTATTTATTTTAGAGAGAGAGAGCAGGGGAAGGTACAGAGGGAGAGGGAGAGAGAACATCTCAAGCAGACGCGTGAAACCCAACCCAGGGCTTGATCCCACGACCCTGAGATCATAACCTGAGCCGAAACCAAGAGTGGGATGCTTAAGCAACAGAGCTACCCAGGTGCCCCGGGGAGCTGACATGCTTTCAACATCTTGAACCAGGAGATTCTTGGTCAGACAATAAACTCCCTGAAAGAGTCCTTCCGTGACAAGGTCCGTGTGTCTTCAGCTTTCCTACAATTTGTGTTATTTTCTTGGCTCCCTCTTCTTCAGCTCTTTTTCCTCTGTAGCAGATTTTGGGGAAGGTCTGACATGATGGAAACATCACAGCCTCATGCAGGAAACCACCCAGAAACTCAACACTGCGCGCTCTTGTTCTTAAAAGTCCCTCGCCTACCCCACCATGCCGGGGCCACCCCCAACCTGAACCAGGCAATCTCTTCCACATGACGTGGTCTCCTGTTGTTTCCTGGTCTGGCTGTCCTTTCTCAAAGGCTGCACCTCTCTGCCTGCTCTTCGGGGGTGGGGAGGAGGTTCTTTTGACTTGTGTGAGTGTCTGGTAGCAATGACTTTATATTTTTTCAGAGTACAGTGATTCTGGCCGTGCTAGATGAAAGGGAGCATCGGTCAGTCCCTGAGTGCCCATTTGTCTGAAGCAGACTCCCAGCAGTTTCCTGAGGTGACTCCCAGTCCCACCAGTGATAATCCTTGGCTTGCCTCATGGCACAGGTGAGACCTGTTCCTGGTAGCGCCCATGGTTTCCGCAAAAAGGATGTCATCTCTACCAGGCTCCATTTCCTGCGAAGGCTTTGAGGTCACTCATTGAGTGGCAAGAGAGAGCGGTACTCATGGAGATGGCTGGGCAGTACCAGGCCAGTCCAGAGGTCACGCTCACTCTTTCAGTCTGCAAACCTGCTGCCAGAACCCCCACTCAGGATGGCGTGAAGGCAAGAGGTCCATCCTCTCTTCTCAATCCTATAAAATCCACTCTGAAGTCAATCTGGGCATCTGCAGGTGGCGCCCTTAAATGCCGAGCCCTCCCCACACACTTGGCGGAAGTGGTGACATGGGTGCCTTGTAGTCTGCCACCTGAGCAACGGGATCTGGGAAGGCTTTCCCTGCATTCGTTGCAAGGAGGCTGCTGCTACTACTGGCCACTTTTTTTCAGAGTCTGGGCTTATGATCCCCAGGAAATTTTTCCTGATTATCATGCCCAAAGTAGTCATAATCCTCAGAGGAATTTGTTTGTGTGTATCTCCTGGACATGAGGCATGGGTGACTAACAGCATTCCCCTGTTCGGGCTGCTTCCTAGGAGCTTGGGAGCAAACGTGGGGCTCACCCGTTGGAGAGGTGGAGACCGTCTTTGGTATTTCCATCCTTCCTTCCTTCCTTTCTTCTTTTGATCCCATGTCAAGGTATGGTGTTGCAGTTAGCTTTGTAAGCTGCCTGAAATCCCTCCTGGAAAAAGGTTTATATATCCATACACAGACAGACAGACAGACAGACAGACTGCACACACAGGGGCTTGTACGTGAATCTTGTCTAGAACAGCCCCCAAGGCCAATGTGACTTGTCCCCCTGACCTCCCTGACTCCATTACAGATGCCCTCGCCTCCTTGCTGCCCTTTCCATCAGGCACACGCTTCCTCAGGGTTTTTGCACCTGCTGTTCCTTTAGCCTGGAATGCTCTTCTTCCTGATATTCATTGGGCTCACGTCCTCAAATCCTTCAGGGTTTTACTTAAATACCTCCTTTTCTTCTATTTATGTATTTTTAAAGATTTTATTTGTTTGTGAGAGACTGTGTGCATGAGTAGGGGGCAGAGAGAGAGAGAGAAATAGAGAGAGAGAGATAGAGAGGGAGAAGCAGACTCCCTCTGAGCAGGGAGCCTGATGCGGGGGCTCCATCCCACAATCTGGAGATTATGACCTGAGCTGAAGGCAGACGCTTAACTGACTGAGCCACCCAGGTGCCCCAAATATCTCTTTTTCAACGGGTCCTTTTTTGTCCAGTTGACTTAAAATTTCAGTACCTGCACATTCGCTATCCCTCTTCCCATATAATCATTGGCATTAGTCTGCTAGAGCTCTCTGGAGAAACAGAATCAATAGGAGAAATATATATAATTATTAAATATTATTAAATATAAATGTTACTAAATATATATGTTATATGTATGGACTAGCTCACGTGATTATGAGGGCTGACAAGTCCCAAAATTTGCAGAGTGAGTTGGCAAGCAGGAAATTCAGGAGACCTGAAGGTATAATTGCAGTCTGAACGCCCATAGGCTCAAGACCCAGGAAAAGCTGCTGTTTTACTTTGAGCTCAAAGGCAAGAGAAAGCCAAAGACCCAGTCTGAAGGCAGTCGGGCTTCAGGAGGACTCCTCTCTTTCTTGGCGAGGGTCAGCCATTTTGTTCCATTCAGGCCTTTGACTGATTGGATGAAGCCCACTTCATCCAATTGGGGAGAGCAATCTACTTTACTCAGTCTGTAGATTTAAATATGAACCTTATCCAAAAACACCTCCAGAGAAATACCCAGAATAATGTTTGACCAAATATTTGGCCACCCTGTAGACCAATCAAATTGACACATAAAATTAACCATCCTGCTCTCTACCACACTCTTTATTTTGTCTGTCTTTGCTGGGTTTTTTGTCTCACTCCCTCCACTAGATTATAGCATACAGGGAAGCTGTGATTTTTGCTTGCTTTGTTTAGGTTTAAAATGAGGGCTGGTTGACTCAATCAACATTTTTCAAATGAAGAGATTCTGTTTTCAAGCTGGCAACAGACAATAATACTGTCCATCCCACAGAGATCTCATGAAAGACATTGGCTGCCAACAATTCCAGCATTTTCTTGGCGTGGTGATATTGATTCAGACTACTGTGTGCATGCACCTTTCTGATCTGCAGGTTAATTGTTAAGTGTTATAATTAGTATTGTTGCTGTCATTATCATTTTGTGTTCACTCTAGTGACTCCCAGACCTGGCTGGCTTTTTAACTTAGGAATGTCATGAAATTCTTAAAAGAATATTAATTTGGATTTATTATAATTAAACTTCTAATTTATGCCTTGAGGAAGATTAATTTTGAGACAAAAGACTAACAAAAATAGGTCAAACCAATGCTAAACAATTGAGAATTCCTAGCCTCTAGCATGGCTAGGAAGGTCTGTAAGACCCTGACATTTTTTTGAGACCATTTTTGAGACCAGACATTTCAGGGTTCAAGTCTCAGCCCGATCAGTCACTGATTGCGTGAAAACTAGTCTACACTACTTTTTTTTTTTTAAGATTTTTATTTATTTATTTGACAGAGAGAGAGAGAGAGATCACAAGTAGGCAGAGAGGCAAGCAGAGGGGGGTGGTGAAACAGGCTCCTTGCTGAGCAGAGAGCCCGATGTGGGGCTCGATCCCAGGACCCTGAGACCATGACCTGAGCCGAAGGCAGAGGCTTTAACCCACTGAGCCACCCAAGCGCCCCTACTTTTTTTTTTAAATGCATAATAAATCTCTATTTCTTTGCTGCAAATTGGAGAACATGATATTTACTTAACAGGCTTATGGAATATGGTTCTTGGTGTAAAACACCTGCTACAAGGCCAGTCATGTAGTACATGTTCATTTAGTATAAGTTTTACTAAGGGGCTGAAAGGAATGAGTTAGCATTTCATGAGCCAAGCCCTCTGGTTGGAAAATATACCTCAGTAACATGCCTCTTAACTAACTACGTCATACAGGCATTTTCTCACCTGAACTACGTGTTTGTGCTGGTCAACCACTGCTGTATTACAGCTTGTATAGTTAACAATGCCACAATTTGCTTTTTTTAAAAAAAGATTTACTTATTTATTTGAGAGAGAAAGAGAACATGTGAGTGGGGAGAGGGGCAGACAGAGAGAAACAATCCTCAAGCAGACTCCCTGCTGAGTGCAGAGCCTGATATGGGGCTCGATCTCGTGACCCAGAGATCACAACCTGGGCTGAAATCAAGAGCCAGCTGCGCAGCCGACTGACCCACCCAAGTGCTCCAGTGATACCTCATTTAGAAAAAGCAAAGATTATTCACTTGTCAGAGAGACACTGTAACAAAAAATAACAGTATGGATTTCAGAGGATGAGGAATTAATTTCTGGCAGTGCCAGAAGTGCGTATATAGCGCGGCAGAAGCAGATAGAGGTATCCCAATATTGGAAGGAAAGTGTTCTCCAAACGATACTAGGACTCAGGAGTCCAAGGGCATTAGCTCTTGTTTCTTCCTGGAGGAGGAAAAATCATCCTTGATCTGATACTAATTTTGTAAAATTGGGTTCTGCTGCCTTCACACTCAATCTGAGAACAGAGATTCTGATGCCAGCTCTTAATCCTGGGCACATCTACCTTTAAATCTCCCCGTCTGGTTGGGGTGTTAGGAAGAAGCTCCCGGCACTCTGCGGGGACTGGAGGAAACATTTCCTGTGATACAGAGAATCCTTTACTTCCCTTGCTGCCTGGGTTTCCGAGCACTTATGTCCCCACATGGAACCACCCTCTGGGCCAAGCAGGGCATCCTGGTCTCTCTAGACAAGACCACACACTCTGGAGATCATAATAGTACCAAATCTTTATTAAGCCTTTACTATGTGCCAGAAGTTCTTTGAAGCACTTTATATCTTTGTGACTGATTGAGTCTTCATAATGCTCCTATGATGGAGGAACTGATCCTTGCCTCCACTTATAAAAAAAAGAGACTCAGGGAGGTGCAGCTCACCCAGGTTCACACAGCTCAGAAGGGGGTACAGATGGGGCTGGACCCAGATGGTCTGCCTCCAGATGGGGCATTAAGAAAGTTGGCATGTGAGTGTCACTGAAACATCTCATCTCCTCTCGGGCCTGCTGTGTGCCCGGCACCTTATCTGTATCACCTCTCAGTCCTGGCAGCTACCACCAGGGTGGGTTATCATCTACATTTTACTGCTGGGGGAACCGAGGCAGGCTGAGTTTAAACAATGTGCTCAAGGTCGCAGGAATAGTAGCTGGGGGAGACTGGACCTTCGCCACTGGACCTTGCTCCCCCTGTAACGCTGATTCTCGATGTTTCTCCTCCCTTCAGCCCCCCCCTCCCCCTACCACCTCCTGCAAGCACACTCGGTTTCTGGGTCTGAAGGGATCCATTGGAAGTCGAAGGTCAGCATGTTTCGGAATCCTAGCTGTTGGTGGCCTTGGCTTTGAGTCCATTTGGGCTACTGAGTCCATGGAACAAAGCATGCATGGAGGGGGTCTAGCAGACCCTCCTTTTCCACATAGCAGAGGTGCTCTGAGACCTCGGGCTGGGGTTAGACCAGGGACCCGTGAGGTTCTCCCAACTCTGTGCCGTGAGGTGGAGCTGCCTTGCTCCTTTTATTTCCCCCAGTCTTGCTTGACCTGGCGTGATCCGAATTGTAAGAGAGCACGCAGCGTGGGCTAGTGCCTGTGGAAGGTAGATGAGATCAGGATCTGTGTAAGGCGGCAGCCTCCCCTACCCGGGCTTTCCATCACCCCCAGACTCCGTGTGCAAAGCCAAGCGGGTCCCGATGCAAAGGGCCACCTCTGCGAACACGGCCGCATCATGGGAGCCACCCGTCATTTCAGCATTTAACTCTCCCCCCCCCTTGCCACCCCATCTCAGCAGCTGTGAGATTGGCTGGCATTGCTGTCTGCTCCCTTGGGGGGGAACTGATAGGGAAACAGGCCCGGAAGGGGCAGTTGGGACCTCTTTAGATGGTATGATTTAACCTCATCACATTTCTGCTTGTAGAGCAGATAACACTGTCAAATGCTGTCCAATCTTTCTGATATTCAACATGTTTTAATTAAAACAGAAAAGCGCGGGCAGGGCCGGGAGAGGAGTGGCTGAGCCCGTCCTTTTGGATTTGCCTGGGAGTTGATCATCCTATTGGTCTCTGTCCTTCTGGAACATCTGGGAGTAGCATCTGCTGGGAGTGCTGGGCCTGGCACGGGGTAGATGGCCAGTAGCCCCTGAGCCCCGGGACAGGGCTGAAACCCTGGCAGGAGCAGGAAGGCTCCCACTGGGGGAGGCTGTTTGCACTTTCCCAAGGCAGGCTTTGGATTTTTCTCAAAGAGTAGAGCAGGGAAACAAAAATCGAGGCTTGTTTCCATTTGATGTGTTTTGCGTGCTGCCCCTGGGGCCTTTGCAGAGCAAGAAGCATCAGCAGACGAGACGAGGCTCCCGGGCCAGGCCTGGCGAGCCACGCGTTTCCCTCACATGAAAGGCGTCGGAGCTCTCCCACCCAACTTTTTCTCCAGCAGCAACTCGGCTACACGAACAGCAGGAAGCGAGAAAGGTATCTTACTTTGCCAAAAATATTTTGAAGAATGACAACTTAAAAAACATTTCTGTTTAAATAGTCAGCCCCTCGTCAGACTTTGATGCTTTCTTCCCCTTCACATCCCTCCAAATATTGTCGTTCCCTGGGGACAGTGTATTGTTCCCCACACTCCCAGTCAGTGCCTGTCACGCCTCAGCTTTGGGGGGCTTTCATGTTCTTCATCTCTAGCTCAGGACTCTTTCCGTAGGTCATTGCTGAGAAAGGTCTTTCTTTCTGCTTGGAATTCTTGGGTTCCTACTGACTGTAAGTTAAAATCCAAAATGTCAGCCTAGCATGGGTAGCATACTTGTCCCCGTGCCCAGAAATTGTTTCTTATGGGATCTTCCCATCCACTAGAAAGTGAGCTTCCTTAGGTCAGAAATCTTACTGTTTTTGCCCATCACAACGTCTCAAGAGCCTACAGTGACTAGCTGTGACAAGCATCACATGTATATATAAGTATGTATGTACGTGTATGTGTGTGGATACGCACAGAGAGCGAATAACGACATCATTCTTGGTGACCTGGTCCTGGAGTCACCTTGCCAGGTTTCATCGCCACCATCTTACCTTGGCTTCCCTTGGTGCCTGTGTCTTCCCTCACTGAGCCGTCTGCTCTTCAACCCGTCACTCCACGTCCCTCCTTCCCCACCCATGAGCCCCACTGAGGTTCTCCTGCCTCACAGGATGGTAGAGCACATCAGATGTGCTCATTCCAGGAGCCTGAGTTCACAGCTGTTCCTTCCGGACCCCTCCTGCTGGAGCTGGGGCTCCCTGCACTCCTCAGAATGCCGTCCCTCCTCTGGGATCACCCTTATCCCATTGCTGCCTGCTTTCATCCTCTGTCTACCCATCTCTGACATTCCACAGTGGGCACGGCCTCTTCGTGTAGATCCCTGGGCAACATGGACCTGGCACATAGACACCCAAGAATTGGTTAAATGAATGAGTCCCAAGGTGACAGGCCATGGACAGAAATACATTTGGGGTATGGATTCATTCTTCCCTCAGTACGTTCCTCATGGTTTCAGGTATAAGCTTCTGCGTGTGTATGTGTCTGACGATGTTAAATGTCTGCCTGTGACCGCTGACTGATGTGATACCCTGTGCCTTGGTCACCAGCTTCCCCAGTTTGCCTTCGAGATAGGGTTTGAAAGGTGCTGAAACTGGCAGAGTCTTAGGGTTGGTTTGTCCTTCTCTCCTGAGCTGTGGCCAATTAAGAAGTCTCTTTAGTAGGTGAAAGGCTGGGTATTTGCTGCTGTAACAGTCTTTGGTGCGTCCGTCAGTTTATAATAACCATGAAGACAGATCATGATGCCTCCAAAGAAATAAAATTAGACAGCAATAGGATACAGGTTCCTGGAACCTCTGAAAAATTCCAGTGCCCAGCTCCCAGCCCCTCGCACTTCAGTCATAAGTCTGGGGGATGGGAGCCGGCCCTCAGTCTATCTTAAAGACTCCTAGGAGGTTCTCATGTTCAGCAGAGTTGCGACCCCAATGACATGGAGTGGTGAGGACACAACACAAATGTGAATGTTTGATGTGAGTGGACTGTAGGTGGAAGGTAGGCAGAGCACTGCTGACAAGATAAGGGAGGTGCCTGCACACCGTGGAGCCCAAGCGTTGGGCCCTCGGATCACCTCTAGTGCTTGCTCGTCACATCCGAGTGTGACAGCCCGAGCTGGGGCTGTGGCCACCCTGTTTGGTGGAAACCCTCCATCTGGGTCTGCAGCTTCTCTTGGGCCCTGGGTACTGTAAGTCCCAGCACAGGCCACACCAGCTCATGCCCCTGCTTTGCTGGAGTGACCCTCACCTCTGCCCCAGCCAGGACCTTCACCCCCTCTCGTAAAAGTGTGTTTCTGTTTTGCCCGTAAGTGGAGAGAGTGAGGACCACGTGCTAAGTGCTCATTCTTGGCCTGCGTTGTCAGGAGCGGCTTGCTAAATCTTTATAGCCTTCATCAGAGCAGCAAAGCTCTTACCCGCCAGCTCCTCCAACATGGGAGGCCCAGGGGTATTGAGTTAGTTGGTCAGGAACGAAGAGGGGTTAGGTTAGGAGGGGCACCTCAGTCTCTCCACCCATAGCTTCTAACTAGCCACCTCACTGACAACACCGCCAACAGGAAGTATTTGACTGTTTTTTTGATGGTATACAACTCAGGCACATTATTGTTTTAAAGATTCATCAGGTTAGAATTTTTTTTTTTTTTGGTAGATAATTTGATTATGTCATATATTTATATATTTATATGGCTGAAAAATCCTTTTTTTTTTTTTGCAGTTAGAAAGGTGCAGTTAGAAATTTTCACATAGTGAAAATTTTCTTCATACTAGTTCAGAAAGAACTTCTTGAATTCTATTCTTACGGGTGCATTATGGCAGAGTTTTTGTTTGCCTATTTACCACCGTGATACTTTCCTATGAGTGAATGGAGCATGATTTATTTTCCCAGTACTCAATAGAGGGACATTTAGGCTGTTTCCCAATCTTTTTGCTACTGGAGACATCACTGAATGAACAACACTGAACCTATATTAATTCACAAGCGTGTGAAATAACTTTAAGAGAAATACTTAGGAATAGGATTGCTGGTTAAAAGGGTTTTCGTGCGTGCAGTTTTACTAAAGATGGCCAACTTGCCTTCCATAGGGGTCAAGTCAATTTCTCCAGCCACCAACAATGAATGGAGGCAGCGATTTTCCCACAGCTTTGTTCACACAGAGTCTTACCCAACTGAGATGTTTGCCACTGTGATAGGAGAAACATTGTAACAGAGAATAATTGGAATTTATGGTTTTTTATTATCCTCCACAAGGCTGTGTATCTTTCCAAGTATTTTAGAACCATTTTCTGTTAACTGCTATTCATATACTTTCCCATGTTAAAAATTGGGTTTTTGATGTATCTCATTCTTGTTCATTTGTAGGTGTTTTGATACATCAGGGAGATTACCCTTTGTGTTGTGCTTTGCCAATATTTTCTCCGGAATATTGTTAGTTTATTTATTATCATCATCATTGTTGTTATTATTACTTTTGTACCACATGGAAGGTTTTTATGCAGCCCAATTACCATTTTTTTTTCTCTTTATGGACTCCAGATTTAAATAATTTTCTGTATTTTCGTGTAGTATTTTTACAGTTTTAATTTGCTACGTTTATTTTTTTCTTAAAGATTGTATTAATTTGACAGAGAGACACAGTGAGAGAGGAAACACAAGCAAGTGGAGTGGGAGAGGGAGAAGCAGGCTTCCCGCTGAGCAGGGAGCCTGATGCGGGACTCCATCCGAGGACCCTGGGATCATGACCAGAGCTAAAGGCAGACGCTTAATGACTCAGCCATCCAGGTGCCCCAATTAGCTACATTTAAAGTTTTGATCCTTTTGGAATCATCCTGGTGTGTTGTGTGCCTAGTGAGGAGAATGGATTCCACTTAATATTTTTCCAGATGGTCACCCAGTTGTCCCAATACCATACATTGAATAATTCATATTTTCTCTACTTTCTTAGGGTTTGGTTAAGGGCAAAACATTCTCAACTTTCATCCTTCCTTAATGGATTTTAGCCTGGGATTTCCTGGGAAGGTGATAAATCTCTCTGTCAGAGTCTCTGGTGTTTGCTGTTCCTGCTCTGTCTGGGATTACTGTGCGCTTCTTAAATCTGGCACCTGCTGGATTTCCAAGGCTCCGTGGCTGCCTCCCTTGGCAACCAGACTCTTTTCTTACCAAAAAGCAACTCGAAGGCTCTGTGGGTCTGCTGTGCCTTCATGGTACCTACAACACCAGTACCAGCCAGAGCCATTTGCAAGCAGAAAGCTTTCAACAAATACCTTGTGGCTTGCTAGGCTTGCTAATTTCTACCAAATGATTATGCCTCAGGACAGAATGGGTCCTGCCACCCAAAAGAAATATCCACACGTGGACTAGGGGCCAGTGAGAGCATAAAGGTGCAGGAAAATGTCAGCGGTCAAGCATATGAAAAGACAGGGGATGGACTGAGCAGTCCCTTCCCTGAACTCTCCCTCTCCCTTCTCCCATTCCCCATCCCAAACTCTGGCTGATGGAATGATTGACAGGGAGCTCAAAACTCCAGCAAAATGTACATGACTCAGGACTTCTGGGTCCTGTTTGTCTATTTATGCATTTCCATGTGAAGTTTATTTCCCCTTGTAAAAATAAGCATGTTTATTGTGTAGAGATATGCTTCTTGACTTGTTTGCCCTTTTAATGACTCTCATCCAATAAAGAATAGGAAGCAGCTAAAGAAGTTTAAAAAAAGAAAGATAGTTGGTGGAATTAGAGCCTACACAATGAAGGAAAAGAGATTAATAAAGCCTGGGGTTGGGGGATGGTGTTGTGGGAGGAGGATGGGCTCACAGAAATGTGAATTATACGAGTTAGGTCAACGGCTACCTTGCACACAAATTTGGCTGTACATTTTCCAGCAAAGCAAAAATGGAAATACTAGATATTTTTACAGAATATATAGTAAGGATATACAGAAGGATAAAGAACTACGCACGAGAAGCCCAGCTTGACTTGATGCCATGTCCTAGGGCCTAGCTCTCCCTAAGGTCTAAATGCTCTGTATAAAGAAATCCTAGACCTCATGGGACTGACAGTCACGTGTGTGGATTTGCTCACAGGAAACAGGAGGAGCATCAGTGTGGAGGAAGGATCCTTTACTTCTAGTTAGCTCTGCAGACCGGGTAGATCCCTGTTTTGTGAGACATGAAAGGTATGCCATTTCAAAGGATCTTTTTAAGGAAAAGAACATGAAATTATAAATATAAAATCCAGGGTGAAATTGAATATTTATACACTGAGAATATAAATCATAACACTTCAGATTATTATCCAGTTTGAGTTTTTATATGTGAGTTATAAGATCTGGAACATTTTTCCATGGCCAGCTTCCGATTTGGTTTATTTCAAACCTGGTTTGCCACCACGCCCATGTATGTCCAGTGGGCAGGGGCTGCAGGGCACCCGGGCCCTGACACGGCCTCACCTGGGCACCCTGGAGGTCTGAGAGCAGGTGAGTCGGCACACAGGATGGTTCAAAGAAATCCTGGGTTGCCACCCTGAGACTGAGGACAGTAAGTTAACTCTGCACAGCAGTGACGTTAGACCACAGAAATGTGTCCCACTAAACTCAAACCAAATGTACCGAAACAGATAATTTGTGGCTTGCTTCTCCAAATTTCTACTAGCCGCTCTGCCAGCAATAGATGTATGAACATGTGGTTAAAGAGAGTTGGAGTGGAACAGTGGTCTGAATTGATTTCAGTTAAGTATCTTACTTTTGCACATTTTATAAAACCAAAGGGGCATGGGAGCACATAGCCAGAGCAATAGAAAGGCTGTTGGCCCACGGAATCCCCTTTAATTCAGAAGCCCAATGCATGCAGAATTCCTACGGGGTTGCCATGATCATTCCCCACACATCTGTGGGCTTTAACTAGGGGATTTGGAGGCAGACACCAGATCCCAATTTATGGTGGTGTAACCGTGGCATAATCATTTAATTTTTGTGATCCTCGGTTCATGGGCTCGAAAACTGAGATCCTCATAATAATATGAATGTATGGGGTTGCAGATTAAATGAGATATACATCTGTTGCTTTGCGTAGCACCCAGAACATCACAAGCTTTAAATAAACACCGTGTATGAAGATATACCAGACATTCCAAAAGAGACCATTGAATCACTACCTTGTCCTCTGCGGGACCAAGAAAAATCCCTGCCGCATCTGTGCTATATAGTCGAACTGCCCTTAATATTTTAGAACCACAAAGGTCTTTGCCTTCAGACAAGTAGATCCTGATTTTTGTTTTCGATCTTCCTCTTCTCTTTTCCTTGAATTACGTTTATGTCCCTAACTCTGGCTAACATTTAACATTAACCAGAAATGTCAGTTATAATCAGAGCCAACTCTAGCTGCTTTTTGGGAGTGACATGAAGGTACTAACCTAGTGTGGAAGGAGGAGGGCTAAGCTGAGGACACTAACTTAGAGCAGATTCAGGAATCAAGTGGGCAACCCCTTAGCACAGGCTGGGTATTCATCTGCCTCTTTCTCTCCACTGTATCCTGGACCCTAGTTTGCTCTGGGCCCTACGATGCCTGTGGACCATCACTGCAGCCCAGAGGCTGAGTTTCTCCACACCGTGAAGGCTGGCTCCTCAGGGGACCATGGAAGCCTTCCCCACCTGGGTTTGCTCTCTCTGTCCCCGGAGGGTCTCACTGAGGACTTGTGAATGCTGCCCAAAAGTGCCACGTGGGGCAAGGCAAAGGCCCTGCATCTATTTGCGGCCTTGTGATGGGTTGATTTGTCAGATGGACCCCTGCCAGGAATGGTGCTCCCCAAGGGACTGCGTGCTGCCCTTTAGAACAGTCATTTGACAGTCTGGCACCCAGCGGTGTAGAGAGACTCTCGATTTCTCTGGTTATTAAATGTGGCTGCCTCTTGGCCCGAGAAGGATTTATTGAGCATTTCGGATCACCTCTTGTCACCCTTCATGGAAAGGGTCCCCCTTTGAGAGGCCTGTCATCCTTTTCCTGAACACACTGGATTTCTGCAGTCAGAAAACTTATTTATTTAACTTTTATTAAGAGCTAATGTGGGAGCATCCGGCAGTCTCCAGAGGTCTTCTCTGTGGCCTCCTCTGTAATTTACATATGATTTAATCGTCAAATGCAGCCTCACAGAGACTGCGGGATTTTCCTCATCTACCTTCTCACACAGAGATGAAATTATTCCCCAAGCGTCTTAGATCACGAAACGGTACCTTTTGGAAATGAAAAGATAATACTGTTTATGTACGAGTACGAGAGAATTACTTTACTTGTCTGTGGTAACACTGATTAAATTGAAATGTCAGAGCTAATGTTACAGTTAATAAATGTTATACATATTCAAATCTGTCTAAATACTGAAGATTCTGACTAACGCGGAGGATGCTATTTAAAATTGCGGGAGTACCCAAATCTCCTTGTGAATGCCATTTGTGCTCTCCATTTTCAGTGAAGAAGATACAAATGTGTATTATAAATGAGACCCGTGTTGGTGATATCTGCCAGTGATGTTTTGTCACTTGGAGTTTTCTTAACCAGATAAATTGGTACTGTTAGGAAAAATCTACCCAGCATTTGGGAGATGTTCTTTGAGATATGTTGCATTATGGAAATCAGAAGGTGGGGGGATCGTGGTGTGTTGTCGGTTGTGATAGGAAAGTGGAGTGTCGGACGTCACTGTGCCAGGGGCCTTCCTTGGTAGGCCAGATGGTCCTCTCCATGGCTTCCCTTCTCATAGCCTTGTGAAGATCTATCGTTGTGTCTTCCCTTCTTTGTAAGATACAATGTAGCTAACTGCTGTCTCAGTGGGCATCCTGGGGCAGATGGCCATAGCATCCTTTCTCTCAAGCAGTAGAACACAGAGAACACGAGGAGAAAGGACACAGAGGAAGGGGATGAGGACTGTGGACAGGCACCGGGCTCAGGGTGACTGGCAAACGGAGACCCAGACTCCATTTGCCTGTCTTCTGAGAGTCAAGTCTCAATTTGTGAAGAAGAGTGGCACCTCTTGCTCTGATCCTAGGAGGGCTTTGCCAGCTTGCTGCCTACCCACCTCCTCTCCCCAGATGCTCTACATTCTGCTGTGGTTTCCCAGTTTCCAGAAAGAGCGTGTGATTTCCAGCCCCATCGATACAGGTGCAAATTCTAGCCTGCCCCACGGTAGGTGTGTGACTTTAGGCTGGGTTTTCACAGTGAGGCTGCTCAGGAGCCTCATGTGTTGGAGAGGGGTAGACAGAGCTGTCTCCGGGGGCTGTGCTGCCTCATCAGGGAGCTAATGGGTCTCAGGCACCTGGCAAGTCACCTGGTTCATAGCCGGCACTTCCTCCTCGCACATGGCTTCAAGGTTACTGTGAGGTGTCTTTATAGCCTCAGGATAGAGGGTCGTCTTCTGCCCTCTGCCCTCCCTCTGTCAAAGCCCAGCCAACTTTGTTGGCCAGCAGGAAGGGAGCAAGCAGTCTGTTCTCTTTCTTGCTGGCCCGTGGAGCAGTCCAGGGCTTAGCTGGAAAGGAAGAGGCCAAATGAGGCACAGTCCCTGCATCAGGGCCCATCTGGGAGTGACTTGCTTGAAGGAGCTCTTAGGGCGGAATGTCTGTGACAGTAGCTGGCGTCGGCGGACAGGTAGCTCACCACCTGAGGAGGCTTCTAATTCAGCAAGATTTTACCAGCAAATGACTGTGACAAAGAAAGGATATATTAAAGTGTGCATTAGGGATGGTGGTTATTATAAATTCTTTGAAATCTCATTTAGATCCAGGAAACAGACTACATTTGGAAAGCTCTGAGGATTAATCCTTTTGGAACAATTGAGTGTCAGTGATCATTTGGAGAAGTAATTATGCCAAATTTAATTATCATGCATGTGCGTTTCAACAGCATCGCGGTGCACGCCCAGAAGACGGTGGGGGAAAGACTGCCCCAGCTCCGGCCCTTGATCGAGGAACGTGGTGCAAAATTATACACATCGTAATGGAGCGTCACGTAATGTGAGGCTTGATGGATGTGGAGATGGTGGGTGGAGCAAAGGAGAGGGGGCGTTTGGCCCACTCAGCAGATGTGTGAGATATTTGTAAAGGCTTTTCAATGATTTCAACATGCTGGAGAGGAGCAAACCACATTTCAAGTAGGCTGATGGAAATGTTTCCCTGTCTTAAGCATTTCTTTTGTTCTGTGCTCTTGTGGTAGCCTCACCTCTTCTGAATTGCAAAATTCAGTTCGGGACAGTCAAGCGAACTGCTAAACTGGAGGACAGACAGACTGTGGCCGTGTGAATCCCAGGGTTTTCCGAGTTTGTGATATCGGAGGCCGACTTATCTGTCTCCTGGCCTCCGTCCTGGTTTCCTCCCTTTGGCCGGCTAGCAGTTATCCTTTAGAAACTGCTCTCATGGTGTCTTGTTTGGAGGGCTTCCCTTGGTGGCTTTGGGTTGGGCACCATGCCCTGGCCCACACCGCACTGCCGCACTGCCACTAACTTATGTGCCTGTTCCTTCTGTTCCCTGTGGGCGTCCCCCGGGAGGGAAATGACCACACCCTTTGCTCAATACCAGCTCCCCAGGGCTCAGTAAACATGTGTTTGAATGGACAATCAAAACCTGGAAGGAACAGGAGTCGGTTCTTCCTCTGTGCACATCCCCGGCTGTGCTGCAGCCTGCACAAGCTGTTTGGGAGTGTGATCTAGAACACTTGAGACGGAACTGTTAGTGTTTGGGACACGGATCTTCCATATGACGTGTGACAGGAGCTAATGGGTTAGCTTCTCCGGGGCTCAGTGGGGATTGTAAAATTGGCTGTAGTCTCCCTTGGGAGGACAAACCAAAATAGCGTAGAGCTATTTTGGCCAGGTTCTCTGGCCTTCTTGGGACACTCACGAAAAGTTACTTTTTATTTGCTCAGCTGAGCTCAGAATCTCTTTATTATCTTTTGAAGAGTTGGCCAAAAACTTATCAGGGATCTCAGAGCCAGCACCTTTAACTTCAGGGTAGAAGTGTTTTGAGTAGCTCATCAATGCCGAGGGGCTGGAGCCACATCTCATGGATGTGAGTGGTCAGTGGGCACACGTGTCCACACTGTAGAAAGACCTTCTGCCTCTGCTTTTGGCTGAGAACCTCACTGCCACAGGTGGGATTCGATGGCCCTGTTGGGGTTTGGTACGCACGAGATGCAACTTTCCCTGGCGGGGTGTTTGACCAAGGTCCGCGACCCTCAGATCACTACAGCCGAGTGGAATGGCTGTCCCACTGGAAATCCCAGTGTATCCCCTCCCTCGTGGCGCTCTTAGGAGAGATACAATGGGGAGATTATGGAGGTGGTGCTTGAGAAATCATGGAGAGCGTTGCAAACCTCTGTCTCCCTATCTAATACGATGGGTGTGACCAGTTGCAACTGCTCTCCAGAGACTGGGGCAAGCTTAAAGGCGGAGGGGTGTAAGGCCGCTATGGCTTCTGTAGAGTTAATCCCGTTTTTCCTGACAGCAAATGAATGAAGCCAACCCCAAATTGACAAATCGGGGGAACGAAATTATTTGGAAATTGGCTGGTGTGTCAGGTAGAGTGCTAAGTACATTATTTCACATACTTCCATTTGATTTTCCCGACAACCTGAGAAGCAGGTGCTACTGTCTCAATTTACAGGTGAGTTGCCCAGATCACACAGTTCATAAGAAGACGAATGCGAAAAATATCTGAAATATATCAAGCACTTGCCATAGGTAGGCATTTGGTAGAGCTGAGCCCTGTAAAATTGCCATGTATGTAGGTCAACAACAGTTGATGGTCAGCATGTTTGTGTTTCTCATTTGTGGCTGAACTAGAGGGTCGGAGAGGGCCAATGGTCTCCCAAGTTTTCTATTTGGACACCCCCTCCAAGGAGGTGAACTACAGTGCTACTAACAGAACTGGATGTCAGCAGGATGTTTTATGTATTCATGATCACCACCAATGTTATTCTTAAGGCCCCCACAGAGAAGGGGACCACCTGGGGACTGAAGGAGTTGGGGGGGGTCATCTGGGACATGAGAGCACGTCCCCAGGCACCATGCTTTAGGGACCAATTTCTTCCGCTAATTCTCCACCTGGCATGGCAGGGTGCCCTCAGAGGTGGAAGATGGTTTTGCTGTATTAAGTTTAAAATGTCATCACTAATTAGCTAGGATTGTAGGCTGGAGTGATACAGCGCCAGGCCTGGGGACTTAACTTTATAGACATAGAATTGAAGGGAAAAATACATTTTGCAAACTCATTTTAAAAATAGTTTCCCTTGGAAATTAAAACCATTAAATGTACATCATTATGCAGATCAGTATTCATGCTTTAAAGAAACATAATTTTGCCTTCATTTAATTTGTTTCTCCTAGACCTAATTATGGATTGGATAAAAAATGTTATTTTTCTATCGCTGAGCAAATCGCCTTTTACCACCCAGGAGGACAGTTCTCTCTGGTTTCCCAGAGCTGTTTCCATGCTGTGATTAGTGAAGAAAAAGTCAGGGAGATGTATTCCAGGAGGGAGCTGCTTGTTCTTGAAGAAGAAAAAACAAAGCAAGTGCATTCCTTCTCAGGAAGACAGAGTGGTGGGGACCGGCTAGGGTGGGGCTCCATGTCCTTCCCCAAGAACAGGTGCGTTCAGCCTTTGCCAGGCCTGCCAAGGATGCAGCAGGACAAGGGCTGACCCACAGGCCAGGGACAAGTCCCATCAACCTGGACTTCCTGGCAGGGAGTTCTAGGATGGTGGGTAGGAGGGCAGGGATAGCACTCAGTGACCTTGACTGACCTTCAGACAGAAGACGGTATCTCTGTGGAAGTCACATTGCTTGGTGGGAGGTACCGATGCTAGTGACTTGATCCACAGGAAGGTTCTGAGATCTCTGATCAGGATTATATTAACAGCAAGCACTTCTATCTTGTGTACTTATGTGTGGCAAGCACTTCAGCTTTGTTAAACTGAAACAAAGTAGAACACTTGAGCTTGTTCATTTTGGTGTGAAAGTGCATCTTAAATACTTTGCAAACACCCACTTGCCTAGTCCTCACAGCAATTCTAGAAGCAAGTGCTGTTATTGCCTACATGTTATAGATAAGGACCTTGGGGTGTCCAGGGCGTAAGTAGATATCTTGGGTCACATTGCTGGTGAGCCGTGGGACTCTAGCCGTTGGCTGCGTTCTTCAGCCTCGACCACTCCACTGTCCCACCTCTCGATGTGAGCAGGTGACTCACAACTTGCCAAGAACTATACGTTCAGGTGCATACGTAATCCTCTCGGTGAGGGAGGTGAGCAGATGAATCACACCTCCTGGTACTCATGCCTTTTTGTTGTCCCTTCCCTTTGAACTTGGACTGACCTCTGACCTGCTTTAATCAATAGATGGTGGTAAAACTGACATTGGGACAATTCTGGGCCTCCTTAAATGACACTCGTCAACCTCTCCCCTGTGCTCTGGCAGAAGCCAGTGGCCCTGTAAGAAATCTGACCATCCTTGAGGGCCACCATGCTCAGCAATGAGGAGAAGCTCTATGGAGGGCTCTATGGAGGTAAACTGAGGCCCCAGCCAGCAGCTCCTGCTGAGCTCCCAGCTGATAGCCTGCCACCGTGCAGCCCGTGAAGTGGATTCCACCTTGGAAGTGGATCCTGCCGCCCCAGCAAGCTTTCCTGAGTGATGCCACACGAAGCAGAGACGAACTATTGCCAGACTCTGTCCAAATTGCTGAAGCATGAGCAAATAAAAAACTGAACACAATTTTTGTCTGAAGTCACTAAATTTTGCAACTGTTCAACAATGCAGCAAAAGATAATTGAAACACCTATTAACTTCACTTTACAGATAAAAAAATCTGAGGTACAAAGAGGTTATGGAACTTGCCCCAAATGAGGTAGTTAGGAAGTGGAAGGTGCAGAAATTGAATCAAGGAGTATGGATGCGGAGATACACTCTGACCGCATTCTCTGCTTCCTCCATGGGTGCGTCTTCCAGGATTTCCTCTGTGCCGAGGAGAGTGGGTCTGTGAGAGGCTGTGCAGGGAGCACTGTGATAAGTGACCCCGGCCCCTGCCTCCTGGGCCTTCTTGGTCTGGTTGGAGCTGACATCCCCCCTTAGAATACTTCCCAGCATAGGGGCCTGCTGTGGGCTTTCCTAAACGCCAAGGATGTGCTAGATACCTTTTAGCACCCTTATCATACAATCTGAGAGCAGATGAGATGATGGCTCCCACCTTGCAGGCAGGAAAACTGAGGCTTGGAGATTGACGAATTTGTTCAGGTTAACACAGCATGTGTGGAGTGCCGCCAGAATTGGAACCTGGTTCAGCTCAGTCTTCGTCCATAATACGTGGCCCAGCCTTGCCTCCTGTACCCGCTCTCCGGTGTCCCCAGGCAGGCTGGCACAACGTCTCACCTGTCCCCCAGCAGTGTCCAAGTTCAGCTTCTTCCCCACTTCCTCCAACATTAAGGGCAGCTATGCCTGCAGATGCTTTTGCAAGTTTGTGAGACCGCCCGGACCTGGTAGCCTCTCCTCACCTCCCCGATCAGAGACTGTTGTGTCTGTTTTTCGGTGAATGCCAGCTCCTGAAAAGGGCAGACGGAGGATTTCCTACCCGTGAACATCAGCCACGCTCGGCACCGACAGAGCTCAGCAGGGCTGTGTCAGGATGGGGCTCTGGCTGGGCCGTGAACTCTTTCCTTCCACAGGTAATGAGCAGGGAGCTACTCCTAAGTGAAGGGCTGGTTCTTCCTGGGGAGGGGGCAGTAGAGCCTCCAGGGGAAGTAGAGGCCTTTGGGCTGTGTGGAGGCCAGTGAAGGAGCACCTGCCGATGGGGAAAACAGTCCCCAGACTTCTCTGTTGGTTTCGTCTGTTTCTCAAAGGTACTGCTCTGAACTCAGGGCAAGACCCAGCCGCTCACTCCCTGGAGGGCCTGGCAGACCACGAGCACATTTTGATCAAAAAGGCATAGTCACCCCTGCTTAGGCCTCTATCTCCCCACTGTACCTGGAGTTGGTGATGGCACCCACCTCCTTGGGCTGTCCTGAGCCGTCGAGGGGGGCATGCTGTGCAGTGCTCAGCAGTGCCTGGCATGACCTGTATATTTGCTGATTAAATCAGCAAAGAAGGGCTGAATAGCCCAGTGTATAGGACAGATGGACAAAGGGCTGGATGCCTATGCTTACATGGAGCTGGGGGCCGAGGGAAGGAGGGATGGAGTGGGAGGGAGGGAACGCAACACAGTGAGGGAAGTTTCAGAGCTTCTGCCAGTCATGTCCAGCTCGGGAGGTGTGTCCCTGCATGGCACAGGAGGACTCTGATGAGTCTGAATGCCACTCTCTTGTTTGGGATGAGGGACTGAGGCCCGGGCCAGGGGAGAGGCCTGTGTTCTTTGGGGTGAGGTCGTGTCGGGTCTTTCCCATCCAGGTCACCAAGATAATGGGTCTTTGGAGGGACCTGGGGTCAGAGCCCCCATCATGTGTGTTGTGGGGTTTGCTGTGCCTTGGGCTTCCTGCACTAGGTGCTCAGGTGGGCCTGTGCATGTGGGCCACATTGTCAGAGCCCGAAGGGTGAGAATGTCACTGTCCCCTGCTGGGTTAGGCTGTCTAAGGATGGTAGGTTCCTCAGTTCAGTATGTGTGCCCTTGGCATTTGCCTTTGGCTGCCCCTTCCTTCCAGACAAGGAGTCTCTTGCTCTCCTCTAGGAGACGAGACTGGCCAGTGACATGCTTTGATTCATAGAAATTGGCCCAAGTGACATGGCAGGTGTTTCAGAGTCTCAGGAGGCCACTCGGCTTCTGCTTGGGCACCTGGGTGCTGCCCTGAGTGGGCCGCCCACAGGGGAGCCCGGGTTGGAACCACGGGAGAGCAGGGCCCACTGCCCCCAGCCCCTGCTGGTCCCCCAGCTGAATGCAGACCATCAGCAAGCCTCGAGCCTCGTTAGCCCACTGACTTGTTAGAAATAATACATTGTAGCTGCTTTAGGCCACCAGGTTTTGGGTGGTTTGTTTTGCTGCAGTAGGTAACTGAAACACCTGCCCAGGTCGGACCAGACTTGGAGTCTGGGTCCTTTACTAGTTGCTCCTCTACCAATGGGTGATGTAAAATTGGACTGTGTTTGGCAAAGGGCCACTGTGAAACAGGCCTCATGAGGACTGGTGGGAGCTCCCTGGGAGAAAAGCCTGAAACCTCTCAGGAGCACCATCAGGCTGCTTCAGATACCAGCATGGTTGTCCTGTGCCAGGAAAACTAGACTGATTCCAAAACAGCCCAAGCAGTTTGAGAGAAATGATTAACGGTGCTAAAAATAAGTTTAGTACCTCCAGTATGCCAGTCATTTCATGTACAACTGACCTTAATCCTGTAAGTAACTCTCCTAGCTATTTGATTATTTTGCAGGTGAAGAAACAGAATCAGAGAGGCTAAGTTACTCTCCCAAGATCACACAGCGTGTAAGTGGGGGAGAGGCACTAGCATTTGAACCTGAGCTTGACTTCCAAGAACAGCCTGTCTCCATTATGCCTTGCAGTCTCCTTCTTGGTCCACAGGATGGGACTCAAGGAAGCTTTTTTGGAAGGAAGGGGGTGTTCTCTGCATGCTGTCCCTCACCTCCATGATGTTGCCTATGCTCCTCTTTAAACAGCAAGTACCTTTCTCCTATTCTCTGCCTGGGCAAATCCTATTCACTCTTTAATGTCATATCCCTTACGAGGGAAGGGAGCTCCCTCTACCTCCATCTGCTGAGCGTCTAAGTGGTCACAGAGGCTGCTGTCGAGTGGGTCCTGATGTCATGTGGGGATTTCACTCGATCATGATCTCATGAGCAAAATGGACCACAGGGAGATACAGGATAAAATTAGAACATTTCTTTATAGGTTTTTTTATTTCCTAACACTTGAGAAGGAAATGAAGCTTTACAATATTTACTACATGACTTGACATTGGTCAATTGGAGATTGGCTGTAACTGCAGCTAACACACACGTTGTAGAATATTCTGGGTCCTCCTGGGACAGGAGGTGAAGGGAGGCCTGGGAGCCATTGCTGTGATCATCTCTCACTGCTCTCCTTATTTCTTCTGGGGGCTGTCCTGAGGTGGTTTCTCATTGCTTCTCGGGCTGTGATGCATTACGGGGCTTTCTGCATTCTGGGTGTAGCTGTGGGGTATAAAACTGCTTCACTGAAGTTGGGATTTGGCCCTCCGGTGGGAGAGCCCCCCACAGTTCCTGGGGGGATTGAAGAACCTGTCATGCAGGCTCTTTTGTCCGAGGGCTTTCATTTTTTCGCTGTGTGGCAAGAAGACCCAGGAGCTGGCTCATTCGGCTACTCTTCCTTTCTCTGTCTATATAACCTATGAACTGTCTGAATCTAAAGGTGGCTAATTGTATCTTGGGCAGCCCAACCAATCTTGGCCCTGGCCGTGGCCTTGTCTCTGTGCCTGTCTCTCTATCCACACATCCGTCTGTCCACGGGTCAATATGGCAATGCTTCTCTGCTATCTGTAATAAAGGGCGACTCGTTTTTGTTTTTTTTTTTTAATTTTATTTATTTATTTTTTTTCCAGTGTTACAAGATTTATTGTTTTGCACTACACCCAGTGCTCCATGCAGTACGTGCCCTTCTCTGCTATCTGTAATAAAGGGCGACTCATTTTTATTTTTGATCGGCCAACAACCAACATTTTCTTGAAGTGTAATAAAACCAATTCCCGAAAGGATAAAATGGAATAAAAGACGTGCAAAATACAGGCCCCTTCCTCTCTTGGTTAAATTAGAGTATACAGTGTAATCTGTCCAATTGCTAGATGTTCATACACACTTTCTTTTGGTTTCTCTGCTTATTTCACTGAGGACTGGAAACAGTTTGAAGGCTGGCACTGCTCCATGGATGGCACTCTAGGCAGCACTCATGTGTGGAATGGGGGGTACCCCAAGGGGAAAGGAGGGATTTCAGAACACAGATGGTTTGCCAGAGTGCCCAAGTTTTTATTTGATTTCAGCAAATTTTAATATACTGTCATGCATATTTGCCTGTTAAGGGATTTATAGATAATACCAAATTTATAACTAAAATAATCCTTAGAGAATAAGGAAAAATGGCTTAAAAGTTACCTGTTAATAATTTACAGGTTAAAGATAATACTAATAAGGCAAACACAGCTAACAATCTGAAAATGGCAGAGTGGACGTTTTTCCAGATCTCAAGCTGAGCTCGCTGTCAACCGTACTGGGAGGTGAAAACAATGGCAGCATATTCTGATATTACAGGAAGTGTCTTTAAAAATTCCAAGTTATCGATAGAACTATTTATGATAACAAATAAAATTTATAGTGGTTAATAATGAGCGTCGCCTTAAGTGTATATTGACTCTTGAAATATTCCCTAATGATAGTATGATCTACCAAGTCCAGCAAGACATTTAACAATAATTTATTACATCTGTAACTCCACTTGTGAAATTCTACTTTATATGTAGTTTATAATATATACAATATGTTTATAGATGTCTATTATATCTGTTATATTTATACATCATAATTAAGTCATCATATATTGTTTTGAGGTTAACATTCTTTCACTGAAGGAGTAGCATCCAGGAAGTATGGAGACCCTTGGATGAAGTCACCTTCAAGGCCTTTCCAACCTTGGAAAAAGTGGTTAGATGCATCTCAACCTTTACCCTACACCTGCAGGTTGAGATTTCTGGATTTTCTCCAGCTGGAGTGTGTCTTCAAGAGCAGGAGCTCAGTGCTGGCCCTGGGTTGTGTTTCCCAACAATCCTAGCTCATAAAGGGCTTGAGTGCTGGGCTTGTGTGTGCTTTGGTCTTGTACCAATTACAAGGATCATAAAGATACACTCAAGGGGCACATTGACTCTTTCTACAGTTTGTCTATTCCAAGCTTCATTAAAGAATGTGGATTGAAGAAAGACTGTTTTAGGAAGGCTGATGTGGCTCGGTCCTGGCCAGAGTGGGCTGGCTAGCATCAATGTGGGGATGATGGCTTTCAGCTGGTCACTGGCGTGGCACTATTCCTGGGCTTCTCTGCCAACGAACGCTGAGCTTTCTTGCATACAAGCATGGCCTCATTTAAAATTACAGTTTATTTTTCTTATTATAAAAGCAAGTCAAGCTCATTGCAGAAAGTTTCAAAAATGCATTGAGTTCTAAGGAAAAAAATTCAATAATTTCATTACTTGAAGAAATCATTATTAACATTTTTTTAAATATTTTATTTATTTATTTGACAGAGAGAGGTCATAAGTAGGCAAAGAGAGAGGGGGAAGCAGGGTTCCTGCTGAGCAGAGAGCCCAACGTGGGGCTCAATCCCAGGACCCTGAGATCATGACCTGAGCTGAAGGCAGAGGCTTTAACCCACTGAGCCACCCAGGTGCCCCTCATTACTAACTTTTGTATCAGTATCATCTATGTAATATATATTCCCATACTATATACTATATATATATGTATATATATTTAAATATATATGGTTGTAATAAGAATATAAACTCATCATTTACCTTTTTTTGTTTCTTTTGAAACCATATAATTTTGATTGCCCATCTATATCTACAATGACCACTGGGGACAGTGAGCTGTACCATTCTGAGGAGCTGAGGTTTCCTTTCCATGTAACAAGAGGCACTAGACTGAACAGGTGTGTGTGGACTGAGGCTGTGATGGGACCACCTTGGTGGGAGTGACAGCAGATGTGGCATTCTCCAGCTTTGGGGTAGCAGCATATTCACAGGTAGAATGAGCCATTATCTCTTCTCAATGTCACCTTTTGCATCCTGCACAAACAGACACATGAAAAATGTTCATCATCTTTAGCCATCAGGGAGATTCAAATCAAAACCACACTGAGATACCACCTTACACCAGTTAGAATGGCCAAAGTCAACAAGACAGTAAATAACAAATATTGGAGAGGGTGTAGAAAAAGAGGAACCCTCTTACACTGTTGGTGGGATTGCAAGTTGGTGTAGCCACTTTGGAAAACAGTGTGGAGATTCCTCAAGAAATTAAAAATAGAGCTACCCTACCTGCAATTGCACTCCTGGGTATTTACCCCAAAGAAGCAGATGCATTACAAAGAAGGGCCACATGTACCCCAATGTTCATAGCAGCAATGGCCACAATCGCCAAACTGTGGAAAGAACCAAAATGCCCTTCAACAGATGAATAGATAAAGAAGATATGGTCCATATATACAATGGAATATTATGCCTCCATCAGAAAGGATGAATACCCAACTTTTCTATCAACGTGGACCGGACTGGACGAGATTATGTGGAGTGAAATAAGACAAGCAGAGAGGGTCAATTATCTTATGGTCTCGCTTAAGTGTGGAGCGTAAGGAAAAACATGGAGGGCATTGTGAGAAGGAAGAGAAGGGTGAATGGGGGGAAATCAGAGGGGGCAATGAACCATGAGAGACTGTGGACTGTGAGCAACAAACTGAGGGTTTAGGAGGGGAGGGGGTGGGGGGTTGGGCGAGCCTGGTGGTGGGTGTTGAGGAGGGTACGTATTGCATGGAGCACTGGGTGTGGTGCATGAACAATTAATCTTGTAACACTGAAAAAATAAAATAAACATATTTGGGGGAAAAAAACCCAATAACAACCCTTCCCAAACTTCCCCAGACCTGCCCCAATGCAGAGCTTCCTGGAGCCAACCTCTCTCTTCCCCAGTATCTGCTTGCTTCATTTGCATGTGATTTGGCCCATTTATAATGTCATTATCCAAAGAAGGAGGCCTGTAACCCGGGCAACCAGAAGAGGTGGTTTTGCAATTCAGACTTTCTGCTCCATTTAATTGGATTCTGATCCACTCGGCTCCCTTCTCTCTTGAGATTGTAAGAATGTAAACACCCAGAACCTTCCTTCATCTCCTGTCCTTTATCTCCCAGGGCTTCCCCTCAACCCACTGACACAGAACATTCTATTTCTACTGACTACACATTTCTTCAACGGTGACAAGATTTCCTCTCTCATTATGACTACCTAACATTTAGGATCATATTTTCTAGTGTTATTATGATCTCTAATAATCATTTTTAATGCTGCATAATATTATACCTGGGGGCGGACCAGAACTACTTCACAGTCCTCATATAATGGACTTTTAAAGTTTCCATTTTTATTTATTTATTTTCACCATTATATTTATTTCTCTGAGGACCATTTTCATGGATTTTTTTTTTTTTTTTTTTTTTTGGTCATTTGTATATAGAACTCCTTCCCTATGAAAGTCCTCTAGAATTGAAATGACTGGTCAAGAGGTATGTTTGTTCGGCTCTTGATGGATACTGCCAAGTACCCTCCACACAGTGTCAATATAGCCTGTGTTATGATTGTACTCATTTTACCCTAATGGCACCAGCTAGTTTACTATTTAAAAATGTTTTTATAAGCAAGAAATAGCATATCTCTACAACTTGTGGTTTTTTTTCAGGATATTAAATTGGACACATTCCCGTGCTTGTTAAGTAATTGCATATTGTCTTTTGTGGAAATATTTATTTATTAGGGTTTTTTCCCCCATAAAATTACTGGCTTCCTTTCTTTTCAGTTCTTAAAAATGTTTTATGTTGCAAGGCATTCTGTCTATGAGACCAGGGCATATGCCCTGTTTTTGACATAAGAGTATTACACCTTTCAAACAATCATGACAGATGATCAGGTGACCAAACTTGATACTGGGTCACAAGAGTCCTGTGCTTCTGAGTAGAGCTGTACCTTCTCTGAATTTTAGGTGAGGGAAGCCTGCACGTGATCTTATATTAGGATTCCTCCACATCTACACTCCAGTCACCTGTCTGTACCGGGAGCGATGTTCCTGTTGGAATTCAACTAACTATAAAAGTAGGCTCTGCATTGTTTGTTATAATGCTAGTAGTAATCATTAGCTTTTATTGAGTGCCTGCTCTGTGCCTAGCATTTTAATAAGTGCTGAGCCTACTGCTGAAAAAGTATTCTGTCCTCATGTAGCTTATATTCCAGCAAAGGGAGATATGCTATATACATTAATATAAATTTTAGTGATTAAATAATAAGGTAAGTTGGATAATATAAAATAGCCATCCATACTCTTTGGCAATGAACTAGGAAAACAGGATAGAGAGGGACTTCATAGGGGAGTCTGCTTGGACAGAATTGGCAAGGAATCCCTTCCAAGGAAATGAGGACTAAATAATGCACAGAAGCCAACTCAGAATAGTTCAGGGTAAAAATGCTTCTAGAAGAAGAAGAACATGTACAAAGACTCTAAACTAGAAATAGTTTTGGAATGTCTGAGAAACAGAAAGAAGGCCAGCATGGCAGTTTTAGATAACTAGGAAGAAGTGGTAGGATGCTATGGGAGAACTAAGCCAGGACAAGATCTTGGAGAAGAGGTCATGCTTAGGTGCTTGGATCTTATTTTAATTGGGAGCTCAGGGAGCCTTTTAAATGAAGGGGTGATATGAAATCATCTGTGTCTCTGAAGTGTCACTCTGCCTGCTGTGCAGAGGATGGGCTCTGGTCGGGGTAAGCTGGAGTGTGTTATTGTGAGAGGCTTGATATCATAAGTTTGTTTCTTGGTCACACAAAGTTGGTTGCTTAAGCAGACTTCAGTCATCATTGATTTTGCTTCTTACAGAGAGCTGGGCATGAGCCCTGTGCCTGAGTTCTAACAGATGAGAATGTTTGCAAAAAGAATTCTTACTTTTGGTCCAGGTGTATAAGCATTTGTGTGTTTATCTTTCCATCTCTTCACTGGTGTCATGGAGATCACATGCCAAGAAGGCACAATCACAGGATAGATGTAGCGTGGATCCCTGAGTCACTGCATGGAGAAGATATTCCCTAGAGGTGGCCCAGAGACCTCACTGAAATGAGGCTGAGAAATTTAGGGGAACATACTGATATTTGATAAATAATAACCGGTCATGAGCCTAACCATGAATTAAGGAATAATAGGGATTCCAGTTATGTTACAAAGTGGTTTCAGTGATCTAAAAGATAATGGTGGTTGAGATTTGTGAGGTGGTGGTAGAGATGGTTCAATTTCAGGATATATTTCAGAAGCAGAGTCAAAAGCAGATGGTTTCTATATGGGAAGTAGAATCAAGGATGCCGCTACCACCTTTGGCTTAAGCAACTGAGTGGATGATGGTGCTTGTCACTGACACAAGGAAGAAAGCAAAAGATGAGATCATGGTGTTTATTTGGGGAGTTTGAGGATCAAAAGTTATGTTTTGGATATTTTTGACTCTGAGTTGTCTCTTAGGTACTAAACGGAGATGTCAAGTGGAAATCTGAGCACTGGAGTCTGGAGTCCAGGCAAAAAAGCTGATCTAGGGATAAAAATGTGGAAGTGATCAGACATTGGTGGATTTTAAAACTCATAAAAACCTACCATCAGTGCTATTATATCCTCTGCTTTAAAGAAGTAAAGCTTGGGGTGCCTGGGTGGTTCAGTCGGTTAAGGGTTTACCTTTGGCTCAGGTCATGTTCTCAGGGTCCTGGGATTTAGCCTCACATCCAGCTCCCTGCTCAGCAGAGAGCCTGCTTCTCCTTCTCCCTTGGCCCCACCTGCTTGTGAACTCTCTCTTCCTGAAATAAATAAGTAAAATCTTTAAAAAAAAAAAACAAAAAACAAAGCTTGAGGCTAAAAGGAGTTAAGTAGCTTGCTCATGATCTTAATTAGCATTGACTGAGGTAGGATTCAAATTCAAGTCTGTCCAAATTCATTCTGCCAATGATAATGATTGCTTTAATGTTGTTAATATAGCATCAACTTTTTGTTCCATTCTATAACTCTTAACCCTCTTTTTCATACACGGTTTCACTAGTAGAAAGAGTAGATATAAAAATTCCTACCCCCAATTTTCAGGTGATGACAAGGAGACAGAGGGTATTCAAGATGATTGACTAAGGTCATATAATGTTTTCTAGGCAATCATACCCTTGATTTGTGAGTTTTTCAACCATACCACAGTATAATCCACTATATTGCCTTTCCATCAATAAGGAGTCATGTGGACATTCCATACCATTCTATTCATTTCAGTTCAGTTATAAATGTCCTTTCTGAAACGTCCTTACCAAATTACTTGTTCTGAGTCGAGAGTCTCATAGGCTGGAAAGAGGCACCCTCAGTTGCCAACCTTTAACCACACACAGCCAAGATGGCCAGATGTCTTTCACTTCTGTGACTCATTTCCCTGCACATAGCCTTGAAGTTCAAATGCAGAGCTCCCTCCAAATTTTACGAAGTCAAGTACTGATCATCTTCTGTTTTTACTATTATAGAAGTAAAGATGCTTTATTTGGCTACCTTCGGATCTGAGTTACATATATAATCTAAATAAGAATCACTGGTATAGAAGCCAGTATCATTTTACTTTCTGATTATGGGCTATGAAAGGGAAAATCAGAAATGGAAAGAGACATCTTTCCTCTCCTGCTCTGTTTCTGTAGCAGCTCCAGGCTTTCACTATCCCCCGTGACATGAAATCTCCATCTCTTGGTTCCTATTTCCTAATATCACCCCCAGGTTATATATAGTCACTTTCAGGGGTAGATTTTAGCTTTCTTCTTGCCACCCTTAATATACATTTTCTGGGTTAGAATAATTGTTTGACTCTGGTACTAAGAGAATGACAGTCCTTTTGCCTTCTGGGCAGTTGGAGAGACCTCTAAAGTATGAGGCTAAGAGCCAGGGCCAGGAAAATGAGTTCTGAGGCCAGTGAGGTTTCCGGGCTATACCCGTGTGATGACCTGGCTCCCAGAATGTCAAATAAACTTTAAGGAGAATGGGAGCTGGCAAAATGCTGACCTCAAGGTTGTTAACCTTTGTAAGCCTGGGTTGGGTACCTCATCAGTAACCTTAGAGTCTAGATGAGATTCCATTACCATCAGAATTAACAGCCTTGGGCACATTCATTCTTTCTATCTTTATGAAATGACTAATGCTTGTGTAGACCCTACTGTGTGCAGAGGAAGCATTTTACACGAGAAGTGCAGTGGACTTGGATTCAAAAGTCTAGAGTTTATAGCTTCCCCAGACTACTTAAGAGACACACGACAAGTCATGTAAGTTCTCTGAGCCTCAGTTTCTCCACTGGCAACACTGAGGATAATAATTCCTGTTCTTCACTCAGAAAGTGTGGGTGGCACTTGAATGGTTATTCATGGCAGCGCTTTGTGGAGTATAAACAATCAAGTTCACCTGCTTTGTGCCACCAGTCCACCTGTTGGATGCTGTAAAAATGCAGAGAGGGGTGATCCAGCCATTCCTGTAAAATGATCATAAGGACAAATACTTGGGAAACTGTTGTTATTGGTGCATAACAAACTACCCCAAAATTCAGTGACTTCAAGCAACAATCATTCTGTTGTATCTCACAGAATCTGTAGGTTAGGACTTTGAGTAGAGTTTGGCAGGGTGATTTTTTGCTCCTTGTGCCATCAACTGAAATCATTTAGCTGTACACAGCCTGCTGATGGACCAGTTTGGAGAGCTTAAGAGGGCTTCAGTCACATGTCTGACACTGTGGCAGGGCTGGTGGAAGCCTGAGCTCATCTAGAACTATCTGCCAGGGCACCTACATGTAGCCTCTTCACCGTATGGACCTCAGGGCTGCTGGATTTCTTACATGGTGGCTGGCTTTCCCCAGAACAAGTGTCACAATAGAACCAAGTAGTTACTGCATGGCCGTTTAGAATGTAGCCTCAGAAATCACACAGTGTAACTTCCACCACAATTACACATGAAATCAGTCAGGATTCAAGGGAGAGAAGAGGGGTTAGGCTCCGCATGTTGATGAGGAAGTGGTGAAGTCATGTTCTAGAAAATCATACGATAAAGATGATTTGGTTGTTCCTCTTGGAACACACCATCTGGAAGATTCACTCCTTCCTCTGGTCACAGTGATCCATACCCCTTTAAATGAAAAATACTCTCATTCCTTTCCTCAAGAACGCCAGAGCCTTGCTCCATTGTGTCATTGGCCCAAAGCCCAGGATCTTATCATCTAGATCAGGTCAAAGTGAGGATGACATTCCTTGGTACAGATTCTTGGGTCTGGCTCTCTGAGTATAGTTGGTCACACTCTGAAGACCTCAGTCTAAAGAGACATGTTGTCTGACCTCTCCACACTCAATATATGGAAAGACAAGACCGTGATAGTATAACTGCAATAAACTTTCCCATTCATAAGAGAGGGAGGAGAGAGGAGGCACAGAGTGATCTCTGCTCCATAGCCATTCTCATTCACCTGGGCTCATGTCATTAGCTCTAGGACTGCTTCCTGGAAGTGATTCTCTGTTTGATCTCCTTTGAACTCTTGATTCTGCCTCCTAAGTTATCGTTATGTTTCCATAAAATGTATACCGTGTTTGTAGCAGTACAGTTCTCACAGCTGCTTCCTACCCCTACGAGTTCGAGGGTCCGTGTCCCTCTTTCTTTCGCATTCTCTCTGTCCCACTCAGTCTGAGCTGCCTGTGCTTCTGCTATTACACTTCTGTTAAAAATTGTGTGGCTTCTTATGAAGTTTATTGTCTGTTCACTATACCAGATGAAAACCACACCCACAACTTGCAGTCAGGCCAGCCTCTCTCTGGAGCTCCCTAATGGGCTACTACGGAGCTGCAGAAGCTCTGTTGTCTAACAGAGAAGTTCTGAGACACACACCTTGCAGATTGTAGAGATTGGTCTCTCGGAAAGATCTACAAGACAGTCTCCTGAGTATTTCTAAGACCTTAAGAAAGGTTGTTATAGTCATACCCTTGATTTCCTGGGGTCACATTTTCTGGGATTTGTTCTTTGTACAAGCACCTCTGTTATTCTAGAATTTTCTGCTAGAAGAGACCAGGGCTGAGAAAGTTTCATCTCTGAATCCAACAAATCATGCCTTCTATCTATTTACTCTAAATTCTGCTTGAAAACAGAATTCCTTTTTCAATTCATCCAGGCATCATCTGTGCATCAAGGATTACAGGATTATACGCAGCTAAAAGAAAAGAGAATACTCTAAAATTCTGCCTGATAATTTCTTAGCCAGATCTGTCAGCTTATTAAGTATATATTCTGTTTTCCTTATTATTGTGGATGATGGTTTTGCTAATTTTTTTGCCACTAAATCGCAACAGTATTCTTTCCTGCAACTTCCAGTAATGTTTTCCTTGTGTTCCTTTAATCTCTCATAATCTGTCCCCTCGGGGCTCATTTTGTTCCCAACTAAAAGTCTCCTCAAGATCCTTCTAGGTTTCTTCTGCTATGTGGCCCCAAAGCCAATTCTACATACTTTATGTGTGTGTTGTAGTGATACCACATTTCTGGGTACCTAATTCTGTTCAAGTTATTATTGCTGCATAACAGATGTCCCCACATTTACTATAATAAAAAAATTTCTTATATCTTATGTATTCTGCATGTCAGACATTTGGTCAATGCTTGGCTTGGAAATCTTTTTAACATTAATGAAGATCACCTGATGCTACTTATCTTACTGATGGGCTGATCTTAAGCGTTCAGAATGGCTTCATTCACATGACTAGCACTTTGGCAGAGGTAGCCAGAAGGCTGAATTTGTCTGGAACCATCGCCCCAAATACCTGCATGTGATTTTTCAAGTGGTTTTCCCCATGTGTTTTCAGGGTGTTGAAAATTTTCCACAGAAGCTGGCTTCTCCTAGATAAATGGTTCTAAATAGGAGGCAGTTATGTCCCCCCAGGGGATATTTGGCAATGCCTGAAGATATTTCTGGTTGTTATTCTGGGGCAGGGGGAGAGGCCATTGACATCTGGTTCGTAGAGGTCAGGGATGTTGCTAAAATATCCTAAAATGCATAGGACATCCCCCTCCCTGCAACAAAGAACTCTCTGGCCCAAAATGTAAATAATGTCAAGGTGGAAAAGCCTTTTCTTACAGCAAGCATCTCAAGAGTCAGGCAGAAGCTTCATGGCCTTTTTTTAACCTCACCTCAAAGACATGTAGCATTAGATTCAGACCAGATTTTAAGAGTGAGGAATTAAACTTCACTTCTTGATAGGGGGTGGTGAAGTCACATTGTAGAAGAGCAGGTGGGATGGGAAATGTTGTCACAACCATCTTTAGAAAATACAATGTGCTACAGGAACTGTCAAGGAAACCTGAACGTAGTCAGTGCCATGAAAAAGGGGCAAGTATAAGGCTTTAAGGATGCAGGAGGATCTGTCACTTTTGATTGGAGGGATAAAATGAGGTTTCCTGAAAACATGACAATTATGCATTTTTTTAAGTGATAAATTAAATCTTGAAAGAAGGATAGTGTTCTTAAAAGTTCAGTTGGAGGGGAGAACATTCTAGAAAGAGGGAACAAGAGCAATAGAGGTGTCAATTATTAGGGATTAGTAAAGTATATATAACCTTTCAGCCAAATCCAGCCTGCCACTTCTTTTGTTTATTGGAACCCAACCACACTCATTGGGTGGTTCACCACAGAGACCGTATTGCTCAAGAAGACTAAAATATTTCCTGTCTAGCCCTTTCTGGAAAAGTTTGCTGATCCCTAACCTAGGTTATTAATTAATTTGTTTATTCGACAAAAACTTGTCAAGAGTCTGCTATTGGCCAGAAATTGTATCAGATGTTTAATGTATGATGCTGAGCAAAAACAGGCAAAACAAACATTAATTTCTATTGTGGATGGTGATTTCAGAAATTACAATATTTGAGAGCTATAAAGAAACTAACGAAGAGAATTGAACACTTGAGAATTCAGAAAGAGTGATCTGGGAGGCTTTATCAGGAGAATAAGTCAGTGGGTAAGACCTGCCAGGTGGGAAAGAGCCAACCATGGGATGTGAAGGATGGAGATAAGAACTCTCAGGGAAGCAAAGGGTGTACACAGAGGCAGGAAAGATGTTAGCTTGAGAAAGGAATTATAAGGTGGTCAGCATCCGTGGAGTGCAGTGAGCAAAGTGGGACTCGTGGCCTGAGATGAAGTTGAAGGGCAGGTCTTGGAGACTCTTCTAGGCCATGAAAAGGATATATGCTTTTACTCGGAGTTTAAGAGGGAACCGTTTGAGAATTTTAAGAAGGAGAATGAAATAAAACACTTTTCATTAAAAGAAGAAAAGAAAAGGAAACTCTGGCTGCTGTGTGGGGTTTCACACAGATCAGGGAGGAATTGTGAGCTAGATAAAGCAATTTATAACCATTCCAGGTAAGAAATAATGATGGCATGATTTAGAAACTGTGCTTCTCAAACTTTACTGTGCCTATATGCATGACCTAAGATTCTTATCAAAATGCACACACTGACTCAGTAGACAAGGGGTGGGCCAGGATTCTTGCATTTAAATAAGTTCCCGAGTGACTTGGATGGACCATACATTGTGTAACAAGGGTCTAGAGGTGAAGACAAGAAGTGGGTTTTAGAAAATGTCTTCTGAATCATTCATTTTACTAACACTTTTTCATGACTCAAAGTCCTAAAGTAAGTTTGCAAAACAAAACCACGCAAAAGAGAAAATCCAGCCCAGGCACTCTCAACCATCATAAATAAACCATGCTAACTAAGAAAGCCTTTTGCAGGGCTTAAGAGATGCGACATACCTGAAGTCTTGAGTTTGAGAAAAGCATGAAATTCCGACCAGTTAATGAAGAGTCCGGGGCATGGTCAATTTTATTAATTTTTCTAATAACGTTTTATTAAGTGAGTTGACATGAAGAACAGATCATCCCTGCCGTATAAGAGATATACTATATTTGTGAATAGATAGACATGGAATTTAATACACCATGAAAAGCGTTTCTACCAGCAAGGGAGACATTTACTCTTGGTGAAGGGTGCAAGGAGGAATCCTTACAGGGTGACTCGGAGTCAGAGAACAAAGGAAGAGGAGAATGTTGTAGGGAGAGGAAAGAACTGAAAGTTTATAGAGAGTATAGTTAGAGACACATGCTTTTATATTGCAAGGACTCTAAGTGCAGGCTCTTGGAAGATATCTTGTCAGCTTTCAGAATGATGTATAGTGTAGCTAGTGTGTATATTGCCCTTGATTCTAGTCAATTCTAATGAGCAAGAGTTCTTTAAGCTGCTAGTATGGGCCTGTGCCTAGTAGAGATCTGAGAGCAAAGAAAGTATTACCGATGACAATAATTGATGTCTATTAATAACACTTGAGGCCAGAGATAGAATATGACCAATTCAAGTCACTTGCCAGAGGTGTTCGGCACCCAGGGTGGTAGAAGCAGCATTCCAGCCTGGCCTCTCTCGCCGCAGACACTGCCTTTGCTAGAATGTACCATTTATTTTGAGAGACAAAACCAATACATCGAAAACAGTTAGAGATACAAGATCAACATTACAGTTACAAGCTAGTTTGCAGTGCCATTTCAAAAGGGAAGTAGCCTTATTGTTTTCTTCTGTATGAAAACAATGCTTCCTCTCTGTAAAACCTTTCAAACATTTCAGGAGAGTATAGTGCAAGAGATGAACATTCCCATGGTCCCATTTCTCTATCAAAAGCCAGAAGTAGCCGCTTAAACCTACCTTTTTGTCTTGGGTGTGTATGTGTACCATCGCACAAAAAGAAATAAGCATTAAAAAGGTGGATCACACTACATGTAATGCTAGGAAATCTGTTTTTCCCCACGCGCTAAAAAGCTATTTGAAGGCAAAACTGCACTTCTGTTCTTTGCAAGGCCTTATAAAGATACATTCTGTTCTTCTAGATTGATGGGTAATTTCTTGGCCGCTTGATACCTAGTTAGCTTCAGCTAGCTCAAGAATGATGACACGAGTGCACTAACATCAGTCATGGTACCCTATCGCTGTCCTTGCTTTAAAAGTCATCATCCTTGCTGGCAGGTCACAGGTGGTGCACTTGAGACGTGAGCGCTGTAGTGCTATGGCTTTGCCTCTTCAGCACATGGCTTCGTCCCTTTCCAAATCACTGGCAATGTGTGTATGTCCTGAGTGTGTCCATGTATTTATATAAAACAAGTCAGTCAGGTCTATTTGGATGCAATTCTATGCACGACACTCACCCACTGGAGGTGTACACTGTTCGGTCAGCTCTGACAAGTGCATACAGTAGTGTAATCACCACTGAAAACATAGACCCCCCCACAGTCCTTACTAAGGGGTAATCATATTTACCCCCCTCCCCCCCGCATAGCCCTTCTTCCTCTTTGTGTTCAACTCCTTCACCCCCTTCCTGGCCCCAGGTAATGACTGATCGATTTTCATGACCAATAATATTGCCTTTTCAAGAAAGTCATGGAAATGGGATCATAAAGTCTCTGGCGGCTGGCTTTGTTCACTTGGTGTGATGCGTGGGAGCTTCGTCCACGCTGTTGCATGGGTCAGTAGCTTGTTGCTTTTTGCTGCTGAGCAGTAGTCTGTGGTATAAATATGCCACATTTTTGTCTCCCCAGTCACTGATCACCATGATCAACATTTGCAGTGTTTCCATTTTGGGGGCATAATGAATAAAGCCTCTAGTAACACCCACATACTGACCTCGGTATGGACATACTTGATATTTCCCTTAGGGAAATAACTGGGAGTGGAATTGCTGGGTGGTGGAGTCAGTGTATGTTTAATTTTAAACTATCTTCCAGTGTGGCTGCACCTTTTGCTTTTCAGATCCTTACCAACACTTGGTAATGTCAGTCTTTGATTTTAGCCACTCTAGTGAGGTTTGGTGGTATGTATGTCTTTGTGGTCTTATTTTGAACTTCTCTGATGACTTATGATGTTGAGTGTATATAGTTTGATGTTCATATTATCCTTTCACATATTTTTTGGAAAAATAAGTCCTTTCTCTATTTTTAAAAGTTGCAGTTTTTTCTTATAATTGAGTTATAAGATTTTTTAAATGTAATTTTATTTTTTCAGTGTTCCAAGATTCATCGTTTATGATGCACCACACCCAATGCTCCATGCAATCCATGCCCTCCTTAATACCCACCATCAGGCTTACCTAACCCCCCACCTGTCACCCCTCCAAAACCCTCAGTTTGTTTTTCAAAGTCCATAGTTTTTCATGGTTTGTCTCCCCCTCTGATTTCCCCCAATTCATTTTTCCTTTCCTTCTCCTAATGTCCTCCATGTTATGCCTTATGCTGCACAAGTAAATGAAACCAAATGAAAATTGACTCTCCCTGCTTGACTTATTTCACTCCGCATAATCTCTTCCAGTCCCATCCATGTTGATGCAAAAGTTGGGTATTCATCCTTTCTGATGGAGGCATAATATTCCATTGTATATATGGACCATATCTTCTTTATTCATTTGTTTGTTGAAGGGCATCTTGGCTTTTTCCACAGTTTGGTGATTGTGGCCATTGCTGCTATGAACATTGGGGTACATATGGCCCTTTTTTTCATTACATCTGTATCTTTGGGGTTAATACCGAGTAGTGCAATTGCAGGGTCATAGGGTAGCTTTATTTTTTAATTTTTTAAGGTATCTCCACACTGTTTTCCAAAATGGCTGCACCAACTTTCATTCCCACCAACAGTATAAGAGGGTTCCCCTTTCTCCACATCCTCTCCCAATACTTGTTGTGTACTGTCTTGTTAATTTTGGCCATTCTAACTAATGTAAGGTGCTAGGTATCTCAATGTGGTTTTGAGTTATAAGAATTATTCAGTTATAGCAGAGACAGGTCCTATAATAGATACACCTATATCTCATGTTGTTCTATAACTTTTGGTTGCTCTGTCCCTCCGTTCTGTTTTTCTTTTCTCACTCCACCCCCTGGAGATTCGGAGGAAAGAGCTGATGAGTGGGTATGGCCTCCCTGGTGTCTTGGCTCACAGGGAAGCTCACTATCACTTGGCCTTTAAAAATCTGGTAAAATTTTGGTCTTTTTTTCTTGTTTTCCACTGTTATGACTACGACTTCTTTTCTTCCATGCTCTATCAAAGATAGAACATTTCTTGTGTCTTGTCTGTCCTTAGAGAGGCTTCTCATCTTTTGAAATTCATCACTTTACCAGATAGTTGTGTGACCACAGCTGTCTTAGAGGCTAGATTTTTTAAAATACAGTTTTGTTGAATATCTGACTTTTTGTTTTTTTTTGTTACAGTGAAAGAACATTGTCTTGCTGCTTTCTACATCTTGGGCAGAGTGGAACTGCCTCTATCCTTACTGTAATTGTGAAAGAAAGACTCCACTGCTGGCACCATTGGAGTTAGTCTGTCCTTCTGTCCCTTTGTGGGCCCAGCTGAGTCCTGTGTGTCTGTCCTTTCATAAAGCGGAGGCTAGCACTGGGGCATGTTCATGGTCTCCAAAATGAATGACCTGGTTGCCAATGTCAGTGGCACTTCTACTTGTGCTTCTGGTCTTCCTCGCCAGAACCCTTGGGGGAGTATCTTTCTCCTCTCCTTGCTAAAAATTTTTCATGAAGCTGCCATTTTTGACAGCTCTCTGGCCATAAGAAACCTTCATTTTCTCCTGGCGCTGCCCTCTGAACATTTAACAGGAGTTCTGCTGGGGCTTATTTTAAGGGAGTATAGCTTTCACCAAATGCACAATTCCCTGCACACAAAGACCTGGGCTGAGACTTTCAGCTCTCCCCTCTGAGTCCCCCATTCCCATGAGCGTCTCCTCTTCTCTTGTTAGAGCATGTCTGGAGCTTCAGGAGTGGTCCAGTGGGTACCTCTGACCTGATGGTCACCTTCGATGGTTCGTACTCTCCAAGGCCCAAACCTTAGTGGCCCTGATATACTGGAATTCCCAAAATGAACTTTTACATTAGACCTTACTTTAGCAATCCTGGCTATAAATAACGTTCTATGTTCAGATTCTTGTATTCTGTTTCCAAGAGGCTCTTTTGTATCTAAACATGTTGTCCCTGCATTTAGCCAAAGCTTAAAATGTGCAATTGATTATCTGAAACTAGTGCTGGCTGAATGCCCCAACTCAAGCTGATTCAAGATGTGGGTGTCCCTTTGACTCCAAACCCGCCCAGGCTGTGATCTTTTGAAACACACACCGAACCTATCTATTCTCCAATAAAAATGGACAATGGAACAAAAGCTAATAGAGAGATTATTGTTTTAGACAAGTCCATGCCTTGCCATGATGATCAACCCACTGTGGCTTTCACTGCTGAAGCCCATATCCCAGCCAAGTCTTCTGCACTCAGCTGAATGTGGTCACTGGTCAATGAGGGTATGGCTCAAATTGGACTCCAGCAATGGCTGTGAGGTATGACAGACATGGTCATCAAAACTTCACTTCCTGCCTTCAGTGCTCTCTTGAGATAGGCTTATCACCAAAGTGGTTGGTCACTTAGTTGTGAAATGTGACTATAGGTTATTGACCTTTTGTCTTGCTGGATATAGTTAAATATGAGATTTGAGACTAAGCAAACCTTCCTTCTTTCGTTCCCTCCCTCCCTCCCCAGGAATTGGTGAGGCTCTATGGATGAAACTGGTCATATTCTATCTCTGGGCTATAAAGCAGTTGGATTGCCTCTCCCCCTCCTTCCCCCCTCCCCGTGAAAAGAGATGACACTCTAAGAGACCTCTGTAACTAGATTATAGACCACAAAGCCCATTCTGCCAAAGGAGGCCTGTCCCATTTATGGTTAATGGCCCTGCATTTATTAAAGACAGGGGCACAAAGTCCCAAATCCCCACATCTCACAACTCAAACGCTAACATGAAGAACACCCCGATTGACTCAGGAAATATATTTTCCAGAGACCAGTGGTTTGTGAAATTTATTCTTCAATTGGCTGATCTCTTGAACAGTTGTTTGTCATAATCAGATTTGGAAACCATAGATCTCCTTTCTAGGTATGATTGTGCTGCAACCTCTCGCTCCATCCATGCTTCTGGTCTGGGTCGAGCAGACCTCCTGGATGAATGAAAACCAGAGCTGTCTTATCAAATCGTGGCAGTTCTCGTTTTGTTTAACAGTGCTGGAAATTAGTTTTTCAGGCACTGATCTTGACAGGTCAGCTGTCAAAAGTGGGTGTCTGTGGTCATAAAATTCATCGATCCCATAAACAACATTCTGTCTACAAAATACAAGGGGAAATCAGAATAGACACCCTTATGTACAAATGAAATGGTCTGCAGCTGTGTGACTGAGTATCAGGACTTGCATGGGGGAAATGTTTTTCTGGCTTCCCATTTGTCAAGCCCATCAGCCTCATTTGGCTTTCATTGACTGAAACTTTTTCCTCAGCGTTCTGAACCAGGAGAACCGGGCACCCTCAGGAGGGAAGGCAAATACAGTCTCTCCTAATCTGGGTCGGCTGCAAGTTTGGGAATCCATTTAAAGGCTTTATTTTATTTTTAAAAACAAAAAAAGAAAGAAAAAGAAAGAAAGAAAGAAAGAAAGAAAGAAAGAAAGAAAGAAAGAAAGAAAGAAAGAAAGAAAGAAAGAAAGAAAGAAAGAAAAGAAAAGAAAAGAAAAGAAAGAAAAGAAATGTCCACTGGCGTCTATTTAGACTGTGCTTTTTCTGTGTTCTGGTCTTATGGATCAGGTGTTCAGGGGGATGGCCTCACTCAGAAATGAAGGGTTACTGCTCTGGTCTTAAGATTTGGGCAAGAAGACAAGGCTTTGTGGAAATGGGGGGATTCACTCAGCCTGGGGCGCTCGACTTGAGACTGATGTGAGGGAATAATAAACTTCCCTGCCCAACTCAAGGATCTTGGTTCCTGGAACATGGTTGCACTTTGATGTGTTTGAAGGCAGAATTTTGGTTTCACTTTGAAGTATTTTTTCTTTCTCTGTCAGAGTACAGGATGCCCTGAAGGCCAGGGAGAGAGAGGTCTGTATTAAAAAACAAAAACACACAAAAATAAAAACTTTTAAGTCCTCAATACTTTCAGACAAAAAAAATAGGGGTGATTACAGTCTTGGAGGAATATTTTCCCCCCCTGTCATGTACTTGCACTTTGATTTAAATGGTTTTTGCCTTAGGATTGCTGTCCTTTCTTAGTGGAGAAAGATTGTGTGTCTTCATGGAGCTGGGCCTCACCAGTGGCCACTTCCCTATCTCCAAACCCAACAGGCGTACTGGGCCCCACATCATCCTGGAGAGGTCATAGAATGGGAGACACCATGCTAGATGAACCCGTAATTGGCTCCTCTAGGAGATGGGGACGCTGTGGCCACAGCTCCTGGCAGCCAGAGGACTGACTTTTTTGGGTTCTCCCTCTCAGACTGGTCTTGACACACCAAGAGATAATTTAACTGTGATCACTCCCCTCTGTTCAGTCCTTAGTCCTACAAATACACGTGGCAGGATTTTGTCACCCATGCTAGTTATTTTGATCAAAAGCTTATTTTCCTTTCTGTGAAAGTACTGAAAAAGCTATTGAAAACACAGAACAGTGTCAAGAAGTTGTAATGATTACTCCTAATTCCACCACCTGGTTATATTCACATACTACATTTTAACAAAGCTCCTCCCATGTTTACCACCACCCTTTTAAAAAACCATAATTAAGCTTTTCTTGTGCACATGGGTTTATATCCTGATTCTTTACTCTGTGATTATAGCTTCATAGAAGATTATTCCAAAGCAATTTTTTCTTTTGACTAGTCCCCTCAATGTTTGGTAGGCAGGGAAGGTATTCTCATTCTACTTTTAGATAAGAAAATGGGATCTCAGTGGAGTCAGGTTTATTCAAAATGTTAAGCACCATGGTCAAATGTGCTGTCTGAGGTCACCCAGGTAAGTGATGGAAACACAACTGGAATACAGATCCGTCGACTACCAAACTTATGCTATGTTCACACCTCCAGGTTTCTCTCTTCTTTCCCAAATCTTTACCGGGTATAGTAAGTTGATCTCAAGAGGAGAACATGGCACTCAAAGCAAGGTTGGAAACCCTGAGGTGGGAATAAGCAGGGCACGGTCTAGTCCAAGAGCCTAAAATTCTAAACAGTTTATGAAGGTTTTGATCTCAGGGGACAGGGTGACAAACACAAGTAGCGCACAGAGCAAGGTCACAGACTATGGTCCAGCATGGAAGAGAGTGGAGATTATTTCTACTGCAGCTCATTAGGAATGGTGGTGATGGGACTAATGAACACTGCATCTGCTGTGAGGAGAGCATCATACCAACAGAACATCTTAAATGGGGGAAAACTGGATGTAGGCTATATGGCCAAACTCTGCACAACCTCTACAACTCTTCTGTAAATCTAAAACTATTCTGAAGTGAAAGCTTATTTAAAAAAAAATACGAGTAAAAGTAAACCAGACCCGGGGTGCCTGGGTGGCTCAGTCGTTAAGCGTCTGCCTTTGGCTCAGGTCATGATCCCAGGGTCCTAGGATCGAGCCCCACATCAGGCTCCTTGCTCGGCAGGAAGCCTGCTTCTCCCGCTACCATTCCCTCTGCTTGTGTTCCCTCTCTCGCTGTGTTTCTCTCTGTCAAATAAATAAAATCTTTAAAAAAAAAAAAAAAAAAGTAAACCAGACCCAACCAAAGAGGGCCGGTGTTACAGGCTGGAGGGAGGAAGCGCGCCGTGTGAGGTGTGTGAGGAAGGTGAGGGGTCTGTTGGGGCTGGAGTGGACTGGGCCTGTGTAAATTTGAGTGAGGTTGATCATCAGGTTTGGGTCTCCATAAGGAAGACCTTTCTTTTAGGCCACGCTTCAGAGTGTTAGGATTTATTCTGCAGGAAATGGGAAGTCATTCGAAAATGTTCATTAACACCGTTCGTGTTTGAGTTTATTTATTACAAAGGTACACATCAGCACAATGGAAGAGGCTGTACGAGGGAGAGGTTGGGAGTAATGATATCAACAGGGAGGCTGTTACAAAACTGCAGGGCAGGGGGCCTGCTGCCTTGAGCCGGGCAGTGAGCTAGAAGAAGAGGATTGTGTGGCCAGGCGTTGAGAGGGAGAGCCCTTCTTGCAGCTGAGCTTAAAACTACAAGGACGGAGCTTCATCCTAACTGCTTTTTCCTGCCTCCGTTCTGCATTGCCAAGACTGATTACAATCACCGTAGACAGAAAGGCGGGTAAAGTTTGTTTGATCAGGGCCAAGCAGAGCCCCATCCCGGGTTCTTGCTCAGGCAGGTGCTGGCACAGAGCGGAGATGCCCCTTCACCTGCACCCCAGAGGTTTGGCAGCACACATTAGGAATTCTGGTCGTGCTGCAAGGCAGAATATCTGGTACCTGGAACAACGTGTCATCATGAGGACAAGATCGCTTCATTATGACTTTGTTAGTCATCGCGGTGGTCCGGGGATCTTCTCAACACCACCTCACCTGGGAGGTGCAGCAGATTACCCATCAGGGTTAAGCAGCTCCAGTGCCTGGGCTAACCAGTTATGGGGACAAGATGCAGGCAGCCCAAACACACATCTCGAGTCCCCTGGTCCATGTCACAGGGTCCAAAGAATGTAGGGGATCAACACCCTGACTCCTTTTGTCTGGGTTTGTCTCTTTCCTTTGAATAAAGCATTTTAATCCAGATGCAGGACTTGATCCCAGGTCCCAGTGCTGTTTCTGAGACCCGAGGGGGAAAGAGCCATGAGCTTTCCTTTTCACTGCGCCATCCTGGAGTGTGGCATCTTTGATGTCCTTGAACAGGACTTTGGGCAGATTTTAACTTTGCCCTTTCCTGCAGTGCCCCTCAAATTAATTGGTGGTGGTTGTGAGGAGCTCCTCAGAGCACACGGCCACGCTCTTAACTAAACGATCCATTCATCACTGCCAGGCGTCCTATTACTTAGGATGGAGTGGGTCTTTGTTGGTTTTGTGTCCAAAGTGACAGCCGGAGTTTCTAGGTTCCTTTTAAACTTTCTACAACCATAGCTCTCATTCTGATAGTCCTGTTTTAGGCCTCAGGGTTCTAGTATCTTCCAGGTAGTCAAAGCTCAGAGCCTGGAGCCTGCTGCAGATGTCAAGGCTAAGGGACATGCTGGGAGAGTCAACGTGTCCTTAGGTAGCACTATTGGTGGCTTGTTTAGGGCGCCTGGAGACGTTTCTCCAACAGAGGGATAGTTCCTCTGCTTAGTCTAACCAGGGCACTTGTGGGTTTTCTCCAATGAAAAGTAGATGCTGCTCACAGTGGTCTGCTTTTTTTTTTTCTCCAGATTTTATTTATTTACTTGAGAGAGGGAGAATGAGAGAGAGCATGAAAGGGGAGAAGGTCAGAGGGAGAGGCAGACTCCTCATGGAGCATGGGAGCCCGACGCGGGACTCGATCCTGGAACTCCGGGATCATGACCTGAGCCAAAGGCAGTGGCTTAACCAACTGAGCCACCCAGGCGCTCGGTGGTCTGCTTTTTTTTTTTTTTTTTTTTTTTTAACACCTTGCTGCTTCAGTGGTGGTCCTGAATCATCATCAGCAGCCTCACCTGGGAGCTTGTTAGACAGGAATAATCACAGGCCTCAGAATCAGAAAGTGCATATAAAATCCCTGGATAATTTGAGTGTATATTACAGTTTGAGGATCCCCCACTTTAATCTATAGTAGAGGTTTACAACCCTGGCTGCGCATTAGAATCACCTGGAGATCTGAAATATTCCTATCTACCCCACCGCAGACCAATTAAATTCAAACCTCTGAGGGCAAGGCCCCGCCTTCAATATGCTTTAAAAGACTTCTTATGAGAATCTAATATGCAATGACCTAGAAGAAGGGGGTTTCTCGATGAGGACCGCTGGGGAAGCATTACAATTCTTCATGCCTAAGTGCTGAGATCCTGATTAAGTTGAGATGGGGGCTCGTAGCTGCATTTTTTTTTTCTTTTTAAATTTAATCAATTAGTGACTGAGAATCATCGATCAGATAAAGAGTTCATCGTGGTTCCCCCAGGCCCTGCAGGGATGCATCGAGGGGAAGCAGTCCTGAGAACATGTGTGCCTCCTGTTGTTTCTGAGCCAGCAGAGGGGCTCCGTAACCAGCTCAGGGGGCCCGTCAGAGAGGCATCAGGCTCTGCAGGCCCAGGAGCATACAGCAGATATGCAGAGCACAGGTAGTCTTGGCCTTACCTGCATCTCAAGGAAAATTATGAACTTTGCCCTACCGCGAAGACAGGCAGGGAGCTCTTAACCCCGCTTGCAGCAGGCACCAGGGTGCAAGACAAGCTGCACAAGGGGGTCTTTGTTACCCGCTTCCCTACTGAGCCCCATCCTGCCCTGGTGGCAGTGATGGGTGAACCCAAGGGACCCTCTGGGTTCAAAGGAGTGATTACAGAAAGAAGACACTTTGGTGACAGGACCTCGGGGGGTAGACAGAATAAAATTAGGCAGAAATGTTCATTCTAGAAACAAGTTCTTACCAGTTGGTTTTATTTTAAAGATGTGGCGGGTCCTCGAGTTCCAGGTGAGCTAATGGAGCAGGTGGAGCTTTCTGCCACACCTTTATTCTTTCGAAGGTTTTAAGGGACTGCTGTCCTCCTAGCTGCCCGATTCAGGATCCCGGTTTGAGAGGCGAGTTCCTGAAGTGGATGCCAGTGCCCGTTCTGTCCCTCACACTCCCTTTTTCCTTCACAGCTGGCGACGTGGGACTCAGAGAAAGGCCTGAATGGCAGCCTGCAAGAGAGGCCCATGGGCAGCCGCCTCCAAGGACTGACTCTCAAAGTGGTGACTGTCTTGGTACGATCACGGGCATGTCGGGGGGCTTTACCCTCTGGCTCTTGAGCCAGAGGCTTCTCTCTGGTTGGCTGACTGCTGGGTGTGGAGAGAAGGGGATCTTGAGTCACCGCCTGAGTGTTCATAAGGCCTTCCTGGCAAATAAGTTTGCCAATAACGAAGGCAGAGTACTGTTGGAGATTCTGCCCCAGGGCCTTCCCCGGGAGGTGACTGGGCTGCCCTAGAGGAGGACCACCAATCTAGAACCACGGCTGAGCTTCCAAGCAGGTGCACCCCTCCTTGTTCCTGGGTGTAAACAGTATCTTGACCTACTGGTGGTCCTTAGGAGAGCTTTGCTCATAGCCAGAGTCCCCAGAAAGATGCTTGGAGGAGGACACCCTTTCAGCACCCAGTCCCCCTGATGGCCCCATGTGACACAAACTTCATAACAAAGACCATTTGTTGCCATTTGTCTGCACGGTTGTCCTGGAATCATAGACTTTTACATCTTTAAGGGACCTTGGAAGCATCTTCCTGTTAAGTTCTTCTTTCACCTTTTCAGGGCCCTAGGAGACATTTTTTATTTACCTCTTATTGGCTGGTCAGACATGCTTCAAATGTCCCCTCTGTCGCATCAGGCACTGTCATCTCCTTGGCTCTAGAACCCTTTGGCAGCAGTGTTCCTGCATTCCCCGTGTGCATATCACAGAGTAAGCATTATACCATAGCCCCCACACCCCCAGTTAAACTAATGAGATCTGGTCTCTGGGGCTGTTGGCCAAAAGCCCCCTTCTTGTTCAGTTTAATAGGATTGTGGTGGGGAAGCTGTTTTCCAGAGGACCACAAGCCCTATAGGAGCGCACAGGACACAGCCCAAAATGTGTGACTGTGGCTTTGGGCCCGGAAACTGCTAGGTTTAAGTCTGTCCTGTCCTTTGACATACAGTGTGACCTTCTCCCATGAATCAGAATCCATTTTCTAGTACAATCTGATAGATGTGATACTGTCTTCTCTCAATCTAATATTATAGAGCTTTTACTGTCGTTCTTTATCCTGGATGAGAAGTAACCACATTTCTTATGTGGGTCCTGAAGAATTATGGCATATCCTAAGGACAGAGTCCTGAATGTCACAAATAAAGGGATGAAAACAAATCATGTCATTCTGGCAATAGGGTTCTGAGCAGAGGCTGGGATGACATCACACAGGACAAGTAAATCTCCATTCCTCCATCAATATGCTGGTTGGAGGGATCTTCCTACCCACTGTGTTCTGAGTGTCCATAAACTGCTTTAAAAAAAAGGGGGCAGAGATGCTCAGACTCCAGGCCTCAACTGGGTAAATACACGCCCATATTCTCAGACATTCTAAAGCTATGATTCATCAGATTAGTCTCTCCAACAATCCCCCGGAAAGATGTGTGTTAATGAACCTGTTATTTAATTGAAGAACATCCATTCTGTTGTCCTCAGGAAGAGCCTTTCGTGATGGTGGCTGAGAACATCCTTGGACAGCCCAAGCGCTACAAAGGGTTCTCCATAGATGTCCTGGATGCACTGGCCAAGGCTCTGGGCTTCAAATATGAGATTTACCAGGCCCCCGATGGCAGGTATGGTCACCAGCTCCATAACACCTCCTGGAACGGGATGATCGGGGAGCTCATCAGCAAGGTAGGTCCCAAAAGCAGGATCACGGGGAGGGGTGATATCTAAATTTGGCCCGTTAGGCAGTTAGGACCTTGGGACTAGCTTAAGAGATCACAGGTTACCATCTTTCACTCACTAGAGCTCTCTTTTCTTCAATCCACCCCTCCCCACCATACCCATTTCTATTCTTTTATTTTCTCACTCCCTGGCACTCTGTTTTCCTTCTGTGCCCACTGCTGCCACTCCTTTCGAGCCTGTCCACCGAGCCTGCTCTGTCATACACCCTTCCTGCAACCCACCCCCACATTTGGGTTGAAATAGGAACTTAGTTCTTATGGGAGGTGTGAGCGAGTGCTTACTCTTTTCTCGCTCGTGGCCCGCAAGTCGGGTGTGTATATCCAAGTGCATATGTGTGTGCGGGTGTGTGCATGTGTCTGCCTTGTTGTGTATAAGCAATATGACATTTCCCAGCTCCTCATGTTAATTTCAACTAATGACTCTTCCTCTCTCCTGTAGAACCTGGGTCCTCATTGAGACTCATGGCGTGGGGCCAGTTCACTGTGTCCCCATCCTCACCCCTGTCATCCCGTGACCTCTGGGTCATTTCCTGACGGTCATTTGTGATGGTGGCATCTGCTCAAGTGCTCCCTCTCTAGTGTGGCTGCTGCTACCAACATTGACGTTGCAGACATCCCTGGGGCCGGCTGTGGGCTCCCAGTGTTGACTGCTCCACCGTCAGCGATCTTAGTTTGTGCTCCACGTCAGGGCCTGGCCCCCATGCATTTTGTCAGCATCTTATGTGTTACCATCACTGTCCCACTCCATGACTATGACCTGTTGTCCTGACTCTTTTGAACCTTTGCTCCTAAAACACAGGTCCTTTGTTTTATAAACCCATAAAAGCAGACACAATCTTTCCAATTTCCCCTAAACTTTAAAACAAAAACAAAAACAATTTTCCTGCGGTACTAATTTATATATAAACTTCACCCATTTCGGATATACAATTCAGTGATTTTTAGGAAATCTACTGAGTTATGGCAACCATCATCATCATCTAGTTTTAGAATAATTCCATCAACCCCGTGAGATCCCTCACACTTATTTACAGTTAATCCCATTCCCAACCCCAGCCCTAGGCAACCATTGATCTATTTTCTATCTCCATAGATTTGCTTTTGTGAACGTTTAATGTAAACGGAGTCCTACAATATGTGGTCTTTTGTGTCTGGCCCTTTCCACTTAGCACATGTATTTGAGGTTCATCTTTAAGATTTTTGTGCCCTTCGGATACTGCATCCTTTCCTGCCTGGTGTGCCTCAGTGTTTGACCAGATAATCCTGCTCCCTTCATCTTTTGTGATTCTCTTGGTTCTTGGTTTCTTATTGTACCGAAACCCTGACCTGATTACATTATCTACCGTCTGACTCTGACCTCCAAGTTGCTGCATACAATTAGAGAAGAAAATCACAAATTTGCCCAAATGGATAAATGAATAATGTGTGGCCTCCAACCTTAGGTAGGTCTTCAGGACAGCCCGAGTTCCTTAACTTGTCCTTTGTTAGACCCCTTGGCTATGTCCTTTAGAGACTGTTTCAAAAGTTTGTCTTTCTCTTCAAGCAACCTAAAAATCTTCTTTCCTATTTAAAAAAGTGCTCCTGTATTAGGCAGAGAAATGGATATTTGTGGGCTTGAAATACTACTTCAACTACCTATGAAATTCACATCTGCAGTAGTCCAGATTCAGAAGTGGGGGTGTTTTCCCCCGTGTTACCGGTCACCTCTCTACCTGTGTCATAAGTCAGGCCCTTTGTTCTTCTTCTGGACCTGGCTTCATAAATTACTTTCCTTCTTCATATGTTGTAAACCTCTTGCTCCCCTAGACCTCTTCTTAGTCCTTACAGATGCTCTGAATGACCCAAATCCTTAAAAAGCAATCCCTGGATCTTGAGTTTTGAAAAGAGAGGCGATAACCAGAGATACAAATGTAACAAGTCTAAGACAAGAGCTTTACCATCATTACCTCCAGCACTTTTTCTTTTTACTCTAGGTGTGTTGTTGGATTTCATGGTTTATTATTTTATTTTATTTTTTTGGATTTCATAGTTAAAACATCAATATATCTGCCCCTTTAGCCCACAATACTAAATCTGATAAAATTTTTTCTGACAAAGTCTTTTTATGGATGTTTTCCCAATTTAATTAATTTTTTTAAAGATTTTATTTATTTATTTGAGAGAGAGAGACACACACAGTGTGAGGGAGAGGGAGAGAGAATCTGAAGCAGACCCCTTGCTGAGCACAGAGGCTGACTTGGGGCTCGATCCCATGACCTGAGCCAAACCAAGAGTCAGCTGCTTAACCAACTGAGCCACCCAGGCACCCCTAAAATAAACTTAGTTCTGATGATGCCTCCTATTTAGAAGTCCAAGAGCCAAGATCAGGATGATCTTTTGGTGTTCTTGTGGTTGAAGGGGAGACTGCTGACCCATGATTGCCCACCATCATCCATCTAATTATCCACCATCTTAATTATCCTAACCTCCACCAGTTTTGGCAGCTTTAATCTCACAGTCTAGTTCCAGCTTAATGGAGTCTTTGTCTGCTTTTAAAATTAGGCCCATCTTGGAAAGCAAAAATCTTGCAGGGGGTCAAAGTGAGGCATGCCCAGAGAGTCCCCTCCCAACATGGCTTTGCTATATGAAGAATCAGTCCATATGTTTGAGAGGCCATCACTTAAAAGCCGTGGAAGATCAAGAAAAGTGATAACTCCTTTTTTTCTTGGAGGATATTATTCTCTGGCATAGAGTTTGCATATAAAACAACCAGGGACTGAAACATTAATGAGATTTCAAGTAGTTGTACAACTCACCATATAACTTCCAAAGCATCTCAGGAAAGGGAGACATCCATGTGGGCTAATGGAAATTTGGAGAGGCTTGATGGAAGTATAGGAAAGATGCAGATAAACCTAAGATAGAAGGAACTTCTTGGTAGGGGTCAGCGATGAGGTAGAGGGAAATACCAGCAAAAGAAAGAAGACAGTGAAAGTTTGTGAAGATAACAAGAAAGTGAAGAAAAACCTATTCAAACAGACAACTTAATGTTGAATTTTTTTTTTTTACAGTATTCAAGGTCAATCACAGGCTGTCTCAAATCCATTTCTTCTGGACAGAATAACCCAAGAGTAGAGGGCAGTCCTTGCCCCAGGGTGGGCCCCAGCAGGAAGTTGAGGACTGCTGTCTGATGAGTTGGTTTTGCCTTTCAGAGGGCAGACCTGGCCATCTCCGCCATCACGATCACCCCGGAGAGGGAGAGTGTTGTGGACTTCAGCAAGCGGTACATGGACTATTCAGTGGGAATCCTAATCAAGAAGCCCGAGGAGAAAATAAGCATCTTCTCTCTTTTTGCTCCGTTTGATTTTGCCGTGTGGGCCTGCATTGCAGCCGCCATCCCTGTGGTGGGTGTGCTGATATTTGTGTTGAACCGGATCCAGGCCGTAAGGGCTCAGAGTGCTGCTCAGCCCCGACCATCCACTTCAGCCACCTTGCATAGTGCCATCTGGATAGTCTACGGAGCCTTCGTACAGCAAGGTACGTGTTCCTGGTTTGGTTTCCTGATGTTGCTTCCCATGCGTCTGGAAGAACTTGCCCATTGGCAGAGTTCTTAGATGCGTTTGGGCAAAGTCATTTTAAATGCAATTTTATTTAATCTCTAGGACAGTACTAATATCAGTCTGTACCCGATTTCTCTGAGTAATATCAGATAGAAATTAAATGAAGTGACAAGGAATTCAACTTCAAAGCCTGATTCTCCGCTTTAGATAAAATTAACTTTGGAGTTCTGCTTTGTACTTTTCTCCCCTCCTACAGTAGGTTGATTGTTATGCACATGGGGTTGTCAGATGAAACTGAATCTTGCTTAAATTTGAAGTCTTAATAGGGAAAAAAAAAGTCACAATTGTTTTGCAATCATCTAAGCAGTCCTCCATCTATATTCTTGAGATACAAAGACTTTCTCTGTGAAGTATGGAGAGCACTTGGTAAGGTATAGGATCTTGCAGTTTTGACCCAAGCAACAAATTGCAAAGTTCCTAATGTGAGCATTGGCCTTGTTCGCACCATGAGAAAACATATATTGCCTGTTTGCAAGGTTATGTAAGAAGAGTCAGTGAGATGCTTTCTTCTGCTACCACCTGAGGGACCAAGGAGAAATAATTGGCCTCCACGGGGCAGCTACTGACTGCAAGTCACAGGCAATGATTTCTGAAAATCCTAGGAAAAAAATCATCCAGTGAAGGCTGAATATTAATAAAAGCGAGATCTCATTTCTGAGGTTTTAAAGAAAGCTAGGGAACCCTCCAGGTAGGAGGTAATTCTATATTTACAGAATTCCTGAGACTACTCTCTATGAATTTGAAATTGAAAAAGGATCTTACATCAGATTGCAGCCCTGGAAGTAAGCAACACAGGGAGATACAATTTTCTAACTGGAAAATTTCGATATTCAGAACCCTACCCTTGGTGTTTTGACAAACATCATACCACTAAAAGGCCAATCCTGGATTTTTCGCATTTGATGATCTTCCATCCCTTTCAAAGACTGGTGGCCTTTGGATTCTTTCCCAGAATTGTCACAGTCCCCCATGACTAGCCAGCAACTCACTTCCCTGCTCCCCAGGCCAACCCCAGTGGTGGTTCCCTAAGCCCGGCTGCAGAGTGGAGCTAGAGCATTTCTGGTGGGATGCAGGGGAGAGCAGAAGCCTGGGGCTAATCCATTTTGTTGGCCTCCTGTAGGTGGTGAATCCTCAGTGAACTCCATGGCCATGCGCATTGTGATGGGAAGCTGGTGGCTCTTCACCCTCATTGTGTGCTCCTCCTACACAGCGAATCTTGCGGCATTCCTCACAGTGTCCAGGATGGACAACCCCATAAGGTAAGATCCATTCCTCCTTCCAGGTGTGGGACCATTCAGCCCCGAAAGGTTGTAAAGGCAGAATGCAGCCTAGTGTCATAGAGGCAGACAGATTTAGATCCCAGATCTGCAGTTTGATTATCGTCATCCTTAATGCATGAAGAGCATCACTCCTCTTGTAGTTTACTTTGTACACAATTATATAAATGCATAAATGAATTAAATAATACTTCTCTGAACATTTAAATGCTGCTTATAAGACTAAGAAATCAAAACATTAAAAATTAACAAATTAAATTTCCTCAGGCATTTCAACGTTGATTACAAACTTAATCAAAAATTTCTAAACATTAAATTAAAATTAATTAAGGCCACAAATCTAAGGTATTTTTTCAAATCTTGGTGGGTATCGAGGAGGGCACGTATTGCATGGAGCACTGGGTGTAATGCAAAACAATAAATCTTGTAACACTGAAAAAAATAAATAAATAAAATTAAAACAAAACAAAACAAAAAAAACATTATTTTTAAAAACATGTCATTATCACAGTGATTAGAAAACTTATTTTACTTTTATTTATAAAATTATAAAATTATTGAAGCCAAGGAATAGAAACATTTCATTGTTTTACCAAAGTGTTAAAAATATGGCTTGAAAGAATTAATTCAACATAATGAAATAACTTGGGAGCAGATTTCCACAAACTGTGTAAATTGCAAGAGAACTTGGGCAAAGTGAATGGGTATTGAAAATGTGGTTACTGAAGTGACCAAAAGCAGAGATCTAGTCTACATTTCCTCAGGTACAATATTGGCTTTAATATCACCTCTCACTTGATCCCTGATTATAATGTGTAATTTCTCCTATAATTCATCATGCTGTCATTACATGGATTCTTTCTATCTACAGCCCTAACTGGCCATCCATACTTAACCAGTTTCTATGGCTCCCAACAGCCTATTTAAAAGAGTTCAGACTCTGGCCAAGATTCAATATTTAGTATGATGTTTCAAGTTTTATTTTTTAGTTGACATTTTTATTGAGATAATTATATATTCCCATGCATTTGTAAGAAATAATGCAGTGAGATCTCATAATATCCTTTAACTGGTTTCCCCCAATGGTAACATTTTGCAAAACTGTAGTATCTTATCACAACCAGGGTATTAACATTAATACAGTTGACTGATTCTATTCAGATTTCTCTGTGCATATGTGTGTGTGTATGTATTTGGTTCTACACAGTCTTATCCCATATGTAGGTTTGCATATTCACCACCATAGTAAAGATGCTAAAGAATTTTATTCCTACAAGGATCCCTTGTGTTTTCCTCTTATAACCACACCCATCTCCCACACACTTCTTCCCCTTCTTACCCTCTAGTCTTGTTCTTAACCCCTAGTGACCACTAACGTGTTCTCCATTTCTAAAATGTTGTCATTTCAGGGCACCTGGGTGACTCAGTCAGTGAAGTGCCCAACTTCACCTTGATTTCGGCTCAGTTCATGTCAGGGTCCTGGGATCGAGCCCTACTTTGGGCTCGTGCTCACTCATTTTCTCTCTCTGTAAAATCTCTAAGTAAATAAAATATTTAAAATGTCTTTATAAGTATGTTATATTAATGGAATCACAGCTTTTGGATTTACTTTTTCATTTAACATAATTTTCTGGAGATTCATCCAGGTTGGTGTGTGTCTCAGTAATTCATTGCTTTTTCCCGCTTAGTAGTTTCCCATGTACCACAGCTTGTTTAATGGTTCACACATTTAAAGACATCCAGGTTGTTTCCACTTTTATGCAATTATGAATAAAGCCACTATGAATATTTGTGTGTAGGTTTTGGTGTGAACACAAGTTTTCGTTTATTTGTGATACATACTCAAGAGTGCAGTTGCTGGGTCATATGCTAATTGCATGCTAATCATGCATGCTGGGTCATATCCTAATTGCATATAAAAAAATATGCTTTATAAGAAAACTATCAAACTGTGTTCCAGAGTGACTCTGCCATTTTGTATTACTACTAGTGATATAGGAGTGATCCAGTTTCTTTGCATCTTTGCCAGCATTTAGTATCTTCACTATTTTTTTATTTTACCATTCTGATAGGCATTCTGGTTTTAATTTGCTTTTCCCTAAAAAGTAATTGTGTTGAACACTTTTTCATGTGCTTATTGCTCTCTATATAGTAACCTCTTTGGTGAAATAATAATTTATGTATTTTGCCTATTTTCTTTCTTTCTTTTTTAGAAAGAGAGCACATCCATGTGCAAACAGGGGGGAAGGGCAGAGGGAGAGGGTGAGAGAGAATCCCAAGCAGGCTCCACTTCAGCATGGACCCTGACTTGGGCTTGATCTCACAACTCTGAGATCCTGACCTGACCCGAAATCAAGAGCGGGATGCTTAACTGACTGAACCACCCAGGCGCCCCTTGCCCATTTTCTTACTGGACTGTTTGACTATTACTCTTATGTTTTGAAAGTTCTTTATATATTTAGGTACTAGGTTTTTGTCAGACATGTTGTTTGTAAATATTTTCCCCACTCCGTACTTTCTCTTTTCAACCTCTTAACAAGGTCTTTCAAAGAGAAAATTTTTTAATTCCTATGAAGTCCAATTAATAAATTTAGTCTTTTGTGAATCATACTTTGATATCAAGTCTAACTTTTGCCTAACCCTAGACCAAGAAGATAATCTGTTTTTTGTGTTTCCTAAAAGTGTTGTAATTTTACATTTTCATTTCTGTTTATAGCCAATTTTGAGTTATTTTTATAAGGTATGAGGTTTAAATGAGTTTTTGATATATAATTGTAATAATAATTATATGTATGTGTATATACATATATGGTTTTGTCTATGAATGTTCAATTACTTTAGCATCATTTATTGAAAAGCCTATCCTGCCTTCATTGACTTGCTTTTGTCATTTGTCAGAATCAGTTGCACACATGTTGGTCCATTTCTGAGTTTTCCATTCAGTTCCATTGATCTGTGTGCCTATCCCTTTGCCAATACCACACTGTCTTGGTTGCTATAGCTACAAAGTAAACCTTAATATTGGGCAGAGTGATTCCTCCCATTTTATTTTTCTTTATTCAGATTGTTTTCACTATCCTAGGGCCTGCATCTTTCCACATAAATTTTAGAATAAGCTTGTCTATGTTTATAAAAAAAAACTTTTCCATAGTTTTGATAGGAATTGCATTAATCATAGTTGAAATTGCATTAAACCAATAGATCATAACTTGCTGAGACTATTTATCATGAATGGGTATTGGCTTTCTCAAATGCTTTTTTTTGCATTGCTTGACATGACCATATCATTTTTCCTCTTTAGCTTACTAATATGGTAGACTACACTAATTGTTTTTTAAATGTTGTGTACCTTGAATGAATATCATCTGGCCATGATCTATGATTCTTTTCATATATTTTGGATTCTGTTTGCTGATATTCTGGTTAAGGATTTTTGCATCTAAATATATGAGAGTTATTGTTTTGCAATTTTATTTATTGTGCAGTTTCTGTCTAGTTTCGGTTTCAGGGTAACACTAGCTTCATAAAATGATTTAGGAAGTCTTTGCTCATCTTCTATTTTCTGGGAGAGGTTATATAAAGTTAGTGTTAATTCATCTTTAAATGTTTTATATAATTCTCCAAGGAAACCGTCTAGAAGATTTCATATTCTTGGAGCTTTTAAATTAATAATTAAATTTTTCATAGCTATAGGGCAATTCATTGTCTATTTCTTCTTCAAGTCTAGTTGTTTTATAGTGTTGTCATGTTTTCCGTTTACTCGCTGATCTTCTGTTGTTTATCAATTATTGAACGTTAAAGTCTCCAGCCATTTTTTCAGAACTGCCTATTTCTCCCTTTAATTTTATCAATTTTGATTCACATATTTTGGGACTTTATTGTTAGGTATATAAATGTTTCTAATTGTAATTGTTTTATAGTCTTATCAAATGACCCTTATCATTATATAATGTTCTTCTTTGTCTCTTATAAAAACTTCCCTTGAAGTTTACTTTGGCTGGTATTAGTATACTACTCCAGTTCTCTTTGGGTTATTGTTTTCACAAAATATTTTTTTATTCTTTAATTTTCAATCTATTTGTCTTGGAATCTAAAGTGAGTCCCTTCCATACAATATATAGTTCAATTATGATTTTAATCTGTTCTGCCAATCTGTGTTTTAATTGGAGAGTTTAATCCATTTATATCTAATGTAATTAGTGATAAAGAATTCACTTCTGCCATGTTATTGTTTGCTCTCCTGTCTTACACCTCTTTTGTTTTTGTTTTTTTTTTAAAGATTTTTTATTTATTTGACAGAGAGAAACACAGCGAGAGAGGGAACACAAGCAAAGGGAATGGTAGCGGGAGAAGCAGGCCTCCTGCTGAGCAGAGAGCCCGATGCGGGGCTCGATCCCAGGACCCTGGGATCTGACCTGGGCCGAAGGCAGACGCTTAACGACTGAGCCACCCAGGCGCCCCTCTTACACCTCTTTTGTTCCTTATTTCCACCATTACTGTTTTTTTATGTTAAATAGATATATTCTGTATACCATTTTAATTCCCCTGTTGTTTCTTTTATTATATATATTTTTGAGTTATTTTTTTGTGGTTGCCCTAGACATGCCAATTAACATCTTAATTTATAACAATCTAATTTGGATTAATGCCAACTTTATTTTAATAGTATAAAAAGTGTTTCTCCTGTGTCACTCTGTTCCACTCCACCTCTGCCCCAACTACTCTTTTATGAAGCTATCTGATCCCTTACTTTTTAGGAAGTAATTAAAACTTTTTTTCCCAATTTATTCAATGGATAGTCTTCTAATTTTAATTTTTAAATTGTTATTTTTTATTGTTTTTTTTTACTCATTGAACAAACTTCATTATTATTTTAAAACAACTTTAGATATTAGACTATATTATTAAAATACATGCTTATAGTTTTTAACTTTAATTTTTAAATTGTGATAAAATATACATAACATAAACTTTATCATTTTAGGTATTTTTAGGTGTACAATTTAATGTCATCAAGTACATTCACATTGTTCTATAAACATTACCACCATCCATCTCTAGAACACTTCATATTGCAAAACTGAAACTCTATATAATACTCCCCACTCTCCACTTCCCCAGTCTCTGGAAACCACCATCCTGTTTTCTGTCTCTTTAAGTTTGACTACTGTAGGTACTTTATATAAGTGAAATAATACAGTTTTTGTCCTTTAATGACTGGCCTATTCCACTTAGTGTGTCTTAAAGTTTCATCCATGTTGTAGGATCTGTCAGAATTTCCTTCCTTTTTAAAGTTAAATAACATTCCATTGTATGTATATGCCACATTTGGTTTATACATTCATCAGTGGAGAGACACTTGTGTTGATTTCATCCTTTGGCTATTTAATAATGCTGTTATAAATAGGAGTGCAGATATGTGTTCAAGTCCCTGCTTTCACTACTCTTGGGTATATACGAAGTGGAATTGCTGGATCATAAGGTGATTCTATGTTTAATGTTTTATTAGGAACTTTATCATATTCTACAGCAGTTCTACCATTGCACATCCCCACCAGCAACTCACAAGGATTCCAGTTTCTTCACATTCTCACCCAAACTTATTTTCTGTTTTGTTTTGTTTTCATAATAACTGTCCTAATGAGTGTGAAGTGGTATCACATCTTAGTTTTGATTCGCAGTTCCCTAATAATTAGTGATGTTGAGCCTCTTTTCATTTGTTTATGAAAATTTGCTTATCTTCTTTGGAGAAATGTCTATTTAAGTCTATTGCCGATTTTTAATGGGTTGTTTATTTTTGTTACTGTGTTGTGGTTTTTTATGTATATTCCAGATATTAATCTCTCATCAGATATTGATTTCTAAATATCTTCTCCCATTTTATGGGTAGCCTTTTAATTCTGTTGGTAGTATCCTTGAATACAGAAAAGTTTTTAATTTTGATGAAGTCCATATTATCTATTTTTTGTTATTATCACCTTTGCTTTTATTGTCATATCTAAGAAACTAGTGTAAGATCCAATGCCATAAAACATTTCCCATATGTTTTCTTCTAGGAGTTTTAAAGTTTTAGGTCTTAACTGTAGGTCTTTGATCCATCTTGTTAATTTTTGTACATTGTTTAAGTTAAGGGTTCTACTTCATTCTTTTGCCTGAAACTCTGGGATCATGACCTGAGCCGAAGGCAGGTGCTTAACCAACTGAGCCACCCAGGCACCTGTTCTTTCACATGAGGATATCCAGTTTTCTCAACACCAATTTTAAAAAAGGCTGTCCTCTCCTCATTGAATGGTTTTGACATCTTTGTTTGAAATCATTTGGATATATATGGGAGAGTATTATTAAACTTTTTATTCTATTCCATGGGTCTATGTGTCTATCTTCATATCAGTACCACACTACTTTGATAACTATAGCTTTGTAGTACATTTTGAATCCAGGAAATTTGAGATCTCCAACTTCGTGCTTTTTCAAAATTGTTTTGGCTATTTGAGGTTCCTTGAGGGAGGTATTTTAGAATGGATTTTTCTGTTTCTGCCTGAAACATCATTGGAATTTTGATAGAGATTGTATTGAATTTGTAGATTGCTTTAGGTAGTATTGACATCTTAACAATATGAAGTCTTTCAATCCATGAGCATAAGATGTCTTTCCATTTATTTGTGTCTTTAATTTCTTTCAGAAACATTTTTTAGTTTTCAATATACATGTCTTTGCCTTTTTGGTTAAGTTTATTCTTAGGTATTTTATTCTTTTTGATATATTATAACTGGAATTCTCTTTGTATTTCCTTTCAGATTGTTCATTATTAATGTATAGGAATGCAACTGATCTTGGTGCATTGATTTTTTTATCCTACGACTTTGCTGATTTATTTATTAGTTCTAATAATTGTGTGTGTGTGTCCAATTTTACAGTTTTCTACATATTAGGTCATGTTGTCTGACAGCAGAGATACTTCTACTTCTTTCTTTCCAATTTGAAAATATTTTATTTCTTTTTCTTGCCTGATTATCTATGACTTCCAGTACAATGTTGAATGGAAGTGGTGAAAGTGGACATTCTTGTCTTGTTTCTGACCTTAGAGGAAAAGCCTCAAGTATGATGTTAGCTTTGAGTTTCTCATATATGGGCTTTATTATATCAAGGCTATCTCCCTCCCTCTCTCTCTCTCTCTCTCTCTCTCTCTCTCTCTCTCTATATATATATATATATATATATATATATATATATATATAAGTATTTTAGTTTGTCTTCCAAATTTTTGATTAGATTTTCTCCAGTGTTTGTATGTTTTTTAACAATGTTAATGAGTACATAAATTCTCCTTGTATGTTTTTCTTATTTGTTTTTCCTCCCTGCCACGCCATTAATATCTCTTTCATGTCTCAGCCACTCTTTAAGGAATTAATTTTTAATTTTTTGTTATAGTCATTACTGTAGTGAATTGTGCCTATAGAAAAAGAAATATTTTTAAAACTTCATTTCCTATAGCGTATACTTTTCAAACAATTTGTTTTTAATGTCTTTGATGCAATATAATATATTTACACATTATTTCTTTCATGCTAAATCCCTTCCTTATTCTTCCATGTTGTTGTTTTGATGTTTAGTTTGCTCTACCTTGATTCTGGAGAACTCTTTCCATAAACAGGTAGGTATAGACCTCCTGAGTCTCCTAATAGTTCACCTGGATGCAGGTAGAATCATCCTCTCAGATCTTAACCTGGTCTTCTGAGTTTATCTGGAGACTGCAATGTAAATTCCCATTACAAGCCTTGTGCCTTAGTGGAAAACTTCCTTTTTAGAGTTTTTGCCTTGATAAAGTTTCTAGAATCCTGACTGATGCAGTCCCTACAACAGTAAGAAAAGCCATTGTATTTTTTTAACCTTTTTTTTCTGGCAATGCTCTTCTTTCTGACAGAGACAAATGCCAGTGAGCTGGGGTTTTTGAATACTGTATTCTGTAGGGGCCAGAGTAATTCAAGGGGCTTCCATTATTGATACTTTGAACTGCTCTGTCTGTGTAGATGTACAAGGAATTACACTGAGATGATGCACTTTCAATGCAAGATGAATTTGAGTCTTGCTGTGTCCCATTAATTTGCTTCCCCAAAATATCTGATAAGTGGGTGGCATCCTTCCCTAGGTTCTTGATATGTGATCCCCTGTAATTTACAAAATTACATGGTCATTTCAGTAGGTATCTGGAAGGCTTAATGGTGGATATCTGTCCTTTCTTTACTGATGAATCTTTCTTATTAATCCAAATGGTCTTCAGCCTATCCATTTTCAAACCAATATAAAACTATTCAATAATGGTTATAATATGCCTTATAAATGTTCATATTCACTGTCCATGTAAGTGCCCTAGTCTTTAAAACCTATAAATTCCTTTAAAGACATAGGGAAAGACGGTATCCAAGAGAGACTGAATTTTTTTGGAGAATAGACATTTACTTAACAATTGCCTTAAGCAATTTTTAGCTTTTTTGTTTGGAGTGGGTATGAGGTCCATTCAAGGAAGGGGGCATATCTTATAATTACTTTTTATCTCTATTACAATTACAAAAAAATCTTTACCTGTTTTCATGATAAAAGCAGAGTCATTTGGAAAAAGGTAGCAGTGGCAGGTGGTTTGGCACCAAGGCCCTATATTTAGGAAAAGCTTTGGTTAAAAGTTCTAGGTAATTAGAATTCAGAGGGATCACATTCAGAAGGATCGAATCTGGCCTAAAGGCTCATGTTGGCAGGCAGAAGCACAGTGGCATAACTAAGAGATATAACAGAGAGCAGTTGTAATGAGCATTGACACTGAGTCTTGACTGCCAGGGTTCAAATCCTCTCTCCCACTTACTAACTCTGTGATCTTGGGCAATTTACCTAATCTTTATGGACTTCACTTTTCTCATCTATATGTAGGATTAAGAAGAGCATTTATTTCATAGGACTAGTGAGGGAGATTAACAAACATATGTTAGAGTTTAGAACATTTACCTGGTACATAGAAAGGACCATATAAATCTAGACATAATTGTTGTTGACAAGGATCTTGGTAGTCAAAATAATGGCTCTGAGATTTGAAGTCCTGGATTGAGGAAAAGCAGGGTGACTGAGAGATGTGGGCAAGAAGATGCTAGTCTAGGAAACAGACAACTCTGTTTTGGTGACATTTGGTAATGTCACCAGCTGGCTGGATGACATTAGTCACTTGTCCTTTCTCATTCTTGGTTTCCCTAGCTGTAAATGGTGAAGTTGTTGTAAATGGCCTCATTATGATATTTAAGATGTTTGTCCATCTTTCCATTGCATTTGGAAACATCAAATTTGTAAACTAAAATGAGCAAATGCTTCCTACAGAAAAATTCTTGTGCTAAGCTTGGGAAAGACAAGAAGTCCATGAGAGCTTTGTCTTGTGTCTACACATTTATACAATTTCAGAAGGGAAAATAAAAAGTTTGAACACACCAGCAGTCTAATTTACCCCAAGATGATTTTCCCTCTAATCTTCTTGATTTTAAAAAAATGACCTTTATTCACACAAACTTGCTGTAAGCTTTTCATTATAAATATCTTTATCATTATTTGCAGTCTCATGATAAACTGAAGATTAGATTACCTTGGGTGTGGCGATGACTTCTTAGCGACAACACCAAAAACACAATTGATCAAAGAAAAATTGATAACAGTTGATCTTTATTAAAATTTAAAACTTCTGTGACAAAGATGCTGGTAAGAGAATGAGAAGACAAGTAAGAGATTGGGAGAAAATCTTGGCAAAATGCATATAAAATAAAAGATTAGTGTCTAAAATACATAAAGAACTCTTAAAATTGAAAAATAAGAGAACAAACAATCCATTTAAAAATAGGCAAAAGATCTGAACAGGCATATCACCTGGAAGATTTGCATATGGCAAACAGCCATATGAAAAGATGCCTAATATCATATATCATTAGGGAACTGAAAAAATAGCAATGAGATACCACCACTTTAGGATGGCCACAGTGCCAAACACTGACAGCACCAAATACTGGTGAGGATATGGAGCAAAAAGAACTCTCTTCCGTTGCTGGTAAGAATGGAAAACAGCCATGTTAGAAGAAAGTTTGAGTTTCTTACAAAACTAAACATACCTTTATCATATGATCCAGCAGTCATACTCTGGTATTTACCCAAAGGAATTGAAGTCATATATCTACACAAAAACTTGCACATGAATTTTTATTACAGCTTTACTTGTAATTACCAAAATGTGGAAGCCAGAGGCGAATGGATAAACTCGGGTATATCCACTCAATGAAATATTATTTAATACTAAAAATAAATGAGCTATCAAGTTATGGAAAGACATGGAGGAACTTTAAATGCATAGGAATAAGTGAAAGTGTTATGATAGATAAATATTTAAATATATATTTGTAAATTATTTATACTTATAATATTGATTTATTGTATTATTTATATGTAAGTATAAATAAATATGTATATGTATATTAATAAGTTATTATATTTTAAAATACAGAGAGAAAAATATATATGGGTTTTACTAAGACCTATCTTAGGTTTAAGATATATTTGTGGATAAAATGAGGAAAAATATGAAGGGCATGGCTAGTTATCAATTAGGCCAAATGAAGCCAGCTTATGAGTTTTTCTTTTATTGATCATGTTTTTGGTGTTGCATCTCAGAAGTCATGGTCAAACCTAATGTGGATCAAGCTGTTTGCAAAGTAAACTTAAAGGTTGGTTACATGTGGATTATTGTTAATTTGGATGTGAAGTGAACACTTTTAAAATTAATATATGGTTAAAGACATTGAACAGGAATCATAAACAGTTGGATATGGTGTGAGTTTACCTCACAAGCTCTTTATTTGTTTGTTTTTAATATGGCAGCATAGTGTTTTAAATATTAAATTTGAATGACTTTGGTGGTACTATCACTCTTCTGGTTCCCTCTGGTTCCATCATCTTGTTCTGTTTTTGTTCCTGTTTTTTACACCTGCTGGTTTTACAGTCTTATATACCCACCTTCCACCATCAAGTTATTCAAGTTGGTAACCTGTGACAGAGAAGATCTGAGTGACTTTTTGCAAGTTAGCAAGTCCTATGTACATTCTTGCTATTCAAATCATGTCCCACAGACTGGGTCTCATCTCAGATCTCCTGTTCAAACTTTGTGTCTAAGTCTCCAAGTGATTTCTATTTACATTGAAGTTTGGAAAGCATTGCCTTTAATTAGAAAAAAATGATCTATAAAATTCTAATAGGCTGAAGTGATTGGCTGCATCTAACAAATGCATTTTAACAGAGCTACACATCAGCTTCTGCCTTAGGGGCACCACAAACTGGAAAAGGTTGGTGGTGCACATTAATGGTACAATAAAAAAGAACTGGGACTTCTTCTACCTGCCATGATGGAGTAGCAGGTATCTGACTAAACTTTCTAACATCAACAACAAAAAAACTTATGGAAAAAAATTGCTGTCTGCAAGCATTTTAAACTTAAATGCACAGGTAGATTAAAAGGAAAGGGAAAAGATATACCATGCAAACAGTAAGTGTAAGAAAGTTGGTGAGGCTATCTCAGTATTAAAGTAGACCTCATAGTTGACCCTTGACCAATATGGCGGTTGGAGATGTTGACCGCTGCACAGCCAAAAATTTGCATATAACTTTTGTCTCCCCCAAAACTTAATTACTAATTGCCTACTGTTGACCAGAAGCCTTACTGATAACATAGTCAATTAACATATATTTGTGTGCGTTATGTGTATTATATGTCATATTATTACAATAAAGTAAGCTAGAGAAAAGGTGTTATTAAGAAAATCACAAGGAAGAGAAAATACATTTATAGTACTATACTGTATTTACCAAAAAAAAATCCATAGATAAGTGGACCCACACAGTTTAAACCCATGTTGTCCAAGGGTCAACTGTATATCATACAGTATTACAAGGAATAAGGAGAGATAGTATATGATAATTTTACCAGGAAAACAATTCTAAATATGTATGCACCTAATAAGGGAACATCAAAGTTTATGAGGTAAAATTTGGAAAATCTAATGGGAGAAACAGAAAAATCTAAAATAGTTCAAATTTTAACTTCATTCTATTAGAAATTGATCTCTCAAGTAAACAAAAGGCCAGTAAGGCTGTGGAAGATCTGAACAACACTATCAACCAACTCGACATGGTTTACATTTATAGAACACTACACCCAACAACCGCAGAATACACACTTCTTTCAAGTATATGGGGAACATCCACCCAGAAAGATCATTTCTTGGGCCATAAAGTTAAATCTCAATCAATTAAAAAAAAAAAGTAAAATCTTACAGAGTATATTCTATCAGTATAATTAAGTTAAATTAGAAAGCAGTAAAAACAATCTGGGAAATCCCCAGCTAAATTTAAATAACATAGTTCTAAACCTGTGGGTCAAAGAAAAAACATCACAAAAGAAATCACAAAGGAAATATAAAAATATTTCTAACTAAGTAATAATGAAAAGAAAACATATCAAAATTTGTGTAATGCTGCTAAAATAGTGTTTAAACGAAAGTTTATGGTTTTAAATGCCTATCAAGAAGCAAAAGAATACTTAAATTCATGATTCATTAGTTCCTCCTTTAAAAAGATAGAAAAGTAAGAATAAGCTAAACTCAAAGTAATTTGAAGGAAAGAAATGGAATATATATGATAATATAAAAAACTAGCAAAGGTGAAAGGTTTTTTTTTTTAATAAATTTAATATATTGGTAAACCCCAAGCAAGACTAATCAAGAAAGATAAATGAAAAAAAAATTAATGAAAGAAAATTGAAATTATCGATATCAGGAATGCAAGTAG
>CM053617.1:34353977-34387528 GCA_028646535.1 Procyon lotor | reverse complement strand
CCCATCTCCCAGTTACTCCATGCCCCCTCCTCTCCAGCAACCCTCACTTTGTTTCTTATAGTTAAAGTCTCTTATGGTGTGCCTCCCTCTCTAGTTTTATTTTATTTTTCCTTCCCTTCCCCTATGCTCCTCTTTTTTGTTTCTTAAATTCCACTATGAGTAAAATCATGTGATAGCTCTCTTTCTTTGATTGACTTATTTCACTTGGCATAATATCCTCTAGTTCCATCCATTTGTTGCACATGGCCAGATTTCATTCTTTTTGATGGTTGAGTAATATTCCATCATATATATATACCACATCTTTATCTATTAATCTGTCGATGGACATCTGGACTCTTTCCATTGTTTTGCTTGGCTATTGTGGTCATTGCTGCTATAAACATTTAATCCCCACACTCTTAAATGTAGGTGTTTCACTGTTTTGTGAACCAGTCATTATTAGATTTGCTTTCCTCACTTTCCTCCACTTCCCACCACACATTCAGTCCATTCTTCGGGTTACTTGACTGTTCCTCCCGGTCTGGGTACAGCTTGCTCTTCCTTGGATTGTTCTTGAACTTTTCCAGTTAAGTTGGTATTCCCTTCCTTGAAATTCCTCGTCATATACTCTCTGGTTCTTGTAGGTCGAACCTAATTCTTTTTGCCTTATGAATCTTAAAATTACAATGGTTGTATTTTTAATGATTTTTTAATATTTTTATCATAAAAATTCAAATAAAAAAATATCAAAAAGCTTCCCCTCTGCCTCAAATATTCTATCTTTATTTGGAGAAAATTATTTTAGGTATCTGGCTCTGCATATTTATAGATGGATATAGGGAGGTAATATAGGAAAAAAGGGGCTCATATGATCAAATCTATTTTTAGTAAAATGATTACATTTATTTTTACTTTTAGGAAAAACTGAATGTAAGTAAAACTAAATGTACTATTGAGATTTGATAGCTTTTTTTTCTTCACAGGAAACATTGGTTTCTAAATTATTCTTCTGTGGTTATACAATTAAATCTGAAAACTGAAGAAATTCATGTACGTTTTAAATACCTGCTTCCATTATTTGAATCTCTACTAGCAAATTCCCATACACAGGTTTCTTCCCATTCCCCTTAACATTACTTTTCATTTTTGCTAGTTATTATATTTACATTGCAAAAAAATTATGGCATTCGCATTCCTTTTCTGTAACCACAATAACCCAGAATTGGCAAATATTAGTTCTGTAGGTAAATGAATTCAGGACTTGCTCAATATTTGTATTTTTATCACAGTTCACATATCATCAGTTACCTCGGATTTTGTACAAAACATTTAAATTGTGAGAAATATTTAAAAGTAATATAACAAACACTTATGTGAGCCATGTTACTTAATCAATTTCCCTCAAATTATGCTTTTGAATAAAATCTTACACAGTTGAACACACATTCAAACTTATCTTCATTTTTGTTTTTTTTTCTCCTCTATCCACGGCATTTACTGAAATGAATTCAGTCTGTCAAGTTCACATATATACTGTATATATAAAATTGTACTATATATATTATGCATCTGCAAAAAAAATCATTATTTTTAGTATATTTAATATAAGTAGCTTAATATATTCAATATTTATTTAGATCTTTCATATCTTTAATATACTCAGTATATTTTTAGTATATAAATATATAATCTACAATTTAAATATGTAAGTATATAATATATTTATATTTAGGTTATCTGTCTCCCTACTGACATTTAGATTATTTCCAGTATTTTGCCAGAATTGACAGCACTGCAGTTTGCATTTTTATATGTGTCTTGTGAGCACATGGATGCATTTCTTTGGATCCAAACCTTGAAACAGAATTGCTGGCTCACTGATGTAGGCCTGTGTAATTTTATTAGATATTGCCAAATTGCTCTCTAATGCGGTTTTGCAGATTTACATTCTTAATAGCTGTGTAATAGTACCCATTGTTTATCAAACTTGTGAATATTTGATGATCTCATATTTTTCACTTTTGAAAATTTGTTGGGCACGACGTGATGTTTTATGTCTGTATTAATTTGCAGTTGCCTGGTTGCAAGTGAGGCTAAGCATTTTGCCATAAGTTTATTTTCACTTAGGTTTATCCTTCTGTACAGCTTTTATTCATATTTTTACTTTTGTTCAATTAGATTATTTATTTTAACCTTATCAATCATACATTTATCTGTCACATTTGTACAGATATTTTCTTCCTGTCTGTGGCTTATATTTTATTTTACTTACAGTGTCTTTTACTGTAAAGATTCAATAGTAATTTAGTCAACTTTATGAGTTATTCCCATTAGGGTGTTTTCTATTAGTGTGTTATTTAACAAATATCATCCCTAACACCAGATCATATAATTCACTATTGAGTTTTCACAAATATGTTTTTTATCCATCTTGAATTTATTTTGGAGACTATCATTTAATTCAGATGAATAAATTTTTATGTGCCGTTTATTGAAGACTCTAAGCTTTCCCCTCTGATGCTTTTAAATAAAGATTTTATTTTAGAGTAATTTACATTTATGTAAAAATTGTGTAACTAGTACAGAGAATTTTTGTGTACTCCTTACCCAGGTTCCCCCATTGTTAACATCTTACATTATGACGGTTTTTTGTTACAGTTGAGATCCAGCATTAGGATATTACTGTTAACTACATACCACAGTTTTTCCCAGTGTCCTTCTTCTGCTCCAGGATCCCCTGCTGGAGATCACATTACATTTAGTTCTCATGTCTCCTTTGTCTTTCTGGTCTGTTATAGTTTCTCAAACTTTGTTTTTCATGACCTTGCAGTTTTGAGGAGTATTGGTCAGATATTTTATAGAATGTTCCTCAATTTGGATTTGTCTGGTTTCTTTTTCCATGGCTTTTTGGAAGAATACCCTTCTCTTCACCTCATGTCATATTTACATTCTATGGACATTGCTTAATACTGGTGCTATTAGTTTTGTTCTCCTGGCAAAAGTAGGGTTCACCAGGTTTCTCCAACATGGAGTTACTTTTCCTTTTTTCCACACTCTACCCTTTAGAGGTAAGTCATTAAGCACAAAGAGTTCATTTCCACTTCCTGGAAGAGGGAATATCTACATAAGTTATTTGGAATTCTTTAAGGAAGATTTTTTCCTTCTCTCCCCAAGTATATATTCATTCCATCATTAATTTGTGTTAGTATGGACTCATGAATATTTTACCCTTCAAGTTATAATCCAGTACTACTGTATTTATTTTGTTGCTCAAATTATTTCAGCTTTGGCTGTTGGGACGTCTTTTGGGTTGGCACTTGTGTCCTTTTAGTATGCCCCCATTCTTGTGATTTCTTAGCACTTTTTTGCTTTCTGACAAGCTCCATGATCATCTTGTATATTCCTTGCTCCAGTCCCAGAATCAGGCATTTCTCCAAAGACCTTTATTTAAGAATGGTATTAGAATCTAAGAAATGGGCTCTGGGTGTGCTCATTGCTATTGGGCGTCACTACTTCTAGACCTTTTCAGAGGTTAGAGCTAGGAAGTGTCTGTATGGTACTAACTCATGCATCTGTAGTTGTTTCATCTGTACCTTTACTAGGCGAAACATGAATTCATACTGTTGTCTCTGACTTGAATCTGGTACCACATGGTTCATTCTAGTTTCCTCCCTTCGCTTCTCTGTAATTTCTCTCTCTAACAGAAACATGGATCCAACTATCCGCCATTCATTTACTTAAGTGTTGAACTCCAGTACGTAGGCATACCAGTTTCAGAATTATTAACCCATATTCCCATAAGAGACAAATTTACCAACTAGAATACAGTGATTATGGACTCTTCCTTTTGTCTTGAGCCTTACACTTTCCAGTAAAACACTTTTTTCCAAAGTTACTTAGGTTAGCTTATTCTTCCCCAGCCTTTTAGAGGTCATGTCACACATTTGTATTATAGTTAGATTTCTGTGTTGCCATTTATATTCCTTTCTGATTCCCCTCAAATCCTGGTCAATCTTTAAAAACTTGAGTGCATTGAAGTTCACTTTTTGTGCTATAAAGTTTTAGGGGTTTTGACAAGCCCCGCTAGTTTCCAGTGCCTGTTCTATTGCATAGGAATTCTTTGTATGTCCTAAAGACTGGCTGTTGCTGGGCTTTCTTTTCTCTTCCAGTGATCTCTGTTTATCCTTACGCACTGTAATACTTTTGTAATTGTCACACTCATCTTGGTTTTTCTTTTCCAGAACTGCTTGAGGCATTATTCTTTCATATACATTTTTAAATCAGCTTCTTAGATTTCACAAAAATAGTAGATACATTTGCAGGTAAATTTCAAGATAATTGGACTCATTATGACATGAACCTTTCTACTTATGAACATAGTATATCTATCTTTCCATGTCTTATTTATTGTAATTTTCTTCAATATTGAATATTCCAACCTATGTAGTGGTAATTACTATGTTTAAGTATTTTTTCCTCAGTTTAATTTCTCTCAATAATAATTTTGCCATAAATACAGACAACTTTTTTTAGATTTATTACTTGGTACCTGAAATTTTCATGACATTTTAAGTAGTATCTTACAATTTTTCACTTTATTTTGAATGTTTATGTTGCTGGTATATAGAAAAAACAATTCACTCACATATTGATTTAAATCTAGTTATTTTCAAGACAGTCTTATTACTGCTAATAATTTAACTATACATTTTCTTGGAATTTCAATATACATAATCATATCACTTGTGATAACTTAGGATTTTATTTTTTTCCATTCTTTAGACTTTTATTCTCTCTTCCCTTTAAGGCACCGAATAGAACCTCCAGCACAATATTGAATAAAAGCAATGTTAGTAGGTGCTATAGACTGAATGATGTCTCCCCATAATTTATATGTATGTTGAAGCGCTAAACTGGATATGACTATGTCTGGAGGTGGGGTCTCTAGGAGGGAAATAAGGTCCAATGAGGTCATAAAGATGTGGCTCTAATCTGATGGTATTGTGGCCTTATAAAAAGAGGAAGAGAGATCTCTCTCTCTCTTTCTCTTTCTCTATCTCTCTGACATGTGAGGATACAGTGAGAAGGTGGCCATCTACAAGCCAGAAGAGAGCCCTCAACAAAATGTGACCATGCTGGCCCCCCCTGAGCGTGGACTTCTAGCCTCCAGAACTGTGAGAAAGTAAATTTCTGTTTTTCAAGCCAATCTGATACTTTTGGTAATCTGAGCTGACTAATAAAGATGTTGGTGTGAGAAGTGAGATACTACTGTAACAAATACCCAAGCATGTGGAAGCAGCCTTGGAACTAGTTTACGTAATAGTTACAGACTGGAAGAACTTTGAGATGCAGACTGGATGTTAAGGACAATTCTGGTGAGATGGCAGATGAAAATAAGGAACATGTTATTGGAAGCTGGAGGAAAGGCAGCTATAAACTGGCCAAGAACTTGCCTGAACTGTGTTCTGGTGTTTTATGGAAGCTAGAACTTGGGAGCAATGAAATAGATATTTAGCTGAGGCTTTCTAAGCAAAGTGTTGAAGGAGCCTCTTGGTTCTTCCCAGCCGATATGGTAAGACAAGGAGGAAGAGAAGAACTGAAGAAGTTGTTGGAATCAAAACTCAAAAGATTTGGAAAATTATCAGCCTATCCATATTGCCAGAAATGAGAAAGCTTATTATAAATAGAACACTAAGGATGTGGCTGAACAACCATTTAAAAAAAAAGATCAGGAGTGTGACTCATGGACCTAATCAGCCATCTCAGCAGAAGCCAGAAGTAGATTGGGAATATACCAGCAAAGACATTTCCAGTTTGAGCTAAAGAGCACAGAGAATGTGGGGTATAATGAAGGAAGTCATTTTGGACATCTTGGATTCTACAGGAGTGAACCAGAGAGCTATTATCCTGTGAAGGTGTACTGTTCTTCAAGGAAAGAGAAGAATGAACCTGAAGGTGATTCAGAGATCTTCAGGGCTGCCACTCCCACCCCAGACCCAGGTGGAAATGATATTTCCTATCTAGTTTCAAGGAGTGGGGCCCACATCTCTGGTTTCAGAGAGCTAAGATTGACTCTGCCCAGTACTTTGAGGGTAGGGGCACTGTGTTCAGAGCCTCATGGGCAGGGCGCTCACAGAAAGCTAAAGGGGAGGGGGGGCCCTGCAGAGCTGCTGACGGGCAAAGTAAGCAAAGAGGATGGTTCTCCGGCCTTAAGATCTAATGGAATTTACCTTGCTAGGTGTTGACTTGCTCAGGACCCATCATCCCTACCTTCCTTCCAGGTTTTCCCCTTAGAATGGGTATGCCAATCCCGTGCCTGCCAGGCCACATATTTTGGAAGCACATAACTTGTCTGGTTTCATGGGTTTACAGTAGGAGAGGAATTTTGCCTCAGGATGAATCATACTTGAAGTCTCACCCATATCTGATTTAGATGATATTTAGACTTTGGACTTTAGACTTTAGACTTGATCCTGAAATGAGTTAAGACTTTTTGGGGTTCTGGAGATAGAGTACATGTATTTGGAATATGATAATGACATTCATTTTGGTAGGCTAGGGATGGAATTGTGTCCCTTCAGAACCTGACCATGGTCTCAGACTTCCAGTCTCCAGGACTGTGAGACAATACATTTCTGATGTTGAAGCCAGGCAGCCTATGGTATTTTGTTATGGTGGCCCAAGCTGACTAATACAGTGAGCCTGTTCATCTTGTTTCTTGTCTCAGATGGAAGGCTTTCAGTGTTTGGCCATTTGGAATGATGTGTATTGTGTTTTACAGATAAAGATTATTAATAATTTTCTTCATTTCCATGACGTTAGAGTTTCTTTTTTGTTTTTCTTAGGATGAGTAGATATTTTATTAAATCGTTTTACTACTTCCATAAAGATGATCATAGGGTTTTCTTTTTCTGCTTTAATGTGTTAAATAGTAAATAATACCGATATTTCTAATGCTATACCAACTTTGTATTAAAAAGAAACCCAATTAGCTTACGATGTTTATCTTTAAATATATATATTACTGTGTTCATTTTCCTGGTATTTTATTTAGGTTGGTTACATCTATGTTTATGATTAAGTTTGATCTGTAATTTTTCATTCTCTTACTATCTTTGTCAGATTTTATCATCAAAGTTCTGCTGGTTTCATAAATTGTGTTGGGGTATGTATATCTGCCAGGTTACTCTGGGCTCTGCTGAGGTAATAATCAAATGCCAAAATGTCTTAATACAGTTCACTCTGGCTTTCATTCAAATCCAGTATATTTCAGGGGACTCTACATAGGGATGACTAAGAGATCCACAATACATGTTTATTGTAAAACTCTCATTTTATATGTACAGTTTCTGAGAATTATACAACATTCTGCCCATAGGCCATTAATTTGAATCTAATCCCATGACCCCAACCTTACTGCCAGGAATGGTACAGGATGTAATGTTTCATTGTGTCCAGTAAGAGGAAATAGGTTTAATAAGCCACTGTTGATCACAGGAGGAACCCTTTACTGGCGATTATGTATAGGAGTTCGTTGAAGACTGGAACTATTTAGTTCTTAAATATTTGCTAGAATGCTACAGTGAAGCCATCTAGGCCATGAGTTTTCAATGTAGAAAGGCTTCAAAATATGAATTTAGTGTCTTTAATATTTGTAGGACTATTCAAGTTTTCTGGTTTTTCTCACATCAGATTTTACTGGGGGCAGTTTCTAGATTTTTCTTTGATGTAGTTTCCAGCATTTGTTCCTGGACAGTGGCCATGAAAAGCGGTAACCTTGAGGATTGGATGACAAGTTTCTGCTGCCTCTAGTGAGGAAAGGAGAAAACACATATGCCTTAGAGTTGATTTCATGAGCTTTGCATGGTCCATAGCACCATGTCTCAGCTCTCCGGTCCTCAGGACACTTCATAGGCCCCACAGCAAGTCTTTATTAAAGGCCCTAAAACAGTATTGTGAAGATCCATTCATATTCTTTGTCAGATCAAAACTATAAAAAAATTCCTCTCTTAAGGTTCGGAGATTATGTCTGCATTGGGGTTTGTATATTGCCATTGAGACAGACTTGTTTTTCACCCTTTTTGACACTCATATGTGCCTCAAAATATATGGCAAGAGATCACTTTCACTTTTTCCCAGTGAAATTTTTTCTATTTTTTTTTTTTTCAGAATGTCTACAACAACCTCTAAAACTTTTTGTAAAGTGAGGTCTCTCTTGCTGAGTAGGTTTCAGTTAGAGATGGGAGGCATATCTATTGGAATTGCTTTTCTGGAGTGGTGGTGATCTGGGTGTGTGAGGGCTACTAGCCCAATGTGTTGCTATGGGAACTGAGTGCCACTTAAGTACTGATTGTAGAAAAAAGTTGCTTTACCAGACTGGCTGAGGCAAACTGAGAAAAAAGTAGAAATGAATCATGAGGGGAAATGCAGGGTGTTAATATCCTTGAAAGTTGGGAAATTTCTGAAGGGCTGTCTAGCCATGAGCTATCTTCCTTGGAGGATGCCAGAAGGAGGCTTTTTTGTGCCTTTGAAGAGAATTCTCAAAACTGGCAGGCTTGTGGTTCTTTTCAAGCATTTTTATTCCGTGAGTTTGGCTGCACCCCAGACACAGGGACTAGACCAGTGTGGTCTCTGGATTGCCGAGGCCATGCAGGAAGGAGGCAGGAGGCCTCAGCCCCAGTTGGCAAGGGTCCCTGAGGTCTCCATCTCCTCTTCACACCCCATTGGATGTCACAGTTATTATTTCTTTTCCACCTAGCAAAGAAGTCTGTCTGTGTTTATAGGGAGGTGGAAGGAGTGGCAAATGAATTAATGTTTGTTTTGTTGTTGTTTTTGTTTTGTGAGCTACAAGCAATGATATGCTGGAGATGGCTAGCGATAGTTCTGTGACGTCATGTGGCTAGCTTAAAATTGGTCATAGTAGAAGCATCTCTATTACAGAAATTGGTGAACTCACTCTATAATCCAGGGCCTCTTACTTATTAACTAGCAACTTTACTTTTATTTTTTACTAATGTACCTTTAATTTTACTTTTATAAATGTATTTTTGAGAGTCTACTGTTGAATATTCACCCTTGTCAACCATAGAACATAATTGTTGCACACCTACTATGTGCTAGACTCTCTAGTAAATGTCCTATAAATAGAATCACATATTATCATCACAGTTCTCTTGGAGGAGGGAACTATATTTTCCCCATTTCAATGAAGAGGAAACAGAGGATCTAGGAAACTGGGAGGCTTGCTCACTGTTAACTGTCAGCTCATGAATGCGCTGGTCCTGGAATTCATCTTGTACACTTGGTTGGGATCCTTATTTCTTGTTGCGGAGGAGTCCACTGATTCTGAAAGGACAAGTCGGTCATTCTAGTCACCATCACCCAGTACCTGTTGCTCTCTACTGCTTCTCCACCTCAAGAAAACTGCAGACCATGATGAGAAAGGGAATGGGATGCTCTCCCGATGCCTGCTAGTCTATGACCTCTAGCACGGATTTCACTGAGCACACTTTTGAATGAATTGCCTGAGCTGCCCCAATGTTCATTCAGCTCTGGTTGAGCATCAGCTCTGTGTAAACACTAGGCTGAGCATGTGTGGAGAGAATGGAGCATCTACTGTCATCCTTGGAAGGGACCCTGCATCAGAGAGATTGTTGTTTGACATGGGAAGTAGGAGAGAAGCAGAAATGCCAGAAGAACAATCCAGAATAATGTGTCAGATGCGTGGGCTGAAGGCAGTGTGGGGGAAATAACTATTCTCAGCTGAAGTAGCAGGAAGGGAGCTGGGCCGTGAAGGAGGTTTAAGATCTAGAAAGTGATGGTGAGCAGCAGGGCATTCTAGGTAGAGGCAATGCATGTTGGGTAAAAGCAGGAGTGAGAATCCACCAAGTGTTCTGGGAAAGAATCAGGTTGGACCAAAAGGAGCAAAGATATGGAAACTGTCAGACCAAGGTCTCAGTTCCTGCCCTAAGAATTAATAAACCCTATGAAATTAAACTTTTCTTATTTTGTTTTACTTCCTTTTTTTCTTTTTCTAGAAATAAATGGAAGTGCTGATATCTGCATTATGAGGGTTGTTTGGATTGGAAAAAAAGCTAATGCAATTAAAAGTGTTGGATGTAGTGCTGGACCCAAGGAGATGCCAGAGAATCTATTCAGTGCTCCTTTTCTCTCTTCCTGGGTTCAGATTAGGTGAAGACCGGAACTCACAGGGGAGCTGGGGGAAAAAACTTGAGCATGAGGTTGGACCAGGACCCTGGACAAAGAGCCTTGTATACAAGATCAAAGGTTTCTACACTTAATGACTAAGCTAATGAGAGTTTCGATCAGGAGTTGGCCATGATCATGGTGGCACATCTGGGAGATGAGTTTGTATTACTAGGCTGGAGTGAGAAGCTGTGAGCTGGACTAGGGAAGGGTTTGAGGGTATGGTCTCCAGGTACAGCCGTAATAGAAAAAGCACCTGTAGAAGAAGATTCAGCAGAGGATGATTAGCAGAATTTTGGTGCTAGTCATGGCCTGGAAGGAGGAGGAGGGTGAAGGGTGTTAAGCTTGGCCTTGCCAGATCTTGCTGCCCAGTTCTGTTGCCACTTTCTGTACCCTCCTTTTGGCTCACTTATCCTCACCTTGACCCTTCAGTATTATTGGGAAATCTAAGACCTCCCTGGAATGGCCAGAGGAACAGGCTTAGGCATAGAAAAGAAGGGCAGGTCGGTAGTGCAGGCCACCATGTTGTCCGATGTGGTAAAGGTTATAGATGCAGTGGAGCCCAAGCTGCCCTTGCAGTGCCACAGGACACCTCTATAATCCTGCGCACTGACCCACTCCACTTCTCTGGGCCTTCACAGTCATACCTGCTCAACACTCTCAGGCCATTCCTTACAGGAGGTGGGATTGGAGTGAATTAGCATCACTGCAGTGACTCCTGCAGGCCATTTGCCATTGTGTCCTGAAATTAGTTTAGAGGTACTCTTTGCCTTTGTTATATCACTAGATCCTCTTTTAGTCACTTTTCAGGTAGCAGTTGATCTAGAAACATTTTTGCCTCATGTACTTCCCTACCCCTGCCGGTAATACATTTTGCCTAGCAGACCATAGGATCCCTGGCTCTATGTCCCATGCTCTTCACCCTTTTCCTTTTGCCTGGAAAGCCTTGCTCTCCTACTTCTTCAAGTCACTGACATCTATATCTGTTTCTTAAGACTCAGTTCGGTAGTTAATCTTCTCTAAGAGACCATTGCAGATTCCTACCAAATGGATTGAGGAATAGCTAGAAATGTGCACCTGTTGATCTGGAAGAAGTAAGGACTGCTAAACCCAGAGCCTTCAGAGTCTTCTGCTAAGAGATACACTCATCATTGTGAAAGTTGATGAATTTCCAATGGAGATACTGGACACTGTGAGGCAGTGGAGCTTGGACAGGACCTTGGACAGCAGTAACACATACGGTGTGTCTGAGGAAGAGAAGGGAGTTCTGTGGTTAGGGAGGTGGGGGAAGAGGCCCAGGGACCTGGATTACCATGGTGTTCTAGGGGAACAGGCTTTGTGGGGAGGCAGCAGAGTTGGTGGAGGCAGTTGGTCTAGGGCTGATAACTGTTTCCCTCTGGGGTTTTGAGACTATGCTCCCCACCAGCACAAAAACCACTGCCATGATAGTTAGGCCTTGCTGCCAACAGGAGGATGTTCTATCCCGGGATGTCAAGGGGCATGTGAAACTAGAAAGAATGCTGGATTAAATGACAAATGAAGTCATCAGCATTCTTTGAGAGCCTGTTTTCTCTTATGGCAGGTGTAGATTACCTATAATGAGGCATGTTAAGCAGCAGCGTGGGACTTGGCTGAGTGTAGCTCCCTCTCCTTTATCCATTGAGAGAGAAATTTAGTTGCATGCTAAGGGTGTAATTTAAATTTCAAGGAGTATAAGCCAAAGTTGAAGAAGTGAGGATATATCATTATTGAGACTTCATGTGGTGAGAGGCAGGGGAAGGGAGGCAGTAGCTTACAGGGGTGGTGGTGGCAAGGTGGGAGGTAAGGAGGAAGAGATGTCCAGGGACATTTGGCTATTACAATTGTGGGTTTTGGATGAGGCAGACATGATCATGCTTTTAGATTGAGAGGAACCAGAGTTAAGAGAAAGAAGGACTGGATGCTCAAGGGACAAAGTCTGTAAGACAAGATAAAATGAGGTTAACAGTGAGATTGGGGTAGAGAAGGGAACCAGAGAATAGAGGTACAAAGACCACCTGAGGAGATGAGCCCTCTCCATGGGCCACCAGCTGCAGAAGAAGCCAAGTTTCAAGCCTGTCTTTGTATTCATCCTTTTAGAAGTCCACATTTACTATTTTTGCTCCTAGGGCTCAGAAAGGGCAGAAGGGAAGCCTAAGTTCATAACTATCTTTGAACATGTTTGAAGGAGGCTAGAGGAGAAATCAAATGACTGTGTTCTGTCCAGCCTTTGTTTGATCTTCTCCTTCAGGGCATCAACAAGAAAAGACTCTTCTCTGCTGAATCATTCCAGTTGAGATTTCCTCTCAGGGCACACTGGCAGCAGGAAGGTGGTCATTCCTCTTGGCACTCACTGGCCCCTGAGCCTCCTGCCCCACAAAAGCCTCAATTGGAAAGCTCATTAGAAATGACTCTATTCTTGCTAGGAAGCCTACCTCAGGCCTTGCCTCAGCTCTGGCCAACTTCAAGTTTGGGTGCAGGAGCAGGGTAGAGAGGCAGGAGAAATGGAATTCTTGGCCTTTGAGTGCCATGTCACTGAAGAAAGAGAGCATCCTACTTGCATATGTCCTAGTTAAATTCCTTCTGCAAATTCCAGATCTCTTGGTGTCCGAAAGGGCCCTGGCACCCTCATGCTCTGGAGCATCTTGATTTTGTATCTCAAGATACAGCTCAATCAACTCACTCCTCTAAATCTCACCCGTCTGCAAAGTGCATCATGTCCTTTACCCCATCATTGTTCACATTGTTCCTGTTTCCTGGTATATTCTTTGCAGCTTATGTACCTAAAGTAGAAAATATTCTACTTTTCATTCACAGCTCAGCTCATAAACACTAGTTCCTAGGGAAGATTCAGGGTCAGAACTAAGACTCCATTCTCTCCAGAGAAGTGACCATCCAACTAGGATTCCAGAAAAGTATTGAGTATAGAACTTTGGTGGATGAAAAGCACCTTGACTGTTGTAGGCTTATATGTTCTCAGCTCTGTTTTCTTGGGCTCTTGGAAAGAAATACAAATCCCTTCCCTGTAAGGCCTAAAAAGTTAATAGAGGTGACTATGTGAACACATCTAGCACATGGTAGGTCCTCCATTAGAATTAATGCTTCTCTGTTCTTTTCCTCTTCTTCAATTTCCAATTCTTGACACACCCAGGAACTCATTGACTTCTGACCTCACTCTCCCACCAAATACAAAATCACAAGGGTGACTCAGGCTGCACTCTCCTCCTTCTGCTTGCTGGCTACTTGGTACTGGGTATAGTGCCCAATGGGGACTCCATCTATAGCCATAACCCCTGCCCTAGTCCCACTTGACTCCTGAGATTTTGCTTTAGAAACAGATTCCAGGCTTAACACTGAAGCAATCCTGGCTACTCTGGGGGTCAGGAAGCCCTGCTATGAGATTACCAGAGGAGACCTTGTCACACAGTCAGGAAACATCAGGACAGTTTAGCATGTCCAGTGCAAATACAGGGCTAAAGAATTGGTTTCTCGAAATGAAAAGAGGATCATCAGGGTAGGGAGGAAAAAATAAGATGAGATCAGAAAAGGAGACAAACTATAGGGGACTCTCTTAACTGTAGGGAACAAACTGAGGGTTGCTGGAGGGGAGGCGGGTGGGGGATGGGGTAACTGGGTGATGGGCATTAAGGAGGCACATGATGTACTGAGCACTGGGTGTTATATGCAACTAATGAATCACTAAACTCTACCCCTGAAACAAACAAAAGATATAGAATTGGTTTCTCAGCCTGTCTAAAAGCAGCATCCATGGTGGAGCTAGGTTTTCTCCTAGGCCTTATTTATTTGATTTCTCCTCAAGCAGACAAATGATGGTTCTGATAACTCTGCCTGCCATTAACTAATGGCAAACTCAGTGACTAATTGTGTTTGAACCTGGTGAGCAAATGAAGTTAATCGTCCTTGTAGATCCTGGCTCCTGAGGACTTGGGGGAGAATGGAGATTGTCAGTGTGATGAGAGCCAACCATATGAAAATATGGAGTTTTATCAATCAAGTTGGGCCTCCAGGATTTAATGGGTGCTTATGACGTGCTCAATTCTGTGCCTCATAGCTTGGAAGTATATGCCTTTCTAGCTTCTACCTGCCTTCCTGGGGCAGGGAGAAGCTCATTGGAGTCTGCTTCTTCATTATGGTGTGTTTGACCCCATTGCTCTAGGCCTCTTGCCTTTCCTTGGGACCCCTACAAGTGGACCCCTACAAGCAGACCCCTGCAAGTTGAGGACTCTTGCACAGATGGTTTAGGCAGGTGGGTGGGGGTGGCAGTGGGAGGGTAGAGTCTCAAGAGAAGCAGAATTAGGAAAATAGAGTAAGACAGGAAGACCTTGTTAAGCAAGGGTATTCTATCAGCTGGAAACTAGCTCCAGACGGATCCCACAAGAGCTCTGATGTGAGAGTTGCCCCACAGAGCAGAGTTGGTCCTACCATCAGGCAGAGGGGCTGGCCTTTTACAGTCCCAAGTCATTCAGTTGTTGGCTATGGGCTGCCCCCTGCAGAGGAGATGGGAAAGGGGGTAATTTCTAGGGCAGGTAGCAACCCTCCAGGGAGGGCAGTGCTCCTGGCCATTAGCAGCCAACTCTCACAGGAGGATGGGTACGTCCTTGCAAAATGGGATCCTGGCAGGACACAAACTGGGTCCCCTGCGGGTCTGACTACCGTTCCTTCTCTGAGCAGAGACTCAGCATATAGCCATGTTCTTTGCTGCCATGAAAATCCTCCTGTTACAGCTGTCCCCTGTGGCACTGAACAGCCTTCTTAGTAAAAATCTCCTGGCCCCAGGCAGGCAGGAGACAGAATTTGACAGCTGCCTTTTGACCAAGCCCGGGATTCTGCACCCAGGGCCTGACCCTGGAACTTCAGTTCTCCATCGCGGCTTCCCTTACAGGTCCCAGCCCTCACAGGGTGCCTGGAACACTCACAGTGCCTCCCCGTCCACCTGACCTGGACTCCACCCCTCAGCCTCTAACTTGGCCTCATAAGTCAAGACCCTGCCCTGCTCTTGAGCACACACCTGCAGCGGACCCCTCCAATTTTGTCTGTGCTGTCAATGTCACACTTGGCTCTGCAGTGTTTTTATACAGGGGCCCTGCTGTCCAGTGAAAGGACATCATTCCTCTAATCTCTGAAGTTTGAAGCTGACTTCAGTGTGTTTATATCTTCCTCTGTTTAGAGAGATACAGCTAGAGAGAGGGATAGGGGTTCATTCTCCATCACATAAATGCATTTTACTTTACTTTATGTATTTATTTTGAATGCATTTTAATTAATTTGCTTTGTCCTTCTCTCAGACATCTCCCTTAAGGATCTTGAGCCATAGTCTGCAAGACTGGATCAGGCAGCCCTTCAAGTCACATGCATACGGTGCCATTCATCAGAGCAGCCTTGTCTCCAACAGTCAGGTCAAGCCCCCCACCACGCCCCCACCCCTAGCAGTAATTTGCCCCAGGTCAAGTTCTTTATTGTCCCCTAACCTGGGAGAAACTGGGCGAAGGGGAAGAGGCACTCATATGCCCGGCTGTTCATGCAGGGTCAGTTGCTAGCTCTACTTATCTCATCACTCTCTCTCAGCCATGTCTGTCCATGTGTGCACTGCCCCAGGGTAGACACTAACAGTAGGCTCCTTCTGGACACTCTAACAGTGTGAATAATTTCTGGAAACTTTCCCTGAGATAGGTTTCTCTTTTTTCTGGGCAATTTTCCTAAGAGGAAATGACACAAACCAGCAGCACTGAGCCTGATGGACGGTCTCTTATCTCCTCCGAAACAGCTGTAAAGCCATTGATAGAACATTGAACATGAACCCAGAAATGAGCTCTAAAACATAATTTTCAATAAACTCCAATGGAATATATCAGCAGTTAAGGCAGAATGATTCTCTACATTTTCTTCGTTCTAGGCCCAGGGTTTGTCCTATGTCTATCTCCTCCTGGGGTGAAAGACCTGGTGTGCATTGGGTTACGATTTGCACTAATGATGAACGAGCATCCTATTAACATACACTGGGTGTGTCTGTGGCAGGTAATCCATTTGTCTGTGCTCCGGGTGGATTTGTGTAGCACCTGAAAAATCTACAATGCCAACTCTTTTTTAAAAAATTATTTGTATTTTATTTTTTCAGTGTTCCAAGATTCATTGTTCATGCACCACACCCAGTGCTCCATGCAATATGTGCCCTCCTCCATATAATGCCAACTCTTAACTTCTTTTCTGTTAACTTGTGTGGCAGAAAGGACAGGTTACGGGTTTCCACAAAGTATTAGTTCTGTGATCCAGAATAACCCTTCACCTCTCCGAACTTTAATTTCCTGATCTTTCAAATCAGGATAATTAATGGTAGTTGATCTCATAGGATAGTCATTTTGATCAATCAGTGTCATCTATGTGCGGATTCCTGGAACATTATAAAATGTCACATGAGATAGAACATAAACCTTTATAATTTATCAATCTTCAAAATAGGACTTTTATAATTTTGTCTTTCCTGAGTTTTGAATTGTGCAGCAGGGTATGCTGAAGGTGTTCCCAAGTGGAGAAAGATGCAGACTTTTTCCTCTAGTTAATACAAGGGGAGAGCCCAGCAGCCCACAGCTTTGTAACTAATGAGCCAGTCATGGCACATGAGCCAGAGAAGAGGCCCAGGGAGAAGGGCGAGCTCACACTCTCGGTCTGGAAAGGTGGACGGGCAGGAGCATAGAGGAAGTCACCTCTGAGCTGGAACAGGTGTGGCCAGTAGGACACACAGAGACGCAGGAGAGAAGAGTCAGCGATTTTCAATGTGAGCTGGGTTAAAAACTGGGTCTTCCCAATGGCACCATGATTGTGAAAAGAGATGCTGTCTGGAAAGTGCTCTTTATAGTGCCTGGCCCATGTGGAGTCCTCAATAAATAGGAGGCCTCCTAACCCCCCACCAACCTTTCCCTCCGTCCTCCCTCTGCGGTGGACTTTGTGGAGCCAGAAGAGAAGATGATGTCATGGATATGGGTTATGGCCTGGAATAGCCACTGGCCATGGAAGTCAAGTCAAGCCTGGTTAGCACCTCGTGCTTGTTGAGGCCTGGACCCAGGAATCCTGTGATTAGCCCTGTGTTATCCTATGGAAATCAAGAGGATTCCTAACTCGGGTATTTTCCAAACACCTGACTTAGCAGGTACAAATCCACTGTGGTCCCTAACCTCAGTCACTTCTTTTCTCTCTGGCCTCCTGAGATCTGGACCCCTTAGACCACAGTGCACCGTCATGAGTTGGTTTCTCAACTCACAGAAAGGGTCCTGAGTAGTTGAGAACACAGTGACCCATGTGACTCCTTGATGGGCCACACTGAGTGCGAATACTGGTGACCTTCCTTTGGGAGCCTTCTCTTCCTGCATTGTGGAAGTGTGGGATAGTCTGCCTTGTAGCTGTGGCAGGTTCTGTAGCCGCCCCTCAGACATTGTACAAAGTCTCCGGAGTAGGGATTGAGAATGCTGGCGTCCTCCCCAGCCATGTGTCCTTGAAAAAGTGGCTGCTGTTTCTGGGTCTCATTTTCTTGGTCTATGCCATGAGGGGATTTTACAAAATTCCTAAAATGTCCTCCCACTCCAACAGTTTTCAAGCTTATCAACAACTCAGCTCTGACTCTGGTCTTACAAACAAGTTTCTGTAGAACTTCTCAGAATTGGCTTCTCTTGGCTCAGCACACTAAGAAAATCAGGCCTCAGTCCAGGTCAAGAACAGACACATTTTCTTGCCTCTGCTGCAGAGCTCCACATCGAGAAGACACACATCAGCCCACGCACACCTACTCAGAAGTGGCCACACACACACACCACATGCACACACATCATAACCACATACTCTGTTTCTCATACACAGAAGAGAATTTAATCTCTGTGCATTGCCTTCTTTTAGTTCCCTTTCTGCTTTTAGCTGCAAAGGGCATGGCTGGAGCTGAATTTCTCTATCTAGGATTTCTCTTGGGGCTTCTGCTTCAGAGCGCTTCCGTGTCTGATGGGCTGTGGGCTGCTTGTGTATGCCTGATACCCTCACATGGCTAATGTGCCTTATATCGTAACAATGGCATTCAAAATACACAGCAGGTTAGCCTAGGCTTTCCGTCTGGGCTTGGGGAGAACTCAGCTGGCAAGATGTATGGGATCTTTGCAGGGCTGGGCTTTGCCTGGGCATGGTGGGTCCTCTCCCACTGAGGACAGTGGCTCAGCCTGAGTTGATGGAGAGGTGAGGAGGGAGGAGGTTTCATGTCTTGCAGGGGAAGGAAGCCAAGTCACACAGCAGGGCCAGGAGCAGACTGTTGCTGACCCATCACGGGTTTATGGAGTGATGTGAACTGCAGTGGGGCAGGTTGGACTCATCTCTTCATCCACTGACAGCTCTGTTGATCACCTACTAGGTGCCAGGCACTCTGCTCAGTTTTGCGGGTCCAGTAGGGAAGCAACCAGATCTGTCAAGTATTTTCATGGAGCTTAAAACACAGAAGCATGGCTAGGAATGCAGGCTAGGGAGCCAGGCGGCCTGATCTTACATCCTGGACCCAGTGCTTAATGGATGCGTGGCTTTGGGCGACTTAACTTTCTGGGCCTCAGATTCCCCTTTTGTAAATTGGGAAAGATAATAGATCTTACCTAAAAAACTGTTCTGCAAATATTTGGAACAGTGCTCTGTACTGTCTAGTACCCTGTGCAGTGATATTCTTATCTTCTTTGTCTTTCTTCTTCTTTTTTAAAACAACAGCTTATTAGGGGAGCAATCAAGCAAATGTGAAGCATATACTATATATAAGACTTTGGTTAAAGAAGAGTGTGCTACTTATGTCGTCTGCCCCCACCTGGGGTCATAGAAGGATACCGGAGGGGTGAGGTCTGTATTAATGAGACTTACCTCTCCTCAGTCTGTCTTTTCCTCTCTGCCTCTGCTTGGTTCTCCTCTCCTTAGAGCTCAGTGAATGTTCTCTGTATCTTCCCGATCTAGGGCAGTGACATTATGAGGAGGAGAGAGATCTGAGAGAGACGGAGGAGGTTTACTTGGTCATGCCTTTTTGGATGTGACAGGTGGGAGAAAGGCTGAAGTGAGGGGGCAGGGCAGCCCAGGCTCGAGGGCCGGGGTGGGGGGCTGGAGATGCCTGGGTCTGACATGAGGTGTACAGGGGAAGACCAGGGTCAGATGGGCACAGCGAGGTCCAGTTGGGACCAGGTGTTTTGGATGCTTATGGATGCCCAACTCAGCTCAGGATAAGCTGAGGTCGCATCCCTTGTAATGTTGGGAATCAGGGGGCACAGCACAGTGGGCTGTGAAAACTGATTCACTAACCACAGTGAAATTGACCTAAATAAAACAGACAAGCACGAGCGTCTCTAAAATCATCCATCATCCCCTGATGTCTTCTGAATTAGTCCCGACTGAATCTTGTACTTCTCCACCCAAGGTGGCTGGTATCTGTCCCTCCCTAGGGACAAGGGCCTCATTGGCTGGTGAGGAAGAGTCCCAATTCTGGTGGGAGGGACAACAGCAGGTGATAGTCTTTAGAGGGAAGCTCTGACCCTATTCCAGGACTGCTTCCCCAGATAAAGCCTCTTCATTCTACCCTGGACTCCCCTGTCTCCTGTCTTACCACAGCAGTGGGGGAAGAGCGGTCTTAGCTAAACGTGGTTTTGAATTCTGGCCAAGACACTGAGTAACCATACTGGGCCTCAGTTTCTTCATCTATAGAATGGTACTACTCTATCTTTGTCAATGTTTTGTGAAAATTAATTGAGTATATAATAACTATCCCTTAAATATTAGCTACTCCCCAGGCCCTATCAGAGGACACTTACAAAAGTGATGGTCTACTTTCTTACAGTAAAGGGGGTTTTATCAGATAGTTACTCTTTGTTTAGTTTCTCTGTCCAGGCTAGGGGAGCGGTCACCAGCACCAGAGCTGTGACCTCCAGGGGTAAGCTGCGTGCACTCCTCTCCACCTTCCCCGTGTTAAAATTATGCTGATCCTGCCTGGCCACGTGCCTCCCTTCCCGAGACAGCCTGGAGATGCATATTTATGTATTTCCAGTCGTCACCCCAAGAGCTCAGATTTTCCTGTCCTTGGTGTCACTTTAATTAATACACTCCCGTGTGCTGGGTGACAAAATTAGGTTGCAGGGGTGGCAGGCGTTTATATCACGAAAGGAGAGAAAAAGGTGTTTTGTACCATTTTCCTTCTTAAGCTCCATTATTAATCTTTGCAATCAATACTCCTTTATTTTTGGCTCCAGGAGGTGGTGGGTTGGAATCAGACTGTCAAGCAATTTCAGGCCACATCTGCATAAGTAATAGAGATGGTTTGTTACTTTCAGTCTAGGTGAGAACATGTGTCCCCGGCCAGATGTGGCAGGGCTAGGCTCTGTGATTCTCATGCCAACTTTATGATATGTTTGATTTAGGTAAAGTGCCTGGAACCTGCTGGGACTAAGTTGTTATTAAACACCATCTGCAGTTTTCACTTTAATTAATATCATAAGAATTAGGATCTCATACTTTAATTACCATGGTAATCCTTTACAGTCATGGGAAGAAGGAGAGAAATGTGGCCAGAGTGGTCCTTTAGAGGCCTTTGGATCTATGCGTTGATGCCCTCTGTCCTGAGCCCCAGAGCTTAGGGTACATGCTGCAGTCTGGTCACTGCCTTGGAGTGGCCCTGGGCTGCTGAGGTTTGCTGATACGGGAAGGGAACTGGATATATGGCCCCAGTGGAGAAGGGGGCTGCCGAAATATCAGCCATATCCATTCCCATCAATGAGTATTAGTTATCGAAGAATCGCTATTATTTTACTGTATTATCCGTTATGCTGTATATGCTTTCTGCATACATGTACCTCGTATACATACACCATGTTATACAGTACGGATACGTGCTGTGAGTTGTCAGAGTGCGTGGCATGCTTTTTATTATTTGCTTTTCACTACATTGAGCTATTATTGCAGAGGAGGAAACCAAGGCAGAGAACCAGTCCACACAACTGGTATGTAGCAAAGCCTGGATTCAAATGTCTGCTTGCGTGCCTCAAAGCCAGTGCTTTCCCTGACGTACACCACTTAACAAAGTATTCATGTTGAAAGTTGAGAGGAAATTCTCCAAGTTGAGAGGGGACCTGTTGGGCCCCCCTAAGTTTCATTTTCTTTGATGCTGGTATTGCTGCCACTGCCATCTCCTCAGGGTGCCCATAGTTGTGGCTGCTCCCTCTGCTCTCAGCGGAGATGGAGCTCATCGCTTGGGTTCCCCAAGGTGGGCTAGGACTTTGAAAATGCTGCATCAGCCCACGTGGAATGAGAAAACACGAATACATTCAGACATTACAAGAGATGAAAAACTGAAAACATACACTGTGAAATCTGAGATGGAAGTCTAGCCTCAAAATCATCCTCCAGGTCCAAGGGAACAGCAGGGAACCCTGCTGCGAAATCTTTGCTCACACCCTTGTCAGCTGCGGGACTGTAGACTTGTAGACAAGTCACCTATCCCATATGCCTCGGCTTCCCCATAGGAAAATGGAGACGCTCATGCTTAGCTCTGTTGAGTTTCCTGAGGATTTGACCTGGTGTCTGACACATAGTAGATGATTCCACCTGCTGAAGGCTTTCCAAGTGCGCTCTCATACTGCCTGTGCAAGGGGCTGTGATTTTTGCCTTCCAGGGAGGAGCTCTCCACTGGCCATCGGCATATCTCTGCGTTCCTGCTCTGCTACTCGTCAAGATTGAGTGACTATTCCACATGGCTGGGTTCATCTCTAGGAGCGTGACACCAGAAATGAACTCCTCCTAGAGGGGAAACCACACTGTCTACATTCTAGGAAAGCCCAGGTCTCATCACACGTTAGTTGACACAGTTATTCATTTACTCATTTATCACACAGTTATTGGGCTGGGCCTTAGTGGGGTGGCAATACTGCAGTGATATTACCACGTAATTGACACAATGACGATGATATAAGAGTTGCCCATAGCCAGGGGTTGTGCTATCCATTTGTTAATTCACTCACTCATTCTTCTTTCACACATTCCTACAACAAAGACATCATGTATTCTTATCGTGTGCCCGGCATTGTGTTAGGCTCTAGAGAGAAAAATGTGAATGAGGAAAACATGCCATCCACCTTCGTAGAGTGGCCTTGGCCAATTCGGAGGAGCCAGCGGACCAGTGACTTGTACAGCACAGTGAGGAAAGAGCTGTGATAGAGGAAATGTTGGTGATTATTGGAGCATGCAGGAGGGGTACACATTTCCTGGAGTTGCCATAACCGAGTCCAGGTACACCTCAGACATATGGGGAGTTCAGTTCCAGACCATCACAATAAAGCAAATGTACCAATGAAGTGAATCCAATGAGTTTTAGGGGTTCCCAGTGCACATGAAATTATTTTTATACTATAGTGTATGCGATAGTATTATGCCTTAAAATACAATGTGTGTACCTTAATTTAACAATACTTTATTACTAAAAAATTTTTACCATCATCTGAGCTTTCAGTGAGTCTAAATCTTTATGCTGGTGGAGGGTCTTGCCTCCATATTGATGGCTGCCGACTGATCAGGGTGGAGGCTGCTGAAGGCTGGGGCGGCTGTGGCAATTTCTCAAAACAAGAAAACAATGAAGTGTGCTGCATCAGCTGACTCTTATGAACAATAGCTCTGTAGCATGCCATGCTATTTGATAGCATTTTATCCACACTAGAACTTATTTCAAAATCGGAGTCAGTCCTCTCAAACCCTGCTGCTGCTTTATCAACTAAGTTTGTAGAATACTCTGAATCCTTAGTTGTCATTTCAACAATCTTCTCAGCATCTTCACCAGGGGTAATTTCCATCTTAAGTAATCCCTTGGTTTTGCTCATCCATAAGAAGCAACTCCTCATCTGTTCAAGTTTTATCATGAACATTCAGCGATTTGGATACATCTCCAGACGCCATTTCTAATTCTAGTTCTCTTGCTCTTTCCACCACATCTGCACTTACTTCCTCTGTGAAGTCTTGGATCCCTCAAAGTCATCCATGAGGGATGGAATCAACTTCTTTCAAACTCTGGTTAATGTTGATATTTTGACCTCCACCCATGAATCCTGAATGCAGCTTCCTCACTTCTCCCAGCCTTCACGGAACTGAAGAGAGCTAGGGCTTCGCTCTAGATTACGCTTTGGCTTAAGGGAATGTTGTGGCTGGTTCGATCTTCTATCCAGACCACTCAGACTTTCTCCCTATCAGCAATCAGGCCGTTTCACTTCTTTTCATTTGGGTGTTCACTGGAGTAGCACTTTTAATTTCCTTTGAGAACTTTCCCTTTACCTTCATAGCTTGGCTAACTGTTCGATGCGAAAGGCCTAGCTTTTGGCTTATCTCGGCTTTCGACATGTTCTCCTCACTGGACTGAATCATTCCTAGCTTTCAATTTAAAATGAGAGACATGCGACTCTTCCTTTCATTTGGGCACATAGAGGCCATTGTAGGGTTATTAAATGGCCCAATTTCAATCTTTTTTTTTTTTAAATTAATTTTTATTAACATATAATGTATTATTTGCCCCGGGGTACATGTCTGTGAATCATCAGGCTTATACATTTCACAGCACTTAACAGCACATACCCTCCCCAATGTCCACAACACAGCCACCCTATCCCTACCCCACCCCCACCTCCCAGCCACCCTCAGTTTGTTTCGTGAGTCTAGGAGTCTCCTATGGTTTGTCTCCCTCCCCATTCCTTCCTGTTTCATTTCTCTCCCTCAACCCCCCCAAACTCTCTCCTTGCCTCTCAAATTCTTCATATCAGAGAGATCATGTGATAATTGTCTTTCTCTGACTGACTTATTTCGCTTAGCATAATACCCCCCAATTTCAATCTTGTTGTGTCTCAGGAAATAGGGAAGCCCAGGGACAAGGAGAGAGATGGGGGAATGACTGGTCAGAGGGGCAGTCAGCACACACACGTTTATTGATTACATTTGCCATCTTCTCGGGTGCGGTTGTGGCACCCGAAAACAATTATAATAGTAACATCAAAAATCACTGATCACAGATCATTGCAACAGAAATAATAATAATGACAAAGTTTGAAATGTTGCGAGAATTACCAGAACGTGACGAGACATAAAGTGAGCCAATGCTGCTGGGAAAACACTGCCCGCAGTCTGGCCTGACGCGGGGCTGCCACGAGCCTTCGGTTTATAAAACATACAGTGTCTGCAAAGGGCTTTAGCGGGAAGCACGATAAGACGAGGTATGTCCGCACTGCCCATAGGGTAAACTGGTGACTGAACAGAAATTCGTTGCCTCCCAGTTCTGGAGGCTGGCGGTCTGCGAGCGAGGTGTTGGTGGGGTTGGTTCCTTCCCAAGGCTGTGACAGAGAATCTGTGCCCGGTGCCTCTCCTGGCCTCTGGAGGGTTGCTGGAAATCTTGGGAATTTCTTGGCTGGTGGACACATTCATTACTCCGATCTCAGCTTCATTTTCATGTGGCGTTCTCCCAGGGTGCGTGACTGTCTGTGTCCAAATTTCTCTTTCCTCAGGACGCCAGTCGTTGGATTACGGCCCATTTTAATGACCTCATTTAAATTGACTACCAATCTCCAAAGAAGGTCACGGTCTGAGGTATTGGGGGTTAGGACTCTGATGTATCTATTTGGGGGGGCACAATTCAGTCCATCACAGAGAGAGTCTTAAACAGAATCCGGCAGGTAGTGATATGTAGCCCGAGACCTAGACTGGATGAGGTGATAGCTGTGTGTTTGGGAAGGAGAAGCGGTACACAGCACAGAGAGGAAGGACGAGAGAGGAGGGGAAACCCAGGGGATCGGGGAACGGTGTGGCCAGGACAGAAAGTGTGGAGGTGCTGGCTGGCTGGAGGACGAGGTAGACATGACTCCTAGAAGGCTTAGGGAGTCATGGTTAGGAGGGGCCACTTTGTTCTGAAAGAAATGGGAAGCCACAAACGTTGTCCCGACAAGCATCATGGTCAGAACTCATCATAGCCACCCACTCAGAACATTGTCATGCATGCAGCTTGGAATCACGCCTCCTACAACTCAGGGTGCAGCTCTGTCCTGGTCGACCGAGCCTGCCTATTAGACCAAACATCAGAAAAACACTGTACGTGGCTCCTTCAGGCATGGGGGGAGTGTGGCCTCTTTCCTGGAGACAGGTGCCGTGTGGAGGGGCCAGAAGGCCGCCTCTGGTTGGTGGTAGGCACCTCGGGAGGGAGGAGCCCTGGAAGAGGGATGAATAAACCTTGTACTGGGCTGGAGAGGTGGGCTCCGTTGGTCAGCCCCGCCCTTCCCACGGCACCGTCGCTGAGTCACCTGGCGCCTGAAGCCTCTCCTCCTTGCATCCGAGCCCCCTCCCACTTGGTGGTCTCCTCACATCAACCTCCCTGTGATCCCTTTACTTTGGCTTTTTCCAGCCTAGCTGGTCAAACCCATAACGGGTGTTTGCAGAAAGGCCTTTATAGAGAGCTTTAAATATCCCCTGTTCATCTGACCAGAGCTTCCAGAGTAGAAGAGAAGGTGAGGAAACATGCATGAGGCAGCAGAAGTGTGTGGTTTATACATCATTTATCCACTCAGACTTGAGTAACCACTCCGTAACCATCACAATTGACATGTGCTGGTTACGGAGTGACTCCTCCGATCTGGGCATAAACATCCAGATACAGTTCGGTCCTGGTGCTCCAGGCTCTAAATCCTGGGGAACAGGATTTCGTTCTGCCTGGCCCCGTGCCCTGTAAACGCAGCAGGAGGGAGATATTTCAGGGAGACCCAGCTATCTGAAGGGACAGAGAAAGCACGCCGACTTTGAATGACACGGTCCTTTGAGGGATCCCAGGGCAAGCTCATTTCTCTTGAAGATTGCCGGCCACTTCTTCCTAATACTCACCTGTCAAGTCTTCTTGCCGAAGGACCCTCTTGCCCTACTGAGGAAGGTGCTGGCTCTGGTCTGGGTTTATGGCTGGGTTTGGTGCATCGTCTTTCATCCCGAGGCCTTATGGGGACAATATTATGTTGCTAAGAGTCAGGGAGGCCCACAGAGACCCCCGAAGGTAGTTAATTGGCTCTGCCCTGTTGGGTGTGCTATGGCTGTGCCCTTGGCCTGACTTGGAGACAAGCTCCGGCAGCACCTGCTTCTGGGGAGGTGGCCGCAGGCCCTCCTTCGGGGCAAAGCTCCTGGTATCCAGACAAACTGAATTTTAATTGCTACAGGCCTATTCTTTGTGAGATCCTCCCCATGGTAGCTCTGAGTCCTGACAGGCACTTCAAAATGAGATTCCAGTTTTCAGAGAAAAACAGCCATGTTTCAGGGAAAACAGTCCACAGTGCTGCTTTGTGGAAGAGAGAATTCTAAATAAGATAAGGATTTAGTGCCAACCCAGGCCATAGAATCGTGAAATATCACGGCGGGAAGCTCTGAGAGCTCATCTTGGCCCGGGATTTCAATCACAAATGTTTACACAGCAAGGCAAGGATGTCAGTGTGGGCTTGAGACCAAGGAGAAGCTGGGGTTTGTGGTGACCCAGAGGTCGCACGCTCCTATTAAAAGCATTCGAATTCAAAGCAAACAAACCCTAGCCAGCCAGATCAGCCGTTTCTGGACCTGTCATAAAGACTGGCATTTCATAACCATAATACAGCACTCATGTCTCATTGAATAATTGGGATCATGGATGTGACCACATAGGAAACGTCTCCCGTGGGCCAGCACTGTTCTCAGTGCATTGCCTGAATGCATTCAATCTGTGAACATCCCTGTTGCATAAAGAAGGAAACTGATGTATAGAGAGGTTGAATTTGGCACAGGCCACGAGGCTAGCAAGTGGTAGGGTGAAATTCACAACCACAGCCTGTCTCTGATGTCAGAGTTCTGGACCCCAGGGCTGCATGGCTATGGGTGCCCCTCAGAGCCAGACCTCCAGTCTGGTAGCCCCAAACTGGACCGTGTTTCTCCTGCTTCTCAAGAGTGTAACAAGCCAGGGTCTAGCTGGGCTTTGCAGCCCTAGTGGAGTGGGTTACGTGCCCGGCTCTGGTGCTGGCTGACTGTAGGGTCCTGGGTGAGTTGGTGTGAGTCTCTAACTCTTGGGTGGGTTAGTTCACCTCTCAGGGTCCTGAGAATGAGGACTATGATATCTTGTTCCAGGGCTGTCGGGAGGATCCAATAAAGAGGGAAGAGCGTAAGGGCATGGTCTGGATGCCCTCTCAATGCCATTGTCTTTCTCTTTGTTCTCTGGGCTGTGGAAGCCACAGCATACTTTCCCCACAACTACTCCTTGGTGGTTTATTTAGTGTTCTGCAGCTGAGTGTGTTGTTCCCATCAGACAGCTTACTGCTGGACACAGGCAGAGCTGTCCCGAGTGTCCTGCCCAAACCCTAAGAAGTTAATGGGATGGATAATTATCTTAAGCAAAAAGCAGGATCATGCTCCATTCTGCCAGCATCCAGCTGCTGCTCCGTAGGCCCTGTTTCTCTGATCAAGGCGCCCACGGCTCCCAGGGGTGCCCGCCAGAGAGAGTGCCAGCCTGAGGCTCGTGGGGCTCCTGGGGAGGTGTGGCTGGCTCCTGGCATTGCTAATGGCACTTGAAGAGCCTTCTGTCCAAGAGAAAACTAGCTGGGATGGAATGGTCTGTGGTGCGGACAGCATCCTTGGTTGGAGCTGGTACAAGAAGCTCTCTCAGGCATCTTCGAGATGCAGGCCCGAGAAGCTCAACGTCAAGCAGACCCGCACACTCAACCTTAGGCCCCGGCACAGCCTCGCCCTAAAAACCTCATCATTTCGGGGCACCTGAGTGGCTCAGCGGGTTAAGCCTCTGCCTTCGGCTCAGGTCATGATCTCAGGGTCCTGGGATCGAGCCCCACATCGGGCTCTCTGCTCAGCAGGGAGCCTGCTTCCCCCTCTCTCTGCCTGCCTCTCTGCCTACTTGTGATCTCTCTCTCTCTCTTTCTCTGTCAAACAAATAAAATCTTTAAAACAAAACAAAACAAAAAAGACCTCATCATTTCCTCGTGTACCAGGTGGGATAAATAATTCATCACGAAGGTTGATTCTACAGATGAAACGAGCTGACCCTTCTACGGCACTTGGCACGGAGTGGGCCCCTGCCATCCCAGCCCCTAAACAAGCCTCATCAATAATGGAGCATACCTTCCTCCTTGAAGCTCCCTTCCCTAACCTTTCCATCAGTCTGCATCCTTGTTAACGTGACTTTTCTGCACACTGACTTGGAATGGCCAGCGTCTTGTAGCTTCACACACTACAAATTGCAGTCAGCTTTGTGCTGTGCAGTAACAGACTCACATGTGCCAGTGTTTTCTTCCCCGCTTTTCACGCGGGAAGGGCCTGGGTCTCTGCTTCCTTGTCCTATGAGTGTGGCCTCCCCAGGCCCATCAACAAAGTCGGAGCAGATGTCTTGTGTGCTGTGATCCCTGCTGGGAGCCCCAGCATTGTGTGGTTTCCCTGTCACACAGATATGCCTCCCACGGGGTCACCATGCCACCACCGAGGAAGCCCTCGCTGCTCCTTTCCTTTAAAATCTGTCATAAGGCACAACATCCCATTATCTGAGCGTCCCCAGCCCTCCGGTGGTTCCCCCTTCTGTCTACCCTATCTTCTTCCTGCCCTGGGGTCCTCCCACGCATGCTCATACATGCACACGCCTAGGCCTTACACACGTGTGCACAAGCATGCGTACACACACACACACACACACACACACACACATGCACAAAGGTTCACCACGACTCCTCAGCCCTGCCTTCTGGAACACATGTGAAAGCTTTCTGCTCTAATTTCCCGGTCCCCCCGTGTACAGAATATGCCCACTTGCTCTTCTCACACATTCTCGGGTGCTGGAATCATCTGGGGGGACGTCAGCATTTTGTCTCCCGTCATTTTTAAACTCCTATCCCATGACACCATTCTCAGTATTTTATAAGTAATTATGCCCTCAGTCCGATCCCACCATTTCTGCTCCCTTGTAGTAAACTATTAGTAGTTCCCAGAGGTTTCACTCTCTCCCAAGATCCATGGTTTGAAAATACGGTCACCTTTGCCCAGAACATCTTTCATTCCTCTCCTCTATGTATCAGTTTCCATTTTCTTCTGAAGTGGACACTTAGCCTCACCTTTCCCACTGACCCTCCCTCCTTGTCCCCACCCTCTCCTCTGTCTCTCCTCTGCTGAGCTGCGGTCGGTTCAACAGTGTGTTCCAGTAACTCTGAGCTTCCTTTAGACGATGGGTTTTGCATGATATTTCTGAGTGTCTGTTTGCTTGTTAATCCTTCGCACTTGGCTGTGGGCTGTTTGACGTCACTGCAGAGTGACAATCAAGTGTATGGGTTTGGGAACAAGCAGCGCTGAGTGGAAAGACAGCTCTTCGATTTGCTGCTTCTCTAGCCTTCTGTAAGTTACTTAATCTCCCCGAGCCTTGATTTCCTTATCTCTAAAATGGGGGGGGAGATAAGAACTTTAGGTAAGAGTATGGCCAAGGTTAATGAAGCAACACAAATGAAGTATTAGCACTTCCTTAGACACTTACAGGTGTCTGTAAGGCAGCATGATTCCAGCTTTCTTCTGGCATATCAAGTGAGTGACTTCTTGGGAAGCTGACATAATTAAGGGGCTCAGACAGACATCTAGAAAGGAGAAGAGGGAGGGAAGGACAGTGAAAACAAAAGCCGGCAGGGAGAGAAGAGACTCAGACTTTTTCTCTGGGGCAAAGGGGGGACACAGGCTGTGCCAGGAGGCAACGAAGACACCTTCACATCCTCCCAAAAGGTTGCTGCTCTGATTTGCTTTTCTGTCACATTTATGACAGCCTCGTAATGGATTAAGAGCCCCAGCCCTGATGTATTAAAGGTTAATGGTGCATCCTGCTTTTGTATTGATTTGTGGCAGCAAATATTTGCAGGTGTTGAGAGCTGGGCATCCGCCATATTCTTGGCATGGAGGTGCTGCTGGCTGGTGGGGCTATTTTGTGCTCCCACTGAGCGCGAGGGGCATGAGGGCTGGGGAACCAGACAGCTGCTGCTTGGAGGGTTCAGGCCCAGAGGATTCTCTCAGCTATTGCTGACTTCCGTTAGATCCATAAAGAAACTGGATCTTGAAGCTTCAGTGCTTTGAGGAGGAAGCCTGGGGAGCACCCAACCCCATCCCTAAGTTCCTTGGTGGTTGGTGCCTGGGCTGGCTCTGAGCACATGGCTGTGTGCTGTGTGTCCTGGCTGAGAGCTACAGATCTTCTGTTCAAGCTCTCACACTGTCATTATGGAGGCTTCTCTGCAGATGACTGACCCACACTTGTCCTGAAAGGAGACTGGTCAACTCAAGGCAAATACCTTTCCAACACGATATCCAACCTAGACATTGGGAAAGTGAGAAAAAAAGCCAATTCATTAATATATTATTCATGCACATAATAACCCATGTTTTATTCAAGTATCTACTATGTGCCAAGCACTGTTGTAAGTAAGGAGGCAAATTATCCCAGCTTGTGCAGAACTTTCCTGGTTTTAGCCCTGAAAGTCCTATGTCCCAGGAAATCTCTCTACCCTGTGCAAGCCGGGATGATCGGTCATAGGTTATTGGTACTCGTGATGTAGCAATAAGCCAAATGACCACATCCCATTCGAGGGGGGAACTGACATTAAAGAGACTGTGATATATTTCTTTGCTTTTATGATATAATTTAAGAAGGGTGGTATTTTATATAGGGTTGTCAGCAAAAGCCTCACAAAAAGGTGACATTTGATCAGAGACCTAAGACAGCTGAGGAAGTGAGCCAATTAAAGATGTGAGGGAAGAGGATATCAGGCAGAGGGGAAAACAGCTCCAGGAATCCTGAAGTGGGAAGGCAGAGATGGCCAATGTGGTGGGAGTAGAGGTGTTGGGTTCTGATCGTGTGGGACTCTTCAGACCAGGTGAGGGTTTTGGATGTTTCTTGGACAGACAGGAAGCAGCTGGAGGATTTTGGAGAAAGATGGAGCATGATTTGACTTAGACTTTGAAAGGATCATTCCGCCTGTTCCCCTGAGAAATAGGGTTTAAAGTGAAAGGTAGAGGTAGGGAGGCCATTAGGGAGGCGGTCTCAGTATCCAAGTAAGACACAGAGTGGTACATAATGAAGGTGATGAGAAGCAGTCTGCTTCTGGAGCTCTCTCCATGGTAGGAGAGAGCAAATATGCAGAGGTAGTATGTCAGATATAAGGAAGAGAGGAATCAACAGTGATTCCAAGGCTTTTGTCCACAGCATCTCAAAAAAATAGAGTAGTGTTTGAGACGCACAAAGGTGAGGAAAAAGAGGTTTGGTGATGGGTTCTGGTACTCACAACTCAAGAGCTTGGGTTTGAATGTGGTCTGTCTAGGGACTAATTAGCTGTCCAAATGGAGACATCAGGAGTGGGGAGTTGCCTAGAATCGATTGGGTGGGTCAGGACTGGGGTGGTCCATTGGAGGCACCAGTGTATGAATGTATTTACAGCCAATTGACTTGACCAGATCATGGTAAGAGAAGAGAGGGAATCTGTGGGCTGAATCTGGGACACCCCAAGATTCAGAGTCTGGGAAGAGAAGAGGTAGGAAGGAGAGGGATAAGGAAGCACCTGCAAGGTTAGAGAACTAAGAGAGAGTGATATCCCAGAAGCCAAGTGAGGAAAGGCCTTCAAGAAAGACAGGGTGCTCAAGTTTGTCAAATTCCACTGGTTGGGGCAGAGTGTGGAGTGGGAATTGGCCACTGTATTTGGGAGATCATTAATGACTTTGACAAAAACAGCTTCAGTTCAGTGTGGGGATAAAAACTTGATGAAGGTAGGGTCATGAGGAATGGGGATGGAAGAACTGGGGAGTGGTTGGAGGAGGGTCTTTTCCCCCCAAGGGGAAATCTTAAAGAATCTTAAAGAATGAGGATTTTTCCCCCCAAGATAGAATATGTATATATTTTCATGCTGATGGAAATGATCTGTAGAGGGAAGCAACTTCATGACATAGGAGACAGAGGTGACAATGAGGAGAGCAGTGTATCTGAGAAGGCAGTGAAGTCTGGGCTCCAGGAGACAGAATGAGACATCAGTAGGAGCAATGGCAGACCACCATTTGAAAAGTAGGGCCAGCAGGTGTTTTTGGGAAAGGAAGCTCTTTACAGAGAGGCAAAGTTCTCTACCGATTGCTTCTACTGTCTAAAGAAATGGGAAGCAGGGTCACTGTCTGAGAGTCATTGAAGAGAGTGGGAGGATGAATCAAGGAGGGGAGTTGGGAAGCATGAGGCAACTTGAGGCTCCACCTGAAGTTAGTGGTTGTGATTCTAAAGGTAGACCCATCACCGTACTGGTCTCCAACCTGGATTTTTCCTCCCACCATATTTGCTCTAAACATAGAGTTGTTTTAAATTAGAGTTGATTCTTTCAGAAAACACAAAGCCCACACCTACTGTCCTACAGACCCCTTGTGCAGTGACAGAGATCCAGACCCGTACGGAGTCCAGCCCTGAGGGAAGGGAGACAGATGTGTCAATGGTCACATGAAGCCCCCGGGGTGGAAGTTAGGATTGGCTATACTGGGAACACAAAGACAGGGCCTGGATCCCGGGGACTGGGAGATCTGCTCTTCATACTGGAGATGTCAGCTGATGTGATCCTGGAGGGCAGGCAGGTTTTAGTCCTGTGCAGAAGGCAGGACACAGCATGGTGGACAGATAGTAAGCCTGAGGGAAGGCTTGGAGGCCTGAGAAGAGACTGGAGGAGATGAATCTGGAATGCAGGAGGCTTCTCGAATGAGCGTCCTTCCTCTGCTGATGGTATTAGAGGTCCCTGGTTTTGCCTTAGTGGAGGATGTGGCCATTCAGCCTCTGACCCATGCCAGGACTTTGACTTGGGACCTGGCCCAGCATCATCTGATCCAGCCCCCTCCCTAGGACCTGTTCCTGAACCCTGCCTACTTCTAGGGTCTAGGCTGAGTTGGGCAATCAGAAACAAATGACCACATATGCCTACCTTTCAGAAACTTCAGGCACCAGGCCTGGGCTCAGTCCAGGCAGAACATGCACCAGTGAGGGAAACTCCAGCCTACCTGGGTGAGGGAGCCTTACCCCAGTCCGAAGGCCCTGGATGCCCAGGATGGCTCAAGCCCTTCTGAATTAGGCTGGACATTTTCGTCTTGTTCTGGGGCCTGAAGATTGAACTATCACAGCTCCTCGGAGCCTGGTCCTCCTAGCCAGCAGCGCAGGTGTTTGATGGAGTTAGGAGGGGAGCCTCTCCCCTCCTTGTGGATCGTGGCTGCACTGGGCACCTGGCAGAGGGTTGGACATGGAGAACACAGAGACCACACGTGTGGTCACA
>CM053617.1:34335441-34353477 GCA_028646535.1 Procyon lotor | reverse complement strand
GGCTTCCCCGGCAGGCCCTGGGGAGTGTTGAGGGGGCTGTCCCAGGGAGGAGAGGCTCACACACTTGGAACTCGCCTGCTTCTGCCCCTTGGAAAGTATGGTGTATCCGGGCATCAGCGAGGGCGCCCTCCGAGTGCTGGAGAAGCACCTGCCCTCAGTGTCAAGTCCAGTGGCTAAAACACCCCCCTACACACACTTGATCTAATCACTTCCTCCATTGTTCTCTAACGTCCTTTCTCTGCTTTATTCATCTTCCTAGCTCTTTTGATCACAGGCTGTGTGGCATCGGAGATCTGCCCGCTATGCCCCCAAGGGCCACATGAGCAGCCCGCAGGCGAGGACTGTTTTTCTTTTCTGAAACATTTTCAAAGTGGTCTAAAAAAACCAAAAGCACAAAACCCAGGGGTATGCGACAGAGTGGTAGGTGGCCCTTACTGCCCACATCTGCACACTTTGTCCCTTTCCAGAAAGCTTGCTGATCCTGGCATTCCATGATTATTTGTGTTTTTGTTGCTGTGGTTCGTATGTTTGTCTCTGTCCCTCTACCCTACCAGGTCAATGCCACGAGAGCAGGAACTTTGCGCCCTTCCTGCTTTATCCCTAGAGCAGTGCTTGACACGAGCAGATGCTTAGAAAATGTGTTTTGGGACAAACGAATGAAAGAACGAAGGCACCTGTGGAGCCTTTCAGAATCTGAGGTTGAGCGGCATCTCGGACTGTCTCAGCTTTCACCCGAGGTCCTAGCCACCTTGAAGAAGCCGGGTCTGGGGGAGGAGAGAACCGGAAATGTGGCAAAGCCCCGGGTAGGGGAACACTACGTGCAAGAAGAATCAGAGAGACTGGAGGCACAATGGGGAGCACTGGGGAAGAAACCGAGGAAGGGCCAGGAAATAGACAGGGAGCCGGGAGCACAGATGCTGGAAGGTCCCAGAAGCAGCCTGCGGAAACCCAGCCAGGCAATCCCGAATGAGTCGTGCAGCATCATCTCCTGGAGAGCCAGGTGGGAGTGCTAGAAAAGAGAAGCTCCTGGGACCCTAATCAAGGCATCTGTGGGCTGTAGTTCAGATAGCTTCAGATTATGGGGATGGGTATCCCCACCCTGCTGGGCCTCTTGGGTCATTTCACTACTTTCTCTTTTTTTTTTTTAAGGGACAGTAATAGGGCTTCAGGATTTAGATTGATCAAGCCCGTGATTATGGCCACCCCACAGTTGTTAAAATCTGTTTTACATACGCTGTATATTGATTCTGCCCCTGTTACGAGTGTATTTATCTCTATTGCCAATGTAAATAGTTCTGGAACATGCAAAGATGTATTTATAAATTCTGTATTATTGATTTTTCTCATCCTGCAAACACATTTATCTCTTTGTTAATGAAAACGTATCTAGGAAATAGTAAGACTGATTTATGGAGAAAGGTATGGAGCGGGAGGGAGGTGGTGCCGAGCTGGGTAGGCTGTCCTTGGCCACAGTCAAAGGAGACATCATGGGACTTCCAAGGTGCATGTGTAATTGGAGGAAGCTGCTCTCAGAGGCAAAGGATGTTTGGGAAGTCCTTTTGCAAGGCAGTCTGATATGTTGGAGTCGGCTCTGCTTTCAGTTAGGAGAGACCCCCTAGATGAGCCATCCAGGCCAGGAGATAGAGAGGAGCATCTCTTCTTGGTCTCAAACCCAGTTTCAGCAGGGCACAACTGAGTGAAAGATATTGTGTCAGCAGTAAGCTTGGAGGAAAGGCTAAGCTTTGCCATCGGAGAATTCCAACACGAAATGTTGTCAAAAGGTGAAAAAGCAAGGGGATAGACAGCAGACTACAGGGACGCAGGGTAAGCTGCAGAGTGCGTATTCTTGCAAAGTGACACTTCATTAGTGAAGGCAGACTCATACAGGGCAGCCTAGGGAAGATGCTTTTACAGACTTCCTTCCCTAATACAGACAATGGGGTTATTAAAACATTGTACGGCGGCAGATGGTAGCTCCTTTTGCGGTGAGCATAGCCTCCTGTATAGACTTGTCGAATCACAGTGTCATACACCTGAAACCAATGTAACAATGTGTGTCAACTGTACTTCGGTAAAAATAAATACATAAAGACATCCTTCTCTGGAAGCTTCCGCGACCCAGGCACTCACTGCTTTCCCAGGAAGACCTCTGCCAGGCAGTTACCATCACGGTTCACAAAAACAAGGGTCCATATGGCCTGCCAGTGGTGTGTTGGTGTGCCCGTGCTCGGTCTGCGCTCAGACTTCCTCAGGTTGTCACTGTAGGCATCCCAGTACCTAAAACATGTACTGTTCACAGGGCGACCCATTGCACTCTGATGAGAGGCATTCTGATGAAGAGGCATTTGCATGTACCTTAGCAACAATATGGAAACAAGAAACGGGCTTCCTACTGGGGACGCATTTGGGCAGATGCCAAGACAGGCTTCAATCTCATGAGCTTAGAAAAGTCTGGGGAAGCTGCCCGTCCTTGGTTGCTTCTATCCAAGCATGGCCATCACCACCCTATCCCTGATGACTCTTACACTGTTCTCTTCCTCAACCATTTGAACTACTTATTGGCAGCCTAACAGAAGGGCTAGCATCTTTAAACATTTCCTATGTGCCAGATATACGTCTGTAATCCTTAATCTTCACCACACCTGTGAGAAAGTTCTAAGTTAAGAAAACTAGGGCCTCAGTCAGTGATTCTGAAACCTGCGTGTGCTTCATGATCCCCTGGAGGGCTGTGAAAGCACAGATTGCTGAGTGATACCCCAAAGTTTCTGGTTCAATAGTTCTGGGGTGGGCCCAAGAATCTGCATTTCTTCGAGGGTCCCGGGGGATGCTGATACTGTGACTCTAAAGGCCATACTTTGAGAACTACTGGTCTACCTCGAACTGCTAAGGTATTCACAGGCGGGATTCACACTGGCCTCTGTATGATTGGAAAACCTCCATGGTTGTAGCCAACATGAAGTGCCCCGTAGTGTGTGCCCAGAGGGACCAGCAGTGCCTTCTCGGGTAATGTCTTGCTGGAACACCTTCCCCATTGGTTCTCCATCAAGCCCCCTCCACACAGCCTTCACAGCTCCACTCAACATTTCTTCTTTAGCTCTGGCCCCAGCTCGCTGCTCCTCCCCTGGGCCTTCAGGATTCCTCAGGCAGAGCTCTGCTTCAGTTTGCTCACGTTGTTTAGTTACTCTTGGTTTACTTCTCTGACCATCCTCCCACCCCTCACTGTGAACCCCACGAGGATGCCCACCACTCACTCCTTGCTGTCTGTGCCACTGTGCCTTACCAAGTGGCTGCTCAGTAGCTGTCGATGTCCATGTCACTCACTGGTTGAATGACCTCAACCAGGGGCAGCAGGCATGATTGAGGTTTATAGAGATACCACCTGTGACGGACAGATCTGCATCTCTCTGTGGTGGGGGTTCATGGATGCTTTCTAGCAGTCGTTGCTGAAGAGACTAATTAGAGAAACATGCTAAATTAAGTGTGCTGGTCTACCTTCTCCAAGTCAAGCATCCCTGGCTTGTTCAGACCGGTGTCCTATCTGATAGGTGCGTCTGTCTTCCCCTGTCTGCTAGTGTTGGCTTGGAGCCTGGCTGGCTGACCACTCCTCGTCTCCTTTATTCCTCCCCCGGTGTCCCTTCCAAAACTGTACCCTCTGATGAGAGAATGAGTGCCACAAGGAGGTGATGGCTTTGACATAGGAATAGTTGGGTCCTCCTGCCTGAACCTCTAAGTCCTTTGATGGCGTTATCTACTCTGAAATATGATGACGGTACCTACTGTGTGCTGGGCACGTTAGTGAGCTTGCAAGCTTTCCTTGAAAGAGGATGTGTGCATCTGAGATGGGAGAGATCCGTCTGCAATGACTCGTGGCTTTGCGAGCTGATATATGGAGGCCGTGGAGCTGAACCATGAGGCGGGCACAGCGAACGGAGGTGGTGTTTGGGGGCGGGAGCAATGAGGTCTGCGGGGACAGACATGGACATAGAGCCGTAAACATTCGAGCTGCCTACTTGTCATCCAGGGATGCTCCCTGAGCCTCTGGCCAGTGGCACAGTCATGAATAACTACTGGGAGAGAGGAAATCTCCATTTCAAACGTGGGCATGGAACAGGAGCACTGAGCTCCTTGGCAGTTATGCATTCAAGCCAGACTCATGGAAACTGCAGTAATTTAGAGCAGTTCAGTATTTAGACTCGACTGTGTAATTCATCCTGATGTTTCCCATTCATCAAAGCCTCGTGTTTGTTTGTATTACCATGAGAAAAATAAAAAACGTGGGGAAAAAAGATCCCCCCGCCTTTCATTACAGGCAAATTACGACAGAGTTACAACCCTTGGGGCCCTTCAAGCAAAGGAACATCTTGCTTCAATTAGAAATAAATAATGAACAATAATTAGAAAGATTTCTTCATCGAATTTGTTATTTTATGTTTCCTTTCATCTGTAATGTATTGAAACAAATACTGAGCTCTGTTTCTGGGCCATGTAGCAGGGCCTAAAGGAACTCGACGGAGTGTCTCTCCAAAGCAGGAGGAAGCGGCCATCACTGGTTCCTCCGTGAGCGTGCTGTGAAGACTGCTGTCAGCCCTGGGTCCAGTGCCGCCATGCAAACCGGAGGTGACCTTGGCTCCGGCCCTCCGACTTCTTACAGTCTGCTGTGCAGAATAATTGCTGCTGGTTACTGGCCCCTGAGTTTGTTCAGCAGCTCAATACCCTCCCCTTAGTTAGTCATAATGGTAGCCCCCACCACAGGCTCTGCCGCTCACCCTAAGAGATTCGGAAACTGAGGCACAGAGAGTTTAGCTAACCTGCCAGTCCTGCAGTGTCAGCGATGGGGGAGCTGCGACGTAAGGCGGGTGGCTGGGCTCCAGAGATGCGGCTTCCTCTCGCTCTGGTATGCTGTGCTCTGAAATCATGGTGCTATTATGCTACCATGGAAACCACGCAGGGTGTAGAGGTGGCACGGGGCCGAAGGGGATGGCTGTGGCCTCGCACGGGGAAGGGAGGCACCCGGCTCTTCCGAGTGTTTGCAGAAGAACGTCAAAGTAGATAAGTAAGATAAAGGGGTTCCAGGCAGAGGAAGCACCATGGCCTGGTGCCATAGATGGGGGCTGTGTGGGATTTCTCATTTCAGCCTTGGCTTTGGGGCTGTGTGGAGACAGGAGCAGCAGCTGGAGATGAGACCAGAAGATGGAAGGTTCTATAGATCAGGTTGAGATGATTGGATCTCCTGGAAAGGTGACTCAGGGGGAGGTGGGGATGCTGATCCTGATTGGTACAAAGGAGAAAGAGATTTCTGGAAGAGAAATAAAGAGTGATCAAGTTGGAGCCTGGAAAGAGAGAGAGCCTGGCTCAGCACCAAGCATTTTGGGATTTTCGTTCTTTTTGCCATTTGATTGTGTATGTGACCTCCTCTCAGCACACTGGACCAGGTGGTGCCCGCTTAAGGCAAGAACTAGGGACACTAGTCAGACTCCTTCCCGGTGTGACTAGTGCCCCTACCCCAAGGAAGACTCTCATTCTGCACCCCCAGATCAGACATCTGCTGGGGAGCCTTCTGGATGCACGTGGCCTGAGCTACCTCCTTCTCCTTTGTGTAAAATCAACTCTGGGCTCTCAGAAGTGCCTTATCTTTACCCACCATCTTTTAATAATGGCCAACGCCTAAAAATCAAGACATTTCATTTAAAAACACAGATTTCTTTTTTTACTGGAAGACATACTGAGGGGAGGTGCTCAGAATGCAACAATTGGGTGGAACTCTAGAAGAGCCACGAGCCCTGGAGGGGACCTGCCTCTTCATGGGCATAAGCTGAGTGCTTGTTTCTGCCCACGCCAGTTTTAAGTGGCAGGGACTAGTCATCCTCCTCAAGCTTGCCAACATGTGCTTCCTTCCAGTGCTATAGGCGTTGGAGTTGGAGACCTTTAGTGTCCAACCGCCCATGTTGCCCTCTTATACTGGTCTCGTCTGTATGTGTCTATGGCTAGACTATTAGCTCGCTGAGGGCAGGAATGCTGTCTTACTCATCCTTTTGTCCCTTGAGCTCAGCATAGGACCTGGTTTTAGGTGTTCGGTAACCTTATTGAATTAATCTACACTGGGGAAGCATACCCGTGATAGGATCAGGCCCTGGCAAGTCACACTCTGGACCGAGGAACTGGAGCTACTCGGGGTTTGGAGTGCAGATTGTGGAGAGTGGGCCACAGCGGGGCTTGGTCCTTAGGAGAACCTTGTGGCCCATCTATACCCCTGCAGTGGCATCAGGTACCCATGCTTCACTGCCTTTTTGCATTTTCAGGACATTCCAGGACCTCTCCAAACAAGTTGATATGTCTTACGGCACCGTCCGGGACTCTGCTGTGTATGAGTACTTCCGAGCCAAGGGCACCAACCCCCTGGAACAAGACAGCACGTTTGCTGAGCTCTGGCGGACCATCAGCAAGAATGGAGGGGCCGACAATTGTGTGTCCAGTCCTTCGGAAGGCATCAGGAAGGTAGGTGGGAGCTGGCCACCTGGCTGTGTGTGTGCTGTGACCAACTGTGGGCACTGTCACCTCCAACGTGGAAGACACCTTCCCAGAGCATCTTCTTTGAGCCACCCTGTCACCTGCAGGACGACTCATCCTCAGCCGGTGGGATAGAAATTTCTCACAGGCCTGTGAGTGTCCATGGGAGTTGTACAGGTTCGTTAGGTAAGATGCCCATTCTTAGCAGCAGAAGCAGAGGGCTGCTCATTAGGTATCTTCTGAGTTTCCAAAGGGCCAGTGAAGAGCAGGCAGGTTAAGCCTGAGTCATGGACCTCCCTCCCCGTGGGCTCGTAGGATGGTGGCCCAGAGGGACCTGCCCATCCCAAGTGAGAACACCCAGCCAAAGCCGAAGCAGAGGAGTCAGGTGAGAGGTAGAGGGACTGGGGGGACCAGGTTGAGGAGAAGGTGGGCACACAGTTGGCCACTAGGGGTTAGAATGGGGAAGAACACACATAAGGCGTGGAAGGCCCAGAGCAAGGGCTGGCCAGTTGACCCGGCATATCTGTGAGACTGTGCTTCAGAAGAGAGGTGTGCTTGGGGGATGGTGGTAGGGGCAGCAACCCAGGACGGAGTGTACAGTGCGGGAACCGGAGAGAGCGCAGGGTGAGAGGAAGCCGGGGCCAGGAAGAAGGAGGAGGCAGAAAAGCCATCACATACTTCAGCAGCTGGTTACACTTTGCTCATTTATTTCATTGAGTTGCCGACAGTGACCTGAATTAATCACCACTATCCCATTATACAGATGAGGATCAGAGACATGGGCTCACGCTCCTAGTTAGGGTCTGACGCCTGGGGTTCCAGGTGTGTTTGGCATTTATCCACGGTGTGCTTGCAGAGCCCTTAAAGGAGGAGGAAGATGATGGGATGAAGGCAGGTGTCATAGCTGTGTCCCTCAGGTCCCCAGTGAACGGTGTGAGAAGGATGTGCTCCTGGGGCAAGGACTGTTATCTCTGAGCAGACAGGCCGTCCAGCCTGCCTCGGCATCTCCTCGCTCCCCTTCCATTCTCATGGAGCAGTCGGCTCGGGATGGCTTCTCCTTGTTCAGCCACACCGAGCGGCAGAAAGCGTGTGGGCTCAGAAGCCTGACACACTTAGGTGTGAATCCCAGCTCCACGTTTACCAGCTATGTACACTTGAGCACCACTCTTCCCATCTGGAATCTCTCAGAGTTGAGAGAACACCCTTTGGGGGTCTCCTTAGAAACTTAAAACCCTCAGAAGTACACGTTATGGTCAATACCATAACCAAGTGATAACAAAAATAACAGAATGCAGTATAAATGCGTTATTCCCGTGCTGACAAGATTTATTAAAATCTCTTTGTTTTTTTGTGAATTGCACCGGATGGCGCTCAAACCTCGAGCTTCTAGGTCTTCTTCTATTCCTGACAGTGAATCTTTGGGGCTGTAGGTGATAATGAATACAGAGTTGACTTGGGCTCTTTATGAACATAAGGCCTGGGCCAAATGGCCTTTGAGTTTCCACTCTCTGCTTTCTTTGTCGCTCGTAGAGAGCCAGTACTTCCATCAGCTTGTGAATCTTGTGAAGATACAGTGCAACGGTGCTACGAAAGTACTTACAATAAAGGAAAAGGTGGCTACTTTTGACTTTATTAAACTTCTGTTCATTGTAAGACAGTTTAAAAGATTTTATTTATTTGTTTGACAGAGAGAAAGAGAGATCACAAGTAGGCAGAGAGGCAGGCAGAGAGAGAGGGGGAAGCAGACTCCCTGCTGAGCAGAGATCCCAATGGGGGGCTCGATCCCAGGACCCTGAGATCATGACCCGAGCTGAAGGCAGAGGCTTTAACCCACTGAGCCACCCAGGCGCCCCGTAAGACAGTTTAAAGAAAAAAAAAAAAAAAAAAGACAAAGCACACACTGGGAAGGGATATTTACAGTGCATCATAACCAAGATAGGATTAATATCAAGATGATAGGAAGAATTTTTATAAGTCAATAAGAAAAATTCAAACAATTTGACAGAAAAATGAGTAAAAGACTTGCACAGGCCTTTCACAGAAGAGGCAATGTGTATGACCAGGGTATCATAGGAAGAGATGTTCAAAATCATTGGTGATCTAGGATATGCAAATCAAGACCATAAAGGTATATCATTTTACACCAATTAGACTGGCATAAAATGAGAGGTGGTGGAGAGGACGTAAGTAACAGGTGGTTAATTGCCGGTGGGAGTGTACCCAGTGCAACTACTTTGGAAATGAGTACGCTATTCTCTTACAAAATGAAACATTCATATACCCTGTGACCCAGTGATGCCACTCCTGTGTATCTACCCAAAGGAAACTCCTGCATGCACTTCAGAAGGGAGAAAGGTCAGGGTAGTATTGCTTATAAAGTCAGAACCCTGGAAACAATCCAAATGAGCTTTAACAAGGTGAAAAAAATATGACCTGCAATGAAATGAATGGCCTACAGCTTCATGTAATAGCACGAATGAATCTTAGCAGAATAACATTGAATCCGAAAAAGCATTAAAGGCAATTTTATATGGGTCAAATAATAGAAAACAACATACAACTTAATACCCATTTAAAATGTGTGAAACACATGCATGCCCACAGCCAAAGGAAGGATGAAACACAAAATTCATGATAGTGGTTAATGCAGTTGGGAGAGGCAGAGCAACAGGGAGGAGAGAAGCAAACGGTTGAATGTAAGTCAAGGTCAGTGTTAGCTTTAGATTCACAAGATTTAAATTTTTTTTCATTTCTCATGATAATAAATAACTAATGAGTTAATTAAAAAGAGGGTCATTCTTGGACAAAAGGATGGGTGTCCCGAACCCAGAGTTGTGATTAATCCCACTTTGTGTACCTACCTGCTCTTCCAAACAAGTAGGTACTGACCAAGCCCCAGGCAGAGTCTGGCTGCCTCAGATGCCAGGCCCTTTTGTCCTTACAAGCTCCCGTGTGCCTGCCTTGTCTTGCCCCTGATGTACCGTAAGAAAACAGATACCACCACAAACGGTACCACCAGATACCATCCATGGGTGAAACAGATATTCATCCACAGATAAACCTAGAGATGGATCCTCGGAGAAATAGCTCCTCGTCATCCTCCTTAGCCCTCTTCTGTTGCTGGCACATTAGAAATCATTCACCCTCTGGTGATATTTAGGGTCTTAACTCATGATGAAAACAATGTAAAAAAAAGGTTAAGTAGTGGAAAATGCAAAGAAAGGAGTCCTTAGAAATGCGTAAAGCTTCTAGAATCTAATCTTTTTTTCGGTACATAGGATGTGTTACTTTTATGACACCTTCATTTTATAAACCCCAAACCAGCTTTGGGGTCACAAATCTCCCTCTTGCATTTAGATCTCTAAGAAAAAAACCGACTGCCGGCACTAGACAAATGTTAAGGGTTTTATAACTACTGTCATAAAAGCGAGTTTATGGTATTGTCAGAAAATGGAGTGTGCTGCATTTTTTTAGTGGAAGGAGAGCTCAGATTTACTCTCAGATCCTCCTCGTGTGCCTGGGGAGGGGGGTGGTGGTGGCAAGAACTGCACCTAAGTGCTTAAGCAGTGCAGGCAGCTCGGCAAAGGTGAGGAGGGGGCGCCCCCAAGGGGCGTTGCTGGAAACTTCCTTAGCAAGGGGAGGATGACCTCACTTCTAATTTCCAGTTATTCTTTGGTGACTCTGGCTCCATTTCTGGAGAATGCTTGGTAGTGGAGCGATGTCTAATTGGTCCTGAAGTCAAGGAGCTTGGTGGAGAGGGTAACCTCAGAGAGCTGCTGTTATTTTTTCCTTGGGAGTGCTGCAGCTTTTAATGACTTGAAACCAATTTAGGTGGGAAATTGCTTAGCAAGAGGTGATTACTTTTCTACAGTCTCAGAACCCGGGAAAGGGATTATGTCATGGTTGTCCCACCTCTGTGACCCACGCCTTCATGCTTGTGGCCCCTGAGACAAGGAGCGGGCAGCCCTTTCTGGGCCCTGGTGAGGAGAACAGGAAGGAATTTGTAAGGGGAAGGAAGTTTTATTTATTTATTAAAAGCCCACAGCATCCAGTTTTTACAACGGACCTGCCTGGCACCCAGTAAGTCTCAGTAAATACTGGGTTGTCCCTGAATGAGTCATCTGTTTGCTGTCTGACTGAGCAGAGACACAAATCTGAGATGTAGTTGGTGCCATCGGTTAGCAGGTTACCTTCCATGGATTCCTTGATGGGAGGGGTAAGGGAAGTAACTCTGGGGTCCCTTGCAGACTTGTCTCTTCATAGCCTTCTCTCGGGAAAGAAACCATGCTGGTCCTCAGAAAGAGGAAAGATGCTGCCTTCCTTTCTCTCAGTCACCTGCTCCTGTCAGCCATGAGGAAAGAGTGGACTAAGTATCAGCAAACTACCAGCCATGTGCTAAATTTGGCCCATGGCCTGTTTCTGTAAATAAAGTTTTATTGGGACACAGACACACACTTTCATCTATATACTGTCTATGGTGTCTTTCCAACTACTTCAGCGGAGTTGAGTAGTTGTACCAGAGACCGTATCTTCTCCAGAGCCTAAATTATATATTACATGGGCCTTTTAGAACAAGTTTGAGGATCCCGGGTCTAGAGCAATGGATGGGCCAGGGATCCTGCCCCTAGGTCCATATCATCTAAAAGCACATACACCTACCCACTTGCTGTTGCCTGTCTCTGTGTCACCCAAGAGTGCATAAGCACATCGAGTAAGGAGTCCATCCTTTAGGTCTGCATCATCTAACAGCCCATAGGCACATGCAGTAACACATCACCTAGCTCTAGGCCACTGAGTTGCACGTTGGCATATCTAGTAGTGTATCATCTTAGCTCTATACCATCCAGTAGCTTACAGGCTCTGCCTACCCACTGTCCTTTCTTGTCCTATTCAGGTCTAACTCTAGTGGCCCAGAACTTCTCCTTCACTACGCCAGGACCCAGCTCTGCTCCTGGCCTGGCCTGGTCTCCCCCTGAAATCTGCTGAGCAGTCTCTGTGTTCTAGGCGCTGTGCCAAATGATCTACATATATTGTTCTTTTCATCCTAAACAAAAGTACTTGATTATCATTATCTACATCGTGTAGAAATGGGGCCTGAGTCTCAGAGAAATCAAGTGGCTTGCTCAAGGTCACACGGACCTGAGTAAGTCATGGCACAGTCCAAGCCGAGGCTCATTCCCACCTTGCCTCTTTCACGGGGTAACACTCCCATTTCTGTGCCTCACAGTGCCTCTGCCCCTTGCATACTCTTTTTTTACTTCCCTTCCTCTTTTACACCGGAGTAATGAGACACATACCTGAGCCCCATTTTTAAAAGTCTTACCTGCCCTTCCATGCCCTAGCAAAGGTTTCTTAAATCTCATTTTATTTTTTGATGTCTAAGCTACTGAAAATATCAATTAAAGAAATTTCGAGATGCAGAACTGGGCTAGCAAGTGGCTCAGATTTCTATCATAATAACTTTGTCACATGGAATCAGACTTCAGTGTTGGTGGTGGAAATGTTTTTCTTGAGTTTGATCAACACTATCAAGTAATATCCAGTGTAACCAATTTTGGTACAGTGCCAGGGCTGACTTGGCCTGCCAATTTATTAAGCCTTTCCATAAATCAGACCTAATATTTAATAACATTGTCAAATAGAATACAATGTTAATAGTTCAAATGTCAATCTTCACAGCTCGTTGAGCTCTTTGAATACATAGACAAGTAGCTTGTTTTAGACTTTGTGGCTAGAAACAGTATTTTTCAGAGGAAAGTAGCTTTTGAGTCCAGCAGTCCTAACAGAAGGTGGTTTTTTTCCACTCCGTAAATATCGCTGAGGTCATAAAGTGTGAATGCAAATGCAGGAAGAAAACAGGCCCACAAATCTTATTTATTTCCACACTGATCTAACACTTGCCCTGGACCAGATTGGGTATCACCCATCAACCCCTGCGTTTTGTCCCTTCCCTTGCTCTCTGCTCTATGGCAAGGGCTGCTACCATTGCATACACCCTCTGCTGAATGCCAGAGACTGTACTGTGTGGCAGAGAAGGATAGGGCCAGGGACCATACCCTGAGGCAGGTAGGTCCTTCTCGGGGTCCCCAGAAGGACTGCGGCCTGCCATGGGAGGACAAGGAACTTTGGTCCCTCACAATCATCTTCATTTGGAAGGAGCATGGTGAGGAAGCATCCTGGTTTCATGGCCTGCTGAGAGTTCCTGCTGAGGAGGGGGAAGAAGCTTCTATGGGATGGTACTCCCTTGCATTTGGGGGATGCTAGGTGCAATGATCAGGAAGATTTGGTGAAGCTGATCAAAGGGACTGTTGCTGTGGGTCTGGCCCCCTGGAAAAGAGACTGGTACAAACTAGGCAGCCCTGTTGAGAGGAAAGGAGCAACGTTTTCTTAAAAGCAGTCACGGGCCTTATAGGCCTGCTTCAAGACATTTATTTTGTTCTTTCTCTGCTTCTGACCAATGCAGACCAAGGATTCCGTACGCCTCCTTCCTTCTGAGATACTCATGTTGGATAACTATTCATCTCTATATCTTTTCTACTTGCTCAAAAGCACTGTATCCATTTTTCAAGTTGAATAGTCTCTTCTCTTTATTTGTTCATTTTTCACTTACTCATCCATTCAAGAAATGTAGTTTGAATAGCTTCTACCTGAGAGTTTGGAGATGTGAATTTAAGTCTCTCTTTTGACTTGATTTAATCTATGGCTTGTCTTTGGTCAAGTGAATTCACCTCTCTGAGCTATCTGTGAATCTGAGAAGGGCCTTCCCAGATTAGTTGTGAGCTTACCAATACATTAAGCAGAAAGTGCCCAGTATGGTAACATGAGGTTGTCTTTTGGTAGACATCAGCAAACTGCCTAAGCACCTACTATTTGTTAGGAAATGAAGATAACAAAAATATAAAGACAAATATAAAGACAAATAGCACATAATCCTTTCATGAAATGTAATTGACATAAAATGAAATGCACAAAGACTTAATGAAACATTAAGTCTTTGTTTCATGGGTTTAGAGAATTATCTATAACTGTGTAATCAATACCCAAAACAAGCTATAGAAGCTGTTCATCATTTTGGAAAGTTTTCTCATGTCACTTTCTGGATACTTCTCCCTGCCCCCAGAAGCAACCACTTGCAACCTTCTAGTAATACAGATTAAATTTACCTGTGCTTGTAATTCATATAAGTGGAATAATATAAAATGTGTATATTTGTGTTCAGTTTCTTTCACCCAGTGAAACACCAATGAGATTTAAGTTGTGGGTATCAGTACTTCTTTTTCTTTCTTCCTTTTAGTAGTATTCCATTGTATGAATAAACCTCAGTGTCTTTATCCATTTACCAGCTGACACATTCAGCTGTTGCCATTTTGGGACTAATAGGAGTAAGACTGTATAATCAATTTTATACAAAATATTTTGTGGAGATATGTTTACGCTTTTCTTTACCAAATGCAGAAGAGTGGAATTCCTGGGTCATGGGGTAGATGTGTTTTTACCTCTATAAGGAATTGCCCAAGCACCTCCAACTCGATTTTATACTCTCACTAGTAATACCTGACTTACATACTTTAAAGCTCCAGTTGCTGAACATCCTAACCAATGTTTAGTGTTGTAGTGTTTTTGACTGTAGACAATGTAGTGGATGTGAAGGATGGTTCTCGGTAGTTTCGCCACAGACATCTTGCTGCAAGCATTTTCATTGCAAACATTTTCACCACATAACTAATTGGCCGTCAAGCAATTTTGCCATAAAAGATACAATAACTGGTTGACAGTCTGGTTTCATTCTCCATTGAAAAATTTTCCTTCTTTATATTATATAAATCTTAGCTAGCCCTCATAATGGTCTATATAAATCTCAGCTAGCTCTCATAATGGTCTATACAGTAACATGTAGAGATGATGGTCTTAAAATAGTGGATGATGACAAATCCGTATGTTGACTTGATAGAAAATACAGTGATAAAACTTACTGGAAGTGTGAAATAAGGGAGTGTAAAGCCAGATTGCACTCTAGACTACACTAGAAAATGATGACAGATCAGTTACAATGATCACAAAGCTCAGTTACAAGTGCATTACAGCCTTAGCATTTCTTCCACATTTTCCATAGAACTTTGGAGCATCTGTCAGTGGACGTGTGACGCTCTGCCAAGAAGGAGCAATAGCGTAGAAGGCTCTCATCATGCAATACAAAGCTCAGTTACAAGTATGTTTCCTAGTATTTGGAAAACTGGTATCTGTCTTAATGAAGGAAGAAATTAATTTTATTCATTTTTTCATGTTTCATTATGTCCTTTTTAATGTCCCTCTTTTCTTTTTCATTATTTTATCTTTTACAGCAAAATTGCCTTATGGCCAATTAGTTATGCAGTGGAAATGCTTTCAGCAAAGATGTCTGTGGCAAAGATAGTTATGGCAAAAATGCAGACATGGTGAAGGATATCCTGGTTTTTAATTGGCACTCTTTTGGTGGCTAATGATGGCTAGCACTCTTTCATGTGCTTGTTGGCCATCTGCATAGCCTCTCTCTCTCTCTCTCTTTTTTTTTTAACTTAAATTCAATTAGCTAACATATAGTACATCATTAATTTCACATAGCCTCTTTCGAGAACTGTGCGCTCAAGTCCTTTGTTAATTTTTACTGGGCACTGCAGCTTTTCATTATAGATTCAGATGAGTTTTCAATATATTCTAGATATAAGTCCCTGTTCAAATATAAGTACTGCAGTTATAATTTCCAGTCTGTAACTTGCTCATCCATTTTCTTAATGGTGTTTTTTAAAGAGTAGAATTTTTAGATTTTGATAAAACCTCATGTATCAAGGGTTTTTTTCTTTTATGGTTTCCATGCTATTTGTGTCCTGTCTAAAAAAGTTTCCTACCTTAGAGTTGCACATTTTTTTTCTAGAAGGTTTTACCTTTATGTCATCTACTTATGTTTACATTTATGTTGTGTATCAAATTAGTTCTTGTGTATGGAATAAAGAAGTGGTCCAAGTTCTCTTTCTCCCCCCATATATATATCCAATGGATCTAGCACCATTTATTAAAAAAAATAAAAAATAAAAACATGCTTACTTAACAAAGAGAATAGATGTGTTGATTGAAAATTAACTGGCTATATATTTATTGCCTATTTCTGGATTCTTTATTCTGTTCCATTGATCTATAAACCTATTCTTTTGCCAATATAAAAGTGTCTTGATCACTGCAGCTTTATAATAATTCTAATAGTTCCTTAAAAAAGGTGGTATAAGTTCTCCAACTTTGTTTTTCTCTTACAAGAGTATTGGGGCAATTCTAGATCATTTTTGTTTCCATTTGAATCTTAGAATGATCTTGTAAATTTCATAAAAAATGCTTGAGATTTCGATAGCTATTACACTGAATCTATACATCACTTGAGGGAAAATTGATATCTTCACAATAGTGAGTCTTCTAATCCACAGACATAGTTTTTCCTTTCAAAACACCAACTTTTGACTTTATTGCTTTTTCTCTGTTATAGTTTATTGATTTCAGATTTTTTTGTTAAATTTTCTCCTATTGCTCACTTTGGTTTTAATTTGCTCTTACTTCTTCTTGCTTCTAAATGTTGAAACTTAGACCATTGGATTTTACTCTTTCCGGACCCAAGCATTTAAAGCTATAAATTTGCTTCTGTGCACTGTTTTAGCTGCATCCCATGGATTTTTATGTGTTGTATTTTCATTATCATTAAGCTCAAGACTTACATAAAGTGTCAGACTTAGTCTTTTTCTTTAGTGTCCCTGTTGAGTTCTGGAGGACAGCAAATGGCTGTGATTTTTGGGACAGAGAGTGGGTATTTGTTCTGTTTAGTGAAGTTGAGGAAAGCTTCCTAAATACTTCTGTCACGCATGCACATTTACAATCCAAACGCCTCAATTCCTTTTCAGTTTTGAGGATACAAGGGTGAGAAGGTGAGGGAAAACTGGCAAGTAGGAAATCAAATACAGAGAAAAATAAAAGAAACCAGGGAGGCAAAAAAGGCAGTTGAATGGCATGCATGCAAACAAAACCCATTTTTATTTCTCTTGAATGTATAGTTTGCTAGTAGGAGAGTGGAGGCAGGCTTTCCCTGCTGAACAGTTGCTGTCTACAGAACCCCTCCCCGGGGGCTTAGGCTTAATTCTAAGTGACTCAGCCATGTAATATACCTTCCCCTTCTTCATTCACATGCTTTAACTCTGTGGCCCAACCCAGCTCCAAGTGCTTTAAGGTTAACATCCCCCAATCTATGCCAATGTTTAAAGTAATAAGAGCCTTTAAGAGGAAATCTTAGGTTATACATTTATATTTTAAATGTAATATATCACCATTAAGAAAAGGTCAAAATAGTGATAAAAAATAAGCAGAAAAGAACCAGCCAAACTTTCTTTTCATCACCTAAATAAGGCTCCAGGGATTCTTGTGTATATTTCTGTCTAGTCTTTTTTGAATCTCTACAAAGATTTGATAGAATTACGATGTTATAGAAAAGATATTTTATCCTGTGTTTTTCTGATACTATTATAAAACTGCATAAAAATTATTTTAGTGGCTAATTAATATTTCATCCGATGGATGTAAAATAATTTACTTAAACATTTTCTTCGGAATTGTCATTTGGACCATTTCTAAGTTTTCTCACATATATAATTTTATTTATTTACTTTTTTGTTTGTTTTATTAAGGATTTTATTTATTTATTTGACAGAGAGACACAGCAAGAGAGGGTAACACAAGCAGGGAGAGGGGGAGAAGGAGAAGCAGGCCTCCCGCTGCGGGACTAGATCCCAGGACTTAGGATTTTTGTTTCCTTTCTTACTTTATCCATGGCTTTCCTTCCTTCCACTGGGGCCTAGGGACAATGTTTAATAATAATGGGAGATTAATAATCTCCTATTAATAATCAGGAGATTAATATAACATGATGGCTACCATTAGAGGGACCTGGGATGGCTCAGGTGCGGTGTCAAGCTTCTCCCGTGCTTTAGCTCAGGTATGTTTTAATGCAACCTGTTTATTAAGAAGAAAACTGAAGTTCGGGGAGGACAAGGGACTTCCTGCAGATCAATCTTGAAGTCAGTTTGGGACCTGGGGCTTGAGCTCAGTATTTTTCTCACTCCAGCACCTGGGTCATTATTTGTGGCATGTTGCAGAAGTGAAGGGAGAGGCATGATCAGAGTAAAACTTTGGCTCCTGCCTTCCTTCCACTCATCTGGAAGCTGGAGTACTTCCTTTCCCTCTCCCTGTCTTTATACATCCCCATCTACCTGCTGCTTGGAGCATCATACCCTTTCTTGGTTGGCCAGGCTGATTCCTAGTTATTTCTCCAGCCTTAGCAGAAGCATTCTCTCTTCCGGAAGCCCCCACTCCCCCCCCCCCCCCCCCGCCCTCCCCCCCCCCCCCCCCCCCCCCCCCCCCCCCCCCCCCCCCCCCCCCCGGGCAGGGCAAGACGCTCCCTTGTCTCCCTGTGTATCCTAGGGTATGGCTTCATCAGATGCCACCTCATCCTTAGTGCCC
>CM053617.1:34272821-34335341 GCA_028646535.1 Procyon lotor | reverse complement strand
CAAACAAAATAAATGCTCAATGAGTACCAAACGAGAATGTGCAGAAATGTAGGCACGTGCATCTTTCTTCAACACAGATGAGCAAGATTGCTGGTACCCAATTGCAGAGAAGGCAAGAAGGGGTGAGGAAGAAGCAGGGAGGGCAGGGGGGAGGCTTAGTCAGTCTCCTGGAGCAGGTTCCTTAACAATTGAGTAAGTTGGCCCCTTCATAACGCCCTGCTGCTTAATTCTGTTTGATGATGATTGGTTTGGGATAATACAGTCCAAAGATCAAGGAAAGTCCCCACTGTGCCTCTCTTATTAAATTACTTTGCTTTGGGTTTTGAGCATTGCCAAGCAAATCTCGTTATGAATTCTTCAATTACTTTCTTTTGCGATTTTAATAATTTGGTAGGGTAAGCTCTGGAATCAAACCAATATCTGTGCCATCATGCTAACTTTGATTCTTTTCAAACTCTTCATTAGAGGGGTGGAAGGATATTCACTCCCCTTAAATCTGATTTTATTTTTACAGATTTGCTCTGCCCCATAATTTGCTTTGTACCCAGGTCTGATATGCTTCACCTTAGTGCTGGCTGTAAATGTGGGCTGATTCCATTCTGTTTGTTCCACTGAGCATTATTGCTTTGGATTTTATGATTTAAGTTTTTACATTTTGAATTGAATTGCTTTGTTATTTGATTATATTAAAATCAAGAAGCGATTGCTGATAAAAACAATTTTGATTTATTGCGTCAGCCAGATTGTTGGCAATTTTTGTTTAGCTTATTTTTATTTCCATTTTGTTGGTGTAATGTTGTTTGTGCAGAAACAAAAAGGGAGGAAGGGAGGAAAGAAAATAGCATTCATAAAGAAATTACTCTGTGTGGCATGGTGCTTCTGTACTTTATCTTCACCATTGAAGTCATTTTGTGATATTTCCATTTTGCAAACGAGGAATGCAAAAACACAAAAAGGTTGAACAATTTGTCCAATGATTATCGGACTCTTTCTCTGCCTTCCATGTGTACATAATTATTCCTGGTATTATTGCCATCCCCATCATTGTCATTATCAATAATATAAAACCTATTTGAAGGACTCCTGGGTGGCTCGGTGGGTTAAGCGTCTGCCTTCGGCTCAGGTCGTGATCCTACGGTCCTGGGATCGAGTCCTTGCTCAGCAGAGGAGCCTGCTTCTCCCTCTCCCTGTTGCTCCTGCTGCTTCTGTGCTCACTCACTCTCTGACAGATAAATAAATAAAAACTTTAAGAAAAAAAAAAACCCTATTTGAGTAGAAGTAGCGATTTCCACTGGGATGTATAGCTCTAATGAAGAGTCTCTTTACCTTCCAATGTAGAGATATTAAGATAGGCTTTGAACCAGACATTTTAAAATTTTAGTATGTGTTTATGTATGTGTGTCACACACACACACACACACACACACACACAGAAATAGAGACAGAGAGAGCAATGAGGGGTAGATGAGGTTAAATCAGAAATAGTAATAAGGAGAATAAAAACTCTGAAGATCATGCCTTCCAAGGAACAGATAAAGGAACCAGCCAGAAATGGTGTGGAGGCTGGTAAAGAGAATTCTGAGCAGTGAAATTTGGTATCTCTAGTATTCCAGAACCTTTGTCTGGAAGAGATCTCAGACACATTCTGTACGGCCCAGATCTCAGACCTCAGCTTAGTTACACGGGAAGTGATGAGAAGCGGTCTCTGTGCTTTCTAGTAAGGGTTCAGCATCCCTGGGTGATGTGATGGGCTCGTATTAGGCAGTGCCCCTGCCGGACCCCTCTGGTGGTGAATCTTTCTGATTCTTTGACTTTACAAAGCCATACGTCCTGCCAGGTAGAGCTCAGAGTTTGTTCTGTGAGGGGATGGGAGTCCATTTCAATCTCTTTGGTCAGAATGTGACCTCTTTTGTAGCTCCTCAAAGTGCTTTCAGGCTATTGTGTGAGCTTTTTCTCTCAGGGCTGACATTTCAGCAAAGGCCATAAAGATATACCTCAGCCGCAAATGGGGTTGGAGAATGAGACTCTTCAACATAAAACCCACAGAGATGGCCTCCCAATACTTTAAGGGGTTGTCTTTAATATTAATTATGATCACACACAATTTTACTGCCTCTCTCTCCTTCAGGCACAGTCCGAGTGGCCAGTTCCCAATACCTTTTATGGCAAAAGAAACAGTGAGGGGAAGTGGCTTGCTGATGGCAAAGCCACCTGGCCTCAGGGGGGTAGTTTCATGGGTCTCGTTTGAACTTTGTCTCAATGAAGTCAAATGCTCAGTTAAAGCAGCGTATGTGCAGTGAGTAGAGTGAGGGATCTGAGTTAACAAGAGCTGGGTTTGGTTCTTGCATCCCTCTGATGCTAGAGGCGAGACCTTGGTAAGTTAACTAACTCCCGAACAAAGTTATCTCCTCTGAAAACCAGGCATAATAATCCTGGGTCTTCTTGCAGTTACCACAAAGTTTAGAGGTGATGTGAAGCGATGGGTGTGATGCCTGATAGAGTGTATTTTAACAACATAGTTCTCAAAGTGTGCTTGTTGCACCAGCAACGCCAGCGCTGTCCAGAACATGTTAGAAGTGAAATTCTTGAGCCCAACTTAGACCTAACAAATCAGACTCTGAGGGCGGGGAGCAGGGTGGAGATTAGTAATCTGTATGTGAGCATACCCCCCGGGAGATTCTTATGCCCTCTGAAGTCTGAGAACATGCATTTGAACAAATGTTCATTGTTATGATCGTTGTTTTATTAGTATTAAAATTGGATTTATTCCTGAATCTTAGAAAGTGGACTCTTAGTCAGAGGCCCAAGGGTGGCCTTTGATGCTGTCCACGAAGGTCAGCTTCTGGAAGAGTGAACAGGGCTGGAGAGGTGAAAACCTGGTAGGGGGGTACGGGATATATCCTACCCAGCTTGCTTTGATTCGAGACCCCAGGCTTCCCAGATCCTAGCATTCACACGATCAGTTCTTCACTAATCACTTCATGCATATTTATTCTGCACCAGCTGTATACCAGACATCATGCAAGGGCAGCAAACAGGACACACATGGCCATGGGACTTACCTTCCTCCGTGTGTGTGTGTGTGTGTGTGTGTGCACGCACGCACGCACGTGCACTTGTACACGCAGGGAGTATCTGCATCGTCCTAGCCCTGTGCTTGTCCCTGGGATGTTTAACCACACGCTTGTCCTCTGTGCTGCCTGAATTCATGTATTCTTGAGTCTCTCGGATGACATTTTTCATTCTGTATTCTTTTCTTTGTAATCTATTTTGTATCTAAGCAAACCATTTTACTCTTTCTTTTAGATCATTCTTAATCTTTCTTATGGAAAAACTCTGATTAGATTGTTGTTTGTCATGGTCCTTGGACAATTTAAAGTTTTGACAAATCATTGAAAATCAATGTGTCCCTTTGCCCTGCTGGGAAGGTTGTTTATGAAGCCCCTGGTTTTGCTGATGGTGTGCGGTTTTAGACTTTGAGGAAGGAGCCATTGATCCTTCTAAGTTAGGACTTTTCTTTTTCCCTTTGTACCGAACCAGCTCCTTCTCCCTTGGAGATGTGAGAAACCTTCTCCCACTAGGACAATACTTGATTCACTAAATAAGACTGTTTCTCCCAGAGTATTAGAGGCCCAGAAAGGGAACACAGCCATAAAGCTTCCGTAGGGGCAGGTGCTGGGGGGGGGGGGGACATCATTAACAAAAGCTTGGCTAGAATCTAGCAGCAAAAGAGAAAAAAAATCAGTATGATGATAGAGACAGCCACTTAGGCAGCTCTGTGTGGCTCTTCGGGGCTACTGAGGTTGGACTTCTGATGTGGGAGAGTAGAAGACCATTTGCAGTCAAGAAGACCTGGGGAGACATTCAGTTTCTGCCAGTAGCTGATTCTGTGGTCTTGGGCATGGTCCTTTTTGAGCCTCAATCCTCTTGGGAAGTGGACAGTTTGTGCTGTGAAGTTTATCCTGAACTTTCTCAGAAGAGGATGGTTGGGAAAGCACCAAGTAGAGGGCCTTGCAGGAAGGAGGTGTAAAGTGTAACTTATCTTTAGTGTTTGTTTTCAATAGTTTTACTCTCTCAACTCTGTAACTTCCGCTCCTGTTTAGTGCCCCAACCTGAGACCCTAGAGCCATAATACTCTCCTCTTTGTAAACCGGCTCTCAAGAGAAGATCAGAAATTAATTGACACAGAGGTCTGTATCATGGGATCTCTCAGCTTTAGCACACATCAGCACCACCTGGAGAGATTATTAGATGGTTGGGCTCTACTCCTGAAGTCTCTTACTCAGTGGGTCTGGTATGGAACCTGAGAATTTATATTTCTTCTTAAGTTCTCCAGTGATGCTGATGTTGCAGGTCCAGGGAACACACTTTGAGAACCACTGGTTCTATGTATTCACTGGTCTATACCATAGACTTTGAGGATGTTTAAGCTGGAGAAGACCTTAAGGATGATCTTGGCTCATCTTTCATTTTTTACAAATCAGTAGTGAGTTGGTAGCTGGGCCAAGACTGTGACCCAGGCTTCTAATTTACCAGACTGATGTCTGAGGACAATCTCAAGTGTTATTTCCCCCAAGGCATTTATATTTTAATGAGGGTCCAAACTCTAAGCTATAAGGATGATGCTGGTGATGATTATCGTGATCAGGAGGACAGTGCCTAATTGTTTGAATTCCTTCCGTGCATCAGACGTCTTCCATGCTGTCTGCTCCTGTGATGAGCCTGTGAGGTGGGCTCGCTGTTCCTGCCTTGTGGATGAGGTCATGCAGGCTTAGAGTTTCGGGTGGCTGGCCAAGGACACTAGGGGAAGGCCTGGTCTGTCTGTGTCCAGACCCTTGCTCTCACTGACATGACATGCCTTGCTCCGTGTGAAATGGAGTGGAAGATTCTATAAAGGAAGTTAAGGAATCAAAGAGAAGATAATGTAAGAGTAAAGGACCTTGGTGGCCTGAGGAATTATGTGCCATTCATTCTCTGGACCCCTTGCCGCGCTCCTCCCAATTGACTATGTTACTCTAGGGTACAGGAATACAGGGGTGGGACAGACAGTCATTGCAGACATCTTGCAGGCCTAATGCAGGGCCATCAGGGGCCACTTTATGCTGCTGTGGCCTCAGGACATTTCCCTTATCCCTGTCCTCTCATTCAGGTAATGGGCAACCTCACTGGGGGCCGCCATGACAGACCTGCAGCATTGCCCTCTTACCTGCACTCCTGTCCACACACACACACACAGGACATCCCTGTACCAGATGGCCTTGTCGCCTCTTCTGTTGTGTTATCTCATCATCTAGCTCCATCCCATTCACACTAGTCTGAAGCCAGGAGCCACATTGACTGTGTGCCCCATGGACACTTCAGAAGAGCAGGCATAGTGCTAATTGTGGGAATATTCAGTTGCCGTCTCCCCTCCCATGAGCCTTCCTGCTTTGCCTGCTTTTGGTCTTCCAGGGGCTGATCCAGGCGAATGGTCGTGATCTCTCATTCCTTGGGTGGCATGTTTCCTTCCAGCCTCCTGAGGTTGGCTTGTGAACACAAGGGGTCACAAGGGTCCTCCTGATTGTCTGCCCTACATTTGTATGTCATTCGGGACAACCTATCCGTTGTTCTGACCAGGAGAGACAAGCTCCTTACTGGCTGACGGTCTGCTGTGGTGGTCACACACACACACACACACACACACACACACTGACACACACATTCTCGTGTGCACACACACACATATCCCACACGCTCCCACAGAGCACATGGATGACTTGGTCAAGGTGGAGGAATGACTGCCAAGGGGGCGGGGAAGAAGGATGTTTCCCTAAGAGCTGACAGATTGGTCTCCCGAATCAGGCTGAGGACCGCAGAAAGGAGGAGATGGAGCTGCACTGAGCCCTCACTATTGGCGGACATGGTGTATGGTGTCCTGTAATGTCACACTCACAGCAGTCCTCTAGGAAGCAATTATTGGTCCCCAACATTGCGGGTTCACTGAAGAGCGGGGGTGTGGCCCTGGGTTTGTCTGTGTCTACTCTACTCTATTCTTTTCACTACACTGTGCTCAAGGACGGAAGCCAAATTGCTAAACTCTCCCCCTTGGACAGCTACAGTCACAGAAGGGATGCTTGCTGAGCTGCAGAAAACAGGCAACACACAGATCGAAAGAAACCACCAGAAGTCACCTGTGATGGCTTCACCCCAGATGACCATTGTTGGAATTTGGTGCTTGGTTTTGATTCTTCATAAACGTAAAAACATTATTTTTATGTAATGATTTAAAAAGGAAACCACAATGCAGATACTCTAGTGTAACAGATTCTTTTTCACTACACAGCATAATACTGGTTGGCATTTATTTCGTTTCTCCTATATGCCAGGTAAGGCCCTAAGCGTGTCACATTTATTGAGGGGTTTAATCCTCATCAGAATTCTGTGAGGTATGGACCATTTTGCATCCAGGAGAGCCAAGGCCCAGAGATGTTAAGCAACTTGGCTACACTCACACAGCCAGCAAGCAGTGGAGCTGGGATTCACATTGATACAGTTGGAGTTGAAAACCCAGGCTGGCCTTTGTTTACCACTTACCATTTCCCTTAGCAACCAATGCTCTCTTAAGACTCCATTGTAACGGTGATGTAATATTCCATCATTTGATACTATCATTTGCCCAGTTGATTCTCAGGTGTTGAACATTTAGGTTGTTTCCAATGCTCACTAGTTTAAACAGTGTGACTCTGAAAATCTTTGTACAAACAGCTTTCCGGAAACTGAATAATTCCTTAGGATGAATCCCTGGGGGCACAATTGCTGTGTTTGCACATTTTAAAAGCATTTGAATCTCCCCACCAAACTGCCATTCCAGAAACATCATGCCAGCCCACATTCCTACCAGCAGACTGTGAAATTGTCCTTTTCTGCACAGATGGTCTGGGTTTTCACTGTGCACCTTGTGAGCTGGTACAGTGCATAATACAGGTGTCCCTGTAGCTGGGGTCCAGGCTGTGTGTGGCAGGGCATTGCCAGGTGGTGAATGAGACCATGGAAGCTAAGACTCTGGACTCTTGAGAGCCCAGGCTTCTTTGGAGCCAGAGCCACAAGGACCTCCCCTGGACCTGACTCTGCCATTCATAATCTGGATTTGTTAGGAGCAAGTCACTTCCTTTCTCTGAGTCTCAGTTTCTCTGTCTGTAGAAAGGGCTTAATGTTTGGCCCTTCACACTTACACCAGGAATGGAAAAGGAATTGGGTTTCTGTCGGTCCCGGCCCCCAGCAGGGCCTCTCCCCTCCCCTGTCCCTGGCACTGCAGACACCAGACACCTGATTTCCTTCAGTGCTTCTTTTCCAGTAACATCTGTGTTTGATGTCTGCAGTACCAGCATTCTTGTTTCGGGGAACAGTGTGGTTGCCTGCCCCTTTCCAAAAGCAGTTAGAATGGCGGAGAAGAGCATAATGAAGTTCTTGCCTCCGAGGCTGTAGTCTCTGAAAGTTGGTGCTCCAAGGGAGTTCTGGGAAGGGCAGAATCAGTGGTGCAATGAAAGGCAATGCAATCTCATTTTATTATCAGTGCAGAGCAATGGAGAGTGAGTCATCCAATATTCCAACTCACTCTTGGCTTTGTTTGTGGTGCCTCAACCTTCCTCCAGCCATAGAGGCTGATCCCATTCTCCCAAATGTTGGGGCTGGGGTCAGGCACTTCATGTCTCCATCTTTTTCCATTCTGTGGTGTTCCAATGTGTGCATGACAGGGCAGCACGGATTTCAGGGAAGGGCTTGGATCCTGTTCGCTAAGAGGCTTGCAGAGAGATAGTTCAGGGCGGGCCAGTCTACCTGCTACTATCCTGACATCCCAGGGATGGAGGTCCAGAGGCCTTTGACTTTCTCTAATATGGAAGCTGTTGTTTCCCTCCTGTCCCTGAGTCTTCACATCTTTTCATTTTATGTCCGAACCTAGTGCCTTTCCTTTTCCTTTTAGGGAAAGGGGAAATGAAACAAAGCTAAATGTTTAGATGCAGCCCAGGGAAATAAGGGTTGTATTTGGGTAATGTCTGGGAAATTGGAGTGCTCTGCCGGGCCTCTGTGTTCTGTTGATGAACAAAGCACACGGGGGGAACAGAGATCAGACATGATGCCAATGTGGTATGTGGTAACAGAGACTGTGTCACAAGATTAAAGAAGAACCTTTAAGCAACTTGTCCTAAGAATCACTGATAGCACTCCATTATGTAATAATCCTATCCAATTTTTGACATATTACATTTCACATATCTGTAGAAGAGTCATAATACTGTATCCATTCTATGGTTTTCCACTACTTTCCTTTTGTATATGTATGCTTCTGCATATACATATATTTCTGTGTACACACACACACACATACAAAAATACCCCAAGCTTTGTGGATAAACAGCATAGAATAAGAGGGTGGATAGGGGCCCATGGAAAACTGTTTCTGACCCTATGAGGGAGAAGTATATCTTAGAATTTGGCAGGGGCCGTGTGGAGCTCATTCTACATGGGGACAAGAGGGTCCAAATCAGGGGACATAACCATGATGGGTGGGGTGTTTGGGTTCCTTACAGCTGGTGTCTGAAACGCTCCTGAGAGCATAGCCAGACCGAGGAAGGCTTCTGTGTCACACAGGGTCTGTGACCCACCAGGAAGACAGGGAGACATCTGTAAGGTCCAGAAAGTTTCCCTTGAAGTCTAGGGAAGTCACACTGCATTTTACTCAGTGTGAGGCTAAGAGGAAGATGTAGGAAGCTCTGGGGTGATGAGGAAGTGAGGCAGAGGTGTGGGGAAGGAAGACTATTGCATAAAGATAGAGCACCACTGTGGTTGGGGCTTCCATATTGGCCCACATGCAAGATGGGGCCTCTTGCATGGGCCTCTCCAGATCTCCCTGTTCGGGCATTGTCTGGTAGATTTGGGGCCGGCCACATGCTTCTTGAAGCATACATAGGAAACACTATAGTACATTTAGTCCTTATTTACAAATGGGGAGACTGAATGGGGTCACTCGGCAGCTCAAGAAAGTGAACCACTTTCCCCTCTTTTCTCAACTGCCTTCCTGGTTAGCAGAGGTTTGCAGCTAAGACCTCGTTAGCATCCCTTCTGTGTGTGTTTCCTGCTTTCTCAGCTTAGGCCAGCAAGACTATAAATGCTTCCTTCATGCAGCCGCACTCCCCTATCACTAAGCCCAAAATGGAGCCACTCGTGCTTGTGGCTCGAAGGAAGCAAAGTGCCCCCTTAGAATGGCCATGCCAGGCTTTTGTCAGAGTCGTTTTCCACTCAGTCAAGGCCAGCTTATTTCCTTTTCCTTCTGGGAACATCACTTGAAAGGTGGAAACGAACCTGATCTTAATTCTTCTTTCAACATGACATGCCCTTTTGAAATCGTACAAATAACACTGTCTGATTGTCATGTTGAATTGCAAGCATGGATGTGAAATGCTCCAAAGTCAGACCGAAGCCAAATATTAGGTCATAAGTCAACATTTTGCTGAGAAACTCAGATACTAAGAGGTTGAAAATGTATATCTTTTCATGAGAAAACTTGTTTGCCAGCAGGAAAGAATTTCAAAGACTGTTATCTTCCCATGTGGAGGGAAAGAGATGAGTGTAATTTTGCAATCAGGGTCAAAGTCCTTTAGGGACTTCTGAAATTGGCTTGGCCAAGGAATGAGGCTTTGATGTCCTATCGGATTGCTCCCTGAGGTGAGAATCCACGGGTGGCACAGGTGAGTGGGTCAATTCTTACAGGGTCCTTGGGCAAAACTGTGTGACTGGCTAGGAGCAGCCTCTTCCTACTGGGGGATGAAGGGGGGGATTGGTGGGGAGGCCACACTCTACCTACAAATCCTTTTGATGGGAAACTTCCGAAGAGAAAATGAGCCATTTGGGCCCATGGGTGTTTTGGGTCCTAAAAGAAGTAAAATCTTGACTACCTTCTTCTAAGCAACTATGGCGCTCTGTGGAAAGTCTCAGTGGACATGAAGACTGAGCTGACGTAGAGATCAGAGCAGTGCCCATGATGACATGGCGAAGCTTGTAGTGTGCCAGCTTGCCCTCTTGTCCTGCCACCAAGCCCAGACTCAGGCCTTCCAGCACCTAGTGTGAGCTGTGGGAAGAGGGAAGAAGTGGCAAGGAGGCGTCTGTGTGCTCATTATAGGATGAAAACTGGGCACAGGGCTACATTAAGAACATTATGCTCTATTTTAAGCTGGGCAAGTGACAATGTCTAGTTTGCATCCCCTTCCAAGAAGCAAAGCAGCTCATATTTCTTCTGAGTGCCCAAACTCCAGGCGAAGTCAGAATTAAGGCTCAGGCTAAAATGGAAGGCCCACTGTGGATGGGTGTGATGGAGTGGGACTTCAGCGTGGCCACGGGCAGATTCCTGATGGAATAATGTGCAGCCATTGCTTTGATATAGAAACCTGCTCCTCTGTGTGTGTGTGTGTGTGTGTGTGTCTGTGTGTGTAGTCCCACACATATGTATGCTTGTGTGCCCTTGTGTCTGCGCATGCATGCATAGATGTGTGCATTTAAAATGTGTGTCAGCATGTGAGTATGTGTACGTGCTTGTGCATGTTTGTATGCGTGGGGACACTCTTGTGTGGGCAGGGAAAGGCATGTGGCAGAAATGCAGCCTGGCACCATAATAATCAGGACCCTGTCCTTGGTGGGTCCTTCCCTATGCATAGCACGTTTGCGACTCAGAGTCACTAAACCTAGGGCCACCTTCCTCGCTCACCCTAAGCAGGGTTCAGTTGGGTTCTAAGTAGAAATACTAAATGGGGACTATTATGCTCCCCCCTAAATCTCTAATCAGAAAACCTCAATTCCCTGGGTCAGCCTTTCTGCACTCGAGGTCCCTGCCACTATGAGGCTAGTGGGACAGGCCACCTGCGGTTCCCCTTCCCCACCTACCCATGAGCTGCCCTGGAGCCTACTGGAGGCAGCATCATGGCCTTTTATGTCTAAGCACAGTGAGTGACATCAGCTTGTGGGGGAATCTGTTGCCAGAAAATAGGAGAGCTTGCGGTGCTGGCTCACCGGCAGGGGCCACATGGGAGGGTCCTGCAAATCCCACCCCTGCAGTTCTCGCTGCTCAAAACTGCTGCAGGCCTGCCTGACTTCATGGTGATTTTGGTCTTTCAGGCCAAGAAGGGAAACTACGCCTTCCTGTGGGACGTGGCAGTGGTGGAGTACGCGGCCCTAACGGACGACGACTGCTCGGTGGCCGTCATTGGCAACAGCGTCAGCAGCAAGGGCTACGGCATTGCCCTGCAGCACGGCAGCCCCTACAGGGACCTCTTCTCCCAAAGGTAGGCACGGCCTGCCAAGAGGGGCTTGGTGGGTAACCTTCTTTTAGGAGACGAGAGCCAACACAAACTTGTGTCTTCGTCACGTTTCCTCAGCCCTGTGTGTCAGCATGCAGGGCTCCCCCCACCCCATCTAGGCCCACAGCAGCCCGGGATAAAGAAGAGCAAGTGTGTGGTCCCTTCCCACGAAGGTGCACAGTCTCAGTAGGAGCCATGACATGGGCAGGGGATGCCAGTGCTGGGCGTTCAGTGCAATGGAGAGGATTTTCTAGAGGTGGAGGAGGGCAGAGGAAAGCAAATGACCAGCCCCTCTGGGAGGCCAGGGAGGACTTTCCAGAGCAAGTGACACCTGAGGCCTAAAGGATGAGTAGGAGTGATCTAGAAAGGCCCAGTTATTTGAAATTAAGTGAATAATGAATTGGATCTAACAAGGATGCAATAATTACTTACTATTATAAGTAACGGGAACTTTGGACATTGGCTTTCAGTGGGAAAAGTCAATGTGGGAAGAGTCAGTGTGGAGTCTTGAAAAGAAGTGTGGTCAGAGAAGCAGACTGACCCTGTCTTCCTGGGCACATGGGCTGAGGAGGCCGATGCTACCTGCTGGGGCAGGCAAGGGGCCAGCCTTCTCCTGCAGAGTGGACAGTGGTTCATTGCCTGCCTCCTTCCCATCCTCCCCAGATCAGCTTCCTAGTAATTAATACTAGCAAATGCTAGGTGTAGGGGCAGGGAAGTGGGGAGGAGGGCTGCATAGGGGTAAGTATTCTAGCGGAAGCAAAGGCACATGGGTACCCTCCACCAGAAATGAAACAATATATCTGGTGTATGTTGGCCTTTTTGGTTTCCCACTGTAATTTGCTAGCAGGAGTCCATCCTTTGTTGAGCCTGTTCTTCTCAGGACACTGGGGCATGATCAGGTTTCCAAGTGCTCGGTCTGGACACCTGTCCAGCTTCCTTGTGAAAAATAGTCTGTCATCACCACCCCACTGTTTCTGCCAGAGATGGCTCACCTTAGTCTTTGACTAGGTGTCTTGGCCTTATCAGACAAGGTACAAGTGAGGACATGGGTCAGTTCCATGGCCTTTTCCCAGTACCCGACCTGCTACCTGGGACTCTTCTTCCCAAGGATATCTGTGCCTCAGGCGCATCACTCACACATGTCTATGAAGTGACATCCTGGTGAGTGAAGAGGGCAGTACTGAGGAGCCCAAAGAGGAATCCCTAAGGACAGGCTCTGCCTTGGTCCACCAAAATCCAAAATGGCAGAAGTGTCCAAGTGAAAAAACTGGCATGGTACCCAAGCTTAAGGGCAATACCAGTTGGCCGGTAAACACAGACATCCCAACAGTAAGGATGATCCATTTGGAGGGTTGACAGTGGCTAGAGATACTTCGTTTAACACTTCGAAGCTTGCAGAGGGTCACTCAGCCAGCTCCTGGCATAGTCAAGAGGATAATACAAGTCCCTTAGTCCCAGTCCTTTGCCCATGTTGCCGTTGGATCTCCAGTTCCTATTGCCTTCCTCCTACCTTCTAGGCATGGGTTGGGGCTTTGTGACCATGAGCACTTGAGCCTAAACCCCATGAGGGACAGGCTGAGGAGGACACCCTATGACCTATCCATTCAGTGGATTATTTCCAAAATTGGGAAAAGGGGTAGAACTAAGTTAAATGAAGCTTTTGGGTTTTTTATTTTCCCTAGAATTTAATCAAGTATACATTCTGTGCCTCCCTTTGCTCTCTGGAGCAGAGAGACGACCAGGGAGAAGGAGGGGTAGAGTTTTATCAATTGCTCCAATTACAGGCATGAAGAAGGAATGACTCCTCTCTAGGATGGGTATTACATTGGTGTTCTTGAGGCGTACCCCAGTTGGTTTTCTGAGATGGGAGGCTCAGGGCAGTCCATACACCATCAACCAGAGCACCATCCTGGAACAGATGGGAGAGGAGCTGGAGGTCCAAGGCAGCAGCATCACCAAGACAGTTAGTATGCCCCAAAACAGCAGTCATGGAAGCACAGGGTCCCATTGAGGGAAGCATAGGGTCCCTATGCACTTGAACTGTCCAGAGTGCTCCCAAAGTCTGCTGAAGTGACTGTCGGCACACTGAAGAGAAGAGAGGAGGGAGCTTGCTTCCCAACTGGATTGTTCGGCAGGCTCAAACCGGATCAGGAGGAAACCTAAGGATATTCAACCCTGAGCAGGAGATGAGTGGGGAGAGGGTGGTTGCTCACTTTCAGCATTGTTAAGGCTTGCTGGTGCAGAAGTAATTCCATGTCCTTTGTGTGGCCCTAGAGGGCAGTGGACCGGGACCAGTGTTGGGGTGCCGGGTCCCAAAATTCAGGCTTGCCCTGGAACAGGCTTGTTCATTATCTATTAACGTGCTGACCCTGAGGTTCTATTCTAAATTTCTCACAATAGAGACTCTGTTGGCTGCTCCCCCAACACCAGGAGTGACCATAAACCAATGTGCCTAGTCTAGTTTCCTGGTTATTCTGCTTATTACTCTTTGCCTTCATAAGAAGGCCATGTGCTCTATGACTCTAAGTAAATATCCCCAGTGGGCTGTGCTGGCCTCTAGGATTATCATCACTTGGCTCTTTGTTGCAGCCCCTCTTAAACTGGAAGCATCCCTCCTCCCCCACCTGGGCAGATGGGTCTCTACTTGGAGGGAACACTCAGACCTCGGGTTGCCAACTTACTGTGGCCAGTGGTTCTTCAAGAGGCTCTGTCGTATGGTGCATACAGAACCATGAGCTGCCCCTAGTTGGGGACATGCCTGAGAGCAGGAAGGGCAGATCCGGGAAGCAATGCTCCATGCCATTTACAGAAAAAAGTTCTTATAGAAATAGATCCTAGTCTTACCTGGAACTGCAGTAACTTTCTTTCCCTTAGTCTTGGGAATTAAGCTATTTCCTTGAATACAGATACGTTCCCTTGCTTTGGCAGAGGATGGGGTCTATAGGCTACACTTTATGAGTGTGAATGGTAGGGTTTGAGTGCTGTAGCCTGTTTGTGGACCATGGTGTGCAGAGCAGGCATTCAATAAATGTTTAACAACTTAAGAGCCATTTATGGAGCACCTACTGTGTAGCAGGGCTCCACAACTATTGACCAGAGGAAAGCACCTGCAATTACATCTGTCTGGAAAAATAGAATGACTGGCTTCCGGAAGCGGCTATTATCACTCCAGCTTACTCATAAGCAGGAGTATAGATTATTCTGGCGTGCATTAGTTTCGCCTCGTTCTAGGACTCATTTGGTGACTGTGACTTGTTTTATCTTTCCTCTGTTGCTTACATATTTAAATTTTCCTTTTGATTTGTTTGTTTTTATTTTACTCTATGTTTTCTTATAAACTGCCTCCCATTCTTCCTGGAATAATATCAGGCATAAAAATGCATACAATTAAAAGGAGCAGGAAGAAGGCAGGCATCAGCAGAACGTAGCAGCCGGCCTAATGCTGCAGTCAGTGAGCGGAGGGGTTGGAATCAGACCCTACCGCCAGGCTCGGGCCAGAATCTTGTGGTCCCCTGGACCAGAACCTGACTCTCTGAGAGCAGGCTGACTGCACTTAGCAGCCTGATGTTCTGGAAAGAGCGCGGCCTCCCGGGTCAGCATGACCCAGCTCCGAAGAGCAGCCTTGCCACTTTCTGATTGCTACTGTGGCCCAGTCATCTAAATGTTCATTCAGCCTCAGATCTTCAAGACGTGAAACTGATGTTGTAAGAATGACTTTACAGGCTGTTAGGAGGATTAAAAAAATGGAAAATAATCAGTCCCGTCTCTGTTCTCAGTAAAGGGCAGCGCGGGTCAATACCGGACAGGTCAGGACCAGTAGGGCTGCTGGTCCACATGGCCATCACACCACGCCCCTGGAACCAGCTTTTAGGGAGCTCTGATTACTTGCCAGATCTTGAGTTGAGGGAGAGGGGTGGCCATGTGTCCTGTCTTCATTTTGTCACAATAATTCTGTGGCAGGAGTCATTATGATCTCCGATTTGAGTAGTAAGAGCGCTAAAGCAGAGAGGTTGCCCGGCACGGCGACTGCGATGGCAGATCTGGGTTTGGAACACCAGAGCAGCCTCTGTACGAATATATACGAAGCTCTGCTCTCTCTCCTCGGCGAGCCGGGAGTCCACCCAGAAGGCTTCCCACAGCCCGGAGATCCTGCACACCCAGGCCTGGGGTTCCTCTAACCGCCAGGAGGCCCAGCTTCCTGGGGCTTGCCAATGGAGACTTAGACAATGGCCTTTCAGCCTGAGCCGGTGGACAGCTTCCCTAATGTGTCCAGAGCCACACAGGGGTGGTGGCCCAGCCAGTCACGGGATGTGCCACGCCAGAGGTCTGTGGCACTCAGCGGCATACGGAGCCCAAGCCCAAGCCGCACAGAAGCACACGTCAATCACGGATTTGTGTCAGTGACCAAGCCCCTACGTGCACAGCAGCATCTTAAGTCTTTTGTGCCGACTTGTATCCTTGGCACTTAATAGACATTATCTCATTATCTCACCAAGACCATTTTAGTTTAGATTAGTTTTCACAACTCAGTTAATACATTCATTCGTATGTTGATGCAATAGACATTCATTGATGGCCCAACGTGGGCTGCGACTGCGCTTGCTCCGGAGAAACCACGGAGAGTAACACACAACCCCTGTCCCCAAGGATTTACTCACCTGGAAGGGTCGTGGGTCTGTCTTGCAATGATGAGACAGCCAGAGTTAACAGGGACAAGTCACTTGTCCTGTGACACTCAGCTGGGATCTGGTGCCTCCATAGCCTGCCCTTTGCCCTGAGCCAGGCTGTTCACAGCCCGTGAGACCGTGCTCGGCTGGGCCCATGATGCTGATGGGTCAGAGGACACCCACCCCACCCCACCCCACCCCCGGGCTATCACCTGCCCTTCTCCACAGTCATAGCTCGTGCATGGTCACAGAGCTCTGCCTCAGCCTATAGTCATAGCTCGCTTGTGACACAGGCCCAGGGCAGAGCTCAACTAGCGAGTTGGAAATGAGCTTCTCCTGGTTGTAAAGAACATCTGCGCTCAAAGTGTGCACACCCGGAGGGCTCAGAGCAGTCACTGCAGGTGTTGTCACCTAGCTGGGTCATCATGAACCAGGTTGAAAGAGTAGCCCGCTCCCCAGAAGGAAAGGCTTGGGTCTGAGGAGCCTGGGGACCACCAGCTACTACTCGCTCACCATTCAGACCTCTGGATCACAGAGGGGGTCCATCCCATCCCCCAACAGAGGAAAACCACCTTCCAGACACCTGCATAGGGACTACGAGAGCAGCGCCGGTTGCCCTACCTTGGCGGACAGGATGGAATCCAGATTCCTTGCACACCCTCTCTGAGCCCACCTTCTCAGCTCTTCCTGCTTTACTGTCTTCATCTCCCACCATCCTCCTCCTCCTCACCCGTCCCTCTGGAGCCTCACTGGCCATACTGCAGCGTCTCAGACATGCAGATCACATAGCTGAGACCAAACTTGCAAGCATGGCTGTTGTCCTCCTTGAATGCCATCCCTGCCCACCACAAAGCGACTTTGGCAAGATACTTTATCTCCCTGTGCCTCTGTTTCCTTCTCTGGAAAAATGGAAGGAACCATCTCAAAGGGTGGACGTGAGAATGAAACACTATTTGTCAAGCACTTAGGTTACATCCTGGCACATAGAATGTGTTAGACAAGTGGGAGCTATTTGATGACTGACTTGCCTTCAGGTGTGTGCTCCCCCTGTCACCTTCTTGATGAAGTGCTCCCTGTAACACCCCGGTCTGGACCACCTTCCCCGTGTGCCATTTCTTAGCACGTCTATCTTCATATCATAGTATTGATCATAGCCTCTGTCTCTATATTATTGTTTCAAAGTCTGGGTGTATGTCTCTGGACCTCACTCGTGATGGTGTTGAACATCGTACATAGCACAAGGCAGATACTCCTCAAATCAAGTGATGAATGAATGAACGAACCTATGAATGAATGATTCGATGATTCCTAGTGGGAGAGACTTACAATGTAGTTACTGAAGTTTGAAAAAAAGCATTTTTCTAAGTCCGTGGTCTGAGTCTTGCCTCAGCCAGGTCTGTATTTTGCTTGATTCCATGTGAATGGTCCTTACATGCTTTGCCGTTGACCTTTATCCACAGGCAGTGAGAAAAGGTGGGATGGAGCTTTGAGGCCTTTAAGGAGGAGAGAGACAAACCCTGAAGTGTGCTGTGGGAAGAGTACTCTGCCTGCAGAGGGGAGAATGGGTTGGGGAAGGGGACAGCTGGGGCAGGAGGAGAGCCGCCATGGCTCAGCGTGGTCTGTGGGGGGCCGGCGTGCTGGAGAGGGGGCCGGGGGCCCCAGGACCGCGCTGAGGTGGCCAGGGGCCGTGCCTCCCACGGCTGCTGTCTTGCAGGATCCTGGAGCTGCAGAACACCGGGGACCTTGACGTGCTCAAGCAGAAGTGGTGGCCGCACCTGGGCCGCTGCGACCTCACCAGCCCTGCCAGCGCCCAGGCCGACGGCAAAGCCCTCAAGCTGCACAGCTTTGCCGGGGTCTTCTGCATCCTGGCCATCGGCCTCCTCCTCGCCTGCCTGGTGGCCGCCCTGGAGTTGTGGTGGAACAGCAACCGGTGCCACCAGGAGACGCCCAAAGAGGTCCGTGCCCCATGCCCCGCGCCCCGCGTCCTGCTTCTCCCTCCTGCAGCCCAGAGGCAGAGGAGTCCCCCGGGGCGGGCTTTCTTCCAGTTAGTATTTACCGGAGTCACCTGTGTGCAGACAGCCGGGCTTTACGGGGGGTTGGGGGATGGTGTCTTTGCTTTAGTTCGATTTTAAAGCAAGAGGACAAATGGAAGGGATGTTTTGATGTTTGAACGAAGGGCCAAGGCCCCCGCCGTGGCCACTAAAGTCCTGTATTTATCTGTAGAGCGGGTACAGCATGAGCAGCGCCAGAGAGCCCTTCCCTACCCTGCCCCGCCCATGTGCCTCCACCCTGACCTGGAGAGAACAACTGTAGGGTAAGAGAGGAGACCTCATTCCTTCCTGGTTCTCTTTGCTTTCACATCAAGGGCCGCAGGGCTCTGCTCCTCTGGCATGCAAGTAGGGACCGGCCCCCTGCCTCTCCCATCCTCCCTTCCTCCCTCTCCTCCCTCATCTTGATTGGGCCCAGCCTTGCCCATGCCCCTCCAGGCCGGCCCAGCACAGGGAACACGGCAGCTCTGTCCAGACTCTGGGTTCTGGCACATTCCCCGCCTTATGTGTGCCGAGCACGAGCTGATTCTGCCACGACACTTCCTTCCATTGGGGTTTTGCTCTTCTTCAAGCTCATATATATATTTTTTTAATACAAAGGCTTCACTGAGGCACCCTGGAGTCAGTTCCCCCAAGGGAGGGTGGCAAGGCGGGCCATTTGGCCATTTGATAATTTGCCAGCAGAAACCTCCACATGGGCACAGAGGCGTAAGCCCAGCCATGGCAGGCCTGCCACTGTGTGCGACATACAGTTCGGCTTCTTCTGAATTATCATCAACAGATCATGTTGACACAAACAGGTGTAAATTTCAAACATGGTGCAGCCAAATAACCAGCCCCAAATCCAAAGAGGCAGCGTCGTCATGGCCACTGTCTCGGCAGCCTGGAGGGACTGGTTGGCCACAGCCCATAAATCAGTCTGTCATGGAGCCCTTGGCCGGGTGGGGGTGGGGACAGGCTCTCATTCATACCAGGCATCCGGCTCTCTGTCATCGCACTAAGCTTTTGCTGGAAGGACCTTGCCCTTTGACTCAGTGTGTTCGAAATGTTCCGGGGACATCCATCTTCCTCTTCTGTTTTCTGTGTGCCTCCCTGCAAGGAAGTGCAAAGCCTGGGTCTCCCATGGCCTCATGCTTCTCCTTGTCACCCCTGGGCCACAGGAGAGCAGGAGGGATGAGACTTAAGGGAAGGCACTGAAAGGAATGGTTAATGGTTCTGCCTGAGCTTCTTTTGCTACTGGAAATGTTTTTTGTGAAAAAGTCATGAGGAGGACCTGTGAATTATTCTGATGAGTAGTTTCAAGGAAAGGCCACAGATATGTCCCATTACCAGCCTGCTTCTCACCAGCCAAGGCTATATGCACAGAGGCATCAGGGTACACACCCAGAGTGGGACCAGAGAGGACCAGATCCCATTGCATCCACTCTCCATGTTGTTTGGTTTGGGTTTGATGTTTTTCCAAACCCAATCAGCCATAGCTTGATTTCCTCTGTGCAAATGTCCTTGGGTCAGGGGAGCAGGAGAAGCTCTCTGGGTGGGTGAACATCTCACCGTCATGGAGGTGCTGACTTGGGATGGTATGAGCAGAGTGGGTGCCCAGGCTCAGGCTTCCAGAATGTCCCTTATGAGCCAGGTACAGGGAGAGGCCATTCTTCCTCTGGATTGGGTGTCCTCATCTGCTTCCAGTCATAACGTCCCTTCATATCCCCTGTTTAGGGTTTAGCGACAAGCCTAGCCTGGGCATCCCAGAATGAATGATCACCATGTTTGTATGTGTGTGTGTATGTGAGAGAGAGAGAGAGAGAGAGAGACAGAGAGAGGCAGAAGGACAAGTATTGGGATCGATTGTTGGAGAGACATAAAAGGCAGAAGTAAAAGAGAAAAACACAGAGAAAAGACCAGGAGACCAAAGAATGACCTAGCTACGAGGAGCACCTCTCTTCTTGCCAGTAAGGCATCCTACCTTCTCTTCTGGCTTCTGCACAAGTCCAGGATCTCAGGCACAAGAGGAGAGGATGAAGTACATTGATCCTGCCTAGAAAATGTGGAAATTTCTGCCCCTGCCACCAACCTGCTTCCGGGTAGGAATGAGGATCCATGAAGAGGCAGGTTAGAAAAGCACAGCAGCTGCCTTTTTTCCAGCCCCTTCTGGTGCTGCTAAGAAGGATTACATGGTAGAAGAAGGAAATATCCCCTCTTTTTTCCTGTTTTTATGGGTTTCTGATTTTCAAGTGAAATTTCTCCCTCCCTCTTCTTCCTCTCATAAATATGCCTATAGGGGCATATCCCACGTCCTCAGGGAGTTTGCCTCCACAGGGCAGATGGGGCAAACAGAGAGGCTGGCCAAAATAGTCTTCACTGATCAGAACCATTCTCAAGTGAGCAGAGGGTACCGTGGATGTACCAAGGGGCACCCAGCCCCGCCTTGGTGTGGTGGGGACATAGGGGGCAGGGGTACTGGTTAGTAAAGAGTTCTTGGGGCTTGGAGTTGTTAGAAGTCAGTGCTGAAGGGTTGGTACAGATCCCAGAGCTGGAGATTAGATGGGAAGTTCCGGCAGGGTGAACAGCATGGAGTAAATAGTCCTAGCCCATCCCCCACCCCCACCCGGAGCTCTGGGGGCAAGAGGGTCAGCATCAGCAAGGTGGGGGATGAGTGGAGGAGGCTGGACCAGAGATCAGGGGCTTTCTTTGAGGGCCTTGGGTGCCAGGCCGAGTGGTTGGGACCTCATGACAGGGAATCAAAACCAGGAAGAGGACACCAACACGGTATTAGAAGCATATCTTTCAAACCTTCCATAAGTAATAATGACCCTTAATGCAGAACCACTTTGTGTTACTGGTCACCTGTGTTTTATGGAGCTGCGTGTGCAATTAGGTGAGAGGGTCTGGTTAGTCTTAGAATGCTTCATTTTGGGGCATTGGCCATATTTCTTAAGAGCCAGAAAGCTGTCTTTGGATGTAGTTCTAGTTGTGTTTAATGGCTTGTGCTGAGATGTCTTCAGACTTTAGACACCTACTTGAGGAAGAATAGTAATGTGCGCTCAACCCCTTAATATTCATGTGGATTTGGGCTCATATTTTTTCTAAGGAATCAGACTATTATGTAGTTCCTCAGTGCAGGTGAGTGCGGCAGGCTCTGTGCTTGCTGTAAAGAGCCACCCTCTAGATTTATGGGGGAAGTGGAGCCATTGCTCGGAGAATAAAATATTCATGAAATAAAGATGAGAACCACCCAAATGGGAGATGACATGAAGAGTGAGGGATGAATCATCTGTCGCCGGGCTGGGAGCTTGGAATGCTTGCGCTGCCGGCCTCGCCTGCCTTCCCCCAGGCCCTGCTTCCATCACAGACAGGAGCTGACTGAGGCCGGGGGGCCCAGCTGCACTCCGTGGAAGATTTGTTTCGAGGGACACTCCCTTTGGCTCCGGGCCCTTCTCTGCTTCCCCTCCGCTGATGCTTCTCCAGCTCCACGTAGAGATTTTTCTCTCCTGTACCTTTCCCCGCTTCCTTTATGCCAGGCTGAGGTTCAGCGAGGGAGGGTGTACACAGGGCCATAAACAGCACCCGCCCACGGGCCGTGCTTGGTGAATGGCAGCCGGGCGCTCCTCCCTCCCAAGGACCTTGTGATGGGCTGTCACGGGCACGGAGGAAGACAAGTCACATAGTCCGGCACCTTGTCTGTGCTGGGAAAACTACACGGTACCTTCTTAACCTGTCCTGGTTCTCTTCGAGAACACTGGAGGAAGGCATCCTTTGCCCTGGAGAAAGAGGAGGCAGAAGTGACAGGGACAGAATTGGAATGACGTATCTGCTCCTGGGCTTTCCGTGGGGTATGTGCAGGAGCAGGGGTTCCTACCTAACATTTTCCGGAGGATTTGGGCAATGAAAGGTGTGAGCTGGGCTTTTTCTTGAGCCAGGATCCTGGCTCCTAGCCAAGTGTTGACATCCTCTGAACCCCCGTTTCTCTCTTCTGCTGAAAACCGAGCGTGGCCCAGTGGCTACACTGCTGATATCAGACCTCTTAGCATGAGAGTGAGGATAGTGAGTATATGTTGCAGCCCTTACTCCAGGGCCTTCCAGCAGGAAGGCAGTGAATGCTTATCATACACCAGTGTGGACCTCACCACCTGTTCAGACATCACTCCCCTCTGTCAGATCTCCCCTGCTCACCTCCATGGGCTGCCCCCCGCCCTCCCTGTGTATATGCACTGGTACTGGCTGCGATTCCAAATTGCTGCGAATGGTTTACCTGCTTGTCCCTGCTCGGAGTCGGCTGGCGCTTCTCCACCTCTGCATCCCCATCACTTAGCCCAGTCTCTGCAACAGTAGAGACTCTCGTTATGAGGTGATGGATCTAACTCAAGTATCGAGTACCTTCTGTATGCCAGGGACCAAGATGGATGCTTTACCAAGAACATTAGCTCATCTGGTAGTAGGAGCTCAAAAATGTTTATCGAATGAATGAACCAGTCTGGGCTCCTGTAAAGAAAGCGTTATTAATGTTAAATTGTTGTGTAATCATTGCAGCTGGATCAATGGCTTTCAAGTCTGGCTGCACATCAGAGGTGATTAATCCTAGAGCTTTTTAGAAATACAGATGCTTGGGCTCCATTCCCCAAAGGGTAGGATTGGGTAGATCTGGACACCTCTAATTTCTAAAAGCCCCCACATGTGCTTCTGATATCCTGCCAAGGGTGAAAACCACTGGTCTACACCATCCTTCCAAGGAGAAATTGGGAACACATAGCCTGGCATAGTGGACAAGAGCCCAGGTTTTGGGGCCAGGTAGATGTAGACTCTAGTCCTGACACTCCACTTACCATGCTGTTATGTGACCTTGAGCAGATCTCTTGACCCCTAGTCTCCGTTCACTCCTTTGTACACCTGCTGCTACCACCTCTGATGGAAGGTGTCCATTAGCTTTCTCTTCTTTTCGTCTTCCCCTATGAAATGTGTGAGTGAGCCTATCAGAAGTCTTTCTCATGATGCTCTGAAAACTGCCCATCATCTCCTGAGACCACTTCATTAGCCGTTGAACTTCTTTGTTCTTACCCAATCATTAGTCTCAGACTCCAGCCCAGTCCTTTGGGGCTGGGCAAGTCTTTGGAACAATTCTTTTTTCTTTTGTTAATATTTTATTTATGTATTTGAGAGAGAGAGAGAGAGAGAGATAGCAAGAGAGAGAGCATAAGCAGGGAGGAGAGGGAGAAGCAGGCTCCCCATGGGCCTGAAGCAGGACTTGATCCCAGGACCCCGGGATCATGACCCCAGGCAAGGCAGACACTCAACCAACCGAGCCACCCAGGCGCCCTGGAGAAATTCTTAAGAAGATCATACTGGTGGTGTTTCTCCCAGCCATTGGGTCTCTTTTACAATCCGGGTGGTCTCAGTACTAACGGAAGAATACATCTACAACCATCCCAGTCAGGTGTGAAGTCCCTCATCCCACTTTTGATCCATCCCAACTTAAAGTAAAAGCCGTTGGACACTAAACAAAGTCTGTTCTAACGAGTCCCATGTGTAGCCGGCTGTTACATAGATGATAGTTTAGTTAATTACCGTTTTCCAGTACACTGAATTATTTCCACGTTGGTGAACAGCGGCTTAATTACAGAAGTTTATCTCTCTGCAAGACAATGCCTGGGAGAGGGTCCCCAGTCACCTCTGTTGGTGCATCTGTCATCATGTTTAATATGAGGGGAGAAACGCAGAATTCGGCTGGATTCGTGGATAAATGAAGTCTGTGAATTTTATGTCATGTTCAGGGATATTTGACTAGGTCAGTTACCTACAGTAAATTAATGAAGACAGCAGCAAGTTTCCATGCGGCTGAACACCAAAAACTTGAGATAATAAGGATGTAAACTGATGTAGTTCACATAAAGAAGTCCATTATTTGAATTTGCATAACATAATAGAATGTCCCATTTTGTCTAAAATATAGATAATTATTCAAATCACTCCTGCTTCTTTCCTTGAGCGGGTGGATTATTTCCACCTTCTCGTTCCTTGGCCAGGGCCACTGGAAATGACTTCGTGTGTGCGAAATCTTTGGCCCTGGGTGACCCAAGACTATGCTTCTGGGTTTTACCACCCAAGGTGGTTTTCTCCACCTTGCACTTGGGCTCTGACCCCTAGACAGCGGCAGAGGAAGTGTGCAGCTGAGGGATGTCATGGCCGACTGCATGTGTTTTCAGGGGCGTGAGGCATTTTCTTTAGTTCTCCTCATTTTGCTGTCCAGTTAGACAATCACATATGGGCAGCTCATGATGACACCTTGTTCCTCCAGAGTTTGTTTGTGTTGGACCTACTGGCAGTAACTGAAGTTGAATAGAATGAGGTCCCGCTGGGGCAGAAAGGATGAATTACTTGACTGCCATTTGGGGTAGGAAGGTCTGTTCAGTTGATGCGGACATTTTCTCTGGGTCCTGACCTGGAGAGGTAACGGGCTAATGACTGACCTCAGCTGGAAGTTGATCCCCACGGCACAGCTTTATAGTCCTTCTTGGAGCTTCTTCATCTGTCCTTACTTACCTTGAGGCAAGAGAAAAATTATTTGGATTTGGGAAACTATTCAAGCCTTTTCCTCCGAAAATACTGATTTTGGGGGTATTTGGGCTGTTTCTACACCTACACTCTGGGCTGGCTTTTATCCTACATGCTTCGGTATTTACCAGACCAAGTCTTCACAGCTGTGATGATTATGCTAGATCGGTGCCTATACCCAACCACTTTGAGAATCCTACTCTCCGAACCTCTTCTCCCTCATACTTCTCTGGTGAATGGTTTCATCTCAGAGACCTCCTTTGCTCACATTTTTCTTCAGAGGATTTTGGGTGGTTGGTCTTCCCCCAAAGCTCTCCTTCTGTTCTGTGTCTGTGGCATTAAGTAGAGAAGGCTCCTTTCACTTGGTCCCCACTCTCGACTCTTACGGCCTTCTTGGGCAAGAACTTCCCCTTTCTCTTTCTCTAGACCCCAGCAAAATGGGGAGCATCTCCTGAACACTTTTCTGAGAAAAAGGGTCATACCCTTTCTTTTGACCACCAGAGCGAAGAGGACTGGGGCCAAGATGCTTGCCTTCCACTCCAAATTAGTCCACTCCTAAATTTGGCTTCTTTCCATCCCCCAAAGGATCTTTAAAGCCCTGGAAAGAAAGTCTGAAGGAGGAAAAGGTGAAATTATGTAACTAACCAGTTCTTCTCATGATCCCAAGTCCTAGGGGCCATCGGTTTTCCTTCAGTAGAAACTGAAGGCTCTGCCAACAGGGACACTCAGCTCATCTGACCTTCTATGAGCTTTTCTGTCTGCGAAGAGAAGGAAGGTTTATATAATTAAACCCCAGAAGTGTCTGAAATTCTCTCTCAACTTCCCCAGGTTCCAGGATCTCTGATATTTGTCTTTTGTCCTTCCCGTACTTTGAAATGAAAATAACCAATAGATACAGAGATTTACCAACATAGCCGTGGCACTGACTTTGGCCAGTGCAGATGAAACCGCTGTATCAGCAGTTTATCTGGTGCATACAGCAACCATGAGAAGGCTGGAGAAGCAGGATGGGTGGGGGGGCAGGGGTCATGCTTGTCCACAGAGCTGAGAGACGAGATAGGAGGATGGTCATGGAGCAGAAAGTTTGTTGAAGTATTCCTGCCGTATTGGAAGGACAATCAACTCTTTTCTCTCTCTTTTTATCTCTTTGTTCAGGATTCAGATTCAGTCCTGTTGTCCTTGCTTGCATCATGGTCCTATTTCTTAGCTACAGGTGGTCAGGGCACCTGCCAAACTGTTATCCAATGGGGAGGAAGTAATTCCCCAAAGCACACAACCCATGGTCTTCTTCAGAAGAGATAATTGATGCATGGTGGCCTTAAAACAACCAGGGACTAATACAGCAGTTTAAAAAACTATTAAAAAAGAGATTCATATGCAAGAATAAAAACAAAGTAGATAGAACCTATAGAAAAAGGCAAGGTTGCACAGAGCTGGATCAATATGCTGTAAGGTAATTAAGAGAACTTGAACTTGACATCTTGTATTTTTTACAAACTTAAAAGAGTCCATGAAAGACAACCCACACATCACATTTAGTCAGGCTAAGTAAAGGCCTGGTCCTCTCCGGCCACTGTCTCCAGTGTCACCCATGACACTTGCCACCCAGAGGTGTCCTCGACTTGGAGCTGGTTTACCAGCATCAGTGAGCTCAGCTCTGCTGTGTGGGGCTTCAGATCCCTGGAATGTTGGCTCTGCCCATGGGACCCTGCCAGCAATTTTTGATGTTTCTGTCTGGGACACAGAGTCATGTCCCATGGTATCTTCCATCCTCAAATCAGTTGGCTTTCTTATTCTCAGCTTTGCTCTTGGCCTGGGATGAGTTCTTTACTGTTTTGTGGGGGTTGCTACTTTTCTTATTCTGAGAAATGTTCTGGGAAAGATGGTAGGTGTCCCACAGAAGCCAACCTCTGTCTACCAGTCATGAACTTGGCAAAGGTGTGGAGAGAGCAGTGGCCCTGCCCTCTCCATGCCAGGAGGCATTGGGAAGAAGGAGTAAACTACAGAGGCAGCTTCCTTGCTCGAGGAAGGCTGGGTTGAGACTTCATGAGGGCTAACCACCCATGAGAGAGGGGCATTCACGCCAGCTACTCAGGGTGGCCTCTTCCTGGGGAAAATCTTCTCCCACCAGCCTCCTAAGGAGCTCAGAGCAGCCACTGGAATGGCCCTTAGATTTGTATGGTTCCTTCTTTTTCCTTTTGGAAGTGCATTCAGGGCCTCTACATTGTGTGGTATTTCTAACCACCCTACAAGACAGGTTCCTACCATATGGATGTCCCCATTAGACAGCCCACAGTGTTCTGTCTCAGAGTGGAGCTTCGACATGGCATTTCTCTAGGAGTTTGACCTCAGGGAAGCATGGTGGTAAGCATGACCTTGCCTGCCACATTGGCACTCATGCTGCCTGAGAATAGGAGTGAAACTTTGAGCACCTCATCGATTTGCTGGCATGGCTTTTCCATGGATACCTGGTCTCACATCCCACCTCCTTGGGGCAACTGAGCAGCTAGAGTACATCCTCTTGGTCTTTTAGGAGCTGCCAAGTAGTTTGGCCTCCTTGATTTATTTTGATATTGTAGACAAAACATCAAGCTATTTGAAAGGAATGATATTTGTTCTATTTTCTTTCTTTCTAAGCACACAAACAAAACCATTTCCTTGCCACCATTCACCATAGGGAGAAAGAGTCAAGTGTGAGGGCCACCCATCTTGACGGTCTCAACCCTCTTGATACCAAGAAAATCACCTGAGCCTGGAGCAGTCTTCTTCCTCACCATCCCCACCATCTTTCTCATCCAGGAACCAGCCCCATTAGTCTTGGAGGCTGGGGCGTGCCTGCTTGCTGGCATCTCTGGACATTGTGCATGGGGAGAACAGCTTTTTGGGGGCATCCAGGACTTCCTACTCCAGGCTTCCCAGGCTGCCCCTGCCCACCATAGGTGTTGTGATACCAGGGAGGCCACTGACCTGAGATGACCACACAAGGCTTTCCGAGAATTATGAACTCTATGGTAAATACATGGGGCCCACCAGGGGCTCGAGGATCAGTTCCCTCTTTGCCACGGGAGCTCCTTTATTCTCCTTTTGTCTCTGTTGGTTCCTCAAGGCATCTTCTCGTAAGGGTTGCCTCTCGGTACGACAGGGGTTCTAGGCAGAGTGGGGAGGGGAGGCACGTGTTGCCAAGACCTTCTTGCTGGGCCTATGCTACCTAAGGGCAGCGTCCTAGGCTACCTAGGCCACCTAGGCTGCCATCCCCAGATAACAGAGGGCCGGCCATCCAGGTGACGGGGCTGGGAGGATGGAGGGATGCTAACCCAGTGTCCAGCAACAGGCCTGGAGTCTCCAGGTCTCCCAGAGTTGGTGGAAAGCCAGCTGTGGCTCATCTCAGGGCCCGGCCTGACCTTCCTGTGCTTTCCCTCCAGGACAAAGAAGTGAATTTGGAGCAGGTTCACCGGCGCATGAACAGCCTCATGGATGAAGACATTGCCCACAAGCAGATTTCCCCCGCGTCCATTGAGCTTTCGGCCCTGGAGATGGGGGGCCTGGCTCCGAGCCAGGCCCTGGAGCCCACACGAGAGTACCAGAACACGCAGCTGTCGGTCAGCACTTTTCTGCCTGAGCAGAGCGGCCACGGCACCAGCCGGACACTGTCGTCAGGGCCGGGCAGCAGCCTGCCACTGGCCCTGAGCAGCTCCGCCACCATGCCCTCCATGCAGTGCAAACACAGGTCGCCCAACGGGGGGCTGTTCCGCCAGAGCCCGGTCAAGACCCCCATCCCCATGTCCTTCCAGCCTGTGCCGGGAGGCGTCCTTCCAGAGGCCTTGGACACCTCCCACGGCACCTCCATCTGACCGCGCCGCCTGCCCCGCTGCCCGTCCGTCCACCCACCCGACCAGCAGAGCTTTTTAATACAAGAAAACCACAACACAAACCACACACACACACACACACACACACACGCGCGCGCACACACACACAGACACACACACACAGAGACTCTCATTTTTCTTGTACATACGTGTAAATAATGACAGAATGGAGTGGGGTAAAAGTGTATTTTGAATATTCCCAATTTTCGAAGTCAGTAAAAAAAAAAAACACAAAAACTGTATGAATGACTTTGTAAATTTTGTTCTATATGAATAAAAAGGCAAATTACTTGTGATCATTCTGAAGTGCCAAAGAAGCCCCCTGTTCCTGGGCCTTTCTGAAGGCAGGAGGGGTAATCAGATAAGGAGTCCCTGCCTGCCGGGGGAGAGGGGAAGATGAGCAGCTATTCCCTTTAGAGGAGCCCCAAATGCTGCTTGTTGCCATGTTCCATGGTTTCCTGCCACGTTCCTCTGCTCCTGGCCCTTTGTTCCTCTTTAATCCTCTTGGGTAGACCAACAGTGAGCCAGCATTGGCATGACCCCAGGCCGCTGTGCTATACGGTGATCAGCTGTTCTTGTCAGCCTGGGACTTAGGAGGCTCCCGGAACATGGGGCAGTCCTCTTGGTCACCTACCACATGACACCATGTGCTGTGGGCCCAAGACAAGCACCCCCGGTGAGGTGACCGTCTTGGAGCTTTGCTGCTGACATACAGAGGGTCATACTACTGGCCTTGTTTTTTACTTTCTTTCCCCAATTAGAAGAATCAACAAGAGATAGAATATGGGAAAAGGCGAATAGGCCCCATCCTTGGCTCTGGAGGCTTGGCAGAGGTGGGCTTGTCCTTGTCCATGGGAGTAGAGAAAGGCTAGGTGTGGTGTGAGGGCCAGGTGAGGTGGTGAGACATGAGGCCAGGGAGAGGGAGAATATCCCCTTGGGTTTGTGACCTGTAGTTTCAGGTCAAAGGATTCTGTTGGAGAAGTGGAGGGAGGTACCCCGGTGAGCAGACCAGTGCTCTAGGTGATGGCGAGTGCTGGGCATAGATCAAAGGGACCATGTTTGTTCAGGTAGGAAGGAGCCTTGGCTTCTAGAGAAGGAGCAGCATAACTTGGTGCGATGTGAAGACAAGTAACTCACCCCCCAGGGAAGCGGCCCCCAAAATGAAAGGGTGTCTCCAGGTCTAAAACCCTGCAGGCGGTCTGCCAAACGGCCAGAACCCAGTCCTCCCCAGCTGCTTTGACCCCTTCTCCAGACCAGAAGCCCCCAAGCGGTGAGCCAGCCCATAGCAGGGGCCCCTCTGGCTGAGAGCATCATATAGTCTCGGAGAGTCCAGAACTATCCCTGAATGGGCCAACCTGCTGGGAAGCCTGTTCCTTGAGACTAGGACTGCCAGAGCGCCGTGCCCCCTCCCTTGTCTTTCCTGGGGCAATTACACTGTAGAACCAGACAAACAACCATCAGGAGCAGAGCAGTCGGCATAGGCTGAGCTGTGTCACTTGAGCTCTTCTCCTGAAGACAGAGGTCATTCTGTTCTCCTAACCTGCCAGGATGGTGAGCACAGCCCACCCCCTACCCTTCTCTCTGGGCTAGACAGGAATCAGGGAGCTGAGAGCCCATCTGTGGTCGTGGAGAAATACAAAGACTATTGACTGCTTCTCCTTTAGCCTTGTAGAGTCAGTCCGGAGGTGTATTTAGGAGGGTGATAACTAACCCCGGATTGATTTCTCTCCTGAAGTCCTGACTGACATGATTGAGCAGAAAGGAACGGCTGCATCACATAGTCAGCTAAAAGCACCCCGGGGAGAAGAGTGTTTATAATTATGTTATTTATCTCTGGATGCTGAGAATGGCCTGATACTAGTGCTACCGAGACGAACCATTGACACGTCTCCAATCAGAGCGCGGAGAGCCAGGAGCCAGGAGCCGGGCGCATGCGCACAGCGAAGCCTGGGTGGGTGGCGGTTTCCCCGAGGGAGGGCCGGCTTCGTTTTCTTTCCATCAGCACTTTGGGGGCCTTGCCCTGGATGGTCAGTTTTTCATATATATCTCTCTATTTTTTTAATCAAATTCTGGTCTCACTGCCTTATCTCACTCCCAAGTCTATTTTGTGCTGAGATGATCTGTCTTCTGGGGTATACCATGGATGTCTACTTGGACAGCTTTGCTTAGAATGGGTGTCAGGGAGAGGAGAGAGACCGCAGGTGTGTGTGTGTGTGTGTGTGTGTGTGTGCGTGCGTGTGTGCGTGCGTGTGTGTGTGCGTGTGTGTTCGCGCGCCTGGGAGAAAGAGAGCACGCACATCTTTGAGGAAAAGGTAGTCTGCTTATATTAAAAAAAAAAAAAATCCCTTAACACTTTATGGTGTTATTCTTCCCCATGTTTATGTTATTTTTAAATTTTCCTACCCTTGGCATGAGGGGAAATGATTGATATTCAAGTAAGTTCTCCAGGAAAAAAAAAATTCCCAACTCGGATTTCTGTGTCAGCTCAGAATGTATCTTTTTTTCATGCTTTGCTCTTTGGATTTATAACTCTGTTTAGACTATTCCATACATTTTAGGTATATTTTGTGCCTTCAGACACTGCAAATAATAATCAGCATTTGGATTAAAGTTGTTTAATAATAAAACTTGACTTTGCTCCCTACCCTCTTCTTCTCTGGGGTGACGAAATGCTATCTGGTTGTTCCCGGGCATGCTGTGGTCATGAGCTGAGTTCTGACCCATTGGCATGGGTGGTCGCGAGGGAAATTTCTCTGACCATGTCAGACATGCCTAGGTGTGGAGGCACACGGTCCTTACCTGGTCTTACAGGTCCCCCATATCAACCAGGGGGCCACATGAGGGACAGACTGAGAAGCAATTCTGATTTTTGGTTAAGCTAACAATTTCCTTGTATAACGTGAGTTACTAGAAAGCTGATAGGAGAGAATTTGGCCATGCTGCGTGGAGAAGTATTCCCTGGCCTCGTGGAGTGAACAACCTCTTAAGTGTCAGTTGGCTTTGTTTCCTTTCTCATCCCTACACTCACTTTGACCACAGATAAATTGTTCCTCTGCAGCCTCAGGCCTTAAGTCTGTGGGTATCATTCTCCGATGAATATCCATCTGCCTGGATATTCATAATCACCAGCCTGGGCCCTGGACTCCCCAGATTCATATGCTCCCCAGCCCCACCTTGTGCATCAAAAGGTTTTCCTCTGACTTCTAGGCCTTCCGGGGAGAAACGACTCTACTGTCAGCCTTGGGCCAAAGAGGAGTTTGGTTTTCATTATTTTTCCATTATGGAATGGAGAATTATTCCATTCTCAACTTCCAAGAACTGAGAGGAGAGCGTCTGGCCCTTGTCCCTGTGGTCCTGCACCAATGAGAGGCATCTCCAGTGCTGAGTACAAACTCCAAGGGCTGGGAGGCAGGGAGGCGGAGACCTAGCAGATGCTCCCAGATTATCTGAATAGACAGATAGATCTGGGTAGAACTCCCAAAGGCCACATTTTCTTAAGGAACTGCCCAGTTCCTAAATTCTAGATCCTCCCAAATCTTGCTAAGGTTGAACTAATCCCATACTTAAGTTTGTCTTCCCAAGCACTGAAAGAAGAACAAAGACACAAAGGAAGCCAAGATCACTGGGTTTGAAGGCCACTATGGCATGGAAGGGACAGCTGGTACCTCTGGCTTATGTCTTCTTCTTTAATAGAGATGGACAAGGTCTGGTGGATAATATGGGGCCCTGTCTGGCCTATGCTTCTGAGACAAAGGGGTTATTTACTCATGGGCTTCTGTCTACCTACATTTTCAGTTCCTTTTCTTGAGGAACATGCCTTCCACTCCCATAGGTATGTGCTCATGAACTAGCACCTCAGCGAAAGCCTTGTTTTGTGCTCTTGGCTTTGGCAGCACAAGATAGATAAAAGCTCCAAGAATTCTTAACTGACCTTTCCTTGCTACAGACACAATAAAAGAGAGAACATTTCTGTTCCTGATGTAACATTTCCTTATATCTAAAACATTATTTTATTTCACCCCATTAGTTGCTTTTAATAAATAAAATCACTTTGATTCTTATTATGCTCACCCTTCGTACCAGGAAACTCCAAATAGGTAATAATTTTCTATGCTAATAACTTTAATTATTGTCTTTTCCCCTGCTCCATGGTATGTATCAGAGAGGTTAGTTATAAGAAAAGTACACAAATTGCAAATAAATCAGGAGAGCTGACAGCTCCTACAAAGGAGGAAGGGACAATTGTCAGTGATATCGGGCCAGACCCTCCCTCCAGCTTTCATTCTTTCACCTCCAAACTTGACCTTGGGTGCTGAGACCCAGGGAGAGGAGAGGTTCCCCCCCAGCGAGAAAAACTCCTGCTACAGAAATTTGCAATGACCAATGGCCAGGATCTGGGAAGAGGGGGCCCCAAGGTGAGCAAGCAAATGTGTCTCAAGGAGGGTTCAGTTGCTGGCAGATTCAAGCATACAGTTGCCAGGGAAACCAGGTGTCCAAACTCAGAGGAAAACAAAATAGTCATCAACACTGAGACTTCTCAACCCACAAAGTAAGTATACCCGAGCACATGTACGCTGGTACACGGCTCACACACAGACACGGGGGTCCCTTCGTGCACACTCATTACTTCAGTCACGGGCATAGAAAGTTCTGAAAAGCACCCAAGTGCCCATGCACTTGGGCAATGCAAGCAGAGGAAGTCCTGCTCATCAGACGTGGAAAAAGGATGTAGGGGAGGAAAGAGGCTGCTTCGAAGCTGTGCTGCCCCAGTGCGTGATTCCAATCAAGTGATGCGGTACCATCAGCTGCTGAGGAGGGTCACATGTCTCCTGCAGAGTGGTCTCCCTCCGGTCAGGTGTGTGCACCGTGACCTAGCCTCTGCCACCAAACACTTGCTCTGAAATCCTCCCAATTTTCCACCCAAATCCCCAAACATGCGGAGAAGTCTCGAGTATTCTCCAAGGCATCATACCGGTTTCTAAATAAGAACGCCCATTATCATATTCACATCAGCGGCTGTTTATCGATCAAGGTTGGTGGTGCGGGGATTGTATTACATCTTTACAGCCCTCTCTCATCCTCAGACCAGCCCTGCCAGGAAGAAAGTATGATCTAAAACATATAGGAAGGGAAAATGAGACTCATGAAGGCATGGTCCCCACGCTGGTAAGTGACAGTGCTGGGATTCATATTTCCCCATCTGTCTGCCTCTGTAGTGCGTGTTCCTGTCTGAGCAGCCTGGTCGGGAGCATGGCCGGCTCCGGCCACCCAGCACATGCTGGCCTTCTCTGCCCCACGGCGCAGGGCACCAGGACCGCCACCTCCCCAGGCCTCCACGTCTGCTGCCTCCTCTCCAGTGGCCTCGGGGCATGCTGGTGAGTATCTGGTTTTGCACCCCTGCAGCGACTGTGGCCAACTCCGAGCTGACAGGGTCATTCTTCACCACGACACCTGGGCCAGGCACCTGCTCCCTGGTGACCGCCCTCAGCCAGGCAGGACATCAAGGTCTGTGAGGTTCGCTCAGGACGGCAAGGTGGGCTGCGTCTCCCGTGGTCTCTCTTCCCCTTGTCTCTCTCCAGAGCTTCCCCTCCTGTCAGCAATAAACTGTACGTCAGGCCAAGGGAAGCTCTGGGGCTGACGAGTGCTCTGCAGAACTTCAGGATTCTCCCTCAGAACAGGAATGCCTCCCCTGAAGTCCCTGGGTAGATCTCAGAGGTGTTTGAGAACCAGGGGAGCAATTCTAAAATTGCTTGCCAAGGGGCGCCTGGTTTGGCTCAGTTGGTTAAGCATCGGACTCTTGGTTTCCGCTCAGGTCATGATCTCAGGGTTGTGAGATGGAGCCCCGTGTAGGACTCTGAGATCGGGGGGAATCTGCTAGAGATTCCTTCCCCCCTATCACTCTTCCCACCTCCTCACGCTCGCAGGCATGCACTCGATCGCTCTCTCTCAAATAAATAAAGTCTTTAAAACTGCTTGTCATATTGCTGAGTATGTGTATGTATTTTTTCCAGGAGCAGGAAAATCCCATATCTTCCAGTATATTCTTAAAATTCTCTTGTAAGCACTCGAAGCCAGTGCCCCGAAGAGCTGGGAGTCTGGCTCCCATGTCCCATTCCGTCAGTGCCAGTGTTCAGGTGCAATCCTGTTTCAGTGCTTATCTGAGGAGACAGTAATTACAGAACAGTAGGTAGAGGAGAGAGCATGGGAAATGCATTGCAAGTGAGGCTCCCCGGGGTTAAACCCAGAAGCAAGGAAGTCCCACTGACAGGGCATTAGGGGAGCTGCAAGGTGCAGGGGACACAGGCCAATGATGATGCCCTAGTGTGCAAAGAGGTGGCCCCGACAAGGCAAAGGATACTGAAACTGACCAGGTCTGGGCTGGAACCCTACTTTGGGCATGTATTGGCCAGGGTAACTCAAGAGTACATTGCTTTTTTACTTCCTTGAATTTCACTGCTTCGGTCATATATTGATGACAATAAACTCTATCTCTGTCTTTTTTGAGAATCTCGTAACTAGTAAGAATACAAAAGTCAGAAGCGATTAAGTGTTTACCATGTCCCAGAGCTTTCCCTATAGCACGTCATTTGTTCCTACTGTTCCTGTCCATGGTAGCTGATGAGCACGACGAGACTCAGGGCTGCGTAAGGATGTGCTTCTGTGGTGAAGGGACAGGATGTTGAGGAAGTCTGCGCAGAGGCCGAGCTGCTCCTCGTGACCCAGTATTAGCACTTTACTTTGCAAGCTTCCATTTGGTGCGGTGCCAACGTCCTCTGCGCTTGCTTTGTTCTCCTGGGTCTGGCTCCTAGGGCTGCAGGCTCAGGAAGAAGGGATTGTTATCTCCTGGACCCCAAGCTAGACAAATGCTGAGTCAATAAAATAAGTAGAACTCGGTTTACATTTTGGTTCTGAATTTTCTAGCTGTGTGATCTTGGATCTGCAATGAGGAGCAAGTGCTATGTGTGACCACAGGGTGAAGTTTACCTAGTTTATAAGCTCCCCTCTTCCTACATCTGAGCCTCTTGTGAAACCTCCACAGATCCCGAGGGCCAGCACTGGCTCCTGACAAGCAAGGCCGTGCTTACTCACCTTTGCTTTGTGGAGGTCAAATTACTTTCTTCTGCATTCAGGTAGAGCCAAATGTGTGGTCTTGTGTTCATACAATAGGTGCAATGGGGGGAAGGCAGAGGGAGAAGCAGACTTCCTGCTGAGCAGGAAGCCTGAGGCAGGACTCCATCCCAGGACCCTGGGATCATGACCTGAGCTAACAGCAGACACTTAACCAACCAAGCCCCTCCCCCCCCGAGCGCCCCTAAAATCTGATTTCTGTCACTCACCAGACGGGTCTCCCCAGTCCCACTGTGATCACTTCCAGACCTCCACTGTGTCCCCTCACCCACAGTGAGTCCTGCGTCCTGAGCCGTGGTGAGGATCAGTGCTGACGTCGGTAAGGCGCCTGCACAGATAACCTCTCACACACGGCAGCCCTGGGGACGATTGGCACACCTACAGCACCGCACTTCTCAGCAGGAACGGCAAGGCTCTGTTAGCCAACCACGTCCTCCGAAGCGTTCGCGTCCTTCCAGCTCTGGTAGGAAGTGGAATTACCTGCCCGGGTAGAGAGAAACAGCGTTTACACTTGCACCCTTGGCATGGGGATGCCTGCTGAGTGTCCCCACTCCTGTCCCCAGGGAGCTGACGGTGTCGGCAGCCCTCCTCTCTGTTCCCGAGACCCACTCAGGTAATAATTCTGAGTGTTCCCAGAAAATAAATGAAAACCAGCCTGGAGTCCTGGAGAGGAGGCACGCTTTGGTTGTGAGCTGTTCAGCCCATGCCCTCCCAGCACCTGACTTCCAGGTATGCTCATAAAGAGATGCCGAGGGGCAGGGGCAGGCTCTGGGGCAGGAGAAGCTCCAGAGTTACTAGGGGCTCTGAGGAGGCGTCAGGAGACGTTCCATAAAGCCTCAGACCTTCAGGAGCCTCCTGGCATGACAGCCTTTTGCTTCCGAGGAAAGACCCAACTTCCTCACATTTTGTGCAATAAGTAAATGCATAAATTTGGTGCGACCCAAAGTACACATGCTGAAATAATTTTACATTTACTCTGTCTGTGCCTCTTTTTTAGCCGCTGCCACTTTCTTGGGTCTGAAGCTCACAATAGTCACATCGTCCGTAGTCGGCAGCTTGTGGTCTGGACAAGCTACATTATCTCATGGAGAAGATGCTCCTCCCATTTGGGAGGAAATGATAGAGCAGGCAGCTGGATCAACATTGGTCCTGCCTGCCAGTGAGAGAGGGCACTCTGAAACCCAAGGGTCTGGGGAGAGAGACTCTTCAGAAAGACGTACGCTTGCCACAGGTCACTGAAAGCTGCACGATAATGGAGACGCCTGGGAACAGGAACAGCCCGGCCCCTTAAGTCCTCACAGCCAGAAAGGACGGTCAGAGGGGCGTGTCTTCTCACTGCCAGAGAGGAGGTGGAGAAGGGCTGCCGGTCCCTTTCCTGAGAATGAGCCATTGACAGTGATCCAACAGGGAGTGAGCTGGGGGAGCCCATCCTCGGAACTCTCTTCAATCTCCAATCTCCTGCCAGTCACAAGAGCAGAGGATGGGGAGCCCACTGAGGCAGTTCGCCCTTACCCACCTGGGGCACAGAGCAGGGTAGAAAAGGATAGGGAATGAGTATGGAGGTGTGGCAAAGATGGAGCGACAAAAGATATTTAATACAGTGGGATCCAGAGAGGAAAGCAGAGGGATTCACATGGGTTATATGCCTATCGTGTTCTAGGAGAATTAATTCATTTCTTACTTTGGAAAATTAAGAAATCTCTTTCTGACAAATGAGGAAAAAGAGACTCAGAATAATTAAGTGGTTTGCTCAAGGCGATCCAAATCATCTATCAGTCTAAATACCCTGAATTGACCTGTGTGTTCAGGAGACACCATCAGAGGGTCGCTTCCCGAGATCTGGGGCTCAGCCATCCAGAGTTGTAAACCTGTGGGGAAAGGTAGGCAGAGTAGAGTAGGTGGCATGTGGAGAAAACACTCATCTGCCTTTTCACAGCGGGGGCAGAATGACTGTATCCTGCACAACTAACTTGGTGGTTGGAGGCCAGTTGTCTGAACGGATCCCCAAAGAATATAAAGGCAGTATGTCGGAATCAGAAGGGTGTGCTTTTGAAGTCAGGTTCTTCTACTTTCTAGCTATATGACCATGAGTAAGTCACTTAACCCCTCTGAACATCAGCTTCCGCATCTTTGAAATCTATACAATATGGGCAGCAGTCCCATCTCAAAGGATGAAATAAGAAAACTTAGAATAAAGCCTCTCTTGCCAGCATCAGTGGCCGGCTCAGAGAAAGTACTCAATCGATGACGACCATGACTAGGGTAGGAAACAGGGTGCAAAGGGCCCGAGGATCACAATTTTTAAATATACTTTCTTTAAAAAAAATCATAAAATACATGCAGAAAAATGTACGAATCATAGCTGTACAGCTAGATTCATTTTAATAAGCTGAGTGCTCCTGCATAGCCACCAACCAAAATAAGAATAGGAAATTATCACCTTCCTGATTGAACCCTCCGGAACCCCAGGGGTGGTCATGACCATCAGTTCTATAACCACTAGCTTCATATACCTTTGAAATACATATACTTAGAATCAATTATCTTTTTTTGTCTTTTTTTTTTTCTTCGACATTGGCTTTAGAGACTTATCTATGTTTCTACGTGAAGTTCATTTTCATTGCTGTTGAGGATTTCACTGTATGGACATCACAATGTATGTATTTTACTGGTGACAGACTTTTGGTCTGTTCTCATTTTGAATTATTTTAAATTGTGTTCCTATGAATGTTTTTTGTGCATGATTTTGGGTGAATCGACATATGCCTTTCTGCTGGAGTGCTGGGCCATGAGTATGCATCTGTGTGACCTCAGGTAGAAAATGCTAAAACGTTTTCAGAAATAGTGGTAGTGATTTATGTATTTTATTTGTGATGTTTGAGAGTTGCAATTGTTCCCATATCCTCCCTGTTGCTAGGGCAATCAGATATTTTAATTTCAGCTCTTCTGATGGGAATGTAGCATATCTACTTGTGCCTTTAACTTGCATTTCCTGATGAGTAATGAGATTGAGCCCTTAGGTATGCTCCTGTGAAATGTGTCTCTTCCACACGTGGCATGCCTTCTCCCTCCCTTTCTGCAAACTTCTGATGATGAGAAATTCTTCATTGTCATGTAGGTTCACGTATCAACTTTTCCCTTATCCTTAATGCTTGACGTGTGCGGTTTTGAAAGTTTTGCCTAATGTAGGCCAGGGAGGTATGCTCTGTGTTCTTGGTTTTTCTTGGCTGCCCTTTGTTTTGCCTTTCACATTTACATCTGCAACCCTCCTGGAATTGATCTCTGAGTATGATGTGAAAAAGAGCTCAAAAACATTTTAAAAATACAGATCTTTGATTATTACAGCACCATCCACAGGAAAAAAAAAAAAAAAGTCCCTTTGCCATCTACATCACAGGGTCCCATTCATCTTAAATCGAATATTTTGTATGTGTTGGCCCCTTTTCATATTCTGTTGTGGTGGTCTGTGTGTCCATTTGGCCGATACCAGCCTGTCTTAGTTACTATGACCTTGAGGTCAGTCTTGATACCTGGTAGTGTAAGCACGTCCTTTGCACTAACACATACATTTTAGAATAAACAACCTATTTCCACAGAAATTATCTTCAGATTTTAGCTGAGACCACATTGAATCCAAAAACAAACTTGAAGAAAAATGACACCTTCCCATTCCTTACTTTCAACTTTTCTGTGTTCTTGTACTGAAGGTCTGACATTTGTAGGCAGATGGCAATGTGTGTGTGTGTGTGTGTGTGTGTGTTTAATTTATTATAGTTTCTTAAATCCTTAATTGAAGTGATTAGCCCATTCACACTCATTCAACGTAACTGATGATGTATTCAGGTTAGATCTATAACCTTACTACTTTTTTCTATTTGTTCCTTTTGTTCTAGGTTAATTATCTCCCTTTTTGTATTCTTTGTAGTTAAAATAAGCTTTACTATTCAGTATCATATCTCTGTTAACTTCTGGGTTATGCATTCTTATATTCTCCAACTTCTTAGAGGAAATATCCTAAAAACAGAAATAGTATTTTTATTATGCCCAAAACAAGGCCAGGACCTTAAAAACACTTTAAATTCATTTATCACATTATTTCTCACCTTTTATTATTTTATTTCTCCATATATTTTCAACAAGATGGGATGTAATCTTTGCTATGTACACTCAGGAATCATTTGGGTTTATCAATATATTTATCTTTGCTGTGCCTCTTCTTTCTGAAATTTTTTTTTCTGCCTCAAGAATTGTCTTAAGAATTTCTTTAGCTGTTGGTCTGTTGATGAAAACTATCAACTTCCTTTTTTGGGAGAAGGCTAGAAATCCATCTTTATTTTATTTTTCCTTTTAGGGGATGTTTTCACTGGGTACAGAATTTTAGGTCGGTTCTTATTTTCTCTCAACCCCTTAAAAATATCACTCCTCTGTCCTCCTCTGGCTTCTAGAATTTCTGCTTGAAGTCACTTCTCATTACCTGTTGTTTTTCTTTAAACATAATATGTCTTCTTTTCTGGCTGCTTTTAGGATTTCTATTTGTGTTTGGCTTTTTAGCAATGTTACTATGATGTTCTTAGGTGTGGTTTTTAATAAATTACCTATGTTTGGTGTTTAGAATTTTTTGAATCTATGAGTCATTGTCATTCAGCAGTTTTAGTAAAATTTCAACCACTCTTTTCTGTCTGTGGCTCTATGTGTATTTGAACTTGTATTTTTTTAAAAAATCATACTATATAGATCCTTTAGGCTTTTTTTGCTGCATTTTCCATTTTTTTTAATTACCTTATTTAGCTCTTCTTAAAGACTGATTATAATTTTTTTCTTTGTCTAACTCCTGGATCACCTATGGGTCTGATTTTATTATTTATATTTTTACGTTTTTAATGTGCTTTTTTTGTTCTATGTTTCTAAAAACTTGTCCCACCTGTCACACATCTACATATTCATCCTTATTAGAGTAAGTATTACTTTTTTTAATTGGCTGTATTTTTAGAGTACTTTTAGGTTCACAGCAGAATGGAGTGGAAATTAGAATTCCCGTATATTCACAGTTCCCACACATGCACCGCCTTCTCCATTATCAGCGCTCCACACTAGAGTGGTACATTTGTCATAATCGATGAATATACATTGAGACAGCCTATCACCCAATGTCCTTGCTTACAACAGGGTTGATCCCATTCTCTGGTTTAACAAAGATAAAATAACATGTATCCACCACTAAAGTATCATACATAATCGTTGCACTGCCCTCAAAATCTGTGCTAACCCCTAACCCTTGGCAACCCCTGATCATTTCGTCTTCATAGCTTTGCCTTTTCCAGAATGCCACATAGTTGGAATTATACAGTATATAGTATATGCAGTATACAGCATGTACCTTCTCAGATTGGCTTCTTTCATTAAGTAATAAACACGTAAGTTTTCTCAATGTCTCTTTATGATTTGATAGCTCATTTCTTCCTCGTACTGAATAATATTCTGTTGCCTGGATGTACCACAGTTTATTTACTCATTGACCTATTGAAGGTCATCTTATTTGTTTGGTAATTATGAATAAAAATGCTATGAACATCTGTGTGCAGGTTTTTGTGTGAACATAAGTTTTCAATTCTTTTAGGTTGAAATATCAGTGATTATTATTAGCTCCTTACACCAAGATATACCAAACGTTTTGCATTTGTGCCATTCCAAAAGATGTGTGGTAGTATCTTGCTTTAATCTGCAATTCCCTGATGACATGTGATATGGAGCATCATTTCATATGCTTATTTGCTATCTACCTCCTTTGGTGAGATGTCTGTTCAAATTTTCTTGCCCATTTTTAACTTGGATTCTTCAAATATTCTTAGTTGTGGGAAATCCCCTTGTAAGAAAACTGGAAGCTGGGGAAAAAGAGCTGGAACATTCCAAGGACTGGGCAAATCTGACAGTAACACCAAAACAGGACACAGGGACCCCAGTTTAAAAGTCTGATAGATTCAATACAATACTCAGACCCGCAGAGCAGCTATCCTTGAACCCGAGTGCACATGCCATGGATAGACTCATGGCAGCTGTCCTTGAACTTGAGCACATGATCTGAGTACGCTTAAGTTGGGTTAATAATGTCTTCTCTCCTGTTTTTAAATAATATTCCATTGGAGGCATTTCACATGTGTCTTAGCAGAGCTTAGCAGAATCCATTCTTTGTTATATGTGTCTGGGAGATCTCAGATGGATGGGGAGAATGTACCTGAGTGGACTGCATGGTGAGGACTGACCACAGAGTTAGGTGAAAACCAGGATGGGCCAAGAGACATGGTCAACATTTATTAAACACAACAACAAGCAGGGCGTCAGCTTCTTCTGGGGATGCAGAGATGCATAGAAACTCCCATAGAGATATCAAAGCCTACTGTAGGGAGCCTATAATGGGAATGACCTTGCATCCTAGTCTGCCAGAGACAGTCCTAGGTTATGCCTATTGTTTCAAAAGTTATTAATAGCTTCAATTAGAAGGACAAATTACCTGGTTACTCTAGCTACCATGGATGTGTTTGGTAGTTTCATGGACAACTTGGCCAAATAAACAGACAAACACTAAACAGCTCCCAGCTATTTAGTCAAATATTGTCTAGATGTAATTGTGAAAGTATGTTTTAGAACAGATCAACATTTAAATCGATAAACTTTGAATAAAGCAGTGTCCCTCCATAATGAGAATAGGCCTTATCCAATCAGTCGAGGTTCTCAGGGAAGAAGGAATCTGCCTCCCTTCTGCCTCCATACTTGAGTTGCAACATCAACTCTTATGGATCTCCAACCTGCTGGTTTGTCCTGTAGATTTCATACTTGCCAGCTTCCTCCATAAATGCTTGAGCCAATTCCTTAAAATAAATCTCTCTTTCTTAGAGCCAATTATCTTATGGTCTCTCTTACATGCTGAGCATAAAGAAAAACATGGAGGACATTGTGAGAAGGAAGGGAAGGGGGAATGGGAGGAAACCGGAGGGGGAGATGAACCATGAGAGACTGTGGACTCTGAGCATCAAACTGAGGGTTTTGGGGGGGGGGGGTTGGGCGAGCCTGGTGGTGGGTATTGAGGAGGGCACGTATTGCATGGAGCACTGGGTGTGGTGAACGAACAATTATTCTTGTAACACTGAAAAAATAAAATAAACATATTTGGGGAAAAAAAAGAAATCTCTCTTTCCTTCTGAGTATACACACCCACATCCACACCCGTATACATCCTATTTCTGTTTCTTTGGAGAATCCTGACTAATACAATGGACTTACTTATCAGGGCCTTCCGGGACATAGTTGCAAGAGGCTTTGTTCCTTCAACACTCAAGCATTTGAAGGGCAGGCTATCTAAATAACAAGGCTGGTGAGGGAACAGCTGAGGGAAGAGCCTGGGGATTGTAAGGAGCTCTGTGTGCCTGTGGGCAGGCCCTGGAAGAGGAAGTGGGGTGTAAACTCCGAAGGGCCAAAGCCTGGTTTGCTCTTCTAAAAAAGTGTTCCCCAGGTAATGGTAAACTACCAGGGGGTTCTAATCAGGGCAAAACCTGGGTCTGTTTACTTTTTCCTAAGGCCAGCAGTGGATCGAGTGGTGGGATGGAGAAAAGGGTGACAGTAGAGACGGTGAAGGGGTGCTGGCCAGAGTTCTGAGAGTGAGACCATGACCCTGAGTGGGAGTAGCAGCAGTGAGCATGGAAAGGACAGAGATAGATTTCAGAAAAGTTCGCCTTCCTTCCTTGTTATTGTGGCACCTGTTGGGCGATACCTGCATCCTGAATAAACCCAACCACCTGCTTTCTCTAGTCCTACATCCAGACAGTGGAGCACAAGTGATGAAAGCAGCACAGCTGAGCAGATTGCTGTCGTTATAAATGAATGGTCCCCAGTCTCAAAGGGACCTGAAAATTCTACCAGGACTTTCTGGCCAATTCAATCTTCACTTCCCTCCAGAAACTGTTCGTATTTTTAAAATGCATGAACATGGCTTTTCTTCCTCACTCAACATTTTTTAAACTAAGCTTAAAAATTTTTTTAAGGTAGGGGCACCTGAATTGCTCTTGGATTTGGCTTGGGTCCTGATGTCATGGCTCATGAGATCAAGCCCCATGTCCAGCTCCCTGCTCAGCAGGAGTCTGCTTGGACAGTCTCTCCCTCTGCCCCTTCCCGCCCCCATTCTCTCTCAAATAAATAAAAAAATCTTTTTTTTTTAAAGATTTTATTTATAAAAAATAAAAATAAAAAAATAAAAGATTTTATTTATTTATTTGGCACAGAGAGAGAGAAATCACAAATAGGCAGAAAGGCAGGCGGGGGGGGGGAAGCAGGCTCCCTGTTGAGCAGAGAGCCCAATGCGGGCCTCGATCCCAAGACCCCGAGAAAATGACCTGAGCCGAAGGCAGAGGCTTTAACCCACTGAACCACCCAGGCGGCCCTAAAAAAAAAATCTTTAAAAAATTTTAAAGATAATTATAGATTCACAGATAGGTGTAAAAAAGGAATACGGAAAGATCCAAGGTACCCTTTGGTCAGTTTTCTCTAACGATAATGTCTTGCAAAACTATAGCAAGGTATCACCATAGGATATTGGCATCGATCTAGCCAGGATAGAGAATGTCATTGCCATCACAGGACTCTTCATTTTATTTTTTTTATAGCCACACCGATTTCCTTCAGCTACTCCTTAACTCCTGGAAACCACTAACCCATTCTTCATCTCCATAACTTTGTCAAGAATATTACGTATGTGGAATCATGCAATATATAACTTTTGGGAATTTGTTTTTAACACTCAGGATAATTCTCTGAAGATTCCTCCAAGTTGTTATATGTATTAATAGTTTGATTTTTTTGATTGCTGCGTGATATTTCACTATTATTTTAACCATTTACCCACTGAAGGACATTTTGGATGTCTCCAGTTATTGTCTGTTACAAATAAACCAACTACAGAAATACACGCACAGGTTTTAATGTGAACATAAATACTCATTTTTATGGAATAAAACTCCAGGAGTGCAACTGCTGGATTGCAATGGCTGTGATGAAGAAACGGCCTTGTTGCTTTCCAGAGTGACTGCAGCATTTTACATTCCCACCATCAATATGGTGGTGGTCCAGTTTCTCCACAACCTCTCTAGCATTTTTTTCCCTCTGTTCTTATTTGTGTCTAGGCTGCAGGCTTCTTCAGCAACAAGTCTGGAATGTATAACACAAAAAGAAAATCCAGGGATCTCCCTACTAAGTTGTTCCTTCTCATCCCAATGCCCTGTCTGCCGCCTTCTCCTCATACTTGAGAATCTTCTTCTATTTGCTTTATAGGTAGTATTAGAATATAATGTAGAGGGAGCAATAGGGAAAAGTATATCTACCCCATCTTCCCTGAAGCAGAAATTCTTGCTCAACTAATTTTACTCCATGTCTACTTTACAGGAAAAAAATGAAACTAACTAGAAAATACCAAACAAGAATTCCCTCGTCTTCCCAATGACAAACCTATGAAATGATCTACATCTTCCTCCAAACTGCTCTTCCTTTTGTTTTTTTCTTGTTATAACAGAGGAGATTTCCCACTTTGGAGCCAAAAACCAAAACTCCCCCAGAACACTAGATTCCATCTGCTCCTGCCTCCCCAGGATTGTTAAAAAAAAAAAAAGATTATTTTTCTTTTCTCTTATACATGAATTCCTCCTGTTAACTAGAGTTTTCTATTAGATTTTAATTGTGTTCATGCCCTTTCCATTAACTACAAGTCAAATCTTGGTTGCACATTTCCTCCAGCTGTTGCTCTGGTTCTTCCGATTTCTGCCTCAGCCACACTAGCCTTTGAGTGACAAGTATGCTTCGCAGTGCTTGTGCCCCAAGACATTTGTCCACATGACTTTGCATCCTCCTCCACTCAACTCCTTATCTTGCCCTCATCCTTCAATTTCTGGCTCACTCATCATTTCCTGTTATATCATAGCAGTGTTTCATTTATTTGATAGCCACCTTATTTATGTCTATGCTCTTCCTTTGGATTTTAAGAATCACGAAGGGAGAGAATGCATTTGTTGCATGATCTTATATCCCCTATGTGTAGCTTAATATCTCACAGAATCATTGAGTTACACAAATGCATGATGCCCCTGACATTGTGAATTGTTTCAGGTGGAATTATTGACTTCATATACAGAGGGTTTCAAATAAATACTTTGGAATGAGTGAATGAGAGTAAATCAATGGGACTTAATATTGATTGCACGTGTGTATGAGCGTGTCTAATACAAAAAGGTAAAACGTCATTCTTAAGTTTTCACCTTGAGCAATTTTATCCATTTTAATGCCGTTAACTAAAATAGAAATTACAGAAAACTATTGGAAGAGGAGGAGGTGGAGGTTGGGTTTAATTTTTGGCATATAATTTTTGCTATGTAAGTGCAGATCTCTGTCTTAAATTGAGGTCTGGGCTTGGGAAGTTGATTTGGAATCATCAACTTATATATGGTATTTTCAGATGTATATGTAAATAAAATCTATTCAGTGGTGGAGGGAGAACAGGTAAAATGAGAAGAAAAGAGAGTCAAAGATATGACCCTGAGTAGACTCCCCTAGGATTAAAAAAATTGAATCATCATAGAAGTCACAGAAAAAGGAATTTTCAAAAGGAGGCTATCATAAGCACTATTAAAGCTATAAATTTCCATTGAGATGAGGGATGGAGTGGGGACTATGGACTTAGTCTTTCCAGAGGGACCATGGGGAGATGGCAGGGGACACAGGAGTAAATGGAGTGATTGATGGTAAACATAAGTCTGCAGTGGACACTTAATGGCACGGCAGGGTCCAGAGAGCTCTTTGACAAAATGAGGTCCTACTGAAGACTAGGACATTTCAAATCTAGGGGATAGGTGGGTACATAAATAGAGAAGGTAAAAGATTTTAGAGGAAAGTTGAAGGAGTTCATGCTTAATGATCTCAATTTTCTCAGTGACACATACTACTTATTCATCAACCGAGAGAATGAGGTCAGGAACCTGGTGGGGTGCCTGAAGATAAAGATAAGACTAAGTGTCACCCCTGTGGTGAATAGGAAAGGAATCCAGCATGAGCAGGATAAAGGATTTTTGAGTGAAACTGATAGCTTAACAATGGCTGAATTCATACATGTGTTGTGGATTTTATCCAGTAGCACTCTGTATTCCCAGGGTGACCAACGTAAAAACAGGTGGCTGTATTAATCGAGGTCTGGACATCATCAGAATCTGTGCTGAGAAAGATTAAGGGATCAGAGGAGTGGAGGGAGTTGGTAAACATGCAGTTGAAATGACTGACATCATAACTAGGTTGATAGGGAAGAAAGTAAAACTGGGCTGAGACTGGTGGATTGGGAAGATAAAACAGGACATGTGACTGGAGTTCTCCAGGAGGCTTAAATTAGAGAAGTTTTACTGAGACAAGTGAAGAGAGAGACTTTAGGTAGATGCTGCAATGTTAAATCAGAGATTGCAGAAAAGAAGCAACGCGGAACTGACAAAAATATATACTGTGGTATTAGATGCACCTGTGTATAAGTCCCGTCTCCTTTAGTTATTAGCTGTGTGAACTTGGAACTCAGTTGTTTAATCTGTAGAGATAGTACTAGTTCCTATGTCCAAAGCTTGTGATGAGAATTAAATGTGATAGTGCACATGAAGTGTAGGAGTAATGCACATGTAAGCTTTGTAGATATCGCTCCTCTTATTATATGATGATCAGAATGTGACATTGGAGTGTGGCCATGACTGTGAGTAGCTGAAGATGTGCCAAGGTGCAGGATTTGGGAGTGGAGAAGACTTGAGACCAGGGGTACCAGAAGGATGATTCACATGGGTAGATAACAATATTCTTGCTTTGTCTCCAGGGTTGACATGGGTGTCATAGTTGTAGACTAGGGATGGTCCTCATGCTTCCCCTATGCCACAAAAGGAACTTATCAAAGGCATCCCAAGGCTCAACCCAGCTGGGACCTCCTTGCAACTGAAGGTACATGTGCTTGTACACGTGCAACTGAAGGTACAGCTTTGTTTGCTCATTGCCATTCCATGTAGATCACAGTGCTTCATTTGCATAAAAGTATGCCCAGGTTTTAGTAATGAGACCTTTTTAATTGTCTGGTTTCTGCACATAAATTCGTTCTGAGTCAGCCAAATATGCTCGTAATTAGGAGACAAACAGTAGAGGCCAGTGAGTAGCATTTTCTTTGGCTTATTTAAATAGTCGGCTTACTTGGAGTCAAGCCATATTGATTCTGAGAAAGCTTTATTCAATTAGTGCCCACATGTGCCTTCGGCACTATGTAGTCAGTGAGGACTCAGGTGTGCTTCGGAGTGACTCCAGGTACTTCTCAGGAGCATGGTCACTTTGTGTCCTGCATAGTAGATGAAGAGAGTCTGGCCCCTGCAAGATGTCACTTGTGTTACCTCTGCAGAAACTGACCAAATCAGCACCTGTGGAGCCCCTATAGTCCAGCTGATAACCCATTAAAGCCCACAGATCCTGGTGACCAGCATACCCTGAAAGATCTCGGGAGGATAAGTCCTCATACCTAGCTTAAGAGAAGAAAGAAACCTAGCAGTTAGTAAGTGCCTAGTGTTTACAGGTGCTGTTCTAAGTGCATTGCTGATAGCAAATCACTTAATCATTATCTTGTCCTACAGCAAGGAGAACTAGGCTCAAAAAAGTAATTGCCTGGCCTAAGATCACACAAAGTGGTGAAACTAGGAAATGAATCCAGGTGTTACGGAAACTAAGGCACACGTGCTTAGTGGACTGCTAGTGTGGTTTTTTTGTTTTGTGTGTATGTGTGTGTTTTTGTTTTCCAGGGCTTACTGGGCACTTTGAATAAATTACATAAAGGATTATGTATTTATAGATTGAAAGACTGCCTATGTGGGGAATATCCAGGGCCAAGGTGAGAGTCTGGCATGTAAAAGCAGGTACTCATTGTCCAGGAGCCAAAAGCCTATTGGAAAAGTGAGGATGAGACTCACTGGGACTGATAGTTACTTACAGAGTCCCTAAGAAGTCTGGCATGTTTCAAGAAAATCAAAGATCAAGGTCTGTCATCCTTGAATCTAATAGGAGATGGACACACTGGAGAGATGGCAACCATATTTCTCTTTGGCTTAAGCAACCTAAGAACAATTGAGAAGACAGATGAAGATCAGAAAGACACAGGGATGGTATCAGGATATAATGTTTGAAAGTACATGAGATTCTGGCGGAAGTATTTCATTGGGTAAACAGGTAGAATCAATGAGATATAGCCTTATCAGGGAAAAGAAATAAAACAGAAATGACAGTTAAGTCCAAGAGTAGGGTTTGAGGGTGTTCAGCCATCTAGTTTGCCTAGAACTGTCATGGTTTTGTACTGAAAACCCTACTTCTGGGAATCTCTCATTCTGGAATGAGTCAGGAATGAGTCATCAATGTAGATTTCATGAGAGGCTCAGGAAAAAGGTAGGGAGAGATGATAGGGCAGCTAAGAGCTTGTCACTATAATGGATTACCTCTCTAAGCTTCAGCATCCTTAAATATAAAGTAGAGAGAGGGATTCCTCTCTTGTGTAGTTATTGTGAGGCCAAGGGTGTAACAAGGATTGGAAGAAAAGTGACAAGGGACTAAAATCATTGAGCATTCTCTTTGAACCCATGCTGGCACTACACAGTCTCATTCAATACTCACTTCTAATATTATTACTGTTTTCCTTGTTTTATAGAAAAAAAATGACTTAAATGAATTAAGGCCCTAAGTAACTTGTCCCAAGTCCTACGACTGGGAAGTGGTAGAGTTACATTTGAGAGCCAGATAGTAGGGATAAGGAATTACACATAGCTGAAAGAATTTACTTGCCAGTAGGACCTGTGAAAAATCTAGAGTTAGTCATCCCACTATCCTAGTGTGGCCCTGATACTGGAAAGAATGGCTGGGGATGATGTTACTCCGGTTTGAAGTGTCTAAGCCATAGGGTGCTGGGTGAGTCTCAAAGGAGCTAACTTTTTTCACCTGAAATTTTGTATTTCTTTAAAAAGAGAAATAATCACTTTTGGAATTTTTGTTAAGGAGATAATCGGCTATTCCAAGCAAATAAGGCAGAGATAAAATGAAATAGGATCTCCTGCAGTAATGCATATGAGTGTTTGTCAGGGATTATTTCTTCTTAGCTTGAAAGAAGATAATCAGTTCAGAGAAGAGAAGATGCCTTTGGGTTTGAAATCTTTTTGCAGAAGCTGGTTGGCAAGCATTTAATCAGGTGGAGAGACATACACCTTAATCCACTGCAATCCAGAAGCCCACTCCACTGGGAGTGTTTCCATTGGGAAATTGATCATTTCTAACTGAATTAACAAGGAAGAGACCTTCCCAGAACCAGCTCATGGGAACTTCAGAGATCCATGGGATATCTCTGGGTCATAGCTCTTGGAACTTCATGGGGGCTTGGAGCTGCCATCCTGCTTGGAGGAAGGAAACTCCAATCAAACTGGCCTTTACACATAGCACTCCAACATTACTATAAGACATCTCAAAAAGAACACATGGTCTGCAAGTGTTGATCTTTGAAATGATAATTTTCTAATTTTTATTTGTTAGCTTTTAATTTCTGTAGAGATGTTTCTAAGGGGGGAAAGAGTGACAGCTAATCAATAAAGATTTTGAAAATTACCAATTTGCAACCCCCAATATAAAAACTTACTGAAGCAAATATTGGCAAATGGATGCAAAATCCTCTGGGTAAAATATTCTTGTGGAAAAAAGAAATTCATGTAGTGACAAATATTACTGCCCAGTTATTTGCCAATTATATAGATGTGGCTGTATAATATAGTATTATATTATATATATGATAACAAAAGTACAAAGGACAATGAAAAATAAAGCTATACTGTCTAGTTTCTTATATTCATGGCAAAATTGTATAATATTAACTTCTGGTTTTTTATTATTTTTTTGAAGATTTTACATATTTGATAGAGAGGGAGAGAGAGAGTACAAGCAGGAGGAGCCGGAGGCAGAGGGAGAGGAAGAAGCAGGATTCCCCAGTGAGTAAGGAGCTCGATGTAGGGCTCAATCCCAGGACCATGCTATTCAACATAGTACTAGAAGTCCTAGCCTCAGCAATCAGACAACAAAAAGAAATCAAAGGCATCCAAATTGGCAAAGAAGAAGTCAAACTCTCACTCTTTGCAGATGATATGATATTTTATGTGGAAAACCCAAAAGACTCCACTCTAAAACTGCTAGAACTCATCCAGGAATTCAGTAAAGTGTCAGGATATAAAATCAATGCACAGAAATCAGTTGCATTTCTATACACCATTAGCAAGACAGAAGAAAGAGAAATTAAGGAGCCTAGCTGGATATAGTATACTTGGCTGCATATTTTTCTCATTTATTGCTCTGAATATATCATGTCAGTCCTTTCTGGCCTGCCAGGTCTCTATATTGGCTGCCAATATAATATTTCTACCATTGTATGTTACAGATCTGTTGTCTTGAGCTGCTTTCAGGATTTTCTCTTTGTCACTGAGACTTGTAAATTATACTATTAGATGACAGGGTATAGACCTATTTTTATCGATTTTGAGGGGGGTTCTCTGTGACTTCTGGATTTTGATGCTTGTTCCTTTCGCCAGATTAGGGAAATTCTCTACAGTAATTTACTCCAATATACCTTCCACCCCTCTCTCTTTCTTCTTTTTCTGTGATCCCAATTATTCTAATATCGTTTCATCTTATGATATCACTTATCTCTCGAATTCTTCCCGTGTGGTCCAGTAGTTGTTTATCTCTCTTTTTCTCAGCTTCTTTTGGTCTTCTATATCACTAATTCTTTCTTCTGCCTCATTTATCCTAGCATCAAGAGCCTCCATTTTTTTATTGCCCCTCATTAATAGCTTTTTTTATTTCAACTTAATTTCAACTTAGTTCCTTTATTTCTCCAGAAATGGATTTTATTTCTACAGAAAGGGATTCTCTAGTATCTTCCATGCCTTTTTCAAGCCCAGCTAGCACTTTGATCATTCTGAACTCTAGTTCTGACATCTTACTAATGTCTGTATTGATTAAGTCCCTAGCTGTCGGTGCTGCCTTTTGTTCTTTTTTTTTTTGAGGTGAGTTTTTCTGCCTTGTCATTTTATCCAGATAAGAATAGATGAATGAGAGAATAAAATACTAAAAGAGTACCAAAACCCCAGAAACCAAAACCAGGGTGGGGTGGGGGAAGAGAAGAAAGGAGGGGGGAAAATATATATATATTTCACATATATATTTATATGTATACATATACATATACATACATGTATATGTATGTATACATACATGTATATGTATACATATATATATATATGTGAATAGAAAAGAGTCACACACTTGCTTTTGGGTGTATTTTGGTCTATTAGAAGAAACTGCCTCCCCAAATTTTAACGAAAGAAAAACCTATATATACAAAAATAAGGGCAAACATGATGAAGGGATGGAGTATGACTGTAAAGTTGAAAATTTAAAAAGATTCTAAAAAAGGAATTGATAAGATAAGAAGTTAGTTGAAAAAAGAAAAAAAAAAAGAGCAAAGAATGTGATCAGGCTGGAGACTAGAACAAAACCATGTGCTAGATTTAGGGTATATTTTGATCCATTAGAAGAAACTGTATCCCAAAATTTTAAAGAAAGAAAAACCTATACATCTATATAAAAAATAATGTTAAATACAATGAAGGGATAGAATTAGACTATAGCAATGAAAATTTAAAAAGATATTTTTAAAGGTATTGATAAGGTAAAATATTTCAAAAAAGTTAAATAGGAAAGAGGAAAAATTTAAAAAATAGAATAAGAAAAAAATAAAATTAAAAAATTTAACTTTGAAAGACTAAAGAATCTTGGGGGGAAAAGCCATGAATTCTAGGTACTGGAGTCCCCTAACTCTGGAGTTCTGCAGTTCTCATTGATCGGTGAACTTGGGCTTGGCTGGATTTCTTGCTGATCTTCTAGGGAGTGGCCTGTTGCAGTGATTCTCAAATGTCATTGCCCGAGGCAGAATTGCACCGCCCTTGCCAGGGGCGAGGCTACGTAATCTGCTCAGGTTCTCTGTCGGGAGCTTTTGTTCCCTGAACGCTTTCCATACAGCTTTGGAGGAAGGGAATGAAAATGGCAGCCTCCCAATCTCCTGCCCAGAGGAGCCGATATCTCAGGGCCCCACTCCTCAGTGCACCCTCGGAGAAAAGCAATCAATCTGTCCCATCTTTCTGGTCTCCAGCCACACTCCGAGCTCACCTGGCCTGTGACTGAGCATTTCTATCTCTGGCTCCCGGCCCCATTTGGAGTCTCCAAACGTAGCTGATTCCTGCAGTGCACTCCCGTGCCGCTCCTCCCCAGGGAAGGAAAATGAGTCTCCCCAGATCTGCCCCTTGTGAGGTCCCTGTCTATAGAGCAGTGGCCCGACTGTGCCTCAGATCATGGTTTAAGGCAAGCCCAAGCTGAGAGCTCACTGCTCAGCTCTCTCTCTGCAGTGACTTCTCCTCTCCAATACCTTGGAGCTCTGCCGCACTCAGACACCTCTGGTCTTACTGTGACTCTGTGGGTCCTGAGACCACACTGTCCCCATGAGGGCTCCACCTCCTGCTTAGCCTCTATAGCGATGTCCCTCAGCAGAGCAGACTTCTAAAAGTTTCAGTTTTGTGCTCCACTGCTCTGAGGCTTCCCGGGAGCCGGCCCCTCCCCCCGCGTCTCTTCCTGTATAGCGCTTTGGATTCACTTCTCCGCACATCCTACCTTCCGGAAAGTGGTCGCTTTTCTCTTCCTATAATTGCTGCTTCTCTTCTCTTCGACCTCCTGTTGAGTTTGTATGTGTTTAGAATGGTTTGATAACTATCTAGCTGAACTCCTGGGACTCATGGATATATAGGTCTCCTACTAGCCCGCCATCTTGCTCCTACTCTGAGTAAACACTTTAATTAAAAGGCACAGCCTATCAGGTTAGGCTATTTAAAAATGACAACAAGGTTTAGCTATATAAACCTTGTTTTATATATATATAAAACTATATAGTTTTATATATAAAAAAGAGTATATTTTTTATATATAAAAATTTTTTTATATATAAAAAAACTATATATTTATAGTTTTATCTATAAAAGATAAAACAAATATACTTAGTTGAGTAAAAATTGATACAAAATAATACCATAAAACCAATAGCTAAAAGAAAATTACAGTGGCAATATTCATCATAGAACAAATAGGCTTCAAGTTATGGGACCTTGCTATAGCAAAATAAGAATATTTCATAATAGTGAAAGAGTTTCAAGCTGGTCCAGTCACTTTGGAAAACAGTGTGGCAGTTCCTCAAAAAGTTAAAAATAGAGCTACCCTGTGACCTAGTAACTGCAGTACTGAGTATTTACCCCAAAGATACAGGTGTAGTGAAAAGAAGGGCCATATGCACCCCAATGTTTATAGCAGCAATGTCCACAATAGCCAAACTGTGGAAGGAGCCAAGATGCCCTTTAGCGGATGAATGGATAAAGAATATGTGGTCCATATATACAATGGAATATTACTCAGCCATCAGAAAGGATGTATATCCACCATTTGCACTGACATGGTTGGAACTGGAGTGGATTATGCTAAGTGAAATAAGTTAAACAGAGAAAGACAATTATGATATGGTTTCACTTATATGTGGAACATAAGGAATAACATGGAAGACAATAGGAGAAGGAAGGGAAAAGTGAAGGGGGGATCAGAGGGAGATGAGTCATGAGAGACTATAGACTATGAGAAAAAAACTGAGGGTTTAAGAGGGGAGGACGGTAGGGGGATGGGTATTAAGGAGGGCACATAGTGCATGGAGCACTGGGTGTTATACACAAACAATGAGTCATGGAACACTACATCAAAAACTAATGCTGTATGGTGATTAATATAACATAATAAAATAAAACTAATGCTGTATGGTGACTAACATAATAAAATAAAATAAAAAGAAAGTATCAACTCATTAGAAATAACCATCAATCATAAGTTAATAGTAATAAATAACAAAATAATTAAAAATTATAAGAGCAGAAATCAACGAGAGAAAACAGAACAAAACAGAAAATCAATAAAAGCAAAAATTGTCTTTAAAAATTTTTCATGAAGGGATGCCTCAGTGGTTCATTCAGTTGAATGTTGAGCTCTTTCATTTCTGCTGGGGTTGTGCCCTCAGGGTTGTGGGATCAACCCCAAGTCTGGCTCCATGCTCAGCAAGGAGTCTGCTGCTCTCTCTTCCTCTCCCTTTTCCTCTGCCCTTCCCCTGGCTCACATATACTTTCTCTCTCTAAATTAATTAATCAATTAGCTAACGAATTAATTAAAACCTTTAAAAAATTAATGAAATATATAATCCCTGAGTAAGATTGATCAGGAAGAAAGGAAAAACAAATATCTATTGTCAGGACAGTAAAAGAGAACATTGCTACAGATTCTATAGTTACTTAAAAAATAAGAAACTATTGTTAATAGTTTTACACCAATAAATCTTACCACCTAAATGGACTAATTCTTTGAAAATACATCTTAAAACTGACACAAAAGGAATTAGAAATTCTGGAGGGCTGTCTATTTAGTAAAAAAAATGTAATAAAAGAACCAATTTAGGTCATATTCAAATATGACTTACATTTACTTGTGAATTCTATCAAATACTTGAGAAGGAAGTAATACCAACCTGACACAAATTCCTTTAGAAAATAGAAGGGAAAATCTGTCCACTTATCTTACAAAGAAAGCATTTTTGATTTTTGTAATTTTCAAATTAGGTGTTGCAAGTCCTCCAATTTTCTTATTCTTTCTCAAATGTGTTTTAGTTCAAATTTAATTTAAATTTATTTTTATTTAGAATAAATAAATAATTAATATTAGAATAAATAAATAAATAAATATGAAGAATAAATATCTTCATTCTATTAATGTGAATTGCGTTGCTTGATTTTCAAATGTTAAAACAACCTTGCACTCCTGAGATAAATTGCACTTGATTTATCATACTTTTAAAGACTGCTGGAAAGATTTACTAATATTTTATTAAGTATTTTATGTCCATATTCATGGACATAAAATAAAATAATAATAAATATTAATAAGTAATAATAAATAATAATTATTTTATTTATAAAATAAATAAAATAATTTATATATATATTATATATATAATATATATATAAATTATTATAAATTTATATATATAAATTTTTATATATAAAAATATATATATATTTTTATATATATATAAAATATATAAATATATATATTTATATATATATAAATATATAATTTATAAAATAAATAAAATAATTTAATAAATAAATAGTTTAAATTAAATTTAGTTGTTTTGTTTCCCATGTTGATTTTAGAATCATATCACCAGTTTCTGAAGTAAGTGAGTAAATAAATAATAAAATCCTGAAGTGATTTTAACTGAGATTGCATTTGGAATCTCAGTTGGAAAGGGTTGACATCTCAACCACACTGAGTTTTCTAAAATATGAAGGATAGATACCCTTCTCTCAATCAATTATAATTTTTTGTCTTTAATTTTTTCTGCAATGTTCTGTAGTCTTTAGTGTTATTTTTTTTTAAGACTTTATTTATTTGACACAGAGAGAGTGAGCAAGAAAGAGACAGAGAGCAAGCACAAGCAGGGGGAATGGCAGGCAGGGGAGAAGCAGGCTCCCCGCTGAGCAAGGAGCCGGTTGTGGGGCTTGATCCCAGGACCCTGGGATCATGACCCAAGCCGAAGGCCGCTGCTAAACTGACTGAGCCATCCAGGTGCCCTTCTGTAGTCTTCAGTATAGCAAATGTGCATATTACATATTATTTAGTATAGGAAATCTATGTATTTTAATTTTTCCTAAGTATGCTTAATATTGTTGGTAGCATTTTTATTTTATAAATTTTATTTGTCCATTGTTATTTGCTAGAATTAGAATTAATTGTATATTCATGTTGCCTTCTGGGACCATGCTAAATTTAATTTTTACTTCTGGTACTTTTTTAGTAGATTGCATAGAGAATTGTGTAAATCATTTTCTTTAAACAAGTCAGCAATTTTACCTTTTCTTTTCCAATCCTTATTTTCCTTATCCTCTTCCTCCCAGCACCTCCCCCACTCCTTTATTTTCTCTAGTTTAGACTTTCAGTAAAATGTTAAATAGAAATTAGGACAGCAGATATTTTTGTCCTTTTCCTGATCTTTGTGGATAATCATTCAACATTTCACAGTTATGCATGATGCTAGCTATGGTTGGGTTTTTTTGTTGTTGTTTTTGTTTTTGTTGCATAAATGTGCTTTATCAGAATGAGGAATTTCTCGTCTTTGCTTGGCTTCCTAGGAGTTATTATCATGAAGAGGTGGTAAATTCAATCAAATGCTTTTCTGCATTTACTGAAATGATCATTTTTTCCCCCTCTTCATTCTATTAATGTGAATTGCGTTGCTTGATTTTCAAATGTTAAAACAACCTTGCACTCCTGAGATAAATTGCACTTGATGATTTAATTATACTTTTAAAGACTGCTGGAAAGATTTACTAATATTTTATTAAGTATTTTATGTCCATATTCATGAAGGATATTGATCTGCAATTATTTTTCTTTAATGTCTTTGTTGGGTATTGGTATCAGTATTATGTCAGTTTTATAAAATATGTAAGGAATTGCCCTTTGCATTTTGAAAAATTTTATGTTGAATTTGCATTTTCTCTCTTAATGTTTCATTGAATTGTTGTAAAGTCATCTGGGCCTGGATTGTTGTTTGTGGAAGGATTTTTTTATTATTAAAAAGTTGTAAGTTATTAAAATGAAAAAAAATAATTTTGTAATAGATATTGAGATTTTTAGATTTCTAGATTTTTAGATTTTCTATTTCTACTTGTTTTAACCTTGGTCAATTTTACTTTTCGAAGGTTTGTACCATATCATAAGGTATGGTAAAGAATTTATTGTCATGGGGCACCTGGGTGGCTCAGTGGGTTAAAGCCTCTGCCTTCAGCTCAGGTCATGATCTCAGGGTCCTGGGATCGAGCCCTGCATCGGGCTCTCTGCTCAGCAGGGAGCTTGCTTCCCCCTCTCTCTCTGCCTGCCTCTCTACCTACTTGTGATCTCTCTCTCTGTCAAATAAATAAATAAAATCTTAAAAAAAAAAAGAGAGAGAGAATTTATTTTCATGAAGTCTCTTACACTAGCTCCTTATTATCCTCTTAATCTTTATAGACCTATAATGATATCCCTTCTTTTATCCCTGATGTTGACAGTTTGGGATTTCTTTCTTTAACTTAACCATTCTTGCTAGATTTTTGACTGAGTTTATTACTATTTCCAAAGCACTGAGTTATCAGTTGTTGTATTTATCATTTTTCTATTTTAGTGGCTTCTAGTATTTATTTTTTTCCTTCTACTTACTTTTGGTAGAATTTGCTTTTTTTCTAGCTTCTTAAGGTGAAGCTAAAGTAATTGGTTTCAACCCTTTTTTCTTGTCTACTATAGTCATTTAAAGTGATTTCATTTTCTCTAAGCACCTCTTTAGCTATAACCTACACATTTAGGAATTTCATGTTTTCATTATCACTCAGTTTGAAATACTTTTCAATTTTCTTTCAATAACTTGTTTGACTCATGAGTTATTTAAAGTGATATTACTAAGTTGCCACATATTTGGGGATTTTCTGGATCTCTTATTGCTATTTATTTCTAACTTAAAATCCTTTTGGCCAGAGAATACATTCTGCATGATTCCATCCTTTTATGTTGATTGAAATTTATTTAATAACATAGAGTATTGGTCTACCTTGGTGACTGTCCCATATAGAACTGAAAATAATGATTTTCTGCAGTTTTGAGGTGAGATGTTGTATAAATGCCAATTAGGTCAAGTTTCACGATAACATTTTTCACATCTTGCCTTTTACTGATTTTTGTGTACTTATTCTATCAATTACTCATAGAGGAGTCTAAAAATATCCAGCTATAGTTTCTCTTAACTCTCTGCTCTGCCCTTAGCCTTTCATTTGAAAGCCTGACTGGTCTTGATCATTTAATTTCTCTCAGTTCCCTTCCCACTTCTGCTCTTGGAAGGTATTTGTCTTGTAGTTGAGGAAGGGTCCATGTACCTCACTGCAATATCTCCCAGCTCTTGTCCTGCATCTGACCTTTCACATGCTACCTTTGAGCCTTCAGTGAAGATCAATGCCAGAGACTTGGTGGGTGGGATCGTGGCTAAGGTGACTTGGAACTTCAAATTACTGTGCAAGCCCACTCATGGCCATGGCAAGTATGTTAAAAATTTTTGTATATTCTGGGGCACCTGGTTGTCTCAGTCAGATGAATGTTTGACTCTTGGTTTCAGCTCAAGTCTTGATCTCAGGGTCTTGAGATCAAACCCCACATGGGCTCCGTGCTCAGTGGGGGTCTGCTTGAGATTCTCTCCCTCTCACTCTGCCCTTCCTCCTGCCCCTCCCTCTTTCTCTCTCTAGATAAACAAATCTTTGAAGTTTCTGTATATTCTCCTAAACCTCATCCATGACAGAATATTTTTCCCTTACAACTCTCCATGAGTCATCAGTTTCATTAATCCTATACCGTGTTCATCCTTTCCTGGAATTTAGTATATTTGCATTCTTAAGTTTCTGATTTTTTTTTAAACTATAATTTTGTTGCATAACCAGCTTGTTTTGGTTGGTAGGGTAAAAACAATGGATTTGTGCAACTTTCTAAATACTGACAGAAGGAGAAAGTCTGTTTCAGTTGATTTTTCATTTTAGGTATTACTTTTTAAAGTCTATTTTTGAATATGTAGAACATTTACCTGGTTCAAAACCAAAAGTATATGAAAAGTATAATGTGAGAATTTTTATTTTAATTCTTCTTTTCTCCTTTTAAAAGTAATGATTGTGTTTTGCTTCTTTTTGTTTTTTCAGGATTTCTATTTTTCAATATAAGTGTGTGTGTGTGTATGTGTGTGTGATATGTAGATAGATAGTGTAGGTAGATTAATTTCCCATCCTTTCTTACACAAAAGTACCATTCTAAAAGTTGTTTTTTACTTTGTTGGATTATAAACAACAACAAAAATTAAAGTTGATTATAATGTAGAAAAGTAAAATAATGGTAAGAACAGAGGCTAGTAAATAATTATAAATGAACCCATTTGTGTGATCACGACAATTTCCAAGAAATAAAATATTAGTTGAAATCCATAACTCTCCTGTATGTCCCCTCTCAATTATTACACTCTTCTTTGCCACAAATACAGCCAATATCCAGGATTTTACCATCACTATTTAATCCTGCCAGCTTTGAAATTTTATAGGTGAAAGCATGCAGATGCTCTTTTGTGGCTGACTTATTCAACAATGTATTTTTAAGAGTCAACAGTGGTTTTATGAAAAGCCTTAGTTCATTCATTTTTATAGCTTCATGCTATTCCATTGTGTGAATATCATGAAATTTATTTTGCTGCTTTATTCTTCATTGATGTTTGCTATTGGAAATCACATTTTTAAATTACATGTCATGTAAAAAAATTGTAGCTTTAATTCTTACCTTCTGATCCCAATGCATTTGCTTTCTTTTCCTTGCCTTACAACGTCAAATAAAAGGAATAAGAGAAAACATATTAGTTGCTAAATGTCATAAGTTTTTTGTTTGTTTGTTTTTTGAGGATTGAGGTAAACATTTATATTTTGGGTTTACTAGTAGTTTTTAATTTGTGCCATCAATAGAGGTTGAATTTTATCCCATGATACCTGGGCATCTTTTGAGATAATATTTTTATCTCTTGTTCTCTTAATGAGTCATTTTACATTGATTTTTGAATATTAAACCAACTTTGCAGTCCTGAGATAAACTTAAATTGGACATAAAATATTGCCATTTATATATATTACTGTGTGTTTTTGCAAACCTTAATTTTTAAAATTATCATTTATAAGTAGGATGGGCCAGTACTTTCACTTTCATATAGTGCCTTCATTGTGTCTTAAAACCAATTTAATTCTGTTCTCATAAAATAAGATGGTGAGTGCCCCTTGTCCCATCCTCTGGAATGATCTCTATAAGCTTGGTATTATTTCAGCATTACAAGTTTAGCAGATTTGTCTTCTGAAGTCCTATGGGACTGCCCTTTCATTTGTGAAGAGCTGTTTTTTTGTTTTTTGTTTTTTCTTTAAGGACGTGGGAGAGCTCAGTTGCTTATCCATCTGCCTTCAACTCAGGTCATGATCCCAGGCTTCTGCGATCGAGTCCCACATCTGGCTCCTTGCTCAGTGGGAAGCCTGCTTCTCCCCCTGCCTTTCCTCCTGGCTTGTACTCTTGCTTACTCTCTCTGTCTCAAATAAATAAATAAAAAGTCTTAAAAAAAAAAAAAGGATACAATTTCCTTAATAGAGAAAGGACTATTTACATTTTCTCTTTGTTCCTATGTCAATTTTAGTAAGTTATGATATTTCTAAGAATATGATCAATTCATCTAAATTATGAACTTAATTATCAAAAAGTTGATCATGATACCTTCATTTTTAATTGTGATATCCTCCTCTTTCTAATTTTGGGAATTTTTCTTTTCTTTTTTTCTCTTTATTAGTATTAAAAATTTTTAATAAATTTTTTACTCTAGGGAAACAATTTTTGTTTTTGTCAGTCCTTTCTGTTATATTTTTGTTCTCTATTTCATTTATTTCTTTTCTCACTATATTGATATTTATTCATATATTTCTTTTGTGCTTTCTTTTTGGGTTTAATTGGCTTTTGCTCTCTTTGATTCTTGCCCATGGTGGATCATTTTCTTATTTTAGGGAAGCATATCTTCAGCACAGACTGTTTCTGTGTAGACAGACTCCTTATACCCTCTAATTTAGATAGCACTCAATATGAATTGCTTTGCATTTGGTTTTGCCAATAGTTTTTTGTCAATAGTTTTTGGTTTTGTCAATAGTTTTCCAAGTGTTTCAATTTTACTTTTGTTTTTCTCATTTGTGAATTATCATGAGTTTCATTTCCATAGGAGACAGAAGACTTTTTTACCCACCCAAAGCCCTAGGCAGAAGCAAGCTCAATTCTCATTTCCCGGGGTCATAGGGAAGGAGGCAGGTATTCTCTGTCTCTTGTCATTCAGGTGCAACACTTCCATGATTTTGATTCTGAAATAGACCTCCTTTGCTCTCCTTGACTCATTTGAACCCAAAGCCAAATATTCTCTTTCTAAGACAGTACTGAAATGCCAGATCTTCCCTCTGAGGCCTCAATCTATCATGCTTCACCACAGCCTTCTGCAGAGACATCTGAAGGGCTTATTATTAATTCTACTTAATTTTACTCCTTGTGTCTGGGTTTTCTCTTAAGCTTTGGAATAGGTATTTCATTGGAATAGAGGGTTATACTAATTTTATATCCTGATACTTGACTGAATTCCTGGATGAGTTCTAGCAGTCTTGGAGTGGAGTCTTTTGGATTTTCCACATACAGTATCATATCATCTGCAAAGAGTGAGAGTTTGACTTCTTCTTTGCCAATCTGGATGCCTTTGATTTCTTTTTGTTGTCTGATTGCTGAGGCTAGGACTTCTAGCACTATGTTGAATAGCAGTGGAGATAGTGGGCAACCCTGCCGTGTTCCTGATCTCAGGGGAAATGCTGAGAGCTTTTCCCCATTGAGAATAATACTCGCTTTGGGTTTTTCATAGACGGCCTTGATGATGTTGAGGAATGTGCCCTCTATGCCTACGCTGTGAAGAGTTTTGATCAGGAAGGGATGCTGTACTTTGTCAAATGCTTTTTCAGCATCTATTGAGAGTATCATATGGTTCTTGTTCTTTCTTGTATTAATGTATTGAATCACATTGATTGATTTGCGGATGTTGAACCAACCTTGCATCCCAGGAATA
>CM053617.1:34172626-34272721 GCA_028646535.1 Procyon lotor | reverse complement strand
AGTTGGCCTGGAGTCTGATTATTTTGTATATTTCAAATGAGGGGAGTGGCAATATCAATGCAGATATGACAAAAATGAGGGGATGTATTTGGATGATCAGAAAACAAGACAAAATGGATGAATCATGTAACATGCATTGTATTCTTTTGGCAAGATAGCCAATATAGAAAAATGCCACTCCCAAGATACCTTGGATACAAAAAAGTCTTAGCAAAGAATGTGTCTGTGAAATTAAGTATAAATAAATCAGAACATAAGAATTATACTTCTCTATAATGCAAATTTGAGGTTTAATATAAGTCTACACGTGGGGAAAATTTAAGCCCATCAACATGTACTGGGTTTTAGTGAACTTGGCTTCACTCACCCCTAATTTAGAGTGTTCTAAAGTTTGCAATTAAAAGCTACAACTGAACGGTGGCTGAACACAGACTCATTTAGTACAGAGTTACAAAAGCTTAAGAAAAATCACCTAAATTGTAGACTTTTGCTATTCACAAGGCTTCCTCAGTTTTGGCAAATCAATGTTTTTAAAGTGTTAAGTGTGTGGCTGGGGAAGTGATGTGTAGTTATTGCTTATAATCTTTTATTGTATCTCAGACTCAGAGATGTGCATCACTAGAATACCACCATTCGACCACCTAGTATAAAACCTCCCTCCTTTGTTTTCTTCAAAATTTTGGAGGTGTTTCAAGTTTGCTGCAAAATCCTCCATAGCCGCCTGCCCCCACACATGCATAGCTTCCCTTGTTATCAACATCCCCCACTAGCGTTGTTCATTTGTTACAACTGATAAACCTGCACTGACACATAAAGACCAACCAAAGTCTGTAGTTGACATTAGAGTTCACTCTCAATGTTGTATATTCTATGGGTTTAGACAAATGTATAATGACATGGATCCACCATTATAGTATCATAGAAAGTATTTTCACTTCCCTCAAAAATCTGTTCTCTGACTCCACACTTTTGCCTTTTCCAGAATGCTATATAGTTGGAATGTATTGTATGTAGTCTTTTAGATAGGCTTAATTCACTTAGTAACATGCCTTTGAGTTTTTATTTCACCCATTCCTAACTCCATTGCTTTTTCGCAGAACAGGTACCATAATATATAAAACATCACATGGTTGGGAGCGTATATTCATGCTTAAAATGAACAGGTTGTAGTAGATGATATTGGTAGCCTGATGAATCCCTTAACTCCATGAATGCTGACTGATAACACTCCCAGTGGCCCCTTGTCTGGAGAATTGCCCTTAGTTGCCTGGGAGACCTGTCTCCTGCCCTATTTGCTTCCATCATTCTTTCCTCACGAGAAGCATTTCCACAAGAACCTCTCTCTGAGGCTCTGCTTTGGAGAATCTAAACTAAGACACTGGTTTGTCACAGAAATTAACAATGTGATTCACACACACACACACACATACACACACACACACACGTATATATAAATGCAAATATTGTATGATTTATATGTTTTATAAGTTTAAAATGTATATGTAATTTGAATATATTCTAAATATTATAAATAGAATAATAATTGTATAACATAAATAATATGTCAATTATATTTATATAAATGTATAAATTATAAAAATTATATATATAATGTATATATGTTATATATATAACAATATATTATATATATATATATATAATATATATATATATATATAACAAAAAGGCCAAGAATAATCAGAATAATTTGAAAAAGAGTAACAAGAGGAGGGATCTTCTCTGATAGATGTTGTGATTAAGCAAATATTATATCATTTAAAGAGAGCTTTAAAGCTTTGAGATTTTCAGGAACAGGGATATCAACTTAAATAAGGAAACAGAATAGAGAGTACAAGTATATGCATATATATAGTTATATAAACATACTCAAATACATGGCATATATATAGTTATACAAACATTTAAATACAGAAATATGCTGAATGAATGGAAAATTGATATGTGATAGAATTGACTTACAAATCAGTTGGGAAAGACAGGATAATTTGGTAAATGTTTCTGGAACTATAGTTTATGTGAAAAAAATATTGTAGCTCATTCTATTTTCTATGTATTTTCTATTTTCCCACAATCTTTTAGTTCATCATTGGTTAACAAAATCTATGGCATCCTTTGTCAAATGGGAATTCTTAAATGTGATGTAGAAGAATTAATTCATCTTTACCTCATACTATGTGGTGGTTTTTTTGCATCTGATTTAGGAAGTTCATGGCTACCCCATGGTTACAAAGATATTTGGGGTTGAGGACAGGTTGTTCTAAAAGTTCTATCATTCTTCCAGGGTAATGCAGCTCTTTGAATGTTCTCAGTTCAAGAACTGTTCTCTGTCTGGGAAAATGATCCTTCGCAACCATAAGGGCAATTTCAGGAGGAACGCCCCTAGAGTGTAAGGGGGAGGACTGCATTTCGAACACCAGCGCACATGAGCTGTCCGGGACACTCAATGGAGTAAGAGTTGTCCCAGAGAGGGCATTCTCACCTGTGAGTGAGACACTTGAAGGCAAGACTTAACCCAGTCACACTGGGCTCAGCCTTCCGCTTTCTGCACCTCAGCGTGCTCATGGATAGTATGAAAGGGATGGACAGTAAAATCTCTATTATCTCCTTACCTCAAACAGTCCATGATAGAATATTTTTTTAACCAATTTATTAATTTTATCATTCCAGAGATGCAGGAATCAAGTTTGGTGATAATTTTTCACATGCCCTAGACCAAGCCATCTATGAATCAAGGTGATCTCAGAATCTAGGTGAGACCATATTAAACTGTTCACAGAGTGTATTACTTCAGCCAAACTGCCCTACATATAAATTCTCAAGCCTCAATAATTTACTGCAATAGAAACCAATGTCTTGCCTATTTATTTATTTATTTTTTTAAAAAAGACTTATTTATTTATTTGAGAGAAAGAGAGTGAATGTGAGAGAGGGGAGAGGGGGAGGGAGAGAGAATCCTGAGGCACACTCCATGCTGAGCATGGAGTCCAAAGCGAGGCTGGGTCTCATGACCCTGAGATCATGACCTGAGCAGAAATCAAGAGTGGGCTGAGCCGCCCAGGTGCCCCAATGTCTCACCCATTTAAAGAACAATCTAGGATTTCCAGTTGGGTGGCTTTCAAAGCCATCATTCAAGGACCTGGGATTTTTCCATCAGTGGTTCTTCTCTTTGTAAGGTTCTTGAAGTTCTTGCTAGCCACGTTCCAGATGGAAAAGAGAACAGAGTTCACTGTAGGAGGCTATTTTGGGACCAAGCTTTGAAGTGGCACACATCACTACTGCTCACATTCTGTTTGCCGGAACAGAGCAGTCTCTGACATACCAAGAATACCTGCCAGGCATCTACAGAAGACAGTTAGTTCTGTTTTAACTTTAATTTTTTTGGTTTGTTTGTTTTTAAAGATTTATTTCTTTTACAGAGTGAGAGAGCGTGCAAATGAGTGGGGGGAGGAGCCAAGGGAGAGAGAGAATCCTGAAGCAGACTGCCCCCTGAGTGTGGAGCCCAGTGTGGGCCTCTATCCTAGGACCATGAGATCATGATCTGAGCTGAGCCCAGAAGTTGGCCACTTAATGGACTGAGCCACCCAGGCACCCTGATTTTGTTTTAATTTTAGAAGGAACGTGACAATATTAAAAAACTGCTTCAAAACTAGGGGGAAATCACCCATAATCTCATGCCAGGAATAAAATATGTGTTAGTATTTATACAGTTTTACGTAGCTGTAGTTTTAGGGAGATTATAGTTATAATAGTTCTCCCATAGTTCCCCCTCCCTTTCTCCTTCTTTCATCCCTTTCCCTTCCCCACACTCCCTTCTTCCTTTTTTCCTCCTCCCCTCCCTCTCTCCTGATTTTCTAACTTATTTAAACATTTTCGATTATCTACTGGGCTAGACACCAAGGAACACAGAGATCAATAAGACACAGAGTTTTAAGTTTGCCCTCAAGAAGTTCCACCAGTGTGAGAGCAGGCAAGTAACCAATCATTATACCATAATGTGATGAGGGCTTATAGAAATGAATACAGAGTACTGTGGCAGCCCTTAGCCCCTCAAAAAAGATGTTTAGAGAAGGTGGTATCTGGGCTGAGCAATAAAGGGTACATAGACCCTAGTGTAAAAAAAAAAGAGTTTAAGGGTCTTCTGGAATGGAGCTACCATTCTCGAAGACCCAGAGGCATGAGACAGAACAGTGAGCTCTGGAGACTGCACATGGTTGAGACTAATTGGAAAATAGAGTTTGTGTGGGGAGTGCAGAGGGCTGAGTTGGGAGACTTCTGGCGGGTCAAACTGTGAAAGATTTTTAATTCTGGTAAGGAGATAAAATTTTAGTTTAAATACAAGAGGGATTTTTGAAGTATTTTCATCAGAGAAGTGATATGATCAGAAACTTGTCTGAGAAAGAGAAACCTGGCTACTGTGTGAAAAAAAAATACAGGGGAAAGAAATTGAAGGCCCCAGGCCAGTTAAGGGACTAGTTTCATATTTCATATGAGGTATGATGGTGGGGGGACTTGGGTTTGATTGACTTTGGAGACAAACATGTAGTATTCAAGAGATATTTCTGTAGTAGAACAAATGGGGCTTAGGAATTGACTGGATTTGAAGAGTTGGAGAGAGAAATATGTCTGGAATGCCCCCCAGGATTCCAGTGTGGATCATTTGATTGACAATCCAGAGGATTGGGGAATAGAGTGTGAAGAAGAGTGAAGAGTGAATAATGAATTCAGATTTATATTTTAATTTTTAGGTTCTTTTGGAAATATAAGCAGAGGAGACTGGTAGGAGGTGGATTGTAAAACTGAAAATCAGGAGAGAGACCTACAGAGAAATTAATATTCTTAATTGAATGTATAGGGTGGAAGAAGTTGTCTAAAGACCATGTGGAGAGTATGAGGACCAATGTTTAAGTGAAGAATAAAAAAATAAAAACTGACAATGGGGTCTGTGATGAGGAAAGCAAACAAAGATGAGCCATGGAATAAGTGTCATTAAGTCACAGAAACTAAGGGGAGAAAATTTTAAGGGCTAAGAAGCGATCAAGGAAAATAAAGATGCAAAAGTGCACATTGGCATCAAACTGCTCACTGACACCTTTGTGAGTACAATTTTTATGGAAAAGAATCAGATGATTTGGATTGAGGTGTGAATGGAAAGTGAAGAATCAGAGATAATGACAGTAGATAGATATCAATAAGGAGAAGAGAGAATAAGATAAAAGCTCTAACATTTATTTGAAGGGGGATTTTTTTTCCCAAGTGGAAAAAAATTTTATGAAGTATAAATGCTTTCAGGAAAAATCTTGCAGAGAGGGGTGCTTTAAAAATAACAGAATGATAACATAAGGAAGAGTAATTAATAAGGTGGGGTTTTGAGGAGACAAAACTGGAGGAATAAACCTTTCATTTTAATAGGCAGAAACAAGAAACAATAATTCTGGATGGGGCTACCTTTGTCATCTCAATAGTGAGAATTGGTGGTGTATTTCATGTGATGACTCCTATTTCATTTATGATGAAACATCAACTGCTACGAGAAAGCAGGATGGTAGCGTCAGATATTTTAGAAAAGTGGAGATTTAAAATCACCATTGTGTGGGGCGCCTGGGTGGCTCAGTCGTTGGGCGTCTGCCTTCGGCTCAGGTCATGATCCCAGCGTCCTGGGATCGAGCCCCGCATCGGGCTCCCTGCTCGGCAGGAAGCCTGCTTCTCCCACTACCGTTCCCTCTGCTTGTGTTCCCTCTCTCGCTGTGTTTCTCTCTGTCAAATAAATAAAATCTTTAAAAAAAAAAATCACCATTGTGGACAAAGATCTCATAGGAAATATATAATAGGAACATTGGATAGTGCTGGGTGCTGGGCACCTCCTGGAATTCAGAGATGCTGCAATGGCCACCATCTCTAGGATCTGCTTTGGAGGCTTTCTCCAGCACTGTTCAGTGTCCTCTGTGTAGAGGTGGAAAAGGAAGATAGTTAAATAACTGCACACTTATCAGATGGGTTTGGAAAAAGAAAGTAAATAAAATGATCTGCCAGAAAATCTAAAATGACTATGGAAGAAGAGAAAAATCTCCGTGAGACTGGTGAGTCTTGTAAGATGGAGATCAATGCATAACTTTCATTATCAACTTCCTTTTAAGTGATCAATATAGTAAAATGGATTTTATTTTAGTGTACAGTTCTATGACTTTTTACTTAATAGACTATCTTTAGAGCACTTTTAGCTTTGCGGAAAATTCAGTGGATGGTACAGAGTTCCCATACACCACCCCTCTAATCCATCCCCCACACACAGTTATCAACATCTTATATTAATGTGGCAATTTTATTAGAATTGACAAAGCAATATCGATACAATATTATTAATAGAATCCCATAGTTTACATTAGGATTCACTTTTTGAGTTGTACAGTTTTATGGGTTTTGACCAATGCAAATGTCTTGTATCCACCATACAGTATAGCTTTACTGTCCTAAAAATCACCTGTTCTCTACCTATTCATCCCTCAGTCCCTAGCAACCACTGATCTTTTTTCTCTATAGTTTTACCTAAAATTTTTAATGTCCTATGGTAGAAATCATACAGATGTGGCCCTTTCAGACTGATTTCTTTCACTTAATAATAAGCATTTAAGGTTCAACCTTGTCTTTTTGTGCTTGAGAGCTCATTCATTTTCAGCGTTGAATAATATTCCATTATCTGGATGCACCACAGTTTATTTACCCATTTATCTACTGAAAGACATCTTGGTTGCTTCCAAGATTTGGCAGTTATGAAATTCATGTGTAGGTTTTTGTGTGGCCAACAAGGAGAGTTATTGCTGAAATGTATGGTAAGACCATGTTTACCTGTGTAAGATATTGCTAGACTATCTTCCAAAGAGGTTGCACCATTTTGCATTTCCACAAGAAATGATTGAGAGTTCCTGTTATTCTGAATCTTCACTAGTGTTTCGTGTTGTCAAGTGTTCTAGATGTAAACTGTGCTAAATGGTGTGCAGTGGTATATTATTGTTATCTTAATTTGCTATACTTAGGGACATGTGATGTTGAAATTTTTTTCATATGTTTATTTGCCATCTGTTTTTCTTCTTTGGCGAATTGTCTGTTCAGATCTTTTGCCCATTTTAATTGAGTTGTTTAATTGAGTTGTTAATTGAGTTGTCCTTGGTTTAAAGTTGTAAGAGTTCTTCATACATTTTGAGAGTTCTTCATAGCCCTTTATTATATATGTATTTGGCAACTATTTTGTCCCAGTATGTGACTTTTTGCATTCTCTTAACAGTGTCTTTCTTAGAGCAGAAGTTTTACATTTCGATGAAGCCCAGTTTATCCAGTTCCCTTCTATTCCTACATTTTATCATGAATTAATACTGGATTTTTTTCAAACTTGTTTTCTTTATCAGTTGATCTGATAATGTATCTTTCCTTCTTTGGACTTTGAATATGCTATATCATCTGACTGCTTTTAAAATACTAGCCGTATTCTCTTGGGATTAATCCTAGTTGGTTGTGGTGTTATTATGCTTATACTATTACATATAATCTGGTAATATTGTCTTGATAGTTTTTGAATTTTTTGGTAAAGAGTTTATTTATTTATGAGAGAGAAAGGGGGTGCGAGAGCAGAGAGAGAGAGGAATAAGCAGACTGTGTGCTGAGCACTGAGCCTGCAATGGGCTCAATCCCAAGACCCTGAGATCATGACCTGAGCCAAAACCAAGAGTCAGATACTTAACTGACTGAGCCTCCCAGGTGCCCCAGTTTTTGCTGAAGCCAGCCGGGTGTCCCAGTCTTTTGCTTTTTTTTTCTATGGTTTTTGTCTAGTTTTGCTACAGGGTGATGTGGGCTTCATAATAGGATTTATGCAATGTTTCCCTTTGTTCTATTACCTGAGAGATATTGTGTACAGTTGGTGTTAGTTCTTTAAATCTTTCATATAATTTACCTGTGAAACCATCTGGGCCTGAAGATTTCTTTTTTCAGAAGATTTTTAAACTGCAAATACCATTTCTCTAAAATTTATCCCATTTCTCTAATATTTATAAGGCTACCTATTTAATTTGTGTGAATTGGGTAATCTACAGTTTTCAAGGAATTGCACCATCTTAAGTAAATTTTTGACCAGAGTGCAAAGAGTTAGGAAGAATATTCACTTGTTATATTTTTAAATGTCTACAGTATCTTTAGTGAAAAGTCTTCTCTCATTGCTATAATTGGAAGCTTGTGTCTTCCTTTTTTCTTTATCAGTTTTGATAGAGGTTTATCAATTTTATTAGTCTTTCAAAGAATCAACTTTTGCTTTCATTAATATTTATTTTTTGTTTTCAAGTTTATTAAATTTTGTTCTTTATTATTTCCTTCTATATGTTTGTTTTAAGTTTATTTAACTCTTCCTTTTCTCAGTTATTAAGTTAGAAGCACAGATTATTGATTTGAGACATTTTTTTTCTCTAATTAAACCATTTATTGCTATGAATCTCACCTCAAGCATTGTTTAAATATACCTAAAACTCTTGATATTGTTGTATTTTAATTTTTATTTAAGTTTTTTTCCCTAATTTATCTTGGGATTTCCTCTTTGACCTATAGATTATTTAGAAGTGTTTTTGTTTGATAGTGTTTGTAGTGTTTGGAGATTTTCCAGTTATCTGTTATTGATTTCTAGTTTAATTTCATTAAGATCTGAAAACATACTTAGGATTTGATTATTTTAAATGTATTGAAATTTGTTTTATTACCCAGAATATGGACTAGCTTGGTGAATGTTCTGTGTGGACTTAAGAAGAATGTATATTCTGCTATTGTTTTGTGGAGTATTCTATAAATGTCATTTTGATCCAGTCAGTTGGTGGGTTTGTTTAATTCTTCAAAATCCTTGCTAATAATCTGACTTCTAGTTCTATTACTCAGAGGCATGTGTTGAATTCTCCAGATACAACTGAATGTTCCCATTTCTCTTTTAATTTCTGTCAGTATTGCATATTGCCTATGTTCTTGGGTACATATGTGTGTAGGATTGTGTTTCTTTTTCATGAATTAAATCTGATCAACATGCAATGACCTTCCAATCCCTGGTAACTTTCTCTATTCTGAAGTCTTCTTTGTCTGATTTTTAAAAAATATTTTATTTATTTATTTGAGAGAGAGAGAGAGAGAATCCATCAGTAGAGGTGGGAGGGGCAAAGGGAGAGGGAGAAATAGGCTCTCTGCTGAACAAGGAGCCCAGCGTGGGGCTTGATCCCTGGACCCTGGGATGATGACCTGAGCCAAAAGCAGATGCTTAATCAACTGAGCCACTCTGGTACCCTTATCTCATATTAATATAGTTACTTCAGCTCTCTTTGGATTAATGTTTTCATGAGACATAACTGTCTATCTTTTTACCTATTTCATTATATTTGAAATGAGTTTGTTGTAGATGGCATATAGTTGGGTCATTTTAAAAAGTCCATTCTGGAAACTACTCTCATTTAATTGATATGTTTAGACTGTTGGCATTTAATATAATTATTGATAGGTTTAGATTTAGGTCTACTATTGATTATCTGTTTTCTGTTTCCTCTATTTTTCATTCCCCTGTTATTGGGCGAATTTTATGTTTTTTAAATTACATTTTAATATATCTATTGTGATGTTGACTTTATCTGTTTATATAGATTTTCAGTGGCAACTCTTTTTTTTAAATTTAATTTTATTTTTTCAGTGTTCCAAGATTCATTGTTCATGCACCACACCCAGTGCTCCATGCAATACTTTAGTGGCAATTCTTACAGTTACAATATGCATATTTTATTTTTTATTGACTCCAAAGTACTTTATCACATCAAGTGGAATTCATAAAATCTGTCATATAGAATCTGTACTCCCTGCCTTTTATGTTATAGGAGTCTTACATACTGCAATTTACATTAAAAACCTAATGAGACAATGTTAAAATTTTTCATTTTCAACCATTGAATATATTTTTAGAACTTGAGAAGAGAATAGTCTATCGCATTGATGAGATATCTACTATTTTTGTTGCTCTTCTTTTATTCCTAATGTTTCAAGTTTCCTTCTGATACCAATTCTCTTCTGTCTGAAGAATTAGCAATTCTTTTTAAGCAAGTCTGCTAACAAAGTTGTCTTAATTTTTCTCCATGTGGGGATGTCTTTATTTTATTTTAATTCCAGAGGATAATTTCACCGTAGGTAGAATTCTTGGTCAATAGGACTTTTTTTTCATCATTTAAAAAATATAGTACTTCTGGCTGGTCTAAAGGTATTAAGTTATCTCAACTGATTGCTCACAGTGAGTTATAGATCAAACTCCCTGTTCTACTCTTTCCCCCCTTCTCAATACAGCATTTGACCAAAAGTGAAAAAAAAATTTAAGAAGTGCTGTTTTTCTCTGGCCTTCATGATTTCTGAGGTTTCTGTCTACAGTCATTTGAAATCACTGCTTCTTTAGAGATAATGTGTTGTTTACTCCTAATACTTTCATAATTTTTTTTTGCTTGCTTTAATTTTCAGCAGTTTGATTATAATGTTTAGATACGGGTTTCTTTGGGTTTTGCTGCTTAGGTTTTACTGACTTTGGATCCATAGACTTATATCTTTTGTCAACATTGGGACATTTTCAGTCATTTCTTCTTCAACTACTTTCCAACACTGTACTCCTCCACTTTAGGATTCCAGTGACATGAATGTTAATGTTAATCTCTTGTTATTGTCACACAGTCTCTGGAGCTCTGTTCATTGTTTTTTCAATCTGTTTTTTCTCTGTTGTTGCTCTTAAGTCCATCCAATGAGTTTTCAGTTTTGGTTATTAACATTTCAGTTTCAAAATTTCTAGTTGGTTCTCCTTTATATATTCTATTTCCTTGCTGACTTTCTGTTTTGCCCCTCTTTTGTGTGTTTACTATTGCTTTTTGGATCATTTGTGTAATAGCTGCGTTTGTACTCTATTTCAGGTAATTCGAACATCACTATCATATTGACATTTGTTGATTATCTTTTCCCATGCAAATTGAACATTTCCTGCATTTCCTGTCTTGTTTTTATTTTCATTTTTTTGTAAGGCAAGTAGTTTTGGACTGTTTTATGGTATTTTGAATATGATATATGTATTTCTGGGTCTTATTTAAATTCTATGGAAAATTGGGCATTATTCTTTTAGTAGGTAATTGCCCTGGCATGGTGCAGACTACAAGTTTCAACTTACCTTCCGTGGCCTGCACACACAATCTCAGTTTAGTGTTTAATGTCTTGCAGTGCTATTCAGAATTGTCCCAGGTATGTGGCACCCTGTACTCAGGCAGGGACATGGACAATGATCTATCTGTTAGTTCAGTTCTCTAAACCTTTCTTATACTCAGTTGAATCAGATCCATGTGTCTGTAGTGTGAAGTGAGCCCAGGTGTTCCTGATACCACTTTGTGGGGTAGTTTTCTTGATATCCTCCTTCACAGTCTCCCAGGTCCAACATATCCATCAGTTTTTAACAGATGACAAAGAGTGCCCTGGAGCACCTCCTTTTTATCTGCCAGACAAAGTGCTGTGGCTTTATTTTTCCCTCCTCTGCCCTGCAGTTCTGAGACTGCACCTATATCTGGGGTCAAGTGGAAAGAGGACATGGAAAAAAAAAAAAGCCATGGTGGTTCACTCTATACTCCTGAGATCCCAACCCCAACTGACTGTAGAGGCCTCTACCTCTGCAACTCCACCATATTATTGCTTGGGGACTGAGCATGAGACACAGAGAAAAGAAAACAAACAAACAAACAAAACGACAATAGCAAAACTCCAGGGGATTTTTCCCATTCTCTTTGCAATTTCCAACTTCCCTTTGCAGCTCTTGGAGTGAGGACCAAGAGGGCTCTTCTTGAGGTCGCTCTGTGCTGATGGCTGTACTAGGTTTCGGTTTGAATCCCATGCAGGCCAAGGGATCTTGGAGGAAAAAACATGTAAACTCACTACTATTTTGAGGGCATTTTGAATTCTGGTCTTCTCTCCCAATCCACCTGCTACCATTTACTTTTCAGAGTCCTAAAATAGCTGTACCAAGTATTGAAGTCACAGCGGTGGGAGAGACTTGGGAGCATAGTTACTCCACCTAACAGAACTGAAGACTTGCCATCAGGTGGTTTTTTTTTTTTCCAGTTTTTTAACTTTTTATTTTAAACTAACTTTAGACTCATGGAAGTTGCAAAAAGAATAGTGTCTGTGTATTCACCCTGCCTTCCCCAGTGATAGTATTTTATATACCATCGTGCATTTTCAAAACCAGGAAGTTGGCAGTGGCACAGTACTATTGATTAAACTATAAACCTTATTTGGTTTTCATTAGTTTTGATGGTGGAGGTGGTGGTGGTATATGGTGCTGTGAATTTTCAGCACAGCTCAGTCAAAACAGAACTCTTCGAGCCGTATGAGGAAACTCCTTCATGTTACCTCTGAATGGTCATACCCTCCCCCACACCTAACCGCTGATCTGTTCTCCATCACTGTAATTTTGTCATTTCAAGGTTATTCTGTAAATGGAATCTTACAGTAGATCCATCAGTTTTTTTAATAGAATCCAATCTTGGGAACCATGTGTTTTGCTGCTATTAGGCATTCAGACATTCAGCAGTATTCCTTTACTGGGACAAAAACTGCAAAAGATTGCTCCCTTTCCTCAAGTCCCTTTAACACATACAAGAGTTTAAAAAGAAGGAATTATAGCCCAGGATATATAAAGTGACTAAGGTCTGTTAAAGGACCAAACACTCATTACTGCCTATTTCTGAACACCCGACTGCTGGCCTTTGGAGGTCAGAAGGAAACCAGTTTCCCAGACATAATGCATCTGAGTCATTGCCTCAGCTCACAAACTATGACCGGGGGTCCAAGCCTGCTCTCTCCCTAACCCCAAGTGGCTCCTCTGCCTTCATGTGGCTATGAGGACTGGAGGAAGGTATGCTAACACACCACAGCGAAGCTGTCAGAAAAAAAGAGGCACATTTAAACACACCTATTATCCCTGTGGCTTTGTCAACAAAATATTCCAACTCCTGGTGAATCTCAGTGTTCCTAGATTTATTTTTAGGGGCAACATAACAGATCGTTTCTTTGTTTGCTCTTCTGTTTGCTCATGAACCTGAATGGTTCATCATAGCACCAGTCATGCAAGAACCATTGGACAGTGTATTATTATTTATATAGTATCAAGTGCCATAAAGGTTCTTAAAGCTTACCAGGTGCCTAGAATGATATGAACCAGAGACTGCAGACCTTACTGATACACTTGGGCACTCACTGGGGAGCAGGTACTGGGGGCCCAAAGATGAGGCAGCCAGTCCTGGGAGTGAGCTTTTTCGTCTTGCTTCCTCTTGGTGGTGGAAATGGACACAGAGCTCAGGAACCTCTGTATGTCCAGGACTTGCAGGAGGAAGTAGACAGCACGAAATCTTGATATGGATTTCGCAGGTGAAGGTGGTGGTCCCTGTCCCAGCATGGGTGGCTAGACCTCTTCAGTTATGAAAATACAACTCTGCTTGTCCTGTCTTCTGAAATGGGATCCTAGGGGATAAGGTGTTGTGAGAGAGGGTGGGAAATGAGAAAAGTAAAGGTAACCCACTTTTATGGATTATCTCTGCCAGGATTGAACTAGGTGTTGGTGTATGGAAGACAGAACCTACAGTGTGTTACAGAAAACAGACAATAGGTGAATAAATAAATATATAATGTGATGTCTAAGAAAGTGATGAAAGTTGGGCGAGGAGATTAAGCACAGACAGACAGTTATTTTTGATAGATTGGTCAGTGAAGAATGTTCTGAAGATTGACCTTGGAACAGAGACCTTGATGAACTGAAGGAGTGAGCCATGTAAATATCTGAGGGAGAGTATTCACTAAGAGGGACCAGCACATGCAAAGGCCCTGAGTTGGGGCACACTTGGCAGGTGGGGGGAGGGGCAGTGATTCCATCAGTGGAACTGTAGCCCAGCAGGCAAAGTGGAGGGAGAACGGAGATGGGACTGGAATAGCAGCCAAGCACAGGCTATGCAGACCACAGGGAGGTCTGTCGATTTGCTTCAGGGTGATGATGAGCCATGGAAGGGCTGGAATGGGGAAACTGCGTGGTCCTGTCCATGACTTTAAAAGTTCACTTTGAGTGTCGGGCTGATGTGTGGAAAATAAACTAGAGTGGACAAGGGTAAGAATGGGTCTGTGTATGAGTGACAGTCACTTGCTAAGCTAACATCCCTGTAACATTCGATTCCTATACCAACCCAGGAGCTAGATAATAGACTCCCCATGCAGAAGAGTCTGCAATAAGTCCAGCAACCTGGCCCAGGTCACTCACATAATGAAGAGCTGAGCTGGTGTTTGAACCCAGGGCTCCTTCACTTCAGAGCTCTCCTGAAGCCCATTAATAGCCTGAGTGTGGGTGCCTTGCTTCTGAGAGCCCAGGACAGCCAGGGCCTCCACATTTCCTCTCTGCCTATGCTCCTTCATTGTGCAATGGAGACAAGATGAATTTGTGTCATTTTCATGGTTAGAGCTCCCAGCTACTTTGTGCCTTTTGCACAGAGATGCCCCCAGTTCCCTCCCAGGTGCCCACGGTGGTCATCAGAGAACACGTACTCTGGCTGGGGGAGGCTGGCCCTCTGAGAACATGCTTCTCTCCGGGGATCTCGACTTCCCTGATGAAGAACTAGCCACAGATGCAGCTTTTCTCTATTCCTGATTCACCAGTGCTCTCCTCCCAAGAAGTATGGTTTCTCTACATGTGCTCACCCTCAGAGCCCGAATCCTGCAATTAGCCAGTATTGTCCTATAGTGAAATAGCAACTGATGTGAGTTGTTAGAGAATTATGATGATCTCTGACCAAATGCTCTAAGGACACACAAAGGGGGAAAGAAGGGTTCATTCTAATAACTGATGAAAAAATCCAGCCATTTTGCAGCCTTGAGCAGAGTGCGGCGGGGGCCATGGCTTCCATAGTCCCATTAGACCCGTATAATTCCTATGATTCTTCTTTTTCTTTGGTGAGGGGACACCAAGGCCAACTTTCTGCCATGGCTTTCCATGCACCAGGCTACCCTTTGTAGCAGTGCTCAGTGTTCTTCCTAAAAGAAGCGACAGAGTGTAGTCAGGAAGAGCCCAGCCTCTGAGATCTGATTGTCTCATTTAGAATCCTAGCTCTGTAACTCACTGACTCTCTACCGCTGGGAGGGATTGTGGTGTATCCCCATCTTCTCTGTGAGGTGCTGTGTGCACTGGGTAGGTAAAAGCTCCTTTTGCTGTGCGACTGCTCGCGATCCAGAGCCCAGGGTGGCACTGGCCACTTTCTCCAAGCTCATGAGACTGGGAGCACTCAGTACAGTTGCTTTCAAGGATAAAAGGACTGGAGGAGGAGAGCTGCCTGAGGCCGATTCGGCCTCGTGGCCTCGCCCTTTGTCTCTCCTGGTGATGGGGCAGTGGAGTTCCATTAGGGTTTTCTCACCTCCCTCACTGGGACAGACCAATCTCGGGAGGGTAACCATGTGCTCCTTGGGAGTACAGCGGGGTTTTTTCTCTTCTCCCTCCTGTGCTAGGCTCAAGGTAGTATTTCCCAGTTCCTCTGTCTTTCACCTGGCATCTGCAAATCCCAATCAGCCAAGATTTTGTCAAATTTAATTTTTGAAGTTTGTTTATGGACCAATTCTCTCATTGACTCTGCTTTCTCAGCCTACTCAATGACCCTCTGGAGATTCAGGCTCACCTGTTTATTTCCCCTTGGATGAAAATAAGGTATAATTTAGAAATCTCTGAAGTTTATTTTTTACTTTTGATTGCAACTCAAGTCTGATGAGAAATTTTCCATAATTTTATCATGTATCAATCATTCTAATGAAATTAATGGAAATAGAAGCAGTTAGATCGCTGTACTCAAATCACTGTCTTACCCAAAGTCCTAGGCAAGACCAGATTTTGTTATGTACTTTGAATGAATGATACAGTGCTCCTACATTTCCTAGATAAACCTGCTTGATGATCTTGAAAATCTAAGTTGACTCTTCTTAGAGTTAACTCTAAGTTAACTCTTCTTGTGGGATTCCATCACCTTCCCCTGCAGGCTCAGGGGAAGTCTGGCCTTTCCAGGATTTTCCTCTCCTCACGCATAACAAGGACACTGCCTTGGCTTTAAATATCTCTCTGGCCAAACTCTGGGCCTGTCACAGGATCGCTAGCACTTGACACCTGTCTACTTTGGGCCCAGTTCTGACGGCTGCCATTGTCCTGTATGCCCGAACTTTGCACCTGTGTGGTCACTTACTTCACAAAGGTCTAGAACAGAAGTTCCATGAGGACAGGGACTGGGCTGATTTTGTTCTCCCAGACCTACATCAGTGACTTTCCCAAACCCACATCACTGTCTAGCATACTATAAACCCTGGACATTTACTGAGAAAGGAATGAATGCAATCAGAATTATGGGCTAGATACTTTTCATACTGTATTTTGTTTGGATGAAGGAGGCTTTGTCTGCCCAGAACACTTGGAAGGTTTTAACAAACTATTTCAAAAGCTTTGGTGATAGCACACTGTGGCATATATTTAAATATAAATAAATAGATAATTAAAATAAATATATAAATCAAGTCCTAAAGAAATAAACCTCTGGTTTTAATTACAAACTTACCTTACTCTGGTCCTGTTTTTAACTAATCTAATAGTTGATAGACAAATGTGGACTACCTACTCCTATCAAAGGGCATTTTTAGGCATTATATACATAATCTAGCACCTCAGACCACCTAGCTAAATGATCAGGCTCCATGAGATTATTCTTCACAACACAAGAAACTTTGACTTTCAGTATGTTCCTCTTCTGTGTTAGCCAGGTACTTCAGAAACTGAGTTGACTCCATTGCAAAAGCTCTGATTTTTCAGTGATGTTAATTCAAGAAAATTTTTGAACAATCTGTTTTTATTTGATTTCTCACTCTGCCCTGCTCACTTGTATTCAATCTCCTGATCTTCCTCCCTCCCTCCCTTCCTCCCTTCCTCCCTTCCTCCCTTCCTTCCTTCCTTCCTTCCTTCCTTCCTTCCTTCCTTCCTTCCTTCCTTCCTTCCTTTCTTTCTTTCTTTCTTTCTTTCTTTCTTTCTTTCTTTCTTTCTTTCTTCTTTCTTTCTCTTTTAAGATTTTATGTATTTATTTGAGAGAGACAAAGAGAGACAGAGAGAGACAGAGAGAGAGAGCATGAGCAGGGAAGAGGGAGGACAAGAAGACACTCCCCACCAAGCGGGGAGCCCACTGCCGAACTGGATCCCAGGACCCTGGGATCACAACCCAGGCCAAAGGCAGACACTTAACTGACTAAGCCACCTAGGTACCCCAGTCTCCTGGTCTTTCTTATCTAGCAATGTGAGGTATCATCTTTGAGAACATTTAAGGGAACGTGGAAGAAGAAGCAAGGAGGGAAACCATCCTCCTGTAGCACATGGTAGGCAGAAGTTCTAGAACTTCTAGATTCTATGGATCTATGAATCTATTATGAGTCTATTATTCTAGGAACTTCAAGATTCTATGCCCTAATCCCTGGAATCTGTGGATGTGCAGAAATATTATTCCCATGGCTGTGTTGTGTTCTATAGCACCCTTGACCTATGTAGAGAAGGAAAAATTTGTCCTTTACCCTTCAAGATCTTCTTTAGCGAAAAATGAAACTGACATAAGACAGCTTAACAGGAGAAAAACCAAAGTTTCATTGTTTGCACACGAAAGCCCAATAATGAAACTGAGACCTAAAGAAATGACCAAGGCGGTCATTTTTTATACTTTTTAGACAAAGAGACAAATCTATGAGGAATTGACAAGACAAAGGAAACTTGGGAGTTTTACTTAACAAGGAATTCTAAACAGAATTTGGGCCAGGGGAGTAAATTGATAAAAAGTAACTAAGGTTGTTGATAAGAGCCTTCATGGCTCTAAATTTCCTATCTCTGGTCAGAAGGATGTGTCTTTACCTCCCAGTATGGGTATGGGTACCTTTCCCATAGGAGATTTCTTTCCTGCTTCCAGTGTAATGCCCCCGATTTCGAATCCGAGAGACCACCGAGGAGCCGATACTGATGCAAACGCAAGAGGGTTTATTTGCAAGCTCGAGCTTGGGCCCAAGTATATCCGACACAGCAGGGTCAGGACTTGGACCTCTAGGTCAAAGGGCGTAACAGTTATATAGGGGCCAGTGGCCACGCAGAAAGTTGCGTAGCCGTGTCGGTCCACACTCAAGTGGCCAGTGAGATCTGTAACACACGCGGAAAGTTGCATAGTCATTGTCGATCCACACACAGGTGGCCAATGAGGTTGTAACACACGCTGAAAGTTGCATAGTCATGTAGGTCCACACGCAGGTGGCCAATTGAATCACAATTTACCCTATAGTAACCGTTTGAACTAGCCTATTACTCTGGTCTAAATTGGCGCACAGGTTTGGCGGGTAAGGTAACTGTTTGAACTAGCCTATTACTCCAGTTGCAAGTTTGGCGGGCCAGAGGTGGGGTTTACATCCTGTGGCCATGAGGGATTCCGCATTCCTATCCGCTAACTCAAACTGGTTCAAGGACCGGCTAGGCAATGTTCTGACATTCTGTGACCTTTCTCAGGAGCAGGTCGTGTAGGGGTTATATACAAGATGACAGGTGTAGCACAAAATGAAGTTGGCCTTGTTCTGCTCTCTCACCAGAAGAGAGACAGAGGAGGCTGAGTGTCCTTGTCCAGTCTGTCTCTTAAGCAACTTTTCTTTAAAATAATCAATATGCCAAAGTGGCACATTTTGAGGTGGCCTGCCCTTGGCCCTTACATGTAGCAAAACAGAGATTATTCAGGTGGACCTGATCTAATCGTATGAGCCTTAAAGCATAGACCTTTCTCTGGTAGCGGAGAGAAAACTCAGAGAGCGGTGAAGAGTGAGAGGTAGGAGATCTTGTGAGAAGGAACCTCGTGGCTTCCAGAAGTAGAGAGCATCCCCTGCTGACAGCCAGGATGGGCTTCTGCCAACAATCTCTGGGAGCTGGGGAGAGGATCCTTTCCCAGATCCCCCAGGAAAAGCCCCAGCCAGGCCATATCTTGCTTTCCCTTGGTGAGACCCAGAGCCTAGAGCTTAGAGCCCCCTCAGACTTCTGACCTACAGAAGTAGGAGTCCAGAAACAAAGTTTTGTTTTACGATGCTGAATTGGCTGCATTTTACTACCGTGGTAAGGGAGAGCTCATACATACGCTTTCATGTATAATTAAACTCTACACAGAAGAGGTGAATGGGGCCCCTGAATATACTACAGGCAAAAGCTAAATGAGTGGGTGTGGACTCATTTGCAGGAGGAAAACATTCTTTACATTACAGAAGGATGAAGAAGTCCCTCTAAGTAGCACTTCTTCAAGCCTTTGTTTACAGATCATTACTTGCTTAACAGGGGAAGAGATGGAAAGCTGACGTGTTCCAAGCTATTGCTGGTTAAATAGCAATCAGAAATGAAGATAAAGTATGAGATTATAATAACACGGGGACATTTACACACACAATTCAAGTATTTTCACCCTGCAAAACTGAAAGCAAAAATACCAGAATCTTTAGTTCTTTCCAGGACACCGGCCCTTCTCATCCTAGTCACAGCTAGTGCCCTCAAGAAACTTTGTTGCTCTGAACACCTTCAAAATACAAAGAGGAGATAAGGAATTCTTGCCCTTGGGTCCTTTGCTTCAAACTATTGTGCCTCTTAATTCTAACACAGAACTTTTTACTAGAGGAGCAGGTAGGGAGCAAAAGCATCCAGAATCTCAAAAGGTGAAGTCAAGAATCCTAATAGCAGGGATCTTGCCTCTGGGGAAAGGAAAAGGGGAAACTTTTGTCAGTCCCTCACTCCCAGGGTCTGATAATAAGGGGAAAAAAAAAACCCTAATGACATTTGCCAAAATGATGAGGCTGACTTTATTTAGAACCATTGCTATGGGCCCACGGTAATGTGATTTTACAGCAGGGGGATGGGGAGAGAGATTGGAAAGAACTCTGAATACAGATGTGCAAGGGGGAATTTATAGCCAAGGAGCAGGCTGAGGTCAGTGGATGGAAAATTACTTAGAGGAAACCTCAGGAGTAAGGGGTTTCTGGCTAGATGGACCTCACAGGACTCCCAAAGGCAGGCCAGGTGGATCAGAGAAGGGGGACAGGCAGTGCAGGATGGGATATAGAGGCTGAGGCTGATGAGTTACAGAGGGTAAGGGATTCTTGCTTAAAACTGGATTTTACAAGCAAGTGAATATACATGAGCTCAGGAGAAGGTTCGGGAGCCCGACTAAAGTTTGGCCAACCAAAGAATCTTTGTCACCAGGCCAGGTACCCCCTGATTTATCTCATTCAATTCTGCAAGACAGACAGTTTTGCCTCCATGTTTCAGGTAAATAAACCAAGGTTCCAAGAGGAAAACCAATTTGCTCAAGTTTACGAACATGTAAATAAAAGGCAGACTCAATTTGGTTCCCAAGCCCCTGCCGTTTCTGTTTGCCGCTCCAGACATTTGCAGATGATGAAGAGAAGCTACAAAATCAAAACTAGGGCAACATCAATTCTACCTTTGGACCCTGGCCAGGTAGCAACAAATTAAGAATTTTGTGTGAAGATTCCTAAGTGCTTTGACACTTCCTTCTCCTATCTGCATTTAACATAATTGTGGTTAGTCCCGATGATTTTCACAATTATCCTTAATGGTTAGATTTAGGATTAAGTTGAAGCAGAATCATCAGGCACAAGTGACCTGTCGTCAATCAAAACCTACAGTGGAACTAGAACTAGCCACGGGCAGGATCTCCTACTGCCTGAACTAAAATTTTACCTTCAGGATAGTAAAAATTTTTTATTTAAAAAAAATTTTTTTTAAGATTTTATTTATTTATTTGACAGAGAGAGAGATCACAAGTAGGCAGAGAAACAGGCAGAGAGAGAGGGGGAAGCAGGCTCCCCACTGAGCAGAGAGCCAGATGCGGGGCTCATTTCCAGGACCCCGAGATCATGTCCCGAGCCGAAGGCAGAGGCTTTAACCCACTGAGCCACCCAGGCGCCCCAGGATAGTAAAAATTTTTTAATTTATTCAAACCAAGTATGCACATTCTTTTACTCTCAGCTTGGTGAATCCTGAGGTAGTTTCTCATAAAAGCTCAGTCCTACTAAGCATTTCACCTGGCATAAACTAGGCATCCCATAAGTATTTCTAAATTAATACTATTGGTCTCTAGCTAATTCTGGTCCTTTCTTGCAACCCCCTGGGTTCGATGAAGCAGTTGCTCATACACTCACCCACACTCTGACTCATTAAATAATTAAAGCTCTTACGATCAGTTCTGTTGCATTTATATTCATTTACCTCACTCTCTTGAGGGTTTTGTGTCTGTTTTTGTTTTTCTAGCTCAAATAAGAGTTCAGCATTTATTTATTTATTTATTTATTTATTTATTTATTTATTTATTTATTAAAGATTTTATTTATTTGACAGAGAGAAACACAGCGAGAGAGGGAACACAAGCAGAGGGGATGGTAGCGGGAGAAACAGGCTTCCTGCCGAGCAGGGAGCCCGATGTGGGGCTCAATCCCAGGACTCTGGGATCATGACCTGAGCCGAAGGCAGCCGCTCAACAACTGAGCCACCCAGGCGCCCCAAGAGTTCAGCATTTATTGAATGATTTCTATGTGGCAAACACATTGTCACAAAGTCTTTGCTAATTTTGACGCTGGTCTTAGGCAAGATGGTATATTTGGTGGCAGTAGGATTCTGAGCCTAACTGCAAAGCACTCATTCATTTGACAAATATTTACCAAGTGCCAACTGTTTGTCACACACTAGCAGTGCAAATACAGAGGTGGCTGACTCATCTTCTGTCCTTTACGGGGCTTCCAATATATATATGGGAAAGAAGGAAGATTTCACTGATGACTAGAGAAACTGGTAAGTACTTCTATGAAGGTGGGATTCAAAGAAGAATGCAAACGCGGTGAAGGGACCTCAGAGAAGTGGGGAGGGGAAGGACAAATGACTTTCTAGAAAAGTCACAAAATGAGTGGAATTATGAAAAATGAGTAGCAATCAGCCAGGTGGATAAGGGAAGAAATGAAGGACAAAGCATAGGCTTTTGAGAGCGTGATATTCTGAGGGATGTATTGAGAAGCTCAGATATGGCTGAGTGATGTGTAGGAACAAAGCAAGAGAAGGAGATGGAAAGGTTGGCCTAATTCCCTTGTACTCCTGGCTGTGCTTACATACAGGCTGAGCAGATAACCGTGGTGTCCGACAAGGTCCTGGTGAGAAGCAAAGCTGACAGATGCCTGGCTCCTGCTTAAAGTGAAATGCTGTCCCTCAAGGTGAGCCTGAGCTTAGGTGAAATCGCCCCACGCAGCTGGGGACGAAATGAGAGACAATTCGGGAGCACGTGATGGGAGCACTAGGGGCACCTGTGTGCGTACTTTGTATATGTGAATTTGGGACTAGGTTCTCCAGGATCATCAGCCACTGCCAGGAAGCCCAGGAGGCCCAGCTCATATCAAGATAAAAGCAGGGAATCTTCAGTCCTGCCAATTGTTTTTCGGCCTGAAATAGGTCTGCCAAATGTCCAAGGAGTGTGGAGAGGGATGAGATGCGCGACTACACAGCAGCCTTCCTGCTGTACCTACTGGGCCCTCTGGCTCCCATTCTGCCTCATGAACACCCTCATTCTCCTTCCCCAACCCTCGAGTTGCTAGAGTTGATGACCTCTGCTGGAAAACAGATAATGGAACTCTAGGAGACCGGTTTAGCTTGGGGACCACCAAATAAAACGGGGCAGAGGGAGAGCAGTGAGAGCATGATGAGTGAGGCCGGGAGAAAGCATGGTCTCTTAGCAGAAAGGAAAAGGTGAGAACCACCAAGTGCAGTGTCAGAGGATGATCAGGCAAGATGCTTTTCTGCAGCGTCCTTTGGGGGCAGCACTGAGCAAAACCAAATCCATCCTACCCATCGTCATTGGTAGGAATTTTGAATTTTAAGAATCAGGTTTGTGAGAGTCAATTTACTTCATTATTGATTTCTCCATCAGAATTGTGATTAATAAAATTGAACTTTTATTTCAATTGTCAAGAACCAAGTCTAGAGGGAGACCACCTAATTAGCCATTTCCCCCATGGGTTTCTGTCCCTGCTCCTCTGGTGTCCGTCTTCCCAGGTGAACTGGATTATCTTTGTCCACGTTTCCCAACTTGGACCCATTCCATTCTTTACCTTCAAGCCCGCCCCCCCTTCCTAGGACATCTTCCTGTTGCTTTTCTTCAAGGCTGAGTTGATCTGAACCATTTCTGAAAGGTTTTCCCTTATCAATTCTCTGTCTAAGGTAGTTGGCCACTTAGCTTGACAGCAGATGAGACCTGTGTAATGCCTAGACATTTTCTTCCTCCTTGCTCAAGGGCATCAAGGTGGAGCCTCCTCAGACTGGAAAATGGAAAACATTTGCAAAGATTGCTCAGCCGCAGCCTTGGGGATGAGCTGATTATCTGGTAAGGGTGCCCAGGGATGGGCAGGGACAAATTCACTGCAACTTTCCTTAACTCTCCTCATAAGGAAATCTAAAAGGAAAGATCCTCCTCCGGAGAGAACAGTGAGGGAAGCCCGGCAACTAAGGCACCTTCATTCTGTTGGGCTCCACCTGGTTCTTGCTGACTCCCTCTGTGTGATCCAGTGCCGAGAAATGCAGACTCTCCAGCGAACCTGTATTTTCTGTCTTTCTCCTCGGCTAGCATTACCCAGCTGGCTTTCTGGATAAGACTGATTCCTAACATCTGTAAAATAATTTCTCTTCACATCTGCGTGGGATTCTCTTACATCTGTAGCAACCTTGGATATTCATTATCTTATTTGATCCTTATAACTATCATGTAGAATCATAATAATAATGATAGGAATTAATGAATACTGAATCTATTCCAAGAGGTTTCCTAGAGGTTTTATGCTTCCAGTTCTCCCAAACTATAATGGAGAGATTTTATTATCCCCATTTTTCAGACGTGGAAACGAAGATCTAAGTCTGTCATATCCCTCAGTCAAGAGTGTCCAGTTTTGTTTTTTTTTTAAGATTTTATATATTTATTTGACAGAAAAAGAGATTATAAGTAGGCAGAGAGGCAAGCAGAGAGAGAGGGGGGAAACAGGCTCCCCGCTGAGCAGAGAGCACGATGCGGGGCTCGATCCCAGTCCTGAGATCATGACCTGAGCTGAAGACAGAGGCTTTAACCCACTGAGCCACCCAGGCGCCCCAAGAGTGTCCAGTTTTTCAGGATCATGCTGCTTCTTGGTTCCAGAGCCGTGAAGGGTGGCAGAATATGTCATCCTGAAATTTGGCACGTTGACATTTTAAAGTGAAGGCAATTGATAAGAAACAGATACAAGAAAGCTCTCTGCCTCCCCCCTGCAGCCCAAAAGTAGGACAGACATTTGCAAAGGTGTCCTTACCCAACCAGGAAGGGCAGAAGTTAATCATCAGAGGTAACTCTAGACCCTTATCAGGCCAGAGACAGCACTAGAGGAATGGAGATAACAAACTTGGCCAAAACCAGCCTCTATCTACCATTGGTTTCCCCATATATTTACATGGTTTGCCACCCCTAGAAGCTCAAAGTCCTTTTCTCTGGTCATGCTACTTCTCCAAAAATGTATTGTTTTTTTGTGAAGATGCTACATACTCCCACGTCTTAACCACCCCCTTGAGTTACTCATCACTGATATTCTCATGTGTTAATAAACTTCTCTTTGTTTTTCTTGTTCATCCATCTTTTTTGGTGTAATTTATAGGGCTCTAAGCAATGAACTTAAGATGGGCCGAGGGCAAAAAATCATTTTTCATCCCTTTAGGTGGTACCGAAGATTAGATATCCCATCTCATCAGTTTGTGCTTATTATATTGTACCAAGTTGCTGCAAACATATCCTACAGAATAATACTTCTCAGACTTTAATGTGCATAGAAGCCCCTGGGCATCTTGTTAAAAAGCATATTCCAGTTTAGTAGGTCTTGGATGAGGCCCATGAATGTGCACTTCTCACAAGCTCCTGGGTGATGTTGCTGTTGGTCCAAGGACCACACTTGGAGTAGCAAGGTTTTAGGAGCCTGGAAATGTGACCCCAGTCTCCAGTTCCCTTTTGAGATAAAAACCACTTCCTGAGGAAGTGCCACCTGATCCTCATCTTGCTTGCTCTGACCATCCCCCTGCTTTGAATGGGCAGCTGAGCTGGCCATCTGAAAGGCAAAGAGCAATTACTAGAGAACCTCAGAGCACCTGCATTACTGGGCATCGGAGCCTCCTTCTGGGACCTGGGGAAGGCATTGGTTATAGAGAAAAAGTCTAGGGCCCTTTATCTCAAAGGCAGCCTTACTTAGTTTAGCAGAAGGATGAGGCAAGGCAGCAGATACATTTTTTATTCCAAATGATGCATCTCCCCTCAGTTTATCAAAGCATTGTGTATCTTTTACAAATAATTTGCAAGATACTTAAAATAACAAAAGAACTATTTCACTTACTTAGAGCTGGAAATCTAGCGATAACCACCATTTATAACTTTTATGTATTCACAATGAGATTTTAAGCTAGGTGTAGCCATCAACTGGTAGATAAAACAGTTGAGATCACACAGCATTTTTAGATTTATGTGTGGCAATAGGTTTAAAATTCTGCTAGAAGCATCTCCTTATGTTATTAAGGATCCTTTGTAAACATCATTTTTGATGGTTGCATACTTTCCCACCACAATTTCCTTAACTATTCCCATATTTCTGTTCTTTCCAGTTATTTTCAAGTTTTCACTGTTATGATCAATGTTGAAATAAATCTCGGTTTACATTTCTTTATGGTTTCCTTATAATAAACTCCTTGGAGTAGGAACTAGTGGGGTAATAGTTGTAGACATTTTTAAGATTTTGGTTGCTTATCGCCAAGTTGCCTTCCACAAATGCTGTTTTCTGGAGGGGACATTTTACAAGTGTCTTCTTCAAGAGGTGACCCTGTGTCATGAGACTGAGCTCACCCACAGAGGCTTCCTCCTGGGAGAAGTTCACAAAGGGCTCCAGCCATTTGCTTTGTGATTGTGTTCCCAGTCTTTCCTCCCTCTCATTTTCGGGAAAGTGCCAGTACAGGACCAATTTGATTCTTAATGCACTTTTACTAATTGTACTGTATGTCACACATTCAGGTCACAGTGGTTTTGGATTCTGTTTGTGTGTCTTTGGGGAAGGAGATGAAAACGAGCCAACAGAGGAAGGAACCAGTGACATGGGGAGCTCGGCTCTGGGGCCTCCAGCTGTGTTCTCCATTCTGGTAGACTGTAAGATGCACTGAAGGGGACTAGACACAAGGACCTACACGAGATTGTCTTTTTGGTCTATATGCATTATCTGGCAATCTAACTGTAGATAAATTTAACTGCAATTAAATTGCCTATGATATACTTGTGGGTTCTTCTCCACCCTCGGTGCTGTGTTTTGCTTGCTCAAAGTCAAGTGTCTTATGACACGTTTCCTTGTGGAAATGTGAGCCACACTTCCTTGTGGAAGATGTGAGCATAGCATGGGCTGTACAGGAGACAGCATCCATCACCTGTCAATGTTCTGTGTTATCCTGGCATTGTCATTTTGGAGTGGAGGCTTGTCTGCATTGGGCATAGGCAGGCCATAGTGCTGGGCACCCCAGGCAGGCTATGGTGTGCAATGGGGCAGGGACCTCCGTGGGAGAGGCAGGGGGCACATGACAATGACTGCCAACTCAGGGGAGCAGTTGAGATGTTGGGATAGAAATGAGTTCTAAGCCTGCAGGATTTCAACATATGAATTTGGGGGCACACCAACATTTTGTCTCTAACGTTCTCCTTTGACCCTGGACAAAGATCTGTATGGCCAACCTGGAGCAGAATGTAGGTAGAGGTTGCCACCTTTAGTGACTCTAAGTGATCACTTCTGACTCATTTATAATTCAGCCAGGGGAGGTAGGCTTCTAGTGATATATGAAAGCCTGCGACATCATCAACCTGGCTTCCTCCTTTAAAGGTAAATACCTGGGCATTCTGAACATTTCTGCTCTGCATGATACCCACTATTCTGGTGCATTTCCACCAGGCATCAACCCTCAGAGCACATGGTCACTGTCCAGTAACCCAGAGGTGATACTGTATTCTGAATTGGCCCTCACTCATCAGATCTCACTGGGACTGTATCTGCAAGAACTGTTCATCTTTCTCTTGGAGACCTGAGGAATGGCAGGGATGGGCGAATGAATCCCCTTCTAGTCTTCTACAGAGAACTGGGCCAGCAGAAACCACCAGAGTGGGGCTCCTTTTTTGTTAGCAACAGACTGACCCAGATTCATGAAGATGTGGGAGGAAGGGGTTGTAGCCTTTTTATACAAAGCAATGAAAAGATCATATCACTCAATCTTTAATACAGTTTTTTAAGTCAGTGCAGTTATCCCCATTTGTTTGATTAAGACACTGAAGCTCAGAGACATTAAAGAAATTGAAAGCTCGTACAGTTACCAATCCAAGTGAGGTCTGACGGGCTAATATCTGCATTCAAGTGACCATGCTCTTACATAGAGAACACCGCAAATCAGTTTTGTGGGACACAAGAATGAACCTCAATTTTTATGTTTTCATCATGCATTTTAACGAGCTCCTCTCCCCTTGTCCCTGCCTGAGCGGCCTGGAAATTTGGAGTAAGATGAGGACTCAACGATGTCCTAGGTCGATATCTATGCTTCATAGAATGGGAAACCAAGGTCAGGTTGCTTATGTGACAAGCTGATTACTAGCAGGAAGGATTTTCCAGATCGGGGTGATATACTAGAAGGGGAAAAAAAACCAAGAAGTTTTGTAATAGACCATAGACACTTTTCTTAACATCTTTCAAACTCTTCCGCTTCCTTATTTGTAAAATGGGAATAATAATATCTGCCATCCAGGCCCATGGAAAGAACTAAATGAAAGTACATTTCTGAACCATCTGTCATGGTGCCATAAAAGTTTAAAGAAAGAAAATGTTCCAACTTGCAGAGTGATCCTAAAATCTAAGAAGCTGGGAATCCAGATCAAGTCCCCTCTACACGTCTCCCCCTCTCTCCCAGGCTTTCTCTGCCTGCTTCCTTCCTGCTGTCACCCAGCCGCTCTCCCCTCCCCACCCAAAAGCACACATTAGTTGTGTTCAGTCTCCAGGTGTCCTCTCTTTCCACCAGTTTCTACTGGTTTTAAACTGTTTCTAGTGCCAGGGAACACCCATTTGACCAGTTCAAAGCCCAGGATCTCTGCCTTCTTTATTGCTGGTTGTATAGTCAAAGGCCACTGATGCTGTTACACAGTGCTTGGTGTATACTGGTAGTGTTAGAGTTGTCTTCTCTGAGGGATTATTAGGCCCTCAAGGGAAGAACTTTGATTCTCAGCTCAGTGGAGTGCACGCCTCCATTCCTGAGAGCAGCTTTAGGCCTGTCCGGCCCTCCCGCTGATCCCAGACCAGAATAGTTTAGGACAGTGCATAGAATATGGAAGCGAGGGGTGTCTGGGTGGAAGTTAAGTGTCAGATTCTTGGTTTCAGCTCAGGTCATGATCTCCAGGTCGTGGGATGGAGCCCCACATCAGGCCCATACTCAGCTGGAGTCCACTTGAGATTCTGTCTCTCCCTCTCCCTCTGCTCCTCCCCCTCACGTTCTCTGTTTCTGAAATAAATAAATAAAACTTAAAAAAAAAAAAAAGAAGAAGAATACGGAAGAGAAAGGGAAGGAGAGGTTAGCATCTTCTGCTGTGACGTTCCTCTTTTTACTGTTCTCCTCCCTTGCCTCGAATGCACACTAACTCACACACCCCTCATACTCAGCAAGCAGAGCACAGGACTGGACCCATTTCCCAGCAAAGTGTCGTGACTGGTTTCTCTGAAACATCTTCTTGGGAAGCTCCACTGTTATGAATTCAAGCTTTGCCCATGACTTCATTTATCTAAACAAGTCAGGCTAATTTTGTCACTGAAGACTCAAAGACTTTGGCTGATTGCTTAGTGCTCTGACTGATGGAAAAGTCTTTCCTCAGCCACATAAGGTACCTATGATGAAGAGCACGAATAAAGAAACTAACCCACTGGGTTAGTTCCCCTGATGTTGAAGGATTGAGAGAAAATTTGAACCTAAAGACTTTCCAGAAAATTCCATAAGGCTTGCTTTAAACACAGGTCTATCCTGAAGCTACACACGTAAAATCTGACAGAGCACACTTAATTTTCCCCACTCGGAACAGTCTCTCAGTTGTTCCCAATCACCTCAGAAACTAGAAAAAGGGAGTCAGAGCAGAATGAGATTACTTCTGATTTGATTTCTTTCTCAGTTTCATGGATCATAGGTTTAGGTTATTTTAAGAACTGCTGCTAAAGAAGAAAAGGCAAGGAACCCAATATAATAACTCTAGTGATATGACAGAATGGGTCTGTGAAAATTTCTACTTGCCCTTCCTCCCTCCCTTCGTCCTATGCATCCCCTCTTCCTTTCTTGAACACAATCTATGGACCACGAGGCCACAGACTAGGTCCTGAAGACAAGGAGATAAGCAAGAACAAGACCTTCTCTTAGTTCACAGGCCAGGTGGCAGAGGGGGCAGCCTAGAGGAACCCAGTTGCGGACCAGAGCTCTGGCCATAGCTGCAGAGTAATGCTAAGCATGTCCTTCTCCTTGCTCCACCCCCACCCCCCAGCACTCCCCCTGTGATTACTGTTATCTTTCAGAGTCAGTGACATCAAAAGGTTGAGATCTTGATGAAAAGAGGAGGTTCCAGCAAGAAAGAAGGGATTGCAACAGCAGGATTATAGTCAATTCTGAATTTCAGGATTTTTCTGTATTCATTTCTTTTTGGCCATATTTGTTTCTAATAGACTTTTTCTTACACACAAAAGCTCATGTTAGAAACATTACTTAGACAGATAACAGCTCACATGGACTAAGTTCCTGCTTGGTTGCTAGGCCCTGTGCACAGTGCTATCTGAATTAAGTGTATCATTGCTACTGAGACTGAAGGATAGGATTACTAAGGTGGTAGAGCAAGTAAATGGCAAACCAGGGTTCTAATCAGCGTATGTTAATGTTAGAGTGTAGCATTTAACTCCTAACCTATTCTGTCAAGAAAAACAGGGTCACTAAATCCCATTGTGAAGTAATTTTGGTTAGTATGTTTTCTATTTTCTAACATTTACAACTTTTTTTTTTTTTTTAAGATTTTATTTCTTTGACAGAGAGATCACAAGTAGGCAGAGAGGCAGGCAGAGAGAGAAGGGGAAGCAAGCTCCCTGCTGAGCAGAAAGCCCAATGTGGGGCTCGATCCAAGACCCTGAGATCATGACCTGAGCTGAAGGCAGAGGCTTTAACCCACTGAGCCACCCAGGCGCCCCTATGACTCTTATTTTGACACCAATTATGTTGGGTTCCATTTCCATGTTGACATTCAGTAACATTGGCAATAGCACATCACCTTACCTGGTCTCAGATTTCAAAGTTTTATTAAGCATAGATGCTTAATTTTATCAGTCTTTCTTAGGAACCATTAGGATTCTTTGGCCCTGCAAATGTGGTTAATAATATCAGTAAATTTGTGGATATTGAAGCTTCTGTGCATTTCTAATCAAGGTGATGTGAGAGAGAATGGTTGATGTATCGTTCTTCCTTCCTGTATCATACATTATTGTGACGGAGGTCCATATCTTCCCTGGTAGCAGGAGAAGTAGATAATGCATGAGAAAAGAAATACAACACTTAGCACTGTGATTAGTACCACCAAGGGAATAGATAATATCTATGACAGAGAATAACAGGGAAGAGTTTTTGCTACATTTATAATGTAATCACTGGAGGACTTCGGAGAAAGTGATTTTTAAGCTGACTTCTAGAAACCAAGAAAGAGTGGGTCAGGTGAAATGCCAAGGCAGTTGAAATCCAGGAATCTGGCAGGTGCAAATAGGCTGATTACAAATTTTAGAAATCATCATAAGATGCTAGAGAGGCACACAGAGTTCTGACCATGACCTGGTAGGCAATGGCAAGTTTTTCATGCTACATACAACAGGTAACCTCTGAAGTGTTTTAAGCAGTGGAAGGGTAGGATATAATTAATGTCTTTAAAACATTTATTTGGCTACTGTGTGAAATCAGTACTTAATCTGATAAGGGATTGATATCCAGATTATATAAAGAACTCCTGCAACTCAACCACTAAAAACAACTTAAGTCAAAAATGGACAAAGGACTTGAACAGACGTTTCTTCAAAGAAGATACACAAATGACCAATAAACACATAAAAAGATGCTTTGAACATCATGGATGATTAAGGAAATGAAATAAAAACCACAGTGAAATACCACCTCAAACCAATTAGAGTGGCTAGTATTGGTGAGAATGTGGAGAAGTTGAACTCTTATTCATTGCTAGTGGAGATATAAAATGCTGTAATGGCTATGGAAAAACAATATGGTATTACTAAAAAATTAAAAATAGAATTAATATATGACCTAACAATCCCATTTCTGAGTATATATTCAAAGGAATTACAAAAAGGTACTTGGGATATTTGGGCACCCATGTTCATAACAGCGTTATTCAAAATAGCTAAAATGTGGAAGCAACATAAGTCTCCAGCCACAGATATATGGATAAGCAAAATGTTGTACATACATATAGTAGAATATTATTTAGCCTTAAAAAGGAAGGAAGTTCTGACATACACTATAACATGAATGAGTCTTGAAGGCATTTGTTATGCTAAGTGCAATAAATCAAAAGAAAAAATACTATATGATTCCACTTATATGATGTGCCTAGAACAGTGAAATTTATAGAGATATAAAGTAGATTAATGGTTTCCAGGGGTGAGAGAAAGAAGGAAATTGGAAGCTAGTATTTAATGGGTCTAGAGTTTCAGTTTGGGGAAAATGAAAATGTTCTGAAGATGGATGGTGGTGATGGTTGCACAAAAATGTGAATATATTTAATGCTACTAAGCTGTACACCTAAAAAAAAAGGTTAAAATGGTAAATTTTATGTTACATATATTTTACCACAATAAAAATAATGAGACTTCTGCTTCTGACTATGAGAGAGGAACTGACATTAGATTACCTCTCTTGCCACAAACGTAAAACTGGACAAATATATGAAGTGATTTTTCAGTCATGGCAACACCACACCAGGAAAAGAAGGAATATTCATTAGGCAAACCCCATCGTGGCTTCAGGTCTCTTCTGGGGAATAATTTCCTAATGGCAACACAGTGCACTCAAGCCCAAGCAGGGAGCAGCACTACCACTGATCAGAGAAGGCAGATAGTAGGGTTGGAGGAAGTTATAAGTGCTGGAATTTGAGAAGCAGGCACTAGAAGGTAGAACAGGAGCAGGTTTCCTCATGAGTTCCCATGAATCCTTGGTGAAGAGCTATGGTTTTGTAAGTGCTAAGTGAGACTTAAGGGATGTAGCTACTACAGGAACAGGCACTAGAGTTCAAGCAGTGCTCAGGGATGCTGGGGGCATCCAGCAGAGACACCAGAAAGGCCGCCTCCCAAGGAAGGATTACACTCGAAAGCAAGGCCTAGCTTAGACCAACCATGCCAACAAAGTCCAAAAACAAACTAATAAGATTGTGAGAAGAGATAGAGTTTGGAGGTTGAGACTTGCCAGGTTAGAGAGGCCAGGTAAAAAGATTTGACTTTCAACAGATCTTCCATAATAAAATGTAAACCAAACCAACTCAATCCCAAGGTGAGCAGCCAAAAGTCAGACTACATACTAGGACACTCTTCATAGGAAGATAACAGAATCCAAAGTCCATACGACTTAAAATAGCCACATCTAGTCTACAATAACAAGAATGCTGACTGCAGAAAAGAACCAAGAAAATGTGACACAGAGTTAGGGGAAATAGTCAATAGAGGCTGAGTACAAGGTGACCATCAATATGGATTTAGCAGCAAACAACCAAAGCTTAAAGCAGCTACTATCAAAGTGTTCAAAAAAACTAATGAAAATATTTTCCAAGTATTTAAAGAAATTACTGAGTGAGGAGATCAGGGATCTCCACAGAAAAATGGCAACTATAAAAAGTAATCAAATACAAATTTGGGAATTGACTAAGATAAAAAAATTATCGAATGGTTCTATTAGCACATTAGAGATAAAGGTGGGGGCGAAGAGACAGTGAACTGGACTACAGATTGAAAAAAAAAATAAGAAATAATCTAATCAGAAGAAGAGATAAAATATAGAAAAAATTCAACAGAAACTTAAGGATATGTGGGTCAATATCATATCATCTAGTGCATACATCTAGTGCATACATAAGTAGGATTTCCAGAAGGAGAAGAGAGTAATATAATACAGAAAAAAACACTTGAAATACAATAACTGAAAGGTTATAAAATGTGATGAAAAACATCAACTTATAAGAAGCTCAGCTATCTATAAGTAGGATAAATACAAAGAAATGTGCATATCAGTATTACATGGAGCACTGGGTATGGTGCATAAACAATGAATCTTGGAACACTGAAAAAAAACCAAATATGAATATCATAGTCAAACTACTGAAAACCAAAGAGAAAGAAAATCTTGAAAACACTCAGTGCTAAAAAGTCTTGTTCTGTAGATGAGGAAAAGACGAGACTGTTTACTAACTTCTTATGAGGACAAGAGCCCAGAATACAGTGGAATGTCATCTTTAAAGCATGCGGGGGGGGGGGGGGGGGGGGGGGGGGGGGGGGGGGAGTGGTGGAGGCAGTCTGGCAGCATTCTAAATAAACTGGAAGATCTTTCAAAAATGAGGGTTTAATAAAGAAATCTTCTGATAAGCAAAAGGTGAGAGAATTTGTGACCAGCCGACCAGCAATAGAAGAAATTCAAAATAATATCCCTAAAGCCAGAAGGAAATGATATCAGAGAGAAACCCAGATATCTAGGAAGTAATAAAGGCAACAGAAATTGAAAATAAGCAGTTAAACACAAAAGAATGTGCATTTTGGTCTACTTATAACACCTATAAATATTAACTGACTGTTTAAAATGAAAATAGTGACATCATAAAGAGGAACTTCCTGTGTCTATACAAATAAACAAGCACAACTGCACTAAAGAAAGGATTGTGTACATAAAATTACACTTTCCTTTAGTTATTCCATTTGAAAGGTGATAAGTAGGAGGTGTGAAGAGTAAAGTGAAAAGTTGTAGCATCAGAAATAGAAAGCCTCAGGTGTGAAGTGGCACAATATTCATCTAACTAGATATTGAAAGTGAAAAATACAGCTTGTTAGCCCCACAGCCACTATTACAAGATAACAAAAGAGATATTGCTAAGAAGTTAAGAGAAAATAAAACAGATTATTATATTGGGCTAATCCCCTCACTCCCCTCAAAAAGGAGAGAACAAAAGAACAATAAAACAAAAACAGTAGCTACAAATGACAAATGAAGAGCAAGCTTGTGGGCTTTCATCAACCACAGGAAGAGTCCCAAGGAATGTAACTGGACCCAAGAGTCCAAAGTCACAGCTTCTCAGACTGGGCAGGAAAAAAAAAAAAGCAAGATCCAACTCTATGTTCTATAAGAGAAACAAATACCAGGCCCACGTGGTCTCACCCATGAATTCTATCGAACATTCAAGGAAGAAAGAATCCCAGTCTTTTTTTTTTTAAGATTTTATTTATTTATCTGACAGAGAGGAGAGAGATCACAAGTAGGCAGAGAGGCAGGCAGAAAAGGAGGGGGAAGCAGGCTCCCTGCTGAGCAGAGAGCCTGATGCGGGGCTCAATCCCAGGACCCTGAGATCATAACCCTGAGATCATGACCTGAGCTGAGGGCAGAGGCTTTAACCCACTGAGCCACCCAGGCTCCCCAGAATCCCAGTCTTATGCACCTCTTACAGAATGCCTGCCTCATGTTATGAATTCAGCATTATCCTGATTCCAAAACGAAACACATATATTGTTCAGAACAAAAACTAGAGATGAATATCCCTCATGAACCTACATATGAAATCCTTAAAATATCAGCCAATTGTATCTATAGTTGGGCCTGCTTCCTCATTCCCAACGTTTTCTCCTTTAGCCCTTAGTTAAATGTGTCAGAATGTTGTTTGTTTCATTGATATTTACAAAAACTTGTAAAGGTGTTCATTTTAATTTGGATTTTGTTTTAATATAATTTCAGGTTTTAGACTGTATTCAAGGTCTGTGTATGTCTAGAGTGTAAGGTTATGTTTTATGTTGTTTCCAATACCGTACCATCACTTAAAAAGATTGTAGAGTACAAAGTATATACATCTAGTAAATTAGTTTTATTTACTGTATTATCCCATTCCCTTACAATCCATTGTTCTTGTCTATTTGATGTGTTAAAGATTTAGAGAGTTGGCTTGGGTTCCTAACTTGATTATGATTCCATTAATCTCCCCTCATATTTCAGCAGTTGTTATATTCCTATTAATGCAGTGTTATTCGACATACACACATTGTGATACGTCCGTGGAGAGCAATTATCATTATCAATAATGCTATTAATACTAAATATACTTTCCACTTATCTTTAAATACCCAGTTCAGGAAGCACCTCCGCTAAGAAGTCTTTCCCTGGTCCTCCAGGCTCCCTTTGCCTACACTGCTCAGCCCCCCGGTGCTGAATTCTTTTTTTGTTTTTTTTATTGAAGTAGATGTGCACTGTGACATTACTTTCAGGTGTACAACATAGTGATTTGGTAAGTCCAGCTGTGCTTAATTCTTCTTTTGTGCTTACAGTTCTTTATTAATATGCTGCATTGTGTGACATTCTTCCTCCTTAGGTGGTGAGTTCCAGGAGAATGGAGCTCATTTTCTTTTAAATTCCAATTCTTAGCAGAGTTGCTGAATTGGGGGTGGAGCTGAGTAAAAGCTGGTGAATTGCACTGAAAGGAAAGTGACAAAAAACAATAGCGTTTAGAAATAGTCATCACAGGCCTTAGAGGATGTGCTGTGTATGTCAGACAACGTGAAGAATTTGAAAACAAAGAGAAAAACAGAAGGAAAACTGCATTCAGTTGAGAACCCCCGTCCGCACCCCTGCCCGACCTCCTGGCCAGCACCTCCCCAAATCGCTCTGTTGCCGGGCTCCTTCTCGCCCAGTCAGTCCCCTCCCGCGTGCTCCGCCCTCCCCTTTCGCCCAGGGCAGCAGCGGGTCAGATGCCCTGCAATTTGTGTGGTAAGTCTCCAGGATAAAAAAAAAAAAAACAAACCACAAACACACACAAAGACAGTGTTTTGACAGCTCCGTGGTGTGAAATCATTCCTCACAAAGCACCTCTTTTGGTGCTTCTGCCTTACACGGGAAGTGGATAACAAGGCAGGAGCCCCGACAGCGCTCTGTGGACACAGGGACGGGCAGTGGGAGAAGTGCACGTTCTTGCTTCAGTGTCAGACACCACACAGCCCCGGCTCAGGGAGCGTTCTTGGACGAAGCCAGCGACAAGCCTGGGGCTGGAGAGCAGCAACGGGGCACCTTCAGTCCCCGTGGTCCCCCTGTTCCCACCCGTGCGTTCCTAAGATCTCCTGAGCAATGGCTTCTGCTGCAGTCATCCTAAGGAGACAGGAGTCCCAGACTGCTTCTCCGGTCCTAACCTTTCCTTCTCAAGTTCATCCCCTCCCAGGAGGGGAAGGGATCTGACCAAGAGGACCACATTCAATTCGTGAAAATAGGATCGGGGGCTTTTCACTTTAGCCTTTGTGCCTGCTCTTTCCTGATCCTGGAATGCTCACTGCCCTCTCCCTTGGTACCTCCTGCAATTCCGTACACCTTGCAGGACACAGCCCCTCTATGAAGACTTTCTTTTTTTTCCTAATGAGCGTCGATAATGTCCTGTGTGCTTCTACTGTAGTTTGGTCATTTAGCTATCACAATAAAATTTTAAGAGACTGACAGTAGTGAACATTTTTGCTAAGGTATTTTTTTTTTCTCAGTCTGTGGGATTCTTGCAGACAGCAAGATTTCCTTCATTTTTTGCATTCTCAGTACCTAATGGTTGGTACATGTGGATATACAATGAAAGCTGTGAATGTGTTGGACTTGAGGGTGTAGATGCATTACCTCACTGATAATTGTAGTGAAGAATGCTCTAGTACGGAGGACTAGCCTTTCTGGAAGTGTGTCTGGTATTTGTGATTTCCAAAACCTTGCCCATGTAAGTTCACTCTGTCTAAAAAGCCCCCGCTCCTGACTCCTATTTCAAGGACTGATAAGGATCATGTGCACTTGCCTGGAAGGAATTCCAGCTCCCCTGAACCACTAAAGCAACATTGTCTACAGGCTCTGGATCTCAACAGAAGTGGAGTCATGTTTCTGTTCTGATATTAGTAAAGCCTTGGTCTTGATCAGGTTATAATGTTTTTTTGAGCCGATTTATTCATCTGGTGAAATACCGGGATTAACTCCTACTTGTTTTGGTGTAACCAATTGCCTGTGAATTTTTTATTCTAATACCTTCTGTATGAAATCTAGCCCATGACTTATGGCATTCCTGACCTCCCTAGAGTATGGGAGAGATTAAATGAGATGACGGAGAACACGGAGCAGGAGGGCTGTGCAAGACCATGCTGTGACTCTCCCTTCGCTTTTAAGCACATCAGTGACGGATGAGCTGTGTTCTACAAACAAGAGCAAACTCTTGGGAGCCCAGAGCATAACTGAAGCCCTCTGTGGGGAGCAGAAGTGAAGTCACAGGCCTGTTGAGCCTAAGTCTGGAAGCGTTCTGGAGTGAGGTGGGACATCTGTGGGGTAATGGGAACCAAACACACTCCACGTGGGGTGGGGGTCCCAAGCTGGCATATTGTATGAAACAAGGGTAATGGCAGGGTTCTCGTACTTGGGAAAGAAGGCTGAAAAGACACTGTGGACCCTGTCCTGGGGTGTGGCTTATATAAGTGGTGCATGCACTAGCTGAAGAAAGATTTTAAGTTTTCCTTAGGAACCCAACCCCCTGCTAACACAGTTGCAGGACCTGCTAGGTGATATTTGCAACATCAGTCCAGGATGGAGCCCCAAGCCACCAATATAAGATGCGCTTATGGACTGGATGACACAGGGGGACATACGGATATAACTGTAAAGCCCCTAGATTGCAAAAGGGGTGACTAAAGAGAGAAGACAAATAAATTGCCAAACAAAGAAGAGTCTCTCCAGATGACTCAGCAAAGGACAATACCAGACAGTGTGAAATGTACCATGAGCTCAAAATATTAGTTCCATCTCTCCCTTCCTGCAGTGACCCTATCATTTTCTGCTTTTCCTTACATACATTTAAGTACTCCTGTTTTCCTTCTCGACGGCGTGCTTCTTGAGGACAGTGACGTTTTCTAAATCCCCTCTCCTCCCTGCAGGGTACAGGACAAACAGTGGGAGCTTAAGATCTCTTTGGCAGAACTCTGTGTATACTCAACACTGACTCTGTAGTGGAATCACTGGGAAGAGCTCCGTGCGGGTGATCAATGTCTTTCTGAAAGGGAGCTTCAGACACTTTCTTTTCCTTGGACCATTTCTGAAGATTGGGTAGTTGCTCTGGGGAGCTTTTCCTATTTCTTAGCACTAATGACATTCTCTACCGCACAGCCTCAGTGCACAGCAATCCTTCTGGCCATACATGTAGCCTCCATCACTGAGCAGAAAAGTTCCAGACCAACCGCCTCCCGTGTTCAAGGCTCATCAAGTGTACTTCATCTTTCTGGCTGGCCAGTCCTGTTTGGTGGTATTCTCCCAGCTGACTTTTGAGATCTTTCTTCTCTCAGCCCATCTATTTTGTTTGCATGGGCTGGCACCTGCCTGCTCTAAAGTTGAGGAAGGCAGTTGCCTCCAAAACAGTAGGATAGTTTCCTTTGTTTTTTTTTCTTTTTTCTTTTTCCTCCCAAGTGTTTGATTTGATATTTTCTGTGAATTTGATATCCTTTGGTAGCACTCTACTGGTGCGTATCCTGGGGCTACAGTTTATCTTCAAATGAAACTAATTTTGCCTCTGAAATTTTCTCCATTAATTGTTGCTGTTTTGATCCCCTTCTGTGGGCTCCTGTCCATTCATCGGTTCCAGTCCTGGTCACCTCTAGCTCCCCATCACTTCTCTGTTTCTCTCTCTCTAAAGGGCTGGGTTTCCAGAGGAAGAACCCTGTGTCTTGCTAAGGCAGTCCTCTTTTATTTTTTTTAATTAAAAATTCTAATTTAATGAGTGTAATGTATTATGTATACTATCACAAACAACTGTATTTGAATACTTATTATTTTTTTTTAATTTTTAAAATTAACATATAATGTATTATTTGCCCCAGGGGTACAGTTCTGCAAATCATCGGGCTCACACATTTCGCCTCACTCACCATAGCACATACCCCCCAATGTCCATATGTCCAATGTCCAGTGTCCCCAATGACCCAGCCACCCTATCCCTAGCACCTGACCCCCCAGCAACCCTCAGTTTGTTTTGTGAGATTAAGAGTCTCTTATGGTTTGTCTCCCTCCTAATCCCATCTTGTTTCATTTTTCCCCTCCCTACCTCCCACAACCCCCTGCCTTGCCTCTCAAATTCTTCATATCAGAGCGATCATGTGATAATTGTCTTTCCCTGATTGACATATTTTGCTTAGCATAATACCTTCTAGTTCCATCCACGTCGTTGCAAATGGCCAGATTTCGTTTCTCTTGATGGCTGCATAGTATTCCATTGTATATATATACCACATCTTCTTTATCCATTCATCTGTTGATGGACATCTAGGGTCTTTCCATAGTTTGGCTATTGTGGGCAGTCCTCTTCTATTAAGCCACCTCTTGCTTGCATCTAAATCTTGCCAGTAGTTGCACGCTATTCACATCCTCCTTTGAACGCAAAACATTGTCATCTGAGTACAAATAAATCAAATCCAGGCACGTAAGGTGGTTTTTAGACTCCAGTCCAGACTGAGCTAACTCTGAAGTTCAAGTTTTCTCCATCGCACTGGGATGACGCCTCTCTCTGGCCCCGCACGCTGTGGCCAGCCTCCTCTGCCTTACTGTATCAGGAGCCGTGCTTCCTTCTGGGATTGCCAGTCCATTCTGCTTAGAACGCACCATCTTTTTTGAAAGAAGGATCTAAATCTTCTGCCTGGGCTGACGTACTCACTCAGTGCTCCATTGTTGGCCATCTGCTACTGCCCGGACAAATTTATTAGGATTATAATCTTGGCCGTTTCTCCTCAGTCCTCACTCTACTGTTGAAAACTTTATTCCTCTCTGTCCATAGTTTTGCTTCTTCTAATCCTGTTTCCATGCCCTCACATGGCTTCCTTTCTGGACTCTGGTCTAAAAGCAAGCAGATGGTAGACTAACAGTCTGCTCTGTGGCTCCTCAGCATTCACTCTGAACTTCCATCTTTATTTAACTTGCATACAGCAGCGACTTCATGAGCTGGAAGGGGAAGCGGCACGGACCCAGCTCTACCCAGTCAGAGGCTAACATCTCCAGGTACACACCATCTTCCCTATTACTTCTCAATGTGGTTTTATATGGTCTTTTGATCCACAAAGTGAAACGTAAATGTAAGCCCCTGTTAACAGACCTCAAAATAAGAGGGGAATTACATAAAATGTGTAATTTTATACTTAAAAAAACAGGCATAGCTGTTATTATCTTATTGCTGTACCAAGTCATGAGTTATCGTGTCTTCCCTACAACACTTTTCATATTCTCTTGGCTCTTAGCCAGCGTCTTGGCCGGTTGGGCTTCTTGAACTGGTGGGATAATGCAAACCTTCGTTCAGGAAAAATCTCAGTTCTTAGTAATCCTGCATCTGTTGGCTTCTTTCTTCCTTGTGCTAACTTTTGCTCTTGGATTATGAGTGCTTCAGATAAACATGGCACTTCCTGCCCTTTTGTGTGTATATGTATGTGTGGATTTGATTTGATTTATAATGCATCTTAAAGGATTTTTTGCACCTCTGCTTATAAAAGGTACATAATTTTATTTATCATAATGTTCTTATCAGTTTTGGGGCCAAAGTTATGATAGACTTATCAAAATGATTAGGAAATTTTTCCTGGTGTTGTATGCTCTGAAACAATTTGTATAAAATTGGTATTTTTTTTTTTTAAGTTTTGAGGAATTTATGAGTAACATCTCTTAGGTCAAGAGTTTTGTTTTTGTGGGAAGATTTTACTTTATTTTATATATTTATTTTTATTTATTTTTTAAGTAGGGTCCATGACCACGGTGGACCCATTGTGAGGCTTGAATTCATGATCCTGAGGTCAAGACCTAAGCTGAGATCAAGAGTCAGATGTTTAACTGACTGAGTCACCCAGGTGACTCAGAAGATTTTAAATTTAATATTTATATTATTTTTTTTTCTGGGTCAGGTTTTGTAACTTGTGATTTTCTAATAACTTTGTTCATTTTACATAAATTAACAAATGTATTGTCAAAAGCTTGTTTATATCATGTTATAATCTAACATCTATAGGATTAGTAATGAGTTCCCTTTGAAGTTTCTGATGTCCTTAAATTTCATTTTGTCTTTTTTTCTTCATCATTAGTCTGGCTAGCATTTTACCATATTTGTTTTTTTCCCCAAAAACCATATTGGGCTCTCATTATAGATTTTAGTATTATTCAGTTCAACTCATTTAAAAATATTCCTTAATGTACATTGAGATTTCTTCTTCGAAATATGGGTTATTTCAAAATGTTTTGTGTGTATTTCAAATATTTAGAGATTTAAAAATTATCTTCCTTCTTATTTCTCACTTAAATTTACTGTGGTCAGAAAACATTTTGTTTTTCATGCTCTCATAAAGATTTAGGAGAGGGGCAGTATTTCCGTTCAATAAAGGAAAGCTGGTCTTTTGAATAAATTGTGCTAGAACAATTTATTTGTATAGAGAAAAATAGTAAACCTTAACTCTGATCTCATGCAATATCTACAAAATGATTGAAGTAGGTCATAGACCTGAATGTGGAAGATAAAACAATGACGTCTCTAGAATGAACTGTAAGGCAATATCCACAATATCCACAATATCCACAATATCCATCTTTTGTGAGATGCACAAAAGTTTCATAAGCAAAACAAATAATTAAAGAAAAATTGATAAACTGGAATTTAATAAAATGAGTTTCTTTTGGTCCAAAACAGCAGTAAGAAAATGGATATGCATGCCTGAGGGATGACGTTCTATCATCTGTCTGTCTTTCTATCTGTCTATTGCCTATCAATCTATCACCTATTATATAAAAATTTTACGTAAGAAAACATAGGAATCAATAAGAAAAAAATTTAACTTAATGTATAGAACTAAAAATGGGAAGAACACTTCAACAGGTATTTTACAGAAAGGTTATCTAAATGTCCAATGGACACATGAGAATGTGTTCATCATCTTTAGTCATTAGAGAAATAAAAATTAAAACCAAAATGGAATATGTCTCTATCTTACCAATATGGCTAAAATTAACAACACTGGTGATTACAAGTTTTGATGAGAATTTGAAATAGTCAAAACCATCTATACTTTGGATAACTGGCAGTTATCTGTTAAAGCTAAAAATCACATAACCACAATTCTACTTGTAGGTATACAGTCAAAGAAGTGTATGTATATGCCTACTAAAACACACACAAACACACATACATATGTGCTAGTAAAAGATGTATATAATAGTCCAAAACTGAGAAAAAAAATTCTATAGTAGATTATTTCCCAAGATGACCAAAGCCATATTTCCCATTTTTTAAAAATTTTAATTCCACTGTAATTAACATTATAGTTTCAGGTGTACAATACAGTGATTTAACTGTTCCATCCAAAACCCTGTGCTCATCACAAGTGTGCTCCTTAATCCCAGTCATCTATTTCACATACCCCCCACCCAACTAGCCTCTTATAATGGTTTTGTTCTCCATAGTTAAGAGTCAGTTTCTTGCTTTGTCTCATTCTCTCTCTCTCCCCTCTTTTTCTTCTGCTCATTTGTTTTATTTCCTGTTCTTTATACCTTCTGAAATGAAATTGCCATTGCTATCAAGTCAGTAGGACCTATTTATTTCTTCTCTCTTGAATTTGCACTGCCCTTGTGATTTGCTCAAACCAGTATTTCCTATTTTCTTCTTCTTGAAGGCCAAACTTATGTGAAGAAATCTAGGCTACTCTTGGTACAAGAGTACCAAAAATGTGAGTAAAGCCTTCTTAGACCTTGAGTTCAATCCAGCTATAGCTGAATACAACCAATGAGTGACCCCAACCAAAGCTATTTGGATCAAGCAGAGCCATTCAGTTCTACCCTGCTTGAATTGCTGAGCTAGAGAACCAAAAGAAAGAATATAAGCCATAGTTGAAGAGCTATAAAAGCTAAGTAGAGGACAATGAGGCGACCTAGAATTAACCACTGCACTCCAAGTGACAGAAAGAAACAGGTAATATTATCAGAGCCCCAGAGAAGAGTCTTGTCTGTGGAAGGTGGTGCAGTGGCAGGCTGTTTTGTGGTCCCAGGATGACAATGGGAGGCTTGTGGAAATGGAGATCATGGAGAAGATGCAGCCACAGACAGCTTCTGCTTTTGATGGACTCAATTTAAAACAAAGAAGAAAAGAAACACCTTGGCTTCTCCCTCCTTCCTATCTTTCAATATCCCTCTAGTGTTTCCCTTTGCCTGAATCTAGCTGGAAATCAGGTAGGAAGGGAGTTTTGGAAATGTAGTTTGAAGAGTTCAATTGTTCAGTTCCTTGTGATATAGAAGAGCCAGTGAAGGTCATGAAAAATATGAGTGCTAACAACAAAAACCGTAAAAGCACGGGCTCTTATGACCTTCAGAAGAGAGACTTTATGGAGCATCTTTGCAAAAGTTTGTGTAAGAATATTTTATTTAGGGAAGGAGAGCAAATCCTATTTGAAACACAATTTCCTACTAAAAATGGTGAAAGATCTTCTTATTCTGCTGAATAATTTGAAGGTTGGTTTAGAGATCACAGTGGGGAGAATTGAATGACTTTGCTTAATGTATGAAGTAAAATGTGGAGTTTCTTGGAATACACTAGAAAAAGAGGAAGAAACTGGAAAAAATAGTGTGAGGCCAAGAGCTCTGTGAAAAAAGTGCCAGTGATGACGACTCTGTGGTAGTGAGTCAAGTGAAGAAATTTTACCACTTCAAGTGAAGTATGGAATTTTTGTTTCAACCGTCAAATGTGATTTTAAAAACTTATGAAGAGAAGGATAGTCTATTGTATTTATCCATATTTATGTTCATTCCTTAGGTTTTTCTTCCTTCAAAATGCTCCAGGCCTCCTTCTTTTGTCATTTCCTTCTTGTTTGAAGAAATTCCTTTATTTACTTTTTAAAGATAGGACTGTTAGTGAGAAATTCTTTCAACTTTCCTTCATCTAAGAACGTCTTTTGTTACCTGTTTATTTTTGAAGGAAAGTTTCACTGAATATAGAAATATAGAAATCCCAGTGAATAGTTCTTTCTTTCAAGCGCTTGAAAATTATGCCATTTTCTTCTGTCCTCAGTGAGGTCAGAAAAGAAAGCAGTTTTGTCCAGACTGAATCAATATCCTCCTTTAGGAAATGTGTCATTTCTCTTTGAGAAGCTTCAATACTTTGTCTTTAGTTTTCAGAAATTTAATTGTTATATGTACTGGTGTAGATATCTTTAGGTTTATCCTATTTAGGCTTTGGTCAGCTTCATGAATCCAAAGTTTTATCTCTTTCACTTATTTCAAAATAAGTGATGAAGCAGTTTACTTGTTTACTTGTTACAAGTTTACTGCTTACTTGTTGAAGCAGTTTTATGATGGCTCATTTAAAATCCTTGTCACATAATTCCAATATCTGATTCATCTCAATGTGGTCATGAGTTGATCGTCTTTTTCTTTCACACTTCTTGACTCTTGGTATGAATGGGTGATTTTTAAATTTTATCCTGACATTTTTATTATTATGTTATGGTACTCAGGAGCCTATGGAAATCTGTTATTTTATTTTTTTTTAAATTTTTTTATTTTTTATTTATTTATTTGACAGAGAGAGAGATCACAAGCAGGCAGAGAGGGAGGCAGTGAGAGAGAGGAAGCAGGCTCCCTGCTGAGCAGAGAGCCCGATGCGGGGCTCCATCCCAGGACTCTGAGACCATGACCTGAGCCGAAGGCAGGGGCTTTAACCCACTGAGCCACCCAGGCGCCCCATAATCTGTTATTTTAGTAAGCAGTCCCCTGTTTAGGTTTTACATGCAGGTTTTGGACTACTTTGGTGGCTTTGGTTTCAAAGACAATTTAATTTGCAGAGCCATTTTGGTTTACTTGGTTTATCGTGTTTGGTGGGACTCTCACTGGTCTCTGCTGATACTTCTTGAGGAGGAGTGCAGGAACACCTGATGCCTGTAGATGAGCAAAGGGAACCTACAGCCCATGGAAATGAAGAGTGCTTCCCAGACTAGACCTCTTGTTATGGTAAGATATTCTTTGGCAGTTCTTTCAAACTTAACCTGGTGTCGTGAGAGGAAATTTCACTCAGTCTGGCGGAAGCATGATCCTACCTGGACTGCTTTCGGTTGCTAAGTTGGAGGTTGGAAAGTGCTGGGGCTGAACTGCTTTCCTTTGTTGGATGGGATGAGGGGACCTAAGACTACCTTGCCCTTACCTTCTTCTCCAGTTCCAGGTTCCCTACCCAGTTTACCTTTCTCTTTCCACCTTTCAGAGCTCCTGATTGGGTTTTGTATTATTTCCATGGGTTATAGCGGTTCTTAGTGAGAAGAATTAGAGAGAAACTAGTAATGACATCTTCCTTGAATAGGAAGCTCTCAAGAGAAGAAATTTTAAGAACAAAGGTATCTATTGTCTCACATTGTTGCTAAATTAAAATCTTTCTTAATTTCTCCATTCCCATTGACGACCAGCTTCATAAAATCTATCATACACTCAAACACACAATCGTCAGTAAAATCCACACCTAAGAATGAAGGGACGTGTTTGTGTGTATATGGGGGAGTAAGAGCGAGAGAGTGAATGTGAAAGAGAGAATAATCTAAGAGATTTTTTTTTTATTTGAAAGAGAGGAGCAGAGTGAGAGAGAGCACAAGCCAAGGAGAGGGGACTAAGCAGGGAGCTCCCCACTGAGCAGGGAGCCTGAGAACATGGGGATCATGACCTGAGCCAAAGGTAGATGCCTAACTGACTAAGCCACATAGGCGTCCCTAAGAGAATGTGTTTCTTAGCAATGTGCTATAGAACAAGAATGAACAATTATAGAAGGAAGCATTAATCCAGAAACTATTGAACTCCAGTGTTAGCTGAAATCAGAGGAAAGGCCATCATCAGAACCTCAGTCTATTGTGTATTTAAAAACAATCTCTGAGAACAGTACACCAAATATGGAATGGGGATTCTAGGTTATCTTAATAAGGTGTCAGAAAGTCAGAAGATGCCAGTTGATGTGTGAGTTAATGTGGTTTTCCTTATCATGGAGTCAGGACTTGTGCTATTTCTAATTGTAAAATTGCTAACATGTTTGGAAATAAGCTAGACATGTAGGTGAAGTTGCTCTGGATTCATTATAATCACCCGTGTTTGTGATGTCTGCATTTGGGTTGCAAGGTAGTGAACTAATGTAAATTGTCCCTTTGATACCATGAGCTGTCAAGACAATAAAATCTACACTCACTTGTCTATTCATAACCCAGGTACATGGCGGTGAATTTTGAGTAGGAATAAGCATCTCTACCAGTGTGTTCACCATCTGGTTGGTGGTGGGTTCTATGGGCGTGGTTGGAATTACTCTCAGAAAGATGCAAAGAGAGAAGAGAAGAGACACAAAAGTAGTCTCAGGAGACCAGCACTTCAAAGGGGCAGGCAAGGGCAAAGATCTGAGGATGGAGACTAAAAACAGAAAAAAGTGACAAGAAAATGGTATTTTGTTTGTCATATTACTCAAGGGAGAGAGAAATGGTAAGAAGGTCAAGGCTTGCTCTGATAGCAATGTGAGATGGCCTTGAGGAGGCCAATCTCAGTGAGTGGTACAAATGGAAGACAGATGGTAGTGATTGAGCAGGGATCATGACACAAAGAAGCCTGAGCTTTAAGGATAGATAGAATTTCTTGCTGAATTTTGCATTCTTAATAATTCCCTGTAGAGAATTGGCATATGGCAGATGTTTGATAATATTGTCATTGGCCCCTCAGAATCTGGGTTTCTCTGCCTCTTCTAGGGAACTGATCTGAGCACTCCTACTAGGACTGGCTAGGTTTCCTGCAGCAAGACTTATGGCGATGTCTCCTAATGGTGCTTGACATGCACCATTGTGAGCTCTTGGTATTTTGCCGTAAGCCTGAGCTCCGCTATGGTTGACCTCAGCCTACTCATGAGTCAGGGCCTGATGCTTATTATCCTACAGAGGCTAGAGAGGGCATTGCAACACACCTAAGGTTTTGCTTAGATAATTTCACAGAGTGATGACAAGTCATCAGTTATAAGTACAAATGTTAGAATAAGAGAAACAGCTGTAGGTTTAAGAGACAGTGTTGTCAATCATGGTCTCTCACTGAGCAAAGACATTTTTAATTAGCTGCTTTGGGAAAATAATCAAATATAGGACATTGTTCTAAAACTGACAAATGAGAGTTGGATACTATCCAAACTATACTTTTTCCCTCCGGGATGCTGACCACCTGATCAGCACATTCTTTGCCACCATTTTTCATCTCAGGGCTCTGTCTCTTCTGGGGTGGGGATTGTTCCTCAGCCATGACTGACTGCCACCTAGCCTTACCATTCAGTCTCTCCCATCAACTGCACATAGGTTGTGGTTTCCCTTGATCTTCTCTGCCTCCTTTTTCCTGTCCCTTTGTGCTTTTAAAATAAAGAATTGCACCAGAGTAAGCATTATGTTCCTTGTCTTTCCAAGGAAAAGAGTCTAAAATGCATTGCCTCTACACTATATGCCAAGCACTTCCACATATTTTATCTAACTTAATCTTCACCACAACTCAATGAAGTACATGTTATCCCACTTTAGGGATAAAGAAACTGAGTCTCAGTAAGTGGCTTGCTTATACTGACATATCCATTTTACAATAAAACCATCATTTATAATGAAGTCTGTCTTATCCAGTGCATTCCATACAGCATGTTAAATCCACGTGATAACACAGCAAGCAGCCTATACCATTTGCTATTCCCTTTACCTGGAATGCTCTTCTACTGCAGCTGAATTCTTCTTTTCATTTGGACATAAGCTTAAAAATTATCTCCTTGTAGAGCGTCTTAGGACCACTCTAGGCCTCCAGTACTTTCTATTACCAGTACTTGACAGTTTGCTTTTTTATTTTGTGTCTTCATCATGTCTCTTCTGCTTTTAGGATAAAAATTAACTAGTCAACAACATATCTAGTCTCTATAACGGTGTCTGGCACATCCTAGCCATTCAGTAATTTCTTGGTGAATGAATGAATAAGTAAACGAATTATGGATTAAACAAATGATGGAATAAATGATGAGTAGAAATTTTTCTTTACCATAAACTATACATTTTAACTATTAAGTTTTATCCAGTAATTTGAATTATAAATCAATAGTTCCAGGGAGGAATGAAACATTCTTTTCAAACTGAATGAAGTTTAGTTGACTATGAAAATACACAGGTTTGGTGAATAATGGCCAGTAGAAAAAAGTGAGCACTGATGGGGACATAAAAGGACTTGGGTTCTTTTGGCAACATCTGGCTATGTGATTCAAATAAATAACTTTTGTGGAATCAAATTTTCCATTCTTTCTTGGTTTAAAAATCTAAAAGTATGTGTAAATATTTGCCTCATTTTCTAAGTCAAAGCCCCAGTTGACATTCAGGGAATTCAGCACTTGGAATATGTTTCTTGAGAAGAATCATTGCTTATGAATGCAGAACACAAAAAAGTGCGTATCAATTTACATACCTGGGTGTGTGGGCATATTAGTTTCCTATTGTTATTATAATAAATTACCATAAACTTAGCGACTTAAAACAGCACATGCGTTTTCTCTTACATTTCTAGAGGTTAAAATTCCCAAATGGGTCATTCTCTATGTAAGGTAACATATTTATAGATTTAGGAATTAGTATGAGGGCAGGTTTGAGAGTCTGCCCCTTGAACTTTTGAGCCTTCTTAGCATGGCCTGCAAAGCTGTACAGGACCTGGCCTTCCTGTCTCCTACTTTATTTTGTATTGTCTTCCCCTTCATGCACTATATTTGCTACCTTACTTTTTCAACAGCCCCCACCCATGGTCTTTTCCAACATAGGAGATTTGTTCACACCCTTCCCCATACTTGCCCTTCTTTCCCCCCTATTCTGCCTGTCTGCTTTTCCCCTTAAATATCTCATTCTCTTGTTTGCTCCCATTATTGTCATCATATCTTAGAATTATTTTATGTCTTCTGCTTTGTTGTTGTTTTTTTTTCTTTCATTTTTTGATCTCCCAGTAGAAAGCAGCCACTTAGAAAAGAAGAAGTGTGTTTGCTTTTCTCTTTTGCTCAAGGCACCTACAGTGCCCTGAATAATGCTTAGTACAGAGCATATAATCAACAGATATCTGTTAAATAATGAACCAACAAATGGTTTGAAGTCCTTTTAAAGACTTTATGCCTTGTTTTAATAGGAAGGGGAAGATTTTAAAGGGAATAAGGTTGAGATGAATTTGACATGATATTTTTATATTTTTAAAATATTATTTTGATTGATGTGTGGAAAAGGGATCCAAGAAAAGCAAGAATGCATGCATGAAGGCCAGTCCACATAAGAACTGATGCTCACTTGACCTAGGTACATGAGAGTGAAGAGGGAGGGAAAACTTGATGTCAGGGAGAAACAGATGTAAAGAATAACAATTAGCTTCTTTATACAGCTGAAAGTTGATGCCATTTCCTAAGGTAGGCAACACTGGAAGAGATTGTTTATTGGCAGGGAAGACTGAGTTTAAGCTTGAAGATATTGAGTCTGAGAGATCTCAGGACATCCAAGTGGAAAAATCAAAGAGGGGATTGTTATACCCTAGGTGACCACATGTTCAGGTTTTCAGGACAGAGCATAGAGTGAGCATAGAGTGATCAAGAAAGAGATCAAGTACCAAGACTTTGAAGATTCCAGTGATGGCATTGAAAATATTCATCCTGCATGGAGACAGAGAAGAGAGAACTAGTCCTACAGAATATAAGGAAAAAGACAATAATTCTTATATTTCTCTTTTTTAATGGATTTTTTTTATTAATCTCTATGCTCAATGTGGGGCTTGAACTCACAACCCCAAGATCAAGAATCACATGCTGTATAGACTGAGGCAGGCAGGTGCCCTTCTTGTATTTCTATGTAAAAAATATCAAATGCCTCCAAGTTGGCAGTCTTAGATTTAAGGTCAATATGCAATATTAACACATTTGAGTCCAAGACACCTGTCATCTTTTCCAAAGTAGTACTTTTGAGACAGTGCTACCATATGATTAAAAGGAAAGAATCCAGAGCATGGAACAAAGGATACAGAAGAGAGGGAGGGGAAAATGTTGATCCAGGACTGAGGCAGGAAAGCTATCCAGTCATTCTGTTTGCTGAAACAAACTGTGAGGAAACTTGGAGAGGTTTCAATTTTAGGCTATAAAGACTTCAAGCTGTCTTCCAGAGTTGCCCGATGCCCACAGCACACACAACAGGGCTATGAATACAACAGAACCCCTGCAAAATGTTGGTTCATGGAGGAAGTATTTTGTTTGCTTGGCTTTTATTATTAAGTTTTAGTTTTCACACCAACTGTGGTAGGCAGAATAATGGACCTTTGAAGATGACCAGGTACTAATTTCCCAACCTGTGAATATGTTACTTTATTCAGAAAATGGAATTTTGTATATGTGATTAAGTTAAGAATCTTGAGGTGGGAAAATGACTCTGTACTATCTGAATAGTCCCACTGTATTTGCAAGAATCTCTATAAGCAAGGGAAGCAGAAATAACAGGGTAGGAGACATAGTTAAAGATGGTAGCCTACTGGCTTTGTAGATGGAAGGAAGGACTACAAGCTAAAGAATGCAAGCTACTTGTAGAAACTAGAAAAAGACAAACATATTCTCCTCTAGAGCCTCCAGGAGGAATGTAGCTTGGTCAACACTTTGTTAGTAGGCCAACAAATTGTGGAGAAAGAGAGAAGTCATGGAGTATTTCTGTGTTTATGGTTTAAGTAACTGGAGGAGTGCTCTGAGAGAAATCTAGAGGAAGAGTGAGTTTTTCAGATATGTAACGCCCATTATGCCATCAGGTAGAACTGTTGAGTGGGCAATTGGATGTAGAAAGTCTGGAGTTCACGAAAGTGATTAGATCTGGAAATACCCAGTGAGGGGAAGACATTTCATAATGCCAACAGTTTAATTATCAATTCTAATATGCATGTTCCTACTAACAGAGTTTTGAATTTAATGCAAAAACTGACAAGTACCAAGGCAAAAAGACTAATCTAAATCATATCCGGAAATTTTAACATTCCTCTCTCAGTAACTGGAGAAATAATCAGTAAAGATATGAAAGATTTAAACAGAATGATTAGCGAAGTTTGACAGAATAGGCTATCTTTAGGATATTACATGCAGCAAACATAGAATGAACCTTGTTTTCAAGTATACATGGAGCCTTTACCAATACTGACCACGTGCTGAGTGGTAAAGGGAATCTGAACAAATTTTAAGAATCGAAATTCTATAGAGGCGTCTCATTGACCAGAGTGACATTGAGCGAGAACTCAATAATGGTTAGGAAATTCCCAGATGTCTTCAAATTAAGGACTACAGTTCCAAATACCCATGTATCAACATAAATATAAAATAAAATTAGAAAGTGTTTGAACTGAATGATAATGAAAATTTGTATCAAAATTTGGGAGATGTAAGTAAACAATCTTAGCATAAAATTTATGACTTTAAATATGAATATTATAAAAAAAATAAAAGCTGAAAAGTTAGTGTCCTAAGTATCTTCCTCAGGAAGTTAGGAAAGTAAATCAAGTTAAACTCACATGAAGCTTAGAGAAGGAAACCATAAAGGTAAGAATAGAAAACATGTGAAATTGAAAACATACAGGGAAGGGATTAAAAGTAAAAGTTCTTTCTTGAAGAGACTAATAAAATTGTTAAGGCCCTGACATACACGCACATGCACACACACACACACACACACAAACACATGCGTGTACACATAAAAGAAGACTCAATTACTCATTTTGAGGAATGAAAAGGAAACATCAGTATAGGTGCTTAAAGACTCAGGGTAGATAATGAGAGTGTATGATGAATGGCATTATAACAATACATCTGAAAATGTAATGAATAAATAACCCCCCAAAAAGAAAATGCTAAGATTGATAAAAAGAAAAAAACAGAAAAATACTCTGAATGTTAAAGAAGGTGAATCTGGAGTTCTAGCAAACCTTCTAGCAAAGAAAAATTCATACCTAGATGGAATGTCTGGAAAATTCCATCAATATTTAGGGAAATCTAATGGTGAGAGTTGAAAGCTTTCTTTTTTCTACCCCATTAATGCTGTATTATTTTTATTTTTAGAAAATTTTCAAACCCATACAAAGGTTGAAAGCTGTACAGTGAACACTTATTTACCCCTTACCCAGATAGTTCTTAATGTCTTGCCATACCCATTCCCCCCATTTCATCTCTCTTTATATACATAAGCCGTCTTTTGCCAAACATTTGGACAGAGGCTGTAGACATCGTGACACTTCACTCCTAAACATCTTGGCATGTTTTTCCCCTGAGTAAGGACATTTTACTACACAACCACACCATTATCATACCTTAAAAAAAAAAATCTACTTTTTTTTTTTTTTTTTTGGGAGAGAGTGTGCCAGGAGGTGGGGGCAGAGGAAGAAGGAGAGAATCTTAAGCAGACTCCATCCTGAATGTAGAGCCCCAAGTGGGGCTCAAGCTCACAACCCTGAGAACTCAACTGAAATCATGACCTGAACTGAAATCAACAGTTGTTTGCCCCACCGACTGAGCGACCCAGTAACCCCAAAAATCAACATTACATTAATCTACACTCAAATTTCCCTAAAATATCCTTTGTTGCTGTTTGGTTTAAAAAATAAAATGAAAGCTTTCTTTCTTGAGATTTGGAATAAAACAAAAAATTCTCCTCAGAATAGGAACATACTACATTTGTTTTGTGTGTCCAGAATAACTGTAAAATCACAATGTGACAAGGACATTATATAAATGAAAAATAGAAGAAAAGTCTCACTTGTAAAGGTAGATGCAGAGAGCCTACCAAATATTTGCAAACAGAGCCCATTATATATGTATGTGTATATATACATATATATACACATGTACATATGCATATGTGTGATTTATTACACTAACAGAATAAATAAGAACAAATTATGATCATTGCAAAAGAGGCAAAGATGCTGAAAAAACCCACCATCCATCCATCTTTGATGTCTTAGCAACCTAGAAATAGAAGGGAATTGCCTTCATCTGATAGAGAATATCTTTAAAGAATGTTATTCCAAATATCATACATAATGCAGTATGATATTTTATAAATTATACAAGTAGGCCAAAGGAATAACAAACAGCCCAGATTCATACCTACTCATAGAAAGTCACTTGATTAAACAAATGGGGAATTACAGAGCAGTAGAAAAAGAAACATAAATATAATACACAATAGATGGTAGTGGGTCAATTGTCCAAGTGGACAAAAATGAAATTTGAATCCTATCTTGTACCTAGCACAAAAATAAATTTCAAGAGGACTATAAATCTATATATGAATTACAAAACAATAGAAATTTTCTAGAAGATAACGTATGAAAGTATGCTCATGATCTTGACATAGGAAAAGCTTTTTAAAATAAGACATAAATATCTGTAGTCTAAAGGAAAATATTGAAAATAGGACTATATTGGGGTGCCTGGGTGGCTCAGTGGGTTGATCCTCTGCCTTCGGCTCAGATCATGATTTCAGGGTCCTGGGATCAAGCCCCACATCGGGCTCTCTGATCAGCAGGGAGCCTGCTTCCCCCTCTCTCTGCCTGCCTCTCTGCCTACTTGTGATCTCTCTCTCAAGTAAATAAATAAAATCTTTAAAAAAAAAAAAGAAAATAGGACTATATTAAAGTGAAGCACTTTTGTTTAATAAAAGCCATTATTAAGAAAGGGAAAAACAAGCTTACAAAGTGAAAGAAGATATTTGCAGTCTGTATAACCAATAAAGCTCTTCTATACAGAATCTATAACTATTTCATTGAGAAAACATAATAGACTACCTGACAGAAAAATGGGCAAGAGACCTGGCCAAATTACGAAAGTTGTTTGTCCAATTGGCCATTAATATATTTCACAAAGTGCTCAACTTTATGGCAATAGAGAAGGTGCAAATTAAATCACAATCCAATACAACATTCCATTCACCAGAATGGCTAAGAGGAAAAGAAAAAAAACCAAAGACTAGGAAAAAGGAAAAAAGACTACTACTTCTAAGTGTTGACAAATATCATGTGGAACAGAAGAAACTCTCCTATACTCCTGGAGGGAATGTAAGCTGGTCTAAGTATTTTGGAAAACATCTGGCATTATCTATTAAAGTAGAAGATATATAAAGCCTACAATATCTGCCCAGCCAGAATGAATCTCTATAGGTATATACCAATAGACATGTGCAAGGATGTTCATAGCAGCATTATTCATAAGAGCCCCAAACTGCGAACAATGCAGTGTCTATCAAAAATAGAATAAAGAGTCACGTTCGTATAAGGGAAGGTTTCTTAATAATGAAAATGTGTAAGTTACTGCTTTGTGCAACAACCTGATGAATCTCAGGGACATGATATTGATCGAAGAAAGCAGATCCAAACCATTTCCTACCATATGGTTACATTTATATAAATATAAAACATCAGGCAAGCTCAACTATAGCATTTAAGGAAAGCAATCACAGGTGGTAAAACCACCAAGCAAAGTAAGAAAGTGTTAAGTAAAATGAAACTAGTTAACTTTGGAGTGCAGACAGAGAAAAGGGGAGGGTTGGGGGAGGGGAGCGGTTCTTGTAAGGTGGTGACACTGTTTCCATTACTTTGTTTTTGACCTGGGTGGTAATTAATTGGTTGTTGGATTTATATAAATGTGGGCTATATTTTCCAATTACAAAAATTATACCTCTGTGTGTGTCTGTGTGTGAGAAAGAGAGAGAGAGAGAGAATGAAAAGTGGCAAATTGCTCACGAAGACAATTTTAAAAAGAATCTTACTTATAGAGGTGCCTGGGTGGCTCAGTCGGTTAAGCATCTGTATTGGGCTCAGGTCATGATTCTGGGGTCCTGGGATCCAGCCCCTTGTCAGTCTCCCTTCTAAGCGGGGAGTCTGCTTCTCTCTCTCCTTCTGCCCCTCCCTCTGCTCATTCTCTCTCTCTCTCTCTAATAAATAAATAAAATCTTTAAAAAAAACTTATAAAAAGAAAAAGGAAAGCATTACAGCAGATGTTAAAGGAACGTGTCTCAATACAGTTATTGTTGAAGATAGGAGACCGTAGGGAGCGTTTGCATACTAACAATAATTCTGCACAAGAGAAAAGGAAATCAGTGATGTCGAACCCAGAGGAGACGATAAAATGCAAAGCCCTTGAAGATGGCTGGAGTGAGCCACAGAGCATGAATAGAGGGATGTGCCTTGAAAGGAAGGAGCTCCCCAGAGTGAGGTGCCTCAGGGGGTTGAGATGAGTGTAAGTGTAGCAAAGTTTGCAGGCATGAGTATTGGAAGGCCGGCCCTTTCCCTAGTGAGATGTGCACCTCCTCTCCCTCACAGGCTCACCTCAGCCTCCATAACTTCCTTTCTGTTCTTGCAGAGTCTCAAGCGCCCCTGCACGTGCTCCCTGCTGCACCAAGTATGCTGTCTAACCCCTCCATCGCGTGAATGCCTGCCCATCGGGCCAATCTCAGCTGCACCGCCACATACACAGGAAAGCCAGACCCAACTCCCCAGAACACACTCTTAACTCCCAGGGCAAATTTCCCTCCCAGCACATATCCCTATTGTGACTTCACATTCATTTAATTTAGGCTGTCCTCCCACAAGACAGTATGTGCTATGTATTCAGAGAGCATTTCTTCTTTGGACCAACCCCTGGCACAGTGCCTACGTCTTGTAGGTGCCATTTTTTAAACGCATGAACGCGTGAATAAATGAAGGTCGCCCAGAGTATTTTTAGAAATATTATTTGAAGAAGTCAGAATGTGTTGGCAAAAAATGTTATTAGCAATAATGTTTCTGCTCACTGATCAAACGCTCTAATATATTTAACCTAATAAATCACATATTCATTTAGACAGCCATTCATTAATAAACATGTATTTAGTAATGACATTATGGGAATGGTCGCAGAAGCAATTTGGTTTTCACGTAGGTAGAAGAGCTCTGTGGAAATAGCTCCTGGCTTTGGGGTTTACTGCGTAAATTTTAATTATAGCTCTTCTTACAAATGTGTAGGTATTGGGTAAGTCCCCTAAATTCTTTGAGCCTCTATCTCCTGGTGAGTAAAATGGGACTCCTCTTTCATCCCTTACATTATTTTTTGTGAAGATGGCATATGACAACCTATGTCAAGTCACGTAAGGTGCCTGGTACAAAGCTGCGTCCTGCTCTTGGTCAATATCTAAGTGGAGAAATGAGGCAAGAAGCATGTGCCTTAAGTATGTACATATGTTGCACATTCCTGGGGATGGGAGCTGATGCTGACGCAGGTCCTGAGTTGATCCTGAGGTAAACACAGTGTCACAGCTAGAAGGAACTTAAGATTCATGTAGTCAGGATACCTTCTCTACAGGTGAGACCTCTGTGACTCCGAGATCGGAAGGGCTACTGTGGGTCTATGGCTTCCTCTCGATGCAGAGAGCAGCCTGTATCTTAGAGACGGCACACTTCTTCCCGCTTTGCCTGTGGGGTGCTCTCGGCTGGGGTGCTAACAGGCAAGCTATTTTGGGCCAGGAGTTGTATAAAGAAAGGCTCGCAGCAGTGCCCAGCCTTGGTCTTGCCATTGTATTGGCCTCCTGTGATGCTTCCCTCCTTGCAAGGCACTTTGTGTCAGCAGGAACGGGAAGCAAGTTGTGAAATTCAATTAATTCTACAGTCAGCCCACACACCTCCTTCTGGGACTGGCCAGCCAGGACCAGGAGGCACTACCCGCTCTAAAACCCCAGGCTTTCTGACACCCCCTTCTCTTCCCTTCCGCCAGCTCCCTCTTAGGTCTTCCCTCACTCTCTCTCCATTCTATTCTTGAGAGAAGATGAAGCTGATCTGCAGGGATATGTTGCAATATTAAAAAACGGTCGCTTACCTGATTTTGATTTGGAATCTCTGAAAGCTTGAATTATAAGAATTGCTTCTGTTGAAACTGGGCGGGAGTGTCTAAGATAGCCTCTCCTTCTCCAGGTCTAACAGAGTAAAAGCAAAAACATGAGTATCTTTTTGACTAATGTGATTCTGGGATGCACCTGTAATCCTTAAGTATCAGGGTTCCAGTGAATTAAAGGCAAAACAGGGCCATCAGTTTTCTCTCCTATGAAGGAGGGGGCAGAGAGCAAAGACTTGCCCAGGTTTTAGTGTGTGAGGTAAGAAAACAGAGTCCAGTGTTCTTTTTTTTTTTTTTTTCCAGTGTTCTTATAATAGATCCACATGTCAGGAAGTAAAGGGGTGTGTGGGGGGTGAGGTGAGGAGTGGGGGTGGTTGTGTCTTCTTATAGTTTTGGAGCAAATTAAGTGCTCCCTCAAAACTGGGGAGTATCCTAGACTCTAAGTAAAGCAAGGGAAAATATAAGAATTCAGAGAAGAGCTCAAGTATTCACTCCAGTATTTCCATCTTTTGGGGAATGAAAGAAAAGTCCCCCATTTTATGGATAAAGTGAACACAGGAAATACTGCATATAGATTCACTGACATTCTCCAAAACATTTCATGTTTATGTATTGAATTTGAGCGCATGCAGTGGATCAGCCCTGTAGCTGCCATTTGAGGCTAGCGCTCTACGACTTTTCAGAGTAGGCCTGTCTTTCCTTTCATGAGGTCACTCTTGATTAGAAATAGAAGCTCAGATATGCTTTCCTACCCCGAAGACTGAAATGGGTTAAAGTGAGTCATTAATTAAATTAAATTTTAAGGTCAGTTTTTGCCCTTGGCAAATGGTTTACTCATGATTCTGTTTTCTATCCCACACTAAGTCCAGCGGAGAAGACCAAGGAAGGTGGTGTAATGAACAGTTTATGAACAATAAGTGTATTACCAGCACCTCCAAAGCCGAGTTATGCATCTTCAAGTGGATGCTTCCACATTTGTGAAAAGCCCACTGCAATGTTCATAACAGCATTATTCATGATGTCACAAAATGGAAACAACTCAACTCATGGATAGATAACACGTATGGTATATCTATACAATGGAATATTTATCTATACCTATACAATATAATCAGCAATAAAACTGTATAGAGTACTGATACGTACCATAACACGATAAAGCTTGAACATATTATGCTAAGTGAAACAAGTCAGACACAAAAGGACATATATTATGTGGTTTCATTTACATGATACGTCCAGAATAGGCAAATCCATGGAGACAGAATATTGTTTCATTGTTTCCAGGGGCTTCAGGGAGGGGGATTGGATTTGAGGAGTGACAGCTAGAGGGTTTGGGGCTTCTTTTTTGGGGGTATGAAACTGTTATGGAATTATATAGTGATGATGATTTCACAAATTTGTGAATATACTAAAATCCACTTATCACTCACTTTAAAAGTTAATGATGAACTTTATGTTATATGAATTATATCTCAATAAAATGTATGTCTAAAATAAAATAAAATATGTTGGCATTTCCTCACCTAATAGTACAGAATGATGATCCTGATTGATTCTGTATTTTCTCTTCCTCCACCCTGGAAGCTGACTGCTCTTCAAAGATCGCTGGTTCCTTTTAGTTGAAAACGAATTTAGAAATTATGATGTGGGTTTAGGTACACTTCTTAGTATAATGGTGGTATTACTTCCAGGCAATCATCCTTCTTTCCTTCTCTCCTCCTTCCTTCCATTCATAACTATCTATCTATCTGTCAATAATCTATGTTATCTATTTATCTCTTTTTATGTTAAAAATCACGAGTTTGTACTCATACTTCCCAATGAAAACCAAATCTAAATGTACTTTCTAGTTTCTTCTGCTTTCTTATTTGTAATTGTCTTTCCTGAAGAGAAACATGAGTCCCATTATCTGCAATTATTACTTATTTGTTTAAACTAAAATACATAATTCTGTCAATATTTGCTACTTAATTTTTTGAGAGTATATTACTAGGCTCATAAATTGAATTTTTATATATTCTTAGACTTATGACATTTTTCTCATAATAAATGATTACTTTTTAAAATAAATCTGTCTTTGGGTCTTTGTCAGGCTAAGAGTTTTGGTTAATTTACATGATACGTAATTTTATTATTTTTACTTTTAAGCTCTCTGTGTCTTTATATTTAACCTGTGAAATCTTAAAACTAGTTAATCTATCCTGCTTCACATCCACACAACTCTTTACACTATCATATAGCACAAGCCTTTCTTAACCCCAGGTTGTTTAGAGTTCTTCTGTTTGCAAAAATCTGCCTTTTCTCTGTTGACCTTCCCTTGAGTACTAGAGCCTCTAAGGTCTTGTTATATGTGAAATAGGTATACTCCCCTCATCAAAGTCCTCACTGAATCTTCTCTCTACCGAATAAAGTGAAGATTCCACATCATATATTTCTTTTTTTTTAAAGGTTTTATTTTTATTTATTTGAAGAAGAGAGAGAGAGGGAGGGAGGAAAGGCATGAGCAGTGAGAACAGGCAGAGGGAGAGGGAGAGGCTCCCTGCTCAGCAGGGAGCTGGACTCTCTCAGGCTTGATCCCAAGACCCTGAGATCATGACCTAAGCAAAGGCAGAAACTTAACCGACTGAGCCACCTAGGCACCCCCTAAACCCCCAGTCCTGGCCATCCTCTTCAGCAGATGTTCATCATCCATTTACTACTCCTCAGTGCCCCTTTCAGTCTATCACTCTATATTCACATTCACCCCACCACCCCCCATCACCCCCATTTGCAGCAGTGGCTAAATGTGTCCAACTGGGAGTCAGATAGCCTGGAAGAAAATCCTGCTGTACTGCTTGCTGAAAAGGTTATTTGACCAGTGCTCATTTGTAAATTGGGGAGAATAACAGTAGATCACCCATAGGGACATTTTGAGGATTAAGTTAATAGAGGTATTACTGCCTGGCTCACAGAAAGCACTTCATAAATGTTAGCAATTATGGTGGTTATTGTTTGAGGTTCATGATGTCCAAATACAAAATTTCTGCTGCTTTCTTTTTACCATCAGCTTAGTTATTCATCACAATTTGAGCCATTTGGACACCTGGTCTACAGTCTTCAATGCCTCTAAGACCTGCTTTCACTCAAGGTCACATGGAGAAATATCCATCCGACCTCCTTGCACCTGGGATCATCCCATTTCTGGAACCTACTACTCTCTGAACTCGAATTTCTATGCCTTTTGTCATTTAGGCCCTTTATCACATCCTTCAGTTTATTAAGATGACAGAACTTTGCCTTTCTATGCTATCCCATCTATCATTGTACTTTCAAATTCATTCTTTTTCCAAAGAGCCTTCTGGCCAATACCATCATCCCTTTATCCCCTCTGTCCCTAAGCCTGGATAAGTAAAAATATCTGCCTTCATTTTTTCTTGCACTGGGACTGCTGGGTATACCTACAGAACATTAGACAAACCTGAACATAGGTGCTACTTTGGATTCATAGTCACCAGTATCTATTGGGACACTAGTATTTTCTGATAATCCTTCCAGATGGCCCTGCCTTAACTGATCTTTTAATTTATCTTTCCACTCTCATTTAAGAATATAACTATTTAGAAAAATATTTCTCTGATACCAAGTTAGGTGGGTGTTCCTCCTTCATGCTTTTATAGCATCCTAGCTTATTTCTCCCACAGCTCACATTGAACAGGGTGCTAATTTCTTCCTTAATTATCTCAATCTACCACTAGACTGTGAGCTCCTTGAGAGCAGTGTACTTATTTGAATAGCCTTACCCCCAAATTAATGTCCACTTGCAACCCCAGAATGTAACCCATTTGGAAATAGGGGTTTTGCAGATATAATTACTTAATTTAAGATGAAGTCATATTGGGCTAGGGTGGACTCCAAATCCACAGAAGAAGACTACATGAAGACAGAGGCAGAGATTGGAGTGATGCATTTGGGAGTCAAGGAATGCCAGGGATTGCCAGCAACAAGCAGAAACTAGGACGAAGCAGTGGAACGGATTTTCCTCCAGAGCCTCCTGAAGAAACCAACCCTACTTAGACGCTGATTTTGGATTTCTGGACTTCAGAACAGTGAGACAGTAAATTTCTGTTATTTAAGCCCCCTAGCTGGTGGTACTTTGATAAAGCAGCCTAGGAAACTAATACAAATGGAAACAATATCTTTCATATCCATACATTAAGCTTCTAACTCAGCATGGCACAAGGTGAATTCTCAGGAAATGATTGTTGAATGAATGATCAAAGCAAAAAGGAGGTCTGGAATGTAAGCTTGCCATGAGTACGGGGGTTGATTAGTTTGCTGAGTGCAATATAGATTGAGAACCAAAGATTAGATTAGAGAGAGCACATGGCAGCCCTGCTTGTGGCCAAGTAAGAGCCCTCTGCTCAAGGAGATTTTGGGAAAGAAGAGAGATTTTTTCCTACTTCATAGTCATGGAAAGAGTTGGGTGGATGCATAAATGTGAGAGCCAAAGAGCTGGAACATCACAACAGGAAACGAGGAAGCAATGTGGCCAATGCCTGGGGTTGAGAGAAGACCAGACCGTGCAACAGGCCAAGCATTAAGAGGGGAGAGTAGGAGGGTCATCACCAACAGGGTAAAGGAGGAACAGAGAATGATGGCAGTTCTTAGCCGTAAGGTGAATATATTTGAACACAGATAAAACAAACATGTCACAAACATGCCATGAGTATGCCTCAGGAAGAGAAGAGAAATTGTTCCCGGAGTTCCCAGGATTCTGAAACTGGAGGAAATACTATGCTTCTATTATTAGGACTTGAGCTTTCATAAAACTGGGAACCACCTGTGATTCAAGTACCCAGACCCAGAGGCCCATACAATGTGCAGATAGAATGAGTATTCACTTCCTGGCGCCCAGGAAGGCTTAACCTCTCTAATGCAGATGAGAATTTGACTAAAAACACTTGGCTTATCTTACCTAGAGAGGAAAACACAGTCTTGCAGTGTTTGTTTCACCACTAAGTGTTATTAAAGGAAAGCATTTGTTTGGAACTTCTGGCCATTCATTCTCCTGCTCCTTTTGTTTGCTTTGTCTTTTTGCAAATGCATCCCCAGGCTAGAAGCCATACTTGTTTCCTTTTTGCTAGAATCCTAAATCCAGACAAATAAACGTAGTGTTTGGCATTATCACCTGTGAAGCCATCTCCGTAATTAGTACAGCCCATGGATTCAAGCAAAGCAAGAGGACTACTGGACTGGAGCCTGGGGACTTGTTAATGACCACACCATCCACGAATCTGTTGTTTTCTTGCTTAGACATCAGTGTCATCAGAAATCCACGGTAGTTTCCCTTTGAGTCTGTGCACGTCCATCAGAGAATTTCGATTCATGCATACAACCTCCTTATTTGTGGGTGGATTGGGTTCAGGAGTGTCCTTGCTGCAGATTAGCTAAGGTTGAGGCACAGATTTGGCAAATCAAGCAAGGAGACTCAGAAATGGAGCTTAGCTTGCCAGGAGGCAGGCTGAAATATGAAAGGAATCAGACAGAGTAACTGAAAAAATGCCTAGGGATACAAGGAGGAGAAGGAAGTTTATGGAATTCAAGTTGCTAGCCAGTGGCAGTTCCCATGTTTATGCAAACAAGGGGTTTAGGGACATCAGTATGAATGGAAGGGAGATGGTGGATAGCAGAGAATTTCTAATGAAGCTTTAATAACGTAAGTATTTGGATTAGAAAACTGAGATGGGCCCCACTTACTGTGTTATCACTATGCGTTATACACCGTGTAAATACTTTAGATATATTGACTGATTTGATTGTCACAAGATCAAGACTATTTTTTTACAGACGAGGATATTAAAGCAAAGTCATACCGCTAGAACGTGGCACTTCTGGGGCCACAAACCCCAGTGGTATAGCACTAGGATCCATACTCTCAAACCCCCAAACTATATTCTCTCTCATGCTTTATGTTTATCTCTATTTATTTAGCTGGTCATAAAGATAACATGATGATCCATCTTTGGCATCTGATGATTGCTAGTTCAAGGTCAGGCATTGGAGAGGTTGATGGCTAGGATGACCATAAAATTTATTGAATAAAATTCGATTGTTTCTGATCAACAACTTGGATTTATTATATTCATAGACCTATAAAATAGTTCTTTTAAGATTATTTTTTATCATTATTTCTAAAACAAAATGCCGTCTTTCTGTGTACATTAAAACAAAACAAATTTTATATTGATTATCAGAAAAGAAAAAAGTAACATTAAACAGAATAATGCATTCTTGGCATAGGCTCTTATACCTTAAGCAATTTTGTAGCCTTACATATCTCACTTGGATTTTTAAACATTGTAATTTTTCATATGGTCCTTTTTATATTATTAAAATTATCTGAAAAGTTCTTCAAGATTGCATTTTCTGATTAATAAGCTTTAAATTGTGATATTTTGAATTAATCTTCTTCCGTTGACCATAATATTTTTAAATGAAAAAGTACTGTCTTACAAGCATTGAGATACTTGGCAATTTCAAAGATAATGTTTACATTTTGCAGTCTAAAAAGAAGCTATTCCTAATTCTAATTTTTGCAATGAAATTGGTGTCTATTTTAGACTACATATTTTCACAGGACTGTTACTTTGCCTCAGTCAAGTGTACCTTTCTTTGAAAAATATTTTTACAACTAAAATCTTGTCAAAATCTGTTGAATCTTTCACCAAATGTAGATGCTCCAAAACCAGAGGCCATCTCAACTTCATTCTGCTCTGGTGTTAAATATCAATTTATTGAAACAAAAATAGAAGCTCTATCAAAAGATCCTTCCCACGGTTGAGATATTTGAAAGAGTAATTACAGAATTTGAAACTTAAGTCTTGAATACCGTTTGAATTATCTTTGTTTAATTTTTTCAATTTCACTTCTGCTTTTGTAGGATTAAATTTAAATGTCTACCTGTTTGCTAGCTTGACTTTCAAAAGTCTCAATTTACTGAAAATTCAAAGACTGAATTTTTTTGTACTCTTCCTGTTGAATATGCTGATTAAAGATTTGTAGCTGATTTTTAATAAAATGCATGTCAGATATAGAAGGTTGATTTAAACCATGTTTAATATCACTGTAGGACATTTAAGTTGATTTACAAAGTAGTTCTTCAAAAGCCCAAATATCACTAAAAATTGGCTGGTATTAAGAAACAAAGAGTGGAAACACATTCTGTCAACCTGAATTTTTATATTCAACATTTTGTCACACTAATTCTGTAATTAATTTACTCTGTGTATGTGTAAATATTTATCTATTTCTTCTATAGCTTTTACCTCAATCTTTAGAATATTGGTGCTTCTTTGAAAGTAGTGTGTACTGCAAACAATTCTGAGTACATTTTTGTTCTGTTGGTATATTAAATTAGTAAAAATATTCCACATGTCATGAGGCTGTGCTTCACTAAAATTTTTATTTGTATTTTTGCTGAAAAACTCTTTTTTTTTCTTTTACGATTTTATTTATTTGACAGAGAGAGAGATATCACAAGTAGGCAGGGAAGCAGGCAGAGAGACAGGGAAGCAGGCTCTCCACTGAGCAGAGAGCCCGATGCGGGGCTCGATTCCAGGACCCTGAGATCATGACCTGAGCCGAAGGCAGAGGCTTAACCCACTGAGCCACCCAGGCGCCCCTGAAAAATGAATTCTTAAAAAGTTGAATTTTTAACTGAAGGTAAAATTGCATTCATAGTAACATCAGATGTTTTACCTTCCACAAAATGAACTTCTAACCAGCCTTTGTTTAGTTTCTCTGAATAGACTAAAATTTGGCACATTATTGGAATTAACTTGACGGTTTTTGTTTTTTTTTGAAGCATTTGATAATACTTACATAAGGCTTATCTCATTTAACTATTTGCAAAATCTACCTTCTGCTATTGAAGAAAACTTATTAGCAACTATTTGTACCCCTTTTTATATTCATAAGAAAATTTGAAGTCTGATATAAATGAAATCAATTTAGAAAATCAATCATTTTATCTACATGAAAAGTCATGTTTATCATATAAATATAACTTTCACATGAATGCATTAAATCATCATCTACAGGCATCATTTAAAAAATGCTAACTTTTGAAGTTGTTACTAAAGCTTTATCATATTTTTGTCTTCTCACTTTAATGTGATCAATGATATCACTACCATCCCTATTGTGAAATAGAAATAAAGGACAGGAAGTGGGAGGTAAACACAATGAAATGACCAGGGACTGACACATGGACGAAGTTTTCAGAGATACTGTGGTCTATGGTTATTGAGTTATTTTTTCCAAAATAAGGGACATGTTGTCCCTGTCCATGGAAAGAGACACAAAGCCATTTTTTTGTGGGTAGTTTTGGATTATGGAGGCTAAATATACCTCATTTAAGTGTCTGCTATGAAGCATTTACTAAGTAATCCAAGGATCCATTGGTTTTGAGGGGGACACAGCAAAAGAGATTCTGTAGCAGAGCTGGACTCCTGTTTTGTCACCTGTGTCTTACAGTGCAGCAGATTTTATTTATTTATTTGAGAGAGAGATGGAGCAAGCACAAGTTGGGGGCAGAGGCAGAGGGAGAAAGAGAAGCAGACACCCCACTGAACAGGTAGCCTGATGTGGGGCTCAATCCTAGGATCCTGAGATCATGACCCGAGCCGAAGGCAGAGGTGCTTAACTGACTGAGCCACCCAGGTGCCCCTAATGAAGTTGTTTCTTACTGTGTTTGCTTGTTGGTCAGTATTTCTGTGGAGAGATGGGAGCCTGTAGTTGCCATAGTTACCAACTTCACCCTTTTCCTAATGGTACTCATCAAGTTTTGTTGTTGGTGTTGAGTTGTTTTTGAGAAACACTTTCTGGTTCCTTACTGGAACGTGGTAGTAATTGACTATATGAAAATGATGTCTTGAGTTGCTATCTAATTGATCACCCTGTAATGTCAGTCATGTTCTGCAGCATGTTAATTGTGCCTGGGAGTGGTTTATGTGAAATCAGGATTAAGCAGACACTGACAAAAACAAGTAAGTTGAATGAACAGGTGATTCGGATTCCAATGGCATTTACTTATTTCACATTAACATCGCTCCTTCAACTCACATCTTCAACCTTAGAGGAATTCCTGTGGCCAAACTTTTTATTCTTGATTTACAGTTGGTTCTGACAATGTGCCCACACCAGCCAGTTTCTATAGCCCCATCAGAAGTAGCCCTAAATTACAGTGGGGAAAATATATTCTCTCAATGAGCAAAGATTTGGGGATTTGTTTCCTCACTTTGAAAGAGGAAATTTCCAGAGGTATAAATGTGCAGTGCTTCATAGGCAATGGCTAATGGTTATGCCTAACGGTCAGGGACTTGGAATCCCAAGATTTGAAGATTAGTGACAAAGAATCTAAAAAAGAGGTATAGGGAAGGGTCTCTCAACATGGGCATGGATGAGAGTGTATTTATTTTCTTTGTGTGAATGCACACCAGAAGGGATCCACTGCAGAGGAATCTTTCAATATTCAGGGTGACAAGATGACAAAACTGTGGCTGTAGTTGACTTCTTTTCTCAGCCACTAAAGCACTTGTTCATAGAATTCAAGAATGAAGAGACCAAAGTAGCAGGGATGGAGGATTATATATGGACTTGACAATGCAGTTTTCCCCTTACTAAAGCTCACCTGGCCATCTTTTCTTTTATGTGTTTACCTGCCAATGACAGAGACCAATGTTAAGCCTCCAATACAACCGCCTCTTACAGAAGGATCAGTCATCTACCTAGTGGCAGATTAATTACAATGACCTCTTCCATCATGAGTGGGTTTTCCATCATGGATGTATTGGTAGTCAGTCGAGAGCCTTTTGCTTTAGGTATGGACTTGCTTTAATATCCCAATACTTTTGCCACCATCACCACCAAGAGATTTATGGAATGCCTTATTCATTCACTATCCTTTTATCCCAAACAATATTGCTTCTGAGCATGGGACTCATTTCTATACTGTTTTTCAAAGTGGTTTTTATCATTATATGTTTCTATTCAAGTAGATGATGGTCTTCATTGCTACACATCCCCAACAACACTGATTATCATTCTATTCAATTTAGGGAATAGACAATTGTCATTTTCTGGTGAAACTGAAAATGAGAATACCTTATAGCTTAGTGAGTAATTTCATTGTTATGTACTCTAAAATACTCTTGAGAAAGTTCATGAGAACATACATACACAAATGTTCAAATCACCATCATTAGTAATACCAAAAAAAGGGAAAAATCTGTATTTACTTCAACAGTAGAACAGACAAATAAATGTTGGTATATTTATACAATACTGGCAAGCAATGAAAATAAATAAGTTAGAGCTATATGTTTCAGTGTGAATAAATTTCAGCAGCATAATATTGAGCCAAAATAGCAGCAGTGAAAGAATATATGCATTTTGACTCTGTTTATATAAGGCTTAGGAACAGAAAATCTTTATTTTTTAGAAAGTACAGACAAATGTTGGAGTCTATAAAGAGGAGTAAGGGATTTATCGGTCAATACAAAATTTAAGAATGCATTTTCCTGTGGGAGGGTGATGAAATGGAGCACATTTGGGCTTCTATGATACTGTAGAATTTTTTGTTAAGCTGAGTGATAAGTACCTGCATATTCATTTTATTATTTTCTTTAAGCTATATTTTTCAAAGAATATACTTTGTGGTCACTAAATCTTTTCCTCTTCCTGGTTATGTAAGAGCACAACATTTCTCAGCCTTCTTTTCATTAGGGAAAAACATGACATCAGTTCTAGCCAAGGAATTGTGAGGGATGCACTTCATTTCCAGGTGAAGACAGTAAAAACAACCACATGACTCCCTTCTCCTGTCGCCTTGGCTTTATGTCAGGATGAGGACAGCTTGGACCTCTGAGTTACTCAGAAGGCGTGCTTGGACCTCTGAGTTACTCAGAGAGGGTGCCCTGTGGAACCTCTGGACCTGCAGTGGACTTTGTGTGGGTGAGAACTATGGTTTATGTGCTAAGCTACTGAGATGTGTTTGTTATTGCAGAATAAACTAGTTATTCGTCTAATGCAATGCACTTAGATGATTTGTGTATTTATTCTTGCATATAATAAGTTTCTCAATATAAAAAGAAAGTTTATGCTTTGGAGCCAGACACGGAGAGAGAAGTTGCGGGGAGCAGAATCACTCCAAGCTCCATTTCATAGTAGGCAGGCTCCTTATTCAGGTAAGGAATTCCCTAGACCTTCAGTTGCTTCATTCAAAAAACCAAATTGAATAATAATGCCTACCTTCCAGGGTTGTCTGGGTATTACATGGGATAATGTATGTCATTGGCTTGGTGAAATGACAGTATATGGCGAATATCGAATGAATAAATATTAATTTGTTCCCTTCTTCTCTGAAAGGAAGTAAGAGAAGGTACAGAAAAGGTAAAAGGCCCATGGTTTATTAGATGAAGATATTCTGGTGGCTTGACTGAACTATGACCAAATGACGGAGGCAGATAAAACTGGAGAAAAAAACAAAAAGGATCAGTCAAAAGAAAAGCCCAAATAAGCCTCAGGGATGGGTGGTTAGGATATTCTACCCTTCCTTGCTGTAATCTGGTACTGGGAAAACGTGAGAGTCATTGCAAAGGTGGTATTAGGTCATCAGTCACAATCCTCACAACTAGAACTAAACTGGATGCTAAGAAACTTATTGTGGCTTCAAACAAGCCTTTCAGAGTTATGTCCTTTCTGGAGTCTTCCTATTAAAGCTGTTTACTAGTGGGCTTCAGGATAGGGTCAGCTGTGGTCTGTCTTGAGCCAGCCAGTTCCCAATGACCATAAGTTCTCATCCTTCACTACGCATACTTCTCTCCACAGCTTTCCCTTTCCCCCAGAGTCCTAGCAACTTCGCAGAGAGCTAGGATTTCTGGACCAGTGGATTTCAAACTTGAGCGTACATGAGAATCACCTAGAATGGTTTGGCTTCTCCCTCAGAACTTTGGATCCAGTAGGTTAGACTGGTGCCCCAGAATTTGCATTTTGAATCAGTTCTCCTGTGATTCAGATGCTGCTGGTCTGGGACCCCCCACTGTGAGAAAGGAACCACTGCTAAAGAGCATCTTCTCTTTTGATTTTCTTTTATGCTCAGAAAGGTTGGGGGAAAGCAGGAGCCCTTGCCATATTAGAGGGTCAGATTTGCCGGGGCTATGCATTTCAGCCTGGATATGCTTTTCGCCAGGCTCTGTGGTCTGGGGCTGGATGTCTGCCCTCCTGACTCAGAAGTAATCCTAGCATCTACTTTGGCTTCTTTCATGTGATTCAATTAAACAGCAGGAAGTGACGGAAGAAACCAGGGAAGGGATGAGAGCCGGACTCCTTGAAGTGGATTTTTTCGTGAGAAAATATGCTAGCCTTTGTGTTTCTCAAAAACTGTTGCTGTAGGCTGATTGTGGGAACAACCCTTTTTAGGAAAGGGGAGAAGGCTGTTCTGGGCCCCCCGTGGGACCCTCCCAGCTCTAATTTCTCTCATTGTAATGAAGACTGATGGGTAATGGGATCAGCTTTTTGCCCAGGGGCCTGTATGGTTCTGCAGGAACTCTCTCCCACTGTGGCACATTTAGTCTGTGGGGAGAGGATGGATGCTGGAGGCAGGCTTCCTGACAGGAAGCCAAATTCAGGCTGGCCTCACATCATCTGTGGCCCAAGGGAACCACGTGCCCTCCTTCTTACTCAAGGTCGAGCGGGGAACAGCAAGGGCTGATGTGCCCCTAGTCACGGCCCTTCAGGGTAGGCGCTGTGGAGGAACGTGATCCATTAAAACACAGCCATCCCCTTGGGGCAGCTGAAGGAGACAGTAATAATCTTGAGATCCAACCCTGAAGTTTAAAGACATTACTGAGAATAAAAACATGTCAGCACACTTTGCAAAAAAAAAAAAAAACTAGACCGAGTCTAGACCAGTTAGGAAAGTTGGGATGAAGGGGAAGAACTAAGATTTCTTGAGCATTTTCTAAGTGCCTGGTGATTTAAATAACTTCTCTAACTGCACATTTAGGAAAACCCTGGAAACTGGAATTTATCATCTTAATTGTATGAGAATGAAAACTGGGGTCAGGGAGGGTAATTGATTTACTGAAGTTTGATAAGCAGCTGAGTATCTCTATGAAACCCAAGCTGGCCTGGCTCCAGAGCCACATCCACGGCTGTACAACCCTGCTTTCCAAAATGTTCAGTGTCATTGGGATCAGAATTAAGCTGGCTACGAGGGAATGAAATGCCTATACGCATGGAGTACACTTCTTTAACGTTCTATGGAAGGTTCACACATTTGACAAATTTTATACTTTGGTCCTGGTGCCAATGGAATATTCTACTTCTGTTATCCCTAATCTTACCGTAAGAATCAGCACAAATGCCTAATGCCTAATAACTTCCTCCTTAGCTTGTGCTTCCTGGAATCTTTCTCTCTTAACTTCTGTGTGTCATGACGGGATCTTACACCTCATTCATTCATTCATTCATTAAATAATATTTATTGAAAATCACCTACTGTATTCCAAGACACTAGTTTTAGGTTTTGGGAATGAAGAAATGTACAAAATAGATCAAGTCCTTGCCTTCTTGTGCCTCTATCATCATAAGAAAAAATATATTATTTGATTTCAGCTCATAAAACTTGTTATGATGAAAAATGCACTAGAGTAAAGAGTTTGAGGATATTTGGGGGAAGGACCTATTAGAGAGAAAAAGGTCATTAATGGCCTTGATGAAGAGAGGTTATTTCAGCAGACAACCTAAATCTATGGAACAAATGATGTGAATATACAGAGGAAAGAATATTCTGAGCAGATAGAGCAACACATTCAAAGGGACTATGTTGGGAATGAGTTAATGTGTTTCACGGGACAGCATGAAATCTTGTGTGGCTGGGGTGGGGTCCACTAAGGGGATAATGTTGACAATAAGGTGGTAAAGCCCAGCAGGCTGGGGATAGCTCAGAGTTTCCTAGCTCAACCTTGGACAGGCAATTGTCTTTTCTGAGCCCAGTTTGCTCATGTGTAAAATAGGGGTTACAATGCCTGTTATGCTGAATTCTTTGGAGGATAAACCAAGAAAATATATTAAAAGCCTGGCTCAGAGAGGACTCAACCACTTTCATATTTCTTCCTATTTTTCTCTTATTTTCCATTTTCTCTTCTTTTTCTCTTCCTTTTTCTCTTCCTAAAAAAAAATCTATCCATCCTGAGAACCAGGACTTGTGCTGGTCCTTGGGCACATAGAAATGATTGAACCAAATTTCTTGCTCTCACTTATAAGAGGGGATGGTCACAGTGACAGTGGAACTTGCCTGTGTTCTTGTCCAGGTCTGAGAACTGGATCCCACCACACCAGGGAGAAGAAAGGGAGTAACTCTGCCTGAGGGTGTCACTGAATGAATGCTAGAGGATGTGCTATTGAGTTATATGTTAAGGAGTGTGTGGAACATTCCAGGACATTCTAAGTAGGGAAGAGTGTATTCCTTGTGACGACAAGAACAGAGGACTCCCAAAGTGTTTGCATCTTAATCCTCAGAACCTGTGAATAGGTTCTCTTCCATGGCAAACTGAATATGATTGGGGTTACAATCTTAAGATGGGAAGATTATCTGGGATCATCCAGGTAGACCTAATGTAATCACAAGCATCCTTGTAAGTAAGAGAGGGAGGCAGGAGAGTCATAATCAGAGAGAGAACTACAGATGCTAGTTTGTTGGCCTTGACAATGGAGGACAGGTGCCATCAGTCAAAGAATGCTGGCAATTCCTAAGCTGGATAAAACAAGGAAATGGATTCCACTCTAGAGTCTCCAGAAGGAACATAACACAACAGAAACCTTGGTTTTGATCCTGGAAACCCATTCCAGACTCCAGAAGCGTAAGATAATAACTTTGGATTGTTTGAAGCCACTATGTTTGTGGGAATTTGTTACAGCAGCAATAGGAAACGAATACATTCTTATTCCCAAAGCAACGAAATAGCGAGTTGGATCCAGAGAGATGAGTAGACTTCAAAGTAGGAAGGGTTTGGTCTTCCATGCTTTCTCTTATAATCCAGGCACATTTACTGCTTTCCTTCTCTTTATCTTAGAGCATTTTAGCATCTAGCAAATGACACCTTTAAATCCTGATTACCTAGTTTGAAATCCTCTTCACTATTGGACCCTTCTTCCTCACTTCCCCTTCAACATTCATCATTGTATCTGTCAGGCAATCTGTAGTAACATTCCCAGGCCAGAGCTGCTTTAAGTCAGACATCTCAAGCCTTTAACTGGTTCCAGACTACAGCTTCCTTGTCTTGCTTTTCACTCCTTTGAAAAACCCATCACCACTTTGCAGTTTCTCATATCAGATCCATACTTTCAGCTAGCAATTTAGCCTCTCAATTTGGAAGTCTTGAAGCCAATTAATTCTCTAACTGAATTATACTTCCCTCCCAGATAACCCTGCTATAATATAAGAGAGGGACATAAACATCTTGATAGAAAGATACTCAAATTGCAGAGACACACTTGGTTTCTCCCTTGGTGTGTCTAGGTGCCAATGTGCTTTGATGCCAACCTTTTTTGTTTCTTACAGCTGTCCCTTCTTCCTCCCTCCATTGTCCACAGTCATTTCCCCTCTTTACTGTTTGCCTCTTGACTGACCTTCTGCAGCCAGCCGTCAGTGTCCTCCAATCTGTCCTACACCGGAGATATCTAGTGAGGTTTGTGCCACAGCACATCTCAGACTGAGCGAGTCACTCCCGGCTCAGGCACACCCTGTCGCATACATAATAAAGTCTCTTATTCTTTGTCTGGCCTTTCAAAATCTTCCCATTTTGGCAGTAGTCTTCTTCTTCATATGAATCCCACCACAGTTCCCTCCCAACATACTATGCATTGCACCATTCCTGGCAATTCTCCAACCCTTGAATGAACCTTTATTCTTCTGATTCCATGTCTTTGTTCAAACTACACTCTACATGCTATAACCTTCTCCATATTGAAGTGCTTCCTCTTCCTTTCAGACTACAGGAAATATGAACATTTTCTTTCTAAACCTTTATGAGATTTTCTTACTGATCTTCTTAATTAGTGTCCCTCTCCCTTATTTCCCAGTACTGAATATGGAACTGGAGCTCTGGTTGTAATGAAAAATGACTCATTTGGTATAATTTTTCTCATAATCCGTAAAGTTCATAGCCACATTTTATTTCATTTGAAAGGGTACTAGGGATACTAGGTTAGGTAGTTATTTATTGGGGTATATTCCCACTGCTCCTCCTTCCTGTCTAGAATCAAATGCCTGTCCTCAGGGTTCCTTTTCTTTTAAATAGAGCGCTAGTCTTTGGGAAATGTGCTGGACATCTTCCAGTTGCCCCTCTAATTCTGCTCCCCACCCTTCTCTACCCTGCTCTGAGTTACTGGAGGTTGAGCTATATGGATTCCATTGATCATTTGCTTTGCCCACTGGGTTGAGTTTGTTCAATGGGGAGCTCCACTAGGACATTAGGGAGAAGAAGAGAGACATTTATTCTGGCTGTTCCTTCTGGTGGCATCATCGCAGGCTGGCTACAATCTTGTTTGAAGGGCATGGCTCCTTTCAGGTCCTCCCTTCATACCTCACTGTTTTATGGGAGGTGAAGACTCACCCTGCACTTCCAAACCAAATAGGACACTGCACTATCATTTGTTTCATTCTTCCTAAACCGAGGCTATGCCTTTTCAAATAGTCCTGTTGCTAAGCTCCCCTAAAATTATCAAAGGTGAGTGTACCATCTCTTTTCTAACAAGACTGTAACAGACAGCGTAATTGTCTGCTATTCTTTGAGTTCCTGCTCTATCCCCTCTGGATCCACAGTGCACAGAGCAGGGCCCAGCATGTGGACTCCAGCAAATCTTTGTGATGGGAAGGCTGTGTGGACCACGCCCAAGCAGTCCTGCAGTGATGGTCATGCAGATCTCACTGTGGTCACTCTTAAGAACTTCTGGAGCAACAGTCACCAAGCATCTCTGGGTCTCTACAGTGTATGATACATGATGATTGCATGGGAAAGCATGGTGGAATCAGGGGTGGATTCAGACTTATGGCTGACTTCTCTTTTTCCTACAGCTATTGGATCTCAGAAATGCCTACTGCCAGTGGCAGAATTATATACTTGGGTCACATAATCTCATTCTTGCCTAAACCTCACCGCTTTCATCTATGTGATGAAACTCCCCAAAGGCCATTCTGGTTCTTTCTTGGATTAAAAGAGCATGGAGATATTCTCTAGGTAGTCTAGAAAAGGAGGCTTCTCTGGGAAACAAGGCTAGAGACTTATGAGAGACTGAAACAGACAGATCTCTGGGGACATGGAACCCCAGCTCCTGGCTGACACAGAACTGTGGAGAGCAACTCTCCAGTAAGAAACCCCACTCAACCTGCCACATAAAGATGCTTCCCTTCACTCCCACTCCTCAACCTACTTGTGCTAGTCACAGGAAGAGAGGAGTCATTCAGAGAACCCCCAGAATATTGTGTTGGAACAGGGAAGAAGCATTTCTGGAGGAGTTGGTACAACAGAAGGCCAGAGTCTCTGAAAGGAGAACCATGGAACAAGTCTGCAGGGGAGGCATATGGGTGAGGCACGACACGGCCTCCAGCGTGCACTGTGATTCTGTCCTGAAGTGAGTTCTGAGTCCTAGGAGTGGTTCTCAAAGTGTAGGCCCAGAACAGTGTCATGGACGGCACCTGGGAATGTGTGAGTGATGCAAATCTCAGGCTCCCTGCCAAATGTTTGGGGTCAGAAGCTCTGAGGGAGCGGTGCAGAGAGAGAGTTCGCAGAGGCCGTCCAGTGATTCTGAGGCTGCTGATGTGTGAGGACAACTGAGTTAGAAGAATGTATTCTGACAGTGCCTTTCGGGACCCAGGATTTATTAGGTGTCCTCTCCCTACCTCTCCAGGGAACAGGTACCTCAGTCAAGGAGGGCATGGTACAAAGGGGCTTGGAGCTTTGGTGTGGGAAGGTAGAAGGTACTTTTTTTTTTTTTAAAGATTTTTATTTATTTATTTGACAGACAGAGAGATCACAAGTAGGCAGAGAGGCAGGCAGAGAGAGAGAAGGGGAAGTGAGCTCCCTGCACAGCAGGGATGTGGGGCTCGATCCCAGGACCCTGAGATCATGACCTGAACTGAAGGCAGAGGCTTTAACCCACTGAGCCACCCAGGTGCCCAATGAAGGCACTTATTTAAAAAAAAAAAAAAAGTCAGTCTTCTTGCCTCAAATTCCATCCAAAATCCTTTCTTTGTGCAACCTGGGCTGGCTGAAGGCTAGGGATTTCTCAGCAAAGATGGATGAGTAGGTAATAGTTCTGCAGGGACCCAAGCCCCACATATTAGGACTGGCCCCCTGGGCTCTGCCGGCCCTTTGCTTAGCATTACACAAAGGGCTCTAGGTCATTTCACATTTCTGAGACTGAGAAGCTAGGTAGAGCTGGTACAGCTTTGGTGCTCTAGCGACTGCTAAAACAATCAACATCAACCCAAAGGAGATGCTCAGGCACAGACGTCTCAGGGAATGAGTCAAGACACTGGTATCAGGATGGGACACTCATACTCCAGAGGCTGCAAGCAAGGGAAAGGAAATCGAAGGCCAGAAGCCCAAGGACACACCATCAGCTGAAGGCTTCTGGCTCATGGGTCTCATTAGGCAGATGCCGCTCTGGCTCTTTGGCTGATAAATGACATGGGACAGACAACAATCAATGCACAGATCAGTAAAAGCTCAACGCTGCATCCCCGGAATCCCTCAGCTTGGTCGGAGGTCCTTTTTATTGGGGCTTTTGAATAGATGCGAAATGTTAATCCTGTTATGGCTGTAACTGTGCTGGATGTTGGGGCTGTTTGAAGATATTCAGCTGATATTTTTGTGATATTTGGAAAGAAGATCTAGGAATAATCAAGTCAGCTGTAGATGCCATTGACAAGTCACCTCTCCCTGCAAGGTTCTCATGAGAAATACCTGTGCAAAGAATAAAGTCAGGCAAAGCAGCACTTTTTTCCTAACACAGTTTGGTTCCAATCAATGGGAATAAGTGTGGAGTGTCACCAGCACATTGGAGAATCTTTGACCTTGGGCGGGTCACCTGCTCTGACCTCCTCCTCCTGAAAACCTAAATGTGTCTCAGAGTTTTATTCCATAGTCCTGGAAAGTCATCCATGCAGGAATGAAGAGAAAGGAATGCCAGAGATGGGAAACATTTGTCCCAGGAGACAGAGGCCAGAGAAAGCAGTTGGGTAAAAGGAGAGATAAACTCCCACAGGGCCGCTGAGAAGTTAATCGAGGTCCAGATACTCTTATTTTTTAGGCTCCTGATACAGTAAAAACACAAAGAAATTGAAAAGAGGGTCATAAAATAATAGATATTAAATGTTTCCCTGGAGCAAATTAATGGTTTAACAAAAATAAAGCAATTTAAATCTGTGCGATATAACCCCAGAATTTTAAAAACCATCTGCATGGAGAAGATGGTTTGGTCCATGGTCATAGGATGGTGGTGCACGAAAAAACACACATTTAATGTTTTATGATGGGTGTCTCCTTCCCAACTTAGTTCTCTATGGTATTTCAATGGTATTTGAACATAACATCCAAAGGGTATGTAATCTTCCTGTATTGCCAGCCTCCCGATGGGCTCAGAGCGGTCCTAACCACTCTCTCATTGCAGGGTGGCCAAGAAGATGGCATTTGTATTGAATTGCCATAACAGAGTGCCACAGACTGGGCAGAAATTTCCTCTCACCCACTCCTGAAGGCTAGAAGTCCAACACCCAGGCATTGGCAGGGTTGGTTTCTTCTGGGGTCTGTCCCCTTGTCTTGTTCGTATCAGTCTCTTCTCTGTGCCCTCCTGTGGTTTTCCCTCTGTGTAAGCCTTGTCCACATTTCCTCTTCTGACAAGGACACTAATTATATTGGATTAGAGCCCACCCTAATGACATCATTTTAACTTAATTACCTCGTCAAAGACTCCAGCTCCAAATACATTCTGAGGTACTGGGGTGGGGTGGGGGGGAGGAGCGGGTAAGACTGAATTTTGGGAGGACACAATTCAGCCCATAACAGTAAGTAAAACAAATACCATCCCCCCATGTATCCTAGCCCTGACCCAGCACTAAACTACTTATCCATCCGGAATGCCTGTCCAACTGGAGGCTCTTCTGTGATTCCTCAACCTACCCACCCAAGGGTGAGCAAGGAGAGGCAGGAAGAGTCACTTCAGCTTCTACTCCTAAAAGCGGCAGAAGCTTTGTGACCCTGCAAGTCTACGGGAAGCCAGGAGATGTGCTTTGGGTCAAGGCCACCAGAGGGAAAGCACCACCACTGCACCAGGACTTCCCTGGCTTGTGATTTCTCTGAGCAGAGATTGCACCAAGGACCTCCTCGGAACTGGCCACGTCTTGTCATTGTCACTCGTTTGAGCAAACTTGAGTTTTCCTGGTGTTGAGAGCACAGGCTGTATGTTTGTTGATTTGCTGCCTGTGAGATAGGACTTGGCCCATCCCTCCATTCCTTCGTGGCTTCCCCAACAGTTGCGACTGCCGCGGGCTGTCACCTGAGAGTCAGGGAGAAGCCAGGGATGACAGAGACCTGGCTGCTGCCTCCTTTGCGGTCTGCTCCACGCTCTGGGAGCCTGCTGAAACATTTGACTGCTTCCCCAGGCAGCAGAAGCCTGGCTGGCGGCCTCCTGGGAAGGTTTCACCGGGAGAGACGGGGAGCAGGCGGGGTGGGTCGTCCTTTCTTCGGTGCATTCGGCTCAGGCCCCGGCTCGTTTATCTGCCGCAGTGAAGCTCTGCTAATGCAAAACGAACACATTCTGCACAGAGCGCCCCGGAGAGCAGTGGGGATAATAATGCCACTATTCATTATTTTAAAACAAACACAATTTGGAGTGTGGATCTATCTGGAAGTGTGAAATTGGTTCCTCTTAAAGAGCAACTGGCAAGGGAAGAGCACGTGACCAGCCCAAGGGCAAGGATTCCACCTGGGGCCAGGAGTGCAGTCTCTCTGAGTCTCGCCGGGCCTGCTGGCTCAGTTGCAGCCACGAGAAGCGCAAGAATATAAAGAGAGGTGTCTAGCATGTGGTGGGCACCTACTGGGTGCTCCGTATGCTTGATCTCATTGAATCTTCACTACTGCCTTGTAAGATGAATATTTCACCCCATTTCCCATTTTCTATAGAAAAAGACTGAGGGGAAAAAAAAGAGAGAGAGAGAAAGAGAGACTGAGTTTCTCAGAGAAGTTAAGATATTTGCCCAAAGTAACACAGCTCAGCCAGGGCAGAGAGATATGTGTTCGTTTTGAATGCAGATCGATTTGACTTCAAAGCCATGCTCTGTTCAGAGTTCCCTGTTCCTGGGGCCAGGAGAACACCTGAACTGTGAACAAGACTCTAGGTCATACCCCAAGGTCCAACTCCTCTGCCCCCCTGCTATTTGAAAGAATCACTGTGATGAGGTAGGAAAGGCACCGTTTGGAATCAGACAACGTTCTGGGTCCAAATTCTATCATAGCGGGTGTCCGCCCTGGACAAGCTGCTTAACAGCTTGGAGCCTTAGTTCCCTTGTCTATAAATCGGGGAAAATAATGCAACCTTGTAGCTAATGGGGGACAATTGAATGTGATGCCAGGTGTGAAGCAGCTGGTCCAGTACCTGGCCCTGTGTCCTTCTTCACTTCCCAGACCTTCAGTGGACAGATCCCTCCCCTGAGAAGTGATTCCTAGGCTCTGGCCAGCATCCGAAATAGTGAAACTGTAGGAGCCACATTCTGAAAGTTCTTTTAGATCATAGGCCCTTTTGAGACAACATGAAATTTGTGAGACTCTTCCCCAGAAGAGGATGACAGTGAGCCATACATATTGGTTCTCCCTTTCCGGCATCCCCTCCCTGGAGCCTCTGCTGAACATTCCAGGCTGCACCCTTGCCCTTACAGAGGGGAGGGCTTTGGAAGGCCCCGTGTGTCCTCCTTCATAGTTTTCAAAAATTCATTTTGCTGCCTGGGACCCAGCTCACAGGAAAGCAGCAAACCTTCCCCGGGTCCCGGGAAGGCACCTGGAGAGAAAGCAGAAGGCCAGGTGGTCGCCTGCTGGCCTTTCCTAATTGGTTTTCTCGTGCTTCCATGGGGATGTGCACTTGTTAACCTGTGCTTCCTTTGCCCATAGCCCCACCCCCTCCTCCAGGATCTGTGACACTGGCAGGAGCACCATTAGTGAGCAAGAACAAAGGCTCGGAGGGGCCCGGCCAGGACCTCAACCTCACCAGATGTTCTGGCTTGGCCTTTTTCATGTGGCTTCACGAGAGGCTGCCAGCTGCTCCCCTGCACACCCCCGCCTGGTCCGCAGAGGGGGCCACATGCCTCTCTTCTGTTATCCTGTGCGGTGACACTCGTCTGTCCTCGGGCACTTCGCTCACACCAAAGCTAGGGATGCCCATATTCTGAGATCAGTGCCTCCTTGCTTATGACCTGACAGGAGAACAAAACAGATGGCTGTGCTTTAATGTGAAAAGGGCCCCTTGGCTCGCAGTCAGCCGCGCTCACGTGAAACCCACTGTCCGGGCAGCAGGAGAGGCGGCGGCAGGTGCAGCATCACTGAAGGCAGGGGACGGCCACTACAAGCTGGCTTCCGGTGCCCCACCCTGCCCCGGCCCCCGCCCTCCCAAAGGGATGTCTGCAATTTGGGATTATCATCCAGCTCTTTTTTCGCCCGGGGCCAGAAACTCTGTGCCCAGGCCACCCTTGATGACACCTCCACGGATTCTGACACAATAGACGCCAGCACACAGCAGTCGTGCCCTCCCTCCACACTGCCCTGCTTTCGTGTGTTCTTGTCCCATGCACACAAACTTTGGATGACAGTAGTCTTCATCTTCCCGATGGCCATGTTCTCCTCCGTCCCCCACCTGCCGAACGATCTCCTCTCCCTCTAGCCTTCTCCTTCTCACTATCCTGCTTTAGTTCAGCTGTAGATCTGTCTTTTGAAGCTCCACGACTGACTTGTGTCTCACCTCTTTGTTATTTACCCCTCTTGCTGAAGGATAAGTCCGCAGAGCAGGGCCCTCGTGTCTCCCTCGGTCACATTCTATCCCCAGGGCGAGGAGTAAGCCCTCAAAGCCAGGTTTGTTGAATCCAGTGTCTGTGACAAATGTAGTGCTAGAGGTGGATTCAGAAATTTCCCCTGAGTCTTATTGTACCAGGAATCTGAACCATCCGCGAGAGAAGGATTCAGGAAGCTTTGCAGACGGAGGGGCTGAGGTTACTTGTATCTCTAAGGCAGCAGGTGCTCCTAGATCTTGTTTCTGACATCTGCCTGCTTCTCCTGCTTTTCAAACTCAGCCTCACCCATGTGCCTGTGGTTTCTGGCTGCCTAGGAATAGCCTTTCATGCCAGGCTGTGCTGTGATTCCCATTCCCAACCATTGTTGTGTAAGTGTCATAGTGTTAAGCCTGAGGGCCACAGGCTCTGGGGTCAGCATGCCAGTATGGGGCTTGTGGGCAAGAGCTTGGAGTAAGATCATCTCCTTCCTAGACTTGTGATGCATGGAGGGTCACCATGCTCCGTGGCCAGTTGCCAGAAGAGGCTGGGCTTACTGGTATTCTGAGCATAGGGCGGTGGTAATGATGATGATGGAGGTTGGATCATGTCGAATGCATACGCTTTGATGGGAACTCTGCTAACTGTGCTATACGTCATTGCATCTAGCAACCACAGCAACTGAACAACATAGGTCTTGGTATTATCCTGATTTTTTCAGATGAGGAAACTGAGGCCCAAAGAAGTTAAATAACTAGGACTTGAGTGTGGCTCTGAAGGCTGCACTTTTAACCACGGTGTTCTGTGGCTTCAGGTCTGTTGGATGGGGGGAGTGTGGATAGGCAGGAGTGGGCCTGAGAGCGGAGAGGCCAGGTGGGAGGCTCCCACAGCTGCTCAGGGGGGATTCTCTGGGGGCTGGGGCTGGGCAGGAGCACGGCGTGGTTTCCCTGAGGTACCACTTTTGAGCAGAGGGGCAGAATCAGGGAAGAAAAGGTTGAGTGAGAAAAGAATATTGGGGAAATGTCCTAAGATGTGAAGCAGAGAATATGAAAGTGGTCAAGGCCTGGAGAGAACATGTATGCCACCCCCCCACCCCACTCCCGAGTGATGGTGGGGAGAGAACAAGGCCTTAGGTCTAGGGGAGCTAGGAAGTTCCACAAGACCAGAACGTGGGGTTCTGGGGGTGTGGGGTGTGGGAGGGGAGAGGTGGAGCTATGGGGCCGAGGAGACCTAGTGACAGCTGGGAAGTGACACAGAGGAGCTACTGTCCCCTGGTGTCATGAAGGGTGCCAAGCTGAGGTGCCCGTTGCAGACTTTGAAGAAGGTAAGATGCTCTCCAGATGGTCGGAGTTACCACATTGGGAAAGCAGGTTTCCAAGCTCTCACCAAGTTTACCTCAAAGACTTTTTCAGAATGGGATTATTCTCTTCATTTCTCCTGTATACTCTTCCCCACATGTGGCATTTTCTTAGATTAGACTCTATAGGATCTTGCCCTTCTGAAGATCTGTGAACACCAAAGAAAATACTAAGTTTTTGCTTTGTTTCTTATACGAAGACATGATCCTTGCCTATTCAATTCTGAGGGCAAAATGATGTAAAAAAACTAGAAACAAAAATGATTGCAAAGCATTTGTTCTGTACACACCCCATCCTGGCATCTTTCCAACACATGGCTTGTTCTTGTGAATACAGCTCTTGACATTTTCCTAAATGACTGGAAGAGATAACCAGTGTGCACACAGATCGGGCCTCTTCTCTCTTTCTGCAGTATTGTGAGAAAAACACATCCCATTTCCCTGGCAGTTTAGGTGAGGTCTAGTGACTAGGTCTAGTCAATAGGAATGGGAATGATGTGTCACTTCCGGGCTGCCGTTACTCAACACAAGTGTTTCTCCCGAGTGATCCTGGAGGTCAACCCCTATTCAGCCTTGGTTCCTTTAGTGCCTGCAGGCATCTGTGTGCTCCCAACCCCTTCCCAGACCCTCACTGGATATGTAAAGTTAACGTAAGTCTTTGTTGTCTTAAACCCTTGATGTATTAGTGATTATTACTAATACATACATTCTCCACTTAGATGTTTTTTGCTTGGAATGTCTTCCTTTTTCCTTTTCTGCACCTCAAACAGATCTGTCTATCTATCGATCGATCTATAATTTTTAAATATCCAGCTATCATAGCAGATATGATATATATCTGATATATATATGTGTGTGTGTGTATATATGTGTATATATATATATATATATATATATATATATATATATATATGAAATCCCATCTTGTAGGGGATTTTCACCACTTTTAGGCACAATTACTTCTCTTCATCCCATATACATTTTGCATATACCTGATTATTACTTTGTGTTGTGCCTGTCTGCCCCTTATTAGGCTGTGAGCTCTTTGGAGATCAGGACCATGCAGAGGTCCTTTCCCCTTCCTTAGTGCCGGCACGGGCAGGGCTCTCAGAAGGAAGTCACATGACAACTTGGATGATTGAACTTGGACAGAGGGCTCTTATATCCCTGACAGATTAAGACTTTCCCAAGGTTTCTTTCAGTTTCGTTCATTTAGATTCTTTTTCCTGGAATCTTCATGGTCAGTGAGGCCTACACATTTTGCCTTAACAACAGGTCCCTCTGGATATGTCCTCGGATATTTAGGAAACCACTCCTGAGGATGGATTCCTCCTTTCTTCTTCTTAGTTAGCATCCTACTTTTATTACTGGCCTGTTAAGTCTTAGACCACGCATCACAGCCTGGCTGTGGCTAAACCACAGTGGATTATTAAAGCACAAGATTTGGGCATGAGTTTGGCACGCGATTCCTTCTTCTACTGATGTTGCCTTGACCAAGTCACATTCTTTCTCAGGCTCCCACATCATAATCTGGAACAAAGAACAACATCCTCCCTCTCAGGTTTGTTATGGGGCTTAAATAAGATACAGCCAGTTTGTATTTTCTCTAACTGAAATGCTTCCAAGTAAGCAAAAGAGAGAGCTTGGGAAAGTCTGTGGAGACTCCTATCCCCATCTATCCCAGATATAATCTTCTATCCCGGCCTTGCTGGATGAGAATGGGCAGTCCGCTCTGCTTATCCCAATAAGGGCATTACCATACACATTGCAGGTGAGGCCCTACAATTCAAATTTGTGAGGTGCCAATGGGGCAGATGCTGGCTGATGAACATATTGTTGCCCTGAAAGCTTGTGTTTGATATAGAACATCTACCATGGAGGAGGCAGGGGTAGGACTTGCCAGTTGTCCACCACTCCAGCTCCAGGCCCTTACATGAGGTCCGAGGGTGGGCTTCACATGGGGTGTCTGTGGCACCCCTATTGCGTGTATATAGCAAAGCTTTGTTTTCCTCTGTCTGAGGTAAGGATCCAATGCATTCACCAGTTTCTCAAGGAGCTCCGTGATCCAGAGGAATTGAAGGGATGCCCAGTCCTAGATGACAGTCTACAGCACAGAGAGCAGCTTGGGACCCAGCTGCCCTGGGGGCTCCAATAAACATGGAAACTGAAAGGAGAGCGGGCAGGGATGTGGGATGTATGAGAGCCTCCTCACACTCTGATGTCTCCTCTTTTTGAAGATGTCTGTGCTAGAAGAGGCCGGTCGAAACACACCCGGGGGGCAGGAGTGACTGAACGAAGTTGGCATGAAGCATCGCTGTATCTTCTGGGTCAGCCTTTTGCCTCTGGAATTCCACTGGAGCCTCATGGATACCCTCTCTGGATGGTGCTGCAAGCTGCACTGCACAGTGGGGAGAACAAGCTCAACAGATGAGGCAACTGTTTTTGAGATGATCAGCCAATAAGTGTGAGATCGAGGGTCTTAAACTCAGATATGCCTGACTGTTGTCAGACTTTCGAAAAGAGAAGTACAAAAACAGGATAGTTGTCATCAGTAGAGGCAGCCCCTTGGATCTTAGCAAATATGAACGCTGTGATCGACTCAGATACTAACGTCTCCATCCTGGCTAATACGGAAAAAATTAATTTTTAAATAGAAGATTAGAAACATATTTCTAGTTCTTTTTTCCTTTAAGATTTTATTTAATTATTTGACAGAGAAAGAGATCACAAGTAGGCAGAGAGGCAGGCAGAAGGAGAGGGGGGAGCAGGCTCCCCGCTGAGCAGAGAGCCCGATGTGGGGCTTGATCCCAGAACCTGGGATCCAGCCGAAGGCAGAGGTCTCAACCCACTGAGCCACCCAGGCGCCCCACATTTCTAGTTTCTATTCCTTCTTTCCACCTTTCCTTTGTCCCTTTTTCCTCCTTCCTCCCTCTCTCTTTTTCTCTCTTCTTCCTTTCTTTCTTCCATCTCTTTTCCCTTTCCTTTTTCCCCTACAAATGTCTCCTGTACCACTTTTAGATGAAGTATAGAATACAAGGCATTGAGGGTCAGACGGACCTGAAAACATGTTCACTGCCTCCTGCACTCAAGAAAATCTTAAGCTGTTAGGACACTTATCTCTAACCCAATATACCAACAGAGAAACTACCTAACAAAAAAAAAATTCTAGGTGAAAATTTAGGAGAATTCTTGTTGAATGTTTGGATGGAGGCATATTTTAGGGAAGAAAACTCAGGGTATGACTGGAAAAATACTATTATAACAAAATAGATAATATATTAGTCTGGTCTCTTTCTCTTGCAAGTGAAAGAGTACAAGTAAAAGTAATTTAAGTTAAAAGAAAATTTAGAGGCATTTGTAGCTGGAAATTGAAATTACACATGGTACTAAAGGTTAATTTCCTAAATATATTAGAAATTCCCACATCTTGATGTAGTTCCTGGCTGGATAATAACTGCATGAGTTTAGTCATGGGGGAATATACACATTGCTGATGGGTCTGTAAATCCATGTAACTCTTTAGGAAAGTAATGCTGGAGTTTTAAATGCAATTGAAAATATCTATATATTTCGACCTTCTGGAAGTTGATGGTACAAACATACGTGTACAAGGATGTTTAACATACCAAAGTTTGCAGTATTCAAAGCAAATGGAAAAACAAAAAAACATAAAGATAAACCAATCTAAATACCCACCAGAAGGGGATAGTTGAATAAGCCACAGAACATTCTTACATTGAAATTTATGCTATTGTTTATTTGTTTATTTTTCTAAAGGTTTTATTTATTTATTTGACAGAGAGAGAGAGATCACAAGCAGGCAGAAGGCAGGCAGAGAGAGAGGGGGAAGCAGGCTCCCCGCTGAGCAGAGAGCCCGATGTGGGGCTCGATCCCAGGACCCTGAGATCATGACCTGAGCCAAAGGCAGAGGTTTTAACCCACTGGGCCACCCACATGCCCCAGTTTTATGCTATTGTTTAAAAAGGAAGAATGAGAGGGGCACCTGGGTGGCTCAGTCATTAAGCATCTGCCTTCAGCTCAGGTCATGATCTCAGGGTCCTGGGATTCAGCCCCGCATCGGGCTCCCTGCTCAACAGGAAGCCTGCTTCTCCCTCTACCACTGTCTCTGCCTGTGTTGCCTCTCTTGCTATGTCTCTCTCTGTCAAATAAATAAATAAAATCTTAAAAAAAAAAAGGAAGAATGAGGTACATGTGTGGGTCAGAGGGCTGGTCATAAGGGATTAGTATGTGAACACAAGCCAAGGTGTGGGGAGCTGCCTGTACAAGATCTTCACATTTCTGTAAAATACTGCAAATGGGAAACAACATTTATACATTGTGTGTATACACATATTTTTTTGTATTTTATTTATTTACTTATTTTTAAAAATGTATTTTATTTTTTCAGTGTTCCAAGATTCATTGTTGCACATGGTACATATTTTTATGTCTTCATCCAATCAAAGAGAAAGGTGAGGGAGCAGACACACAGACCCAACTGCTAATGCTCAGTTCAGTGCGACTGGGAGTTGGGGAGAAGTTGCAATACCGGCATTTTTATTTTTACAACTGCATTTGTAAATGTGTTGGTACTACCATGCCTTGTTTTGTTTTTTTTTTTCTTTTGATTTGTACAAGCCACCTAAAAAGGGAAAAATAGAAAATCAAACAGGGAGGTGAAAACCTATTTTCCACATTAAGAGGGAGCAGGGAGCTTGGGCTCAGGAACAGGAAGACTAGGACGTTTGTGGGAGTCGGGGTGGTTATATCAGTACGGGGGTGGCTGCACTGACTCAGGACCCACCTTGCCGCAGGAAGAGGGGAATGACCCTCCAGTGATGTCAGGGGTAGGGGGAGATACGGAAGACTCCCCCACATTTCACTGCCTGTTAATGTAAAAAAATGACAAAAATGGTGATATGCTGTTTGTTATGTGATTGGAAAGCTCCCAATTTTAATTGTAATTAGCAAAAAAAAAAAAGTACGTTTTTAAAATCTTTGTTCTAACGCAGCATAATTTCACTGTTGTCCATTGCAGACCATTCCTTGTAAAAAAAATGTATATTCTTCAATCCCAGCAAGTCTCTAGCTTACCTTCAGTAATTGCAACGAGTTGGATCACGATGGACATCAATTTAAAAACCATGAGACACTTGCTGAAGTGAGAAGACTTGGGGACATTTTTTTCAAACTGCAAATTAGACAGAAGACACAGGTCCTACATGGTTGTATTGGTGCCAAAGGACAGGTTGGTTTTCTCGGATGCTGCTGAGAAGCATAATAAAGGCTGTGTCGCAGGCTTCCAATTCATGTAAGCTGTTTGATTTCAAACCCCACCTGTCTTATAAGCAACTGCATCATTAACCTCAAAAATGTCAACTTGTTCATGTTAATGTGAAGTGAGCTCCAAGCCAAGGGACCCCGCGGAGAACCGGCAGGTATTACAGACATGCGCATAACGTTCTGCCTTCACACTTCTTCAGGCTGGAAGTCAGGAGAGAGGTAGAGAGCAGGGATCGCCCACGGGAGTCCTGGTCTGTCAGATCCGCTGTGTTCAGTGGGAGAAGAGCAGGGAGGCACGTTTGGGAAGCAAGGGACTGGTGCCACAGTGGAAAAATCCAGGGTGTGGGCTGAAGCCAAAGGCTGACCATGAGCTCAAGGAGCCAAGAAATAGGGGTTCAACCTAGGGGAAAACTGAGTTTGCATCAGAAGGACCTCGCAGGGTGAGGAGGATGGAAATATGCCTCCAGCTCAGCCCCCTGTCCCCCCCCCCCCAAGCCCCCCATTCTGCGGGCCAGACCCTTCACCCTTTACTTCAAGGATCTATAGCAGTCCTGACCTGGGAAGAGCAGGCTGAAATTCTTTATGGGAATTTGTGATAGAGTCAATGGCCAATTATTGACTATGTTAATTTGCTCAGGCTGCCTTAACATGATACCACAGACTGAGTGGCTTAAACAACAGAAATTAATTTTCTTAGGGTTCTGGAGGTAAGAAGTCCAAGATCAAGATGTCAATAGGGTTAGTTTCCTCTGAGGGTTCTATCCTTAGTTCATGGGTGGCTGTCACCCCTTGTGTCCTCACATGGTCTTCCCTCTGTGTGTGTCCGTGTCCTAATATCCTCTCCTTATAAGGACACTGGCCTTGTTGGGTCAGGGCCCACCCATAGGACCTCACTTTAACTTAATCACATCTTTAAAGGCCCTATATCCAAGTACGGTCACATTCTGAGGTCCTGGGAGTTAGGATTTCAACATCTGAATTTAGGGGGACACAATTCAACTCATAACATTAGCTATTCCTGGGCCGCCTGGGTGACTCAGTGGGTTAAAGCCTGTCTTCAGCTCAGGTCATGATCCCAGGGTCCTGGGATGGAGCCCCACATCAGACTCTCTGTTCAGCAGGAGCCTGCTTCTCCCTCCCCCTCTGCCTACTTGTGATTTCTTTCTCTCTGTCAAATAAATAAATAAAATCTTAAAAAAATCAGCTATTCCCATTTTCCCCTCAGTTAACACCAAGTGCCCATTTAGAAATGTGTGCATTTGTGTAGATGTGTATGTACTTATGCATGAATATGAAATTATTATTTTCTTCCTAATAGTACTCTATTTCCCCCAGATTTCAACAACTATAACATAAGCAACTCTCCCCGAGCTACGTACCTCCAAAAAGCATGACAGTTACATGCTTCAGAGAGACAACAGACCTCCAAGCACATTCACATAAACCAGTTTTAAGACCCACTTGCATCGGTGCCCCCCAGCAGGGCAGAAGCACCAACTCCTTACAGAGGGCCTGAGGTCAGGGTCTGATTTGGATTGTCAGCCCCTCAGACCGTGAAGGTGCAGCCATCACTTATCAAGTGCTCGCTCCTGGTTCTTTATAGAGTTTAGTGCATTGACATTGTATGACCCTTTCTAACTCTGTGTCACCATAGGTATGTATACATATTTGCATGTTGATTGTTATATGCCTCTTTTTGGGCTTCTGGACCCAATTCCAGTGTGAGGCGGCCCCCCTCTGTAACACCAAGCAATTCAACAGGTTGTCCTCAAATTCAACTAAATTCTGACACTGTCTACTTGGAAATAGCATCCGATTCTACAGATGAAGAGTTCAACCTTGTAAGATTGCCCACCAGACATCACTTTAGACAGTATTCAGGAGCCCCAAGGGGTTACCTGTGCTTCTGACTGACTTCCTACAGATTGGAGGTTCCAATGACCTCTTCCTTAGGTTCAGTTAATATGCTGGAGCAGCTCACAGAATTCTGGGACACACTTAACTCCTGTTTGTCAGCTTATTAAAGGATCTGATAAAGGACACCAATCACCAGCAGATGAAGAGATACATAGGGTGAGATCCTGAACAAATGAACTTCCACCTTCGTGGTGCTTGGGGCCTAGCTCAGTGGCACAAAGAAGGATTTGTTCCCCAAGTATGGGAGCTCTTCAAGAAGGGCCAGACAGCTGTTCTCTTGGGTTTACTGGAGGCTTCTTTAAATAGTCATGATTGACTAAGTCATTGATCATTCTCGAATTCAACCTCCAACACCTCTCCCAACCTGGGAGGTCAGTGCAACTGAAAGTTTCAACCCTTTAATCCCATGATTGGTCCTCCTAGCAACCAGCTCCCATCCTTGGGTGAGGTCCAAAGTCATCTTTATTAATAAGAAGACACCCACTTCACCTTTATGGCTCTGAAGACTTTTTAGGAACAGTAGATGAAGACTAAACATATCTGAGAAATATAGTTTGATCCTCCGAATGACCAAACATATTTCTTATAAATCATTGTGTTACAACATCACTTACTTGGTGCCAGATATTCTAGGTGCTGTGTACATGTTAATCCATTTAATCTTCACCATGACACAAGGCTACTTGTTATGCCCACTGTATAGTTGAAGAAACTGAAGCAGGGGAAGCAAAGCACCTTTTCTGAGCTTAGACACCCAGCCGGTGCTGGAGCTTGTACCTGAAACCAGGTGGCCCAGAGCATATTTATTCTTCCTACAGTCTAGTGAGGGAGTGTCTGCTATCACAGTCTTGCAGATGAAGAAAGAGATTTATAGCTGTTTAGATCCAGGGGTGTCTAATTCTAAAGCCATTTTTCTTTCCATTGTGCCAGCCTGTTTGCTTGGACACTGCCTATTCCCCAGAGCCTACGCTAATCCTCCCCTTGTCACACATCCCTCACGAACACCCAGAGCCAAGCACAGTGGCTTCTTCACATCAATATTTCAGAGCATAGAGTGCTGTCAGGTCCATTCGGCACAATGGAAAAAGCACAGGCTTTAGAGTCAAGGAAATCTTGCTTCAAATCTCGGGGCTCTGAATGCTCCAGCTCCAGCTCTGTGATCTTGGCTGAGTCACTTAGCTTCTCTGAGTCTCAGTGTTCTCATCATAAAAGTGCAGATGATAATCAGTAGGTAAACAGAAAGAGGGCATGACCAAGCATTTTGGAATTCCAAATTGGAATCCTACTCTACTCTGATTGCCCCCAAAATTAGTGACAGGAAAATAAACATCACACCACAATAAAATTATTTGATTTAACATCGGATGATATATTTTGAGAAGTATAGGTGTGTGTGTATAATGTATTTATATTATATTATACATGAAGCCCTCTTAATAATTATTTTATAAAATTCCTGGGGCGCCTGGGTGGCTCAGTCGTTAAGCGTCTGCCTTCGGCCCAGGTCAGATCCCAGGGTCCTGGGATCGAGCCCCGCATCGGGCTCTCTGCACGGCAGGGAGCCTGCTTCTCCCGCTGCCATTCCCTCTGCTTGTGTTCCCTCTCTCGCTGTGTTTCTCGCTGTCAAATAAATAAAATCTTTAAAAAAAAAAAAAAAAAAAAAAAATAATTATTTTATAAAATTCCAAATAAAAAAGAGTTCAGTCCAAAAAAAATAATAATCATGAGGTAATAGTGGGTCTTAAGTGTTTCACACACGGTAGTTAACCCACTCACCTCATCACTGCTGGACAGTTGTTGTAAATTTATGGCAACCTGACTGCAGGACTCCCTGACAAGAAACGACACTCTCTTCTCCACCCTGAAATCTGGGTGATTCTTGGGGTTTGTTCTGGCCAAAAGACAGTAACAGAAGTGATGGTGTATCAGTTCCTAGTCTCAGGAGGTCTTGCACACTTCTACTTTTCTCTTAACCTCTCATGGCCACCAGGAGAACAAGCCTGGACTCACGTGCTGGAAAAGAAAAAACCACATGGAAGAGGACAGAGTGATTTCAGCTAAGGCCTTCGTGGACTAGGAAGTCCCACTCGACCAGCAGTGGACCACACATGCGTGAGCAAGCCCAGCTGAGATCAATCTACCACCCAGCCATCCTGTCCGACTCCTGACAAATAAGACACTTGTTATTTAAGTTATTAATTTTGGTGGGTGGTCTATTATGCAGCCATAGCTAGCTGATAACCACCAGAGATTAATATTATCAGTACTATTTTGAAGAAGCTTGAAAACATGCTCACCATTCCCCAGAGCAGGGTTCCCTTTCTTGTTATTGAGTAATATCACAAGCAAACTCATATTCTGCCCTTATGTTCATAAGAGAAGACCCACACAGGCTACCGGATGATGAGTCTGACATCAAATGAGAGCAGCGAATTTTTGTTTCCATGGACTCAAATAAACTTTCTTTACACATGCTTCCCATTGTCCTTATGTCAATATTGGCTTACAGAACTGGAATGTTTCGATGAGGCCTTTAGAGTTTGATTTTATCAAAGAGGCTGACATTTCTTTTGGCAAAGAGGACACAATTCGAATGGCATGAAAGTGTTAGAAAGTGTCAGCTTCCTTCCAACCTGGTGGTTCCGGCAGGGCCAGAGGCCCACAGTCATGGTTCCGGGTCCCTGAGGGGCCTTCTGGTCCTTGGCTACAGTCAGAGCAGTGGGGGTACTTGTCTGGGTGGCCAAAGTATTCCCCAAGTCTTTATAACCTCTGGTGGCCTCACATGAACCTGCAGGGCCGATAACCTTCACTAGCCGGAGCTAACCATTGCTTGTTCGTGTGTGCGTGTGTGTGTGTGTGTGTGTGTGTGTGTGTGTGTGTGTCTTCCTCCCACATTATACTACATGGCAGTGAGACGGGAAATGGCCATGCTTTCTGGAGTCCTCCATATTTACGACAGATACTTGCTATTGCAGTTGGAAGATGGATCAGGATTTCCCACCCAAGCTGCTTGACTTTGGAGAGTCCCAGCTCTAGGAGAACACAGTGGCCTCTGTGTGCTGTGATTCCAGCGTAGTATCAACAAAGCCCCCCGAAACCATGGTCCACGCAGAACCTCTCCATCCATCCCCGCCCTCAAACAAAATTTTCATTCCTCAGAGACCAGCATGATTGTTAGGAGCCTGGGCTGCATTCAGATTCCTGCTCTAGCACATTCTACCCGACACGTCGTTTCTAAGTACATTAATACAGATGAGCCTCAGGGCGCTCCCATGTAAAATACCCAGTACTGTTTACAGTGTTGCGGTGAGGGATGCCTGTGGGGTGGGTTCCTATCTGCCTGGCACACAGATGTGTAGACACATCACCTTCTCTCCATTTATACATCCGTTTAAATCACATTTTCAGAGCAGCAATTATTTGCCACTGCAAAACGGGCAGAGATGCTGAGGTCAGAGCACCGGCCCCTCCACACATGGCTCTCCTGGTAAGGGAGGAAATGACAGGAAAGAGGTACTTCATGATTTATGGGGGGATCACTTCAGAGGTGAAAACGCGGGATGAGGGGTCTCGAGGCAGAAGCATCTAATTCCCTCTCTGTCCCCAGTCCTGGGGTGGGGGTGGGGGGAGCGCTTCAGAGGAGGTGGTATTTGAGCTCCATTTAGAAGGATGAGGGGAATTTGACAGGTGGAAAGGTCAGGTATTCCAGGCAGAGGGAAAGGCCCCTGAGAAGGAGCCAAGCCCTGCAAGGCCTGTGCTTTGTTCTGGGGAATGTGAAGTTGTGCCTTCAGGCAGAGAGGTTGTCAGAGGGATGTGCCTGGGGACGGGGCTGTAAAGGAGAGTGGGGCAGAAGGGGGTCCCGGAGCTCTTCCACAAGGCCTCATTTCCTTGAGGTAGTGGTGCGGGGGGGAGGGGGGAGGGAAACAATGATTTTTTAAAGAGTTCATTTATTTATTTGACACAGAGAGAGATCACAAGTAGGCAGAGAGGCAGGCAGAAAGAGAGGGGGAAGCAGGCTCCCTGCTGAGCAGAGAGCCCGATGCGGGGCTTGATCCCAGGACCCTGAGATCATGACCTGAGCCGAAGGCAGAGACTTTAACCCACTGAGCCACCCAGGTGCCCCGGGAAATAATGTTATTTTGAATGTTGGGAGCAGAATTCCGTTCAGGGAGAGAATGGTGCTTGTTTAGAAACAAACCTCAACGGGCCTTTTTGAATGTGATTGGCAGCCCTCTAGAGATTGTCAGAATGGGTTGAGGTGTAGCAAGGAGAGGTACAGTAGAGGGATCACAGGAAGTGTGGGCAGAAGAGCTGAACAGGAATGAGCAGCAGAGACCCAGGTGCAGAGATCCAGGAGGGAGGGTGAGGCGAGGGAGAGTTCGGGGCACGGTGGAGCCCGACTCTGCCACCAGGGAGAGGGTTGAGAGTGGACAGGGGGCCTTCCTTCAAGGCTGTTGAGGAGAGGATGAGCTGTCACTGGCTTTTAGGTTGTTGGTTATGCAGTCCTGTCACGTCCCTTCAGGGAGAGCAGCTGCACAGCCCACATGCATCAACGGTGTCTGTGGGAAATCAAGGGACAGGGGCTGAGATGCAGGGCAGGGCAGCTCAGGGCAGAGATAAGTAAGTCCCTGGAAGTGGTGAGGTATCAAAAAGGCACAGACGAGAAATCAGGGGACATAAACACAAAAGCCCCTAGGAAGTCACAAAAATATAGGAGAAGTATTGAACTTCAGAACAGAAATAGCATAAAACTTTGAATCCATTTTATTTACATATTAAAGAACAGACAGACGCAAGCTGTCACTCTTGCCTACACATGTATGTCCTATGTCAGCCATGACATTTACCTGCATGGTGTCTTTTTTTTTTTAAAGATTTTATTTATTTATTTGACAGAGAGAGAGAGAGATCACAAGTAGGCAGAGAGGCAGGCAGAGAGAGGGGGGGAAGCAGGCTCCCCGCTGAGCAGAAAGCCCGATGCGGGGCTCGATCCCAGGACCCTGAGATCATGACCTGGGCCGAAGGCAGAGGCTTTAACCCACTGAGCCATCCAGGCGCCCCAGCATGGTGTCTTTTTTAGAACACATCATGCGGCTCTCAGATCTTCAGGAGAAATGAGGAGGGCTGCTTTTGAGGATATTTAAGACTTGGGATCCTTAACTGCACGTTAAATTGTCATGGCATTTTTCTTGCTCGGTGATGTTAAGATACCCTGACCTTTCAAGTTTTTCTAACTAAGCCCACAGACTACATGGTAAAGAACATAGCGGTGCCAGACTCGGTGTGTCCCCACCAAGAGTAGAAGAGAATGCTAGGAATGTTCTAGAACTCAGAGTCCCCCAGAAAGGGCTGAGTGTTTTTTATTCAGGCACCACTGAGTAGCAAGGAGCAGAAACCCCTTCAGAACACAATGAACAAAAGGGAGGCTCTTTTGGAAAGATAAGGTAGTTAGCTCAAGGTAGGGGGCCGCATCCAGGAGCGAACAAACAGAACTAGAAAATCAAGACTCAAGGTCCCTGCCTACTGTCTGGGGACCACACGGTCTCTTGCTTCTGTTTCTTGCAGCTGCACTTTTGTCTTCCTTTGCGGACCCCTTCCCATCCCAGCACACGTGGGATCCCTGCTCGAGACAGGCTCCAGGTGAGCTTGGCAATCAGATACTCCACAGAGGCTGGCACCCCTCCACCTCCCTTCAGGTTTGTGGGAGCCATCCCCCGCCCTGGGTTCATCCCTGTGGATTGGCCGCTGGCTTGGGCATCTTCTTCCCTTCCCTGTACCTGGACATGGAGGCAGGTCCCATGGAAGTGGAATCTCTCATACAAAATGAACTGGTTCCAAAGAAATAAGGTGGGGGCGCCTGGGTGGCTCAGGTCCTGATGCCAGGATCCTGGGATCGAGCCCCGCATCAGGCTCCCTGCTTGGCAGGAAGCCTGCTTCTCCCTCTCCCACTCCCCCTGCTTGTGTTCCCTCTCTTGTTGTCTCTCTCTCTGTCAAATAAATAAATAAAATCTTCAAAAAAAAAAAAAAAAAGAAAGAAGGTGAATAGAAAATACCTTCCTTGCTGTTGGGCAGAAATGCTACGGTTGACCACGTCTCCTCAGCAAGAAGAGGACACTGATTTTTAGAGAACGGTGTCTGTATGGCCTCGCACCAGATCCTTCTCTCTTAGCTCACTTTCTCCCACCAGCCACTCTGAGCAGAGGCTGGTGGTCCTCCTTTTGTGATTAGTGACTCACTCAGACCTTACGACTTCACTTCAGGGGGATCACAGTTCATCCTGAAGGTGCCCCATTCTTCATGAATTGGAGCAAGCTGACAGGACTGCTCTGTCACCAGAGATCATTCCTTGGCACCCTGGACCCTCCAAGCCCCTGTTCCGCAGTCCTCCAGGATGTTCTAGAGGTGTAGTTGGGGCCTAGCCATCATCCAAGTCTAGTGGTTGCTGGTGCATTTGCAGCAACTCTTAAAGGGCTACGAGGCCACAGACGGACAGTCGTCCTGTGAAGGGACAGCCGAAGGGAGGAAGCGCTTCAAGAAAACTAAATGGATCATTGAGTGCGGGTGCCTTAGTCCACAGGGGCACACGGAGGGGGTGTCCCTGTTTGCATGCATCTGTCAAGGCCTGTCTGTTCACACAGACCCCAGTGCAGAGTACCTCTGTCATACACACACACACACACACACACACACACACACACACACGTCCCTACACAACCCGCCTGGAGATATACACACGTGTCTCCAACATCTCTTACAAACAATCACACTCGCATTAGATGCACTGGATCTACAAGTTGTGAGACTAGGGATTTAATCTCAACTTTACCTCTTGCCACCTGTGTGATCCTGGACAAACCATTCTAACTCTCTGATGCTCACTTTCTGCATCAATAAAGTGAAAGTAACTATAGACTTTCAAAGGTGATAGGAGAATAACTTGAAATGCTTTCTGTAAAAAAACTAGTGCCTACTGGATATTTAGCCATGTATACGTTTAAAACTAGGTATAAACTCTTATTAGATTATATGTACATAGACCCACATACACACACATTCGTTCATGTGCACACATACACATATCTCTGTACATGTTTGTCTTTGCATATATAAAGCTCCGGGTTTATATATACAATATACAATAAATAAACATAATACATAAATATACAATATACAGTCATAAATACCAATATACATAATGATTGTATACACAGCCATGTATTAACATACATATGTATGCACACATATTCTCAAACATATACTTATGTTAGCATATATAACTCACTCTCAAATGCACTACAACATTAGACATATATACACACATTCACATATATAATACATACATATCATACATATAGATACATATTATGTATGAATCTGTGTATATACCTATATAATATGTAAACACATTTTATGTAGTAAGAATTTATCTCTAATACAAAGACAAGTAGAGATAATTCATAGCTCTGAAAATAACACTCTGATCTCTTGATCTTATTACCTCAAGTATGAAAAACCATTTCTGTCGCTTCTTCGCTTCTTCGGGGGAAAAACACCAACACTCTGGACAGACACTCTGTGATCTTCATTAGCCCGTTGGTGGTAGAGAAGGTCATCACTTCATGTCAGGCGTGGAGGAGAGATACCCACGTCCCAGCCCAGAGAGAGGAGCTGGGTACCTCTCCAGCCTGGCATGAAAAGCCGGTCTGCATTGGGAGCACCACCGGCCAACCGTGAGATGGGCAATTCTCACACAGAGGCTGTGTCTTCAGCACGGTCTCACGGAAGGCTGGTTTTGGTTGGTACATAGTGTTTTTCTTCTCTCAGTGATATGCTCTCAGGTGAGCTGCTGGAGATCTGCAGTTTGGCTTCCTGAGTGTGTGTTTGCAGTGTGTGTGTTGGGGGAGTGGTGCGGTGTGCAAGGCACCCAAGTCCTCCCACCAAGAGCAGAGTCCCAGAGTCCCTGGGAAATGGAATTCTTGTTCAGTGGCTCCAAGGCTAGAGTGTGAGGCTGTAATTAACACAGCCAACTGCCACCTGGGCATCTGGGGGCCTCCCCACCCGTGCCCCTGCGCCATGGCCATGAGTCTATTGGGGGGGCGGTCTGTGGGTTTGTACTGTCCACTCTGGGGAATACATCCAAACATAAAGGACTGGAGCTGTAGGCAGAACTCCATGCAAAAGGACAGCGGGCAGCCTCATTTATATGATCTCACTTCCACTTGTAAATTATGAAAGGGATGAAGAAGGAAGACTTTGATCCATCAAATTTATGGATTCAATAACTGCTGCCATTTCAGACAGCAGGGATCCCTGGGGATTATTTTTCCATGTATGCTTAGGTAGCAGAGAGGGAGAGACAAATGCTAAATATTCTGCTGTATTTATGAAATGTCAAATGTGCTTTCCGGGGTAATTACATGAATATTGAATAGCCTCGCTGAAATTTACAGCCCTGCAACTGAGTGTTTGGGGATGCTTCTTGCCAGCAACTTCCCTGAGACAAGACAGCAGCCCTGGCACGGAGGACCCAAATGGACCAGGATCCAGTCTGGCCCTGCCAGGCCAGCCATTGCCACTGCATCCAGACGACTTGGCCTGATTTCATAAATATTGACCATCCAAAGAGTCCACGTCGGGCCCTGCGGGCGTCTGTAACATAAAGAAGAAACTGGGTTGACATTAAATATCCCATGGCAATTCTCCAAAAAAAAAGTGACTTTATGGTAATTTCCCCCAGAGCTGGTGGAAAACATATAGCATATTAAAACCCACAGCTATTCTATGGGGAGGTGAATCATTCCTTTCCTGGTTTTTCCAAAATCTTGGCATCTTCTTGTATGAAGAACATTCTAGATTTTGGCAGGCAAATAGCCTCAGCATTATCTGAGTCAAAATCATGAAGACTTTCCCATTTGCAGGCCTGGAATGGTATTAAGACATGGGGGTGCATTCCAGCCCTATTTTTTCTTAAGTTTCGGTTAAATCAATTTACTAGTCTCAGGGGGCATTCTCAAGTCCTCTTTTGCTTTAACCACTGATAACTTTTCTATCACAGCTGTGACTGCTCAATCTCAGAAGTGTCTCTCAAAGCCCTCGTTTGCTTTGCCACTGTCTTTTCTCAGGCCTTCCAGGATTATTTGAATAACACTCTATTTGTCTCTCTGCCTCTAGTTCATCCTTCACAGTCTTGCACACTGTGACTTTGTCTTTAGGAAGTCATAGTTATACTCTACATACACAGTGCCCCCTACCCCACTAAGCTCCATGCTGTAACTCCTCCTTGCCATTCACTGCTGCCTCAGCCCCCATGCACTTCCCATATCTGGGTACCATTTTACACACTGCCTTCACTGCCCAGAGGACTTTCTTCCTTCTCTACACCCAACACGTTCCTACAGACCTGTTGAAGTCTAGTTCAAATGCTAAAGGTGAGTGATATGCTCAGAACACTTGGCCACCCAATAGAAGATCCTCTTTTCCCAGGCCCACCCAGATATGAATAAATTCAAGAGCCGACTGAGAATTCCAGTTATTATGCCAAGGAACCAGGAATCTGGGGCAAAGGGAATGGAAGGGGGGGCAGTCCTAAGAGGGATGATTGAATGATGTGTGAGGGCAGAACTGATCACTGCTCACACTATAATAACGGGTGAGGCAGGGACCTGGGAGGGAAGGAAGGTATGGAAACAAGGGTGGGGTGAAGCTGGGGAATGTTGGAGAAAGGACAGCACCATATACCATATGGGCCATCTGAGAATACCAGAGGTGAGTCAGAAGGAAGAGGGTTAGTAATACCAAGGAAACTATCCACTATTACAATTTATAGGCCTAGGCAACTTGCCTTTGCTCATATTGGGTAATGTGTTCTAGCAGTCAGTTCCAGGGATCACAGTTCCTAGCTGTAATCATCCCCCTTTTTGGGATAATTATAGGATTCCTCAGTGATTATTCTTCCCTCTGATCCCATTGCACTTCATTCATGCTGAGAGGGCTCCAGATAGATGTAGGGAAGCTCTGCTAATCTCTGTGCTAAAGCTTTGAGCACCTGGCATATATCTGCCTTTGATAAGACCATGTCAGCGCTGTATCAGTTTTCATTCACCTATACGTTCAAGAACGCCACCCTGTGATCATCGAAGCTACTCACCCCAGGAGGCTTTGCCTACACCTCTGCTTGAGGTCTCGGGCTGGTTTATGGACTTCCCCCCCTCTCGTCTACTGTTGTTCAATTTGGAGGCATTTCTCTTCTCAATACTGAGAAAGTAGAGAGCTCTTATTTAACTGAAAAACAAAACAAAGACAAACTTAATTCCTCTAGCCATATGCTACATTTCAAAAATGCTTAAGGCCTTCAAGTTGGCAAATTAGATCACAGATAAGGCTCTTGAGTACAGACGTCTTGTCTAGGGGTGGAGTGAAGTTTACACTTCAGACCTCTCTCTAGATAATGCCCCAGCAATCCATGAGATGAGAGTATTAAAATAACCAAAGAAACCTGAACCAGGAGGGGATTGCACAATACTGAAGGGCAGATATCAGATTTCTTCCAGTATTTTAATACCTACATCCCATAACAATAATATGCATACATACATATGTGTGTATACACACATGCATACATTTAAGTGTGTAGTTGCATGTATATGCAAACTATATATGTATATACATGCATATATAAATATGTACACACACACACACACACTCTACTAAAATGGAGTACTTTGAGCCATGATCCAGTCTGCTCCCATAATGGCAAAGAGCATCATAAGATTAAAACAAGTAAGAAACAAAGCAAATAAAACTTCCAAATGACTGCAAGACAGATTGATCTTTCTGTTCTCTGCATGACCAAAGACTCTTTAGGACCTTGACCACCAAAAGATAGGAGATGGGGAAGGCTGGGTTCCCTGTAGCACCAGGGACCCCTCTCGCATTTTAGTTCCAGCACTTTCAATACATTGGGATGGAGATGCTTCCCAGTTCTGTTTTCCTCAGGTTACCATATCCCCTCAAGACTGGAATAT
>CM053617.1:34115622-34172126 GCA_028646535.1 Procyon lotor | reverse complement strand
GAAATTCGTGTTCAAATTTTAAAACAGTTGAAGCAATTGGTTATTTTATTCTTATCTCCAGAAATTCATAATTGAAATTCAATACAAGATTTTCGTTGTCTGTATTTTTAATTTCCGGCCATTACTATCATCATGATTAATACTGGAAATAAGTTTGACATATAAAGAATGAGAATGTTAAAAAAAAATGTCAATGCGTGAAGATCTTTAGCTCCAGTAAAGCCATTGGCAGTGGAGATTTGGAGGAGAAGGTGAAGACAGAATAACTAGAGTTTAGACAGGAAACCTGGGATTCAGTCTTCTAGTAGCACCCTTCACACCTACATGCATGCCCCTGTGTATACACACACACACAAACACACACACACACACACACACACACACACACACACACACGGACACATGGTGATGAATGGGATAGAATGAATGGGTAGATCCACAGCCCTGAAGTCAAGCACAGTGGGCTCCATTTCCCACACCATCACAGCGATGTAGCAGATGATCTGTCTCTCCAGAGAAGGTGGAGCCCAAGGACCCATGGACCACTAGGGACTCTCAACTCAACTTCCATTTGTTCCTTAATAGAGCCACATACCCCCACCCCACACGCTAGCACACACACACAGACCAGCTGGGAGATGCTCTGCCAGACATGGTCATAACAAGCAACAGGGACAGATCTTTGCCCTCTGGGAACTAGTATGGGGGAGCAGTCAGAAATATAAATAGAAACATTTCACCTGGCGCCAAATGTCCCCCCTCTTACCAAGAGAAATGTGGGGAATGTATGTGGCTTTAGCAGAGACTTTCTGTCACCCAGGGTATAAGTCCAAACTCTGGAAGAGCAAGTGTTGTGGAGAGTCTACCTGGGAGTCATGTCCCTCCAGTCCAAACACGCACCCATAGCTGGTGGGCCAGAGTGGATATGGGGAATTGGATACTCCGGATTTTGGAAAGATGGCGGAATCAGGCCGTGGTGCTCCAGGTGCCGAAAGAGCTATGCGCTGCCGAGCCATCTTGCGTCCTACTTGGAAGGCGTGCTGTTTCTGTATTAGCTGGTGGCTGATTTTTCTGTGCAAGTGCTAGTGTGCCTGAGAAAAGGCCAGCTGTCTCCTCCGATCCAGAACAAACTGACTTACTTTAGTTGAGCATATAAGAAGGACAGGGAGGACACTGAAGAGGGTGCCCAGGAAGCTTCTTGCGGGGGTGCTTCTCAAGATGAGTCCTAGGATGCAAAGAATTTAATTTGGTCAAGAGCAGGGAGAAGTTATGCACATTATAGGAAGAAGCATTCAAAAAAACCTAACCTGGTCGCATGAGGTAACCTGAGCCGGCTTGCAGAGAACTTCAAATATTCCAGGTGTAATTAAAGTGGGGGTAAGTGCCTCTGGATCAAACTGGAAATGCAAAGCCAGAGCTGGCTCCAGGCTCCAGAAGCAGTCCATGCTTCCTGCTGAAAGAGAGGGAGTCAGGCCAGCAGCGTTGGAACTCCGTGTTCTAGGTCAGTCCTCAGGGAGGGTGACTCAGGGCCCTGCCACCTGACGGCCACCGGAATTGGGGCAGGACAGCTCCTGCAGGTGGAGAGATGAGAGGCTCAGCAGGAGGAGGCAAGGCAGGACTGGCTGGCTTCTGTAATCGCCTCAGTGGGGTGTATCCAGCTTGTTAAAATGCAGGTTGAATTAAGCTCCAGGCGTTATCTCCTTTCTGTCCTCTGATCCTGGGTTAACTTTCTTCAATTACTGCAAGAGATAAGAAAAAGCTCAAATGAGAGAGAGGCAGGTGGAGGCCAGTGCCTCTTCACCCTACTAAGAAGGAAATGTAGGGGGAAGAAGTCAAGCCTTGGGGAAGTGCGTTCACTCCTGAGCAAATTAAAATCAACAAATGGGCCAAACTCTAGGATGTTCTCATTATGTCTGCTTGAGATAGGAATTCCCTGGAACCTGAGCATTCACCAGTGACCTCCGGAGATCAGCTAGGTTGCTCTCACCTTCTTTAAAAATTTTAACTTTTACTTAAAATTCATGTCTTTTAAAAAAATAACCTTTTTTTTATTATTCAAGAAATACATGCATTGTAGAATCTTTGGGAAATGGGAAAAACTGCTATCATCCGCAAAACCTCACTTGGCAATAACCAATGTTAAGATTTTGTTTTTATCTTTCTAATGTTTTACATACACATCATAGACACACACACACACACACACACACACACACACACACACACGCACTCATTCAGGATGGTACTGTTTAGGAACCTGATTTTTAGCATTCATTCAGTCATTCATAAAGTATATGCTAAAGCCTCTTTGTGCAGACCCCCTCTTAGGCTTGAGGATGCGGTGGGATCAACAGCCCTCCTGGAATTGAATGGGTATAGAAAGATACAACATCCTATAAACCCAAAACTAGGGTTCACAATCAATATTTCAGATGGAATGAGGCACCGAAGGAGAGCCCAGCAGGGTTGGAGCCAGGTGATGAGACTCCTGAGACCCGTTTGAGATGGGATAGTAGTCAAAAGAGTGTCCCAGGTAGAGGGAAGAGCAACCCTAACCCCACAGGCCGTGGTGTGGGGAAGAACTTGGTATGAGGGACACACTGGACGGAGGGCAGTGTGGTGGAGCAGAGGGAATTACAGGGTTAGAGATACAAGGTCAAGTTGGAGGTGGGGACAGGGTCTGGTGAGCCACAAGAGATTTAATTTAAATAAAGCAGGAAGACATGAATGGATTTTAAGCAAGAGAGTTTGTTACATAATCTTATAAATCATTTTAAGATGTCATTTTGACTTGCTATGTGGGGAACATAGTGAAGGGGGCTTATCAAGAGCAGAGGGACTAATGAGGAGGTTACCAGAGCAATCCAGGTCACGTGCTATGCACTGTGGCTTGGCCTGGAGAAAAGTACACACGTCTGAGATATACTTTGGAAGGTGGACCAAATGTCTATGCTAACGGCTTGGCAAATGGTCACTTATGTCTTCAAGGTTTCTAGAACGGTGTGGTATTTACTGATATGGATCAGGTTAGATGATGACTTGGAGTTTCTTTCTTTGAGTTGCCTCCAGAGGGGTAGGAATGGGGAAATTGAGATATCCATTTTGGGCATTTGTTATTATTTGAGATGCTGAGAAACACTTAAGAGGAGGTTTTAAGGAAGCAATTAGATCTGTTCACCTAGAGTTCATAGGAGAGACCCAGACTGGATATATGAAGTTGGGACATTGACCTTGGTTTTGGTCTTGACACTGGATTTGGAGAACAGAGTATATACATTATCAGTGGAGACCCTGGAAGGAGTTCTGCAGTTGCCAAGGGAAGGAAAAGTCAGTGAAGAAGACAGAAAAAGGAGAGGACAGTGGGGTCAGGATGGGGGAAAGTATGAGAACATGGTTTCATCGAGGCAGAAAGTGGAGAGTGTTTTACCTTTCATGTGACTAAATATCTCAATCTTAGATTTTAAGACTTGCATAATACTTTAGTGAATGGTTGTACTACAAATTATTGAAGTTCTTTTCACCCTCCCCACTTGGATTAGAGAATAGTTTGACTATTTACAACTGTTTTGCTCTGGGATGAGATGAGCATTATGGCAGTAAGCCTTTGGTTTACTCAAGCATATGCATGATTCATTTTGAAGGTAGATATTTAGAAGCAGGATTGTAAAGAGTAATGTATGATATCTTGTCAATATTGTTTAGGAAGGCATTGAAGAAATTAAATGGCATATTATCCACTGGTAAAATGCTCATAGTCTAGCAAAGCCAATCCAGAAAGAAGAAGAACAACAACAAGAGCACTAATTAAATACCTATTGTAACCTATATATTGTGAGATACATTAGAACTCCTACCTTCTAGATATAGCACTGAGATTCAGGGATCTCCTTAACCTTCAAATTACTTATTTTGTTATTTAGTTGCAAAGATTGAAGCCAATGTGTGTATGTCTCTGCATTATTTATTAAGCTAAATTTCCCTAAGCATGTCTTTCAATTGTTTTTCCTTCATTCATTCCAAACTTTGCATTGTCTCTTCTCATAGTAGACACATTGACATCTCAGTACCTTCTTTTCAATGTTGCACAGTTCCTTCTTTTTGTCCTAGTCAGTCTCCTGTCCTCACCCACTTTTATCAATTCCTCCTTATGGCCTCATCTCCATATGAGTTCATGTTCTGTAGGTTATCGTGTTGTATGCTCCTTACCCCAACATCACTAGACAGGGAGAGCCCCAAACCACATCTAATTTATCTCTGTAAGGCTTCATTAATTCTAGAATGCATACATGTTTGTTAAAACTAATCAATGCATATATTACAGATCAGCAAATATAATAGCCATCACATAATGACAATCATTCTCCGATGTGCCATGCTTTATGCTCATCAGTTTATATATAAAAATACTAATCCTAGAATCAACATTATAATACAAATGAGATCTCCATTTAAAAATAAGGGAAGCCAACCTTGCAAAAAAAAAAAAATACAACTGTCTTCATTTTAGATGAGAAAAGTTAAGAGATAAAATATATTATCTGAGGTATTACTGGTTCCCTAGGGACAGAATTTTACTCAAATCTGCCTGACTCTAAAGTCCACGCATTTTATTAGCATACAGCCTTACTTGCATGCATACAGAAAGTACCATTTACAGGTTTAACATACAATTGTTATAACTGAGAAAAATCTTGAAATTTTCAATTAATACAACCCTATTTCACATCTTCCAAAGACTGGAATATTTTTCCATGAATAAGTATAACAAAATGCCTTATTGCCTGCCATGAAACCTGAGAGATAAGAGCCACTCTGAATTAATGTTTTGTAAATGAATGATTATAGCCATAAGAATGGAGTTATCACCTCAGGTGAGACTTGTCCATTTTTCCCTGAAATAACCTTTCCTTTTCTCATTCTGGCCACGGTGCCCTTGGCCCCACTCTCTCTTCTAGGGTTTTAGAATTCTGGGGTACATTTGAAGAGAATGGAGCAGTATCTTGTAGGATTGGTAAATGTAACCCCTGCATGAAGTTCAGCAGGCAACTTGCTAGCTGCTGTCCATAGAAACCCTCATTGATTACAATGGGGAAGAAATTAAATATTACTTCCATATAGGTAAAATACACAGCACTTCTACAAGTTAATTAGGGTTCTCTAGAGATACAGAATCAAGAGATTTTTTAAAAAGTGAAATCCTTCTTTTTTTAAGATTTTATTAATTTATTTGACAGAAGGAGAGAGCTAGAGAAAGAGAGAGCACAAGCAAAGGGAATAGCAGGGGGAGAGGGAGAATCAGGCTCTCTGCTGAGCAGGGAGCCTGACATGGGGCTCAATCCCAGGGCCCCAGGATCATGATCTGAGCTGAAGGCCTGTGAACTAGGGGAACCAAGAGTGGAAACCAAGACTAAGACTTCCCCCCTTGAGAAGCAGGGGAGCCACTGACATAAGTCCCACAATCCAAAAGCTGGAGAACCAGGAGCTCCGATGTCTGAGGGCAGGAGAAGATGGACATCCCAATTTAAGAAAAGCAAGATACCATTTGTTCTTCCTTTTTTTGTTCTACTCAGGCACTTAATGGATTGGGTGATGCCCATCTACATTGGTGAAGGTGCATCTTCTTAGTCTACAGATTCAAACACTAATCTCTTCTAGAAGTACCCTCACAGACACACCAGAAATAATGTCTTACCAGTAATCTGGGCAATCTTTAGTGCAGTCAAACTGACACATAAAATTATCACAGTAACTCCTGGCAGATGGGCTCAGGATGTGCTTCCATGGTTCTTGATCAGATGGAGGCTGGGACTCTCCTTGATGCTAACCAGGTGTATCATCAGTGTTTCTCACAGTTAGCCACTTCTCTCCCTTTCCAGACATGTGGAGAATGGCACCTTTGGACCCTTGAGGTTGGGCAGGACTATGCAACTAGTTCTGGACAGTGCATTTTAAGTATATATATGGGATATATATCATCTTGGCTGGAACATTTAATTATCAGTTTGAGAACAGTGATTTCTCTTTCTCCGACATGGCAACTGGCCACATTCAAGATGGTAGCTGCTTGGTCAGCCAAGGTCTGAAAACTGGAATGGACAGATTCTCCAAATGATCCTTAAAAGTTGGTGCAGCCACTTTGGAAAACAGTGTGGATATTCCTGAAGAAATTAAAAATAGAGCTCCCCTGTGACCCTGCAATTGCACTTCTGGGTATTTACCCCAAAGATGCAGATGTAGTACAAAGAAGTTCATAACAGCAATGGCCACAATCGCCAAATTGTGGCCTCCCTTCGGTCAGGGCTATACCCAACCTGGACCTGGTTATCGATAAAGAGGCTCAGCTACACGGATGACTGTAGCTGCTAGCTATTTGCCTCCCGAAAGACTCCAATACTACTATTTTAATTTGTATTGAAGTTCAGAAATTTAAAAAGCAGAGCATTTTTTTATGATATCATTGTTGCTGTCAATTGAAAGTATAATTTGCTGGAACACAAAAAGACCAAAATGAAAGTTTTTTTTCTTCCCTTGCTTCAAAGTGTAGCAGCTGCCTAGTTATTTTGGAACACTACTCTGATGTGTGTAAAGTGATTGACTTTCTAGCTTGCCTTGTCTGGAGGATATTAAAATGCTAGGTTGAAGTTTAGCCATCTTAACTTGGCTTTTTATTATTAACATGATGTACTAAAATAGATCCCTTTGAGAAGACAACTAGGTATTATGTATAAAATGTAACATCGATAGGTTAATAAAGATAATTGAATCCATTAAAAAAAAAAACATGCATCAAAGTGAAAAGAGCCAAGATGCCCTTCAACAGATGAATGTATAAAGAAGATATGGTCCATATATACAATGGAATATTATCCCTCCATCAGAAAGGATGAATACCCAACTTTTGTATCAACATGGACGGGACTGGAAGAGATTATGTGGAGTGAAATAAATCAAGTAGAGAGAGTCAGTTATCGTATGGTTTCACTTACACATGGAGCATAAGGGAAAACATGGAGGACATTGGGAGAAGGAAAGGAAGTGTGAATTGAGGGAAATCGGAGGAGGAGATGAACCAAGAGAGACTGTGGACTCTGAGCAACAGACTGAAGGTTTTGGAAGGGAGGGGGTGGGGGGTTGGTTGAGCCTGGTTGTGGGTATTGAGGAGGGCATGTATTGCATGAAGCACTGGGTGTGGTGCATGAACAATGAATCTTGGAACACCGAAAAGGTAAAATAAAATTAATTTTAAAAAAGGGTTAAATCTATGTATACACATTTAAGTCTCTGATATCTGGGGGCTCACGTGTTACTACAGCATGTGTCCTAACCTATTCTGACTGAGTCACTATTTCCTTTTCTGCCTCTTTGTTTCTTTGAGGTCTGGTCACCTCAAGTCCAACTTCATCAACCTCTACTCTAGGCCATGTCCTTCTTAGCCTTTTGCCTCTCCATGACTTGGGGAACCTTGTCTAGCATGTGGCTGGAGGTAGAAGCCTTATTCAGACCAAAAATGCCTTTCTTTTCTTTTTCTTTTGATGTCCTATGTCCTCTCAGGATTAAGCTTTTAAAGCTTTATAAGACTCTAATAACCCTTCTCTGAGGCTTAACTAGGGAAGGCCAGGGAATAAAAAATAGCGTCAGGAAAAAAAGAAACACACCACTTAATATATTAAAATGTTGTTCCAACTCAGGTATTTTATACTGAATCCCTATAAACCACTTTATTAAACTGTGCTTTTGTGTGGCACCATTTGATTAAATTTAAGGACAGTATACGGAATAACCCTGTGAAATTTATTACTGTGAGTGCTGTCAAAATGTTGCTGAGGACACTGTTTATTTTATCATATATGGTTCTCTGTGTGAAGATACTCAGGAAAAATTCTGAACCAAGGATGGCCATAATTTTTGGGAATTTTAAAAACATTATTGATACATGAGCTATGTGAATAATTAGATACAGATCCATTTATCTATCTCTCTCTCTGTGATTATGCGATAAGATAATCCTCAATGTACATATAGTAAAGCAAACCTAGTAGCAGGAATGGACTTGGCTATTCCAGCTGCACAGTGTACTGTAACACTGGATTGTCCTCTAAGCCAGGGCCAGCTGGTCTTCAATTTTCTATTCTTGGAGGAAGGGATCTGTCAAACTTGACTTTGAGTTTACTTCTCAGCAGCTTGAATGGATTAATAGAGGCTGTAACGACTTAAGCCCAAGATATGAGTGTTCCTTACTAAGAGTAATGGATTGACCATGGAATTATCCCAGGAAATCCAATATTGTTTTGATGCATCAGATATCAAGCTACAATAAGAGTAATCAAACCTCAGAGCTTCCAAGATCCTCTTCTTTAACTCCTACATCAACATTTCTGGGTGTGGTGACTTTGTAAGAGGGTGTCAGCGTGGATAGACCGAATGACACTTCCCCAAACTCCCTTTCATCTATGTTTTCAGTTAGGGTGCGGCACAGGAAGATTCCTGAAGTATGAGGGGGCAGAAAGGAAGCAGCAGCCCTCTGGCAGCTCACACACATTGTTCCTGATCAGATGACTCACTTCGTGGATGTGAGGCTTCAACTGGGTCTGCCATTGCTCTACCTTCCCCTGGAGCCTCCTTTGCTTCTCTGACTCATGGGCCAGATGTGTGTTTAGTTCCATAACAAAGGGCCCTGGCTTCTACAGGACATCCCTACCTCTGTGATTCTACTCCTCTGTTTGAGCCCTGATGGGTACACTAGGATCCACCTAACACAGAATAAGGAATCTGCATGGTGTGGCTGTGATAAGAGGTTCTTCCAAGTCCTTGATGGGCAGTTCCATTCCCCAGGACATTCTATTTCTGCCAAATGTAATGTTTTATTTCTAGTTCATGGCCTTGCCTGCTAGTGCATAGATTTGCATGTGTCTGTTAATTCAGCAGATAGACATTAAGCATCTAATATCTAATGTACCTCGGTCGCTTAGATTCTGGGAATACAAAGATGAATGATGCCTGTAGAGATAGTATACAAATAACTGTTAAAACATGGTAGGAGCTAAAAATAGGAAATGGGAGAGAATGGCTGCTGTTTCCTAGGAAAGACCTGATATCAGAGAGGACTTCACAGGAAGGTAAACAATGCCAGGCCTTATGTGACCCATTCATCTAGCATTATTATTCTTTGAAATGACAGGAAAATCTAGCAGTGCAAGATGACCCTGGTAAGTGAGAAAGGGTGCATAGAAGGAGCAATGGGGCATAGAATGATGGAAGATGCTAATTCTTTCTGTACAAGTAAATTATCAGATGCTAGGAGAGCAGCCAAATCAAGATGACCCAGAGAGTGCTGTCTGTCTCTGTCCAGGTCTTCAGAGAGAAAGTTCTGAGCTGGAGGTGTAGATTTAAAAGCTTTCAGCAGAAAGGTGGGAAATGGAGTCGTGGACACAGACTCAGTCCAAAGAAGAACAACTTGCCTCAGCCTGTGTCTCTGCTCACTGCAGTAGGAACCCACTCCTTGCTCGTTTTCATAGGATCTGTGTCCTGTTCATCCTGGGTTTTGACTCCCCAATTCCAGACTCTGTTGGCTTCATGTCTTGGTTCATGCTTCTTATCATATGCCTTACTGGTATAGTGCCCTAGATACAGTGTCTGCTTACATAGTCCATTTGGAGTTCCCATGGGATCCTTCATTTGGAATGTTCCCTAGCATTCCTGGGATCTGGTATTGGTGAGTCTGCTGTTCTCGACTCTCATCTTGAATCCATTCATCTGTCCTACTGATACTACTTCTAAAACATAAGTAGTATGTTTTAGGAGATAAAAAAACATCTCCTCTCCTTTTTATTCAGGAGATAAAAAAACATCTCCTCTTCTGCTCTAAGTGCCGCTGCTGCTGTCCTGGTCTAAGCTGCCCATCATACCTCCTTAGGACGTGACCGTGGCCTACTAACCACCTCCCGGCTGCCGAACGTAGGCCCCTATAATTCACTCCCTACACAGCAGCCAGAGTGATCCCTTTAAAAATAAATTTGATCATTTCCTTCCCTCACTTTAAGACTGTTTAGTGGCCTCCCATTACACTTAATATAAATCCAATTCTTCACCACAGCAGGGAAGGCCTTACATGATCTGTCTCCTGGTCTCTTCCCCAGGGTCATCATGTGTCTCTTCTATCCTGGAGTGGCACCTGCTTTGGCCACACTGGCCCCTTTTCTGGGCTTGGAACATGTTAAGAACTTTTTTCACTTCAGACCTTCACATTGGGTGATCGCCCTCCATACAATCTCTTCTCCTAGTTCTTTGAAAGGTGTATTTTCATTCTTCAAAAATCAGCTTAAGTATCTCTTCCTTACCACCCAATCCAGAGGAACCCTACCACATTCACCAGCTGCACACTCCTCATTTCCATACTTATTTCTACCAAACTTCTCAACCAGTGGAATACCTTACCCATTCACATGTTTTCTTGTCGATCTGCACACACTCTATGGACTTTATGAAGACACATATTTTATCCTTTTTCTTTGTGTCTCCATTGCTAATTTCAGTGTTTCATATATGAGGTTGCTCAGATTTTCTACCATTATGTCAGTTTTTTGGAAGTAGTAAGGTGTGTGTGGGGGTGGGAGTAACCTTCCACATATCTGAGGAAGATGATTTGATTTGACTGTTTATGAGCATATGAAGAAAAGCTGAGTCCTAGAAAATAATACGTTCTTACCACTTTGTGGTCCACTATTTTCATTTCACTTTATTTCGTATTTATTCCAAGCTGGACATAGTCCTAATATTTTTTTATTTGGAAAAACAACCATATTTTCTTATGTTGATTTATCATTCTCTCCATTTGCTTGGTAATTGGATTATTTACTAGCTTTTTTTTCTATTTTCTATGAATACCTAAATTTTTGTTTACTTTATTCAGGAGAATTTCTTTGGGATTTAATCACAGAAGTAGAATTTCTGGGTCAAAACTGTGAACAATTTTAAAGATCTCATTTCACAACAACAGATTTCTCCTTAGAAAGATTGAACCAATTCGCTATGCCCAAAGCGATGCCCAACTGTGCCTGTTTCCCCAAAGTGTTGTCAACACTGACTTTCAACATTTTTTATCACTAGTACCTTGTTTTGCTAATTTAGGTATGTTGAGAGGCAACCATGGACAATTTCACAAGGGAGAAGTCACACAGCAGGGTCACTGTGTTCTGTAGTGAAGCAGTCATTTCCACAATTCTAGAGACTTGATCTTGTCAGAGGCTGTATCTGTTAGAACGTTCTATGCCGCAGAGAACAGAAAAACCAATTCAGGCTGGCTTATTTCATGAAGTAGATTTCTTGGGTCAGCTAACAGCTCTGTTCAGCAGGGCCCAGGCTGCATATCTCTGTCTTTTCTCTTGGCTTTGCTTTCCTCTCAATGTCCACCTGACAGGGGAGGAAAGCCTGTTGAGGCCCCACTCCAAACCTCGCCTCTGCATGACAATCCCCAGCAAATGAATGAAGCCTGATTTCCAGTGACTCTTTAAGATTGAGGAGAATTCGCAAAAATCACTTCTCTCCCATCTCCAATATATCCCTTGTGTCTCATTGAACTGAAGTGGGTCTCTTGCTTATTTCTGAACTAATTACTGCACGTTAGCTGTAAATGAGGGTGTTATCTTAAGCCTTCTTTATGGTTTTTTTTTTTTTTTTAAACTGCTCACAACTCTGACTTTCTTTTATAAGTTTCTCCACTCTGGCCTTAGTATCTGTGGATGATTCAAACTCTGTTCCCAGGTTTTTCAGCCAGAAACACTAATTTTATTTTTGTATTTTTCCTGTTATTTATTATCTTCAAGATATTTATTATCTTCAAGATATTTGGCTCAAATTCCCAGGGAATTTACTTTGCCATAGTAGTATCAGTAAAATTACTTTTCCGTTTTTTTTTTTTTTTTCCTGATAGAATTGTCAAAATTTTCTTCATGACTTGTAGGAATTCTTTATTCTGGGCACAAGTCTTTTTGCTGGATATATGTGTTGCAAAAAGGCTTATCTTTTCACTTCTAAAAGTCTATCTTCTAGGTTAATCTCCTGAAAACATCTTTTCTTACTCTAAGTCATGACAATTCTTTCCTATTTTTTCCAGTTTTGTAATACATATGTTTTTTTAGGAGTTCAGTGATATATGATACACTTCAAAACTTGGTAAGTTTTGATGTATGTTTATATCTATAAAACCACTACCAAAATAAAAAAAAAATGAACCTATTTATCACCTCTAAAACTTTTCACCTACCCCTTGGTAACTCCTCCCTCCTTCCCTTGCCAGAACCACTGTCTTCCTTAGACTTTTTGTCACCATTTATTTCTGTCACTGGTCTGCCTTCCATCATGGGTTATTAGTTTATTTTATTTAATATTTACTATCTATCATATAAATAGAATAATACAGTATTTAAGATTTTTTTTTTACTTTTTGGTTTGTTTTGGTTTTGCTCCTTTCCTTCATATAATTATTCTGAAATTTATCCGTGTTGTTGCTTTTATTGCTGAGTATTCACTCTTGCATGGACATACAACAATTTATTAACCTGTTAATGGACATTTAGGTTGTTTCCACTTGGGGGCTATTCCAAATGAACTTACCGTAAACATTTGTGTAAAAAACATGCTTTCATTTCTCTTGAGTAAATACTTACAATGGGTAATGTTGAATCATGTGTTAGGTATATAATTAAATAGTTTTAAAACTGCCAAACTTTGGGGTGCCAGGGTGGCTTCAATAGGTCAAACTTTGGACTCTTGATTTTGGCTCAGGTCATGATTTCAGGGTCCTGAGACAGAGCTCCAAGTCAGGCTTTGCACAGGGCATGGAGCCTACTTAAGATTCTCTCTCTCCCTCTCTGTCCCCACTACACCCCTGCTCACATTTACATGTTCTTTTATCTTCTCTCTCTAAATAATAAACAAACAAACAAATAAAAACCTGCTAAACATTAATCTGTTAATCTTGGGCTTTATTACCTCTTTTTTATTTTTATTTTTTTAGTTTCCTAAAATGGACATTTAGGTCACTGATTTGAGATCTTTGTCCTTTTATAATATAAATGTTTAGTGTTATAAATTTCCCTCTAAGCACTGCTTTGGCAGTATCCCACAAATTCAATGCTGTATTTTCATTTTCGTTAATTTCAGAATGGATCCTAACTCCCTTTTTGATTACCACTTTGACCCATTTGCTACTTAGAAGTGCTTTAATTTCTTTTTTTTTTTTTTAGGATTTTATTTATTTATTTGACATAAAGAGAGAGCACAATCAGGCAGAGTAGCAGGCAGAGGGAGAGGGAGAAGCAGGCTCCCTGCTCAGTGGGGACCTCGATATGGGACTTGATTCCAGGACCCTGGGACCATGACCCAAGCCGAAGGCGGTCGCTTAACCAATTGAACCATCCAGGTGTCCCAAGAAGTGCATTAATTTCTAAATATTTGGGAATTTTCCAGATAATCTTTTGTTATTAGTTCAAATTTAATCCCATTGTGGCTAGAGAACATACTTTGTATGATTTAAATCATTTTAAATTTATCGAGGCTAGCCTTGTGACCCAGAATATGGGCTATCTTGGTAAATGTTTCATGTGTACTGGAAGGCATGTACACTTTGCTGTTGTGGGGTAGAGTGATATATAAATGTCAATCAAGTCAGATTGTCCCTAGGGCCACTCAAGTCTTCTATATCCTTCATAGAATTTCCACCTGGTTGTCTTATCAATTATTGAAAGAAGGACCTTGCAGTCTTTGACTATAATTATGGACTTGTCCTTCTTTAAAGTTAACATCAGTTTTTGCTTCATGCATGTTGGAACTCCTTTATTATGTGCATAAACATTTAGAGTTACATTTTTTCTTGATGAATTGACTCCTTTATCATGATAAAATGCATTTATATATTACTGGTAATATTCTTTGCTCTGAAATCTTCTTTGTCTACTATTAATACAGCTATTCCAGCTTTCTTTTATTTAGCTTGACCATGGTGTATGTTTCTTCATCCCTTTACATTTAACCACATTGTTTAATGATTTTTAAAGTGAGTTTTTATATCCAGTATTTCTTTTCTTTTAAGATTTTATTTATTTATTTATTTGACACAGAGAGAGAGAGAGATCACGAGTAGGCAGAGAGGCAGGCAGAGAGAGAGGGGGAAAGCAAGCTCCCTCCTGAGCAGAGAGCCCAATATGGGGCTCGATCCCAGGATGCTGGGATCATGACCTGAGCCGAAGGCCGAGGCTTAACCCTCTGAGCCACTCAGGTGCCCCGTGTATCCAGTATTTCTATGTTGCTTTTTCATTCAATCTGACAATTGCTTCTTTGTGTTTGGGAGAGATGTTGGTTTAAACCATTTAAATTGAATGTATTTATTGATATGCTTAGGTTTAAACTTACCATCTTATTTGTTTCCTATTTTTTCTACTCCTTTTCTTCTTTTTGTTCTCTTTTTTGAATAAACTGAATATTATTTATGATGCTATTTCCTTGTTGGCTTACTAGCTATAATTCTTTGATCTGTTATTTTACCTGTGCTCTGGAGTACACATTTTTCCTTTAACATTGTCTACCTTCAAGTGACATACCATTTCCTGTGTGGTATGAAAACCTAACAAAAATAAATAATTCCATTCCTCCACTCTCTGATTTTCTTATTTTTTCTTTCCTTTTACTTCTATCTATAAGTCTCACACTACCATGTTATTGTATTTGTTTAAATAATTATCATTTAAAATATTTAAATAATAAACATTTATCCTATATTTGCTCCCAGAATAACTACTTTTATTTTCTTTAGTTTTTTATGTAAATCATTATTTTCATCTGGTATCATTTTTCTTTTTGTCCCAAGGACTTCCTTAACATTTTTTTGTCATGTGATGAATTCTGGTGATGAATTCTTTCAGTTTTTGTATGTCTTTTGTATGTCTGAGAGAGTCTATTTTTCTTTTGTTTTTGAAGGATATTTTCAAAATGTGTAGAATTCTTATTTAGCAGAATATTTTCTTTCAGTGCTTAAAAAATTTAACACAATGAGAAGTCTGCCATTCATCTTCCTCCTCTTGTACTTAGACTGTTCTTTTTTTCTGGTTAGTTTTATGATTTTCTCTTTATCACTGGCTTTGTGCAATGATATCTATCTGTCTCTCTATCTACCTACCTACCTACCTATCTACCTACCTATGTTTGGACATCTTTGCCTAAGTCCTGCATCTCTCACTTCCTCCACGATAATTTTTACTTCATTATTTCAATTTTCTATTCTGGAAATTTTCATTCATTCTTCAATATTCCCTCCATTGTATATATTCACTCTCCTTTGGGCATCATGTAATATAGTCTTTATTATTGAGATGATAGATCTTCTTATTTAATTTTATTTTTTGAATTCAATCAGCTCCTTACATATTTTTTTGTGAACATTTCTAATTCAAGTTTGATATCAACAAATTAATTTATACAATTTAGTTTATAACTTTCAATTATTTGTTCCTATTAACCTCTTCTATTTAAAATAATGTTTTTGAGAGTTACTCATGCAGTAGCAGGTATCATTAGCCCATTATTTTTTGTTGTATGGATATGCTAAAATTTGCTCTCATCTACCAGTTGGATAGAAATTTGGGTTTTTCCCATCTTGGGGTTATTTTTAATAAAGTTTCTATAAGCTTTTGCATGCAACCTTTCATGTGAACACAAGTTTCATTTATTTTAGAATAAGATTCCTGGGTCTACTCTTGCAAGTGCATTTTTAACTTTATAAGAAATTACCAAATTGCATTCTCACTAATGACAAAGGAGCGTGCTAGTTACTCTAGACAAGAGTCGGTACTGTGAGTCTTTCTAGTTTATCATTTCTAGGGACTGTGTAGTAGCAGTAACTCATTGTGGCCATAATTTGCATTTCCCTAATGTTTAGTTTTGTTGTTAATCTTTTTTCTTGCTTATTCGTCCTTCATATATCTTCTTTGGTAAATATCTATTCTAATCTTCTGCCTGGTTTTTTAAATTTATTTTTATTTTTACTTCTTTATATTGGAAAGTCTTTTACACATTCTGGGTAAAGATATTTGTGTTATAGATATTTTCCTCTACTTTGTGACTTTTCTTATCTTTTCATTACTTGACTAGTAGTGACTTGAAAAGCAAAGGAAAACTGGGTCACAAGATTTTCTCCTCTATTTTCTTCCAGAAGGTTTATAAGTTTAAGTTTTACATTTAGATCTTAGCACTTTGGATTAGGCAAAGATTTTTTAGATAAGACACAAATACATGAACCTTAAAAAAAAGAAAAAATACATTAGACGTCTCCTTAGAAATAATATAAGGCAGAAGACACTGGAGAAATATTTTTAAAGTATTGAGAAACAAAGCAAACAAAACTGTCAACCTAGAATTCAATGCCTAATAAGATATTCTGCAATGTTGAAGGTAAAATAAAGATTTTTTTCTTAGCATGTAGAAGCTGAAGGAGTTTATGAGCAGCAGACCTACTCTATAGGAAATATTAAAGAAAGTCCTTCTGACTGAAGGAAAAATTTTGTGAGATGGAAGTTGGATCTCCAGGAAATAATGAATACCACTGAAATGGTCAAATATGTGGATAAATACAAAAGAATTTTTTCTTTTTTTTTTTCCCCAAATGCTTTTATTTTTTTCAGTGTTCCAAGATTCATTCTTCATGCACCACACCCAGTGCTCCATATATGTGCCCTCTTCAGCACTCAACACCAGGCTCGCCCAACCACCCACTCCTTCCCCCAAAGAATTTCTTCTAATGTTATTAAACTCTTTTTAGCACAAAGTCCAGTAAAGGGAAAACAGAAGTGTACTGTTGTAAGATTCTCATACAATATCTCAAATGTTACAATGTTCCTTGAAGACAGACTGTGCTAACTTGAAGATGCATACTGTAAATCCAAAAGCAACCATTAAAAACACAAAATAAATAAGTATAGCTAATAAACCAATTAGAGAAATAAAGTAAAATTATAAAGTCTTTTATGTCTGAACACAGGCACATGAACACAAAACTTAGAACTTGAATTTTTACATGTTAAGGAATTTTCCAAATATAGAATTTCAATGAATGTTGAGCAAATTTATTAAAATAGCAAAATGAAATATCTTCTCATTAGTGTGTGGAAACTGCTGATTGACTTCAGGAATCATGGAAATATACAAGTCCAATTTCTGCAAATACCACTGCATAATTGGAATGGAAAATGATGCTATGATTAATTATGCACAGCCAATGATGACCTTCTTCATTTAGATTCATGAATGTTTGTGAACCATCTTTTTCAGATACTATAATCATTAAACCAAGGATCAAAATAAACTGAACTTAAAACCAGGCTTTTGAATTTCTACATCACCAATAATGAAACAAGTATTATTTAAAAATGACACATATTCAAACACATTGTTCCTATTACAATTTTATTACTTATGGGACTATTCACTGTGAAAAGGTTTTATGTATATTTAATATGTAAAATAAATTTTAAAATATAAACATTTTTTATTTCATCTTTATTTCATTGTTTTAATTTTCTATAATGTACATAGTGTAATATCTACTTCCATATTTTACAACTATAATTTATTCTATTGTGTATTACTTATTATAAGAATTGTTTTACATGTAATATATACATATATAGTATAAAATACAAGTAAAATATGTAATATGCATATACTTTATAATATCACAAAACTGTAAGAATTAGCATTATATAATATTAATTATTTGAACAGTAAAACAAGTAAACATAGTAAGGTTTTAATATATGGGAGGGTCAGCTCCAAAAGCTTGGCCTCTTCTCCTGTGAGAACAATGTGACTGGATGGTCAAATATGATCTTCCAGAGGGAGACTTGCATGTATTCAAATCCAGTGTTTCCAGCTATGAGAAAGTGCCTTTTCAGGTCTTTAATTCAGAAAGTGCCTTTAACTGATGTGTTTAAGCCTTATTTTCCTCTTTTATAAAAAGGAGCATGTGTTAATACCTACCTCAGTGAATTATTGAAAGGATTAAATTAAATATTAAATATTTAGTATTTAAATAAAATTTAAAATATTTTATAATATATTATATTTATATTATAAAATATTTTATAATTAAATAAATAATTTAAAATTATTTATTTTATGGGAATAGTCCCATAAGTTATAAAATTGTAATAGGAACAATGTGTTTGAATATGTGTCATTTTTAAATAATACTTGTTTCGCTATTGGTGATGTAGAAATTCAAAAGCCTGGTTTTAAGTTCAGTTTATTTTGATCCTTGGTTTAATGATTATAGTATCTGAAAAAGATGGTTCACAAACATTCATGAATCTAAATGAAGAAGGTCATCATTGGCTGTAAATTAAATACCTTTGCAGAATAACTAGTATTTGTAATCAATATATGTAAATTAACTAGAATAGTGCATGATGCATATTAGTGTATCCAGCTATGACTATTGTTACGACTATTAATAATGATTGCTAATATTTATATAGTGTTTATTAAGTGCTAGGCAATATTTTCAAAGGAATTTACGTATTCTAACTCACTGAATTCTCATTTAAAATAACCCAAGGTTTGGGGCGCCTGGGTGGCTCAGTCGTTAAGCGTCTGCCTTCGGCTCAGGTCATGATCCCAGGGTCCTGGGATCGAGCCCTGCATCCGGCTCCTTGCTCGGCAGGAAACCTGCTTCTCCCGCTACCATCTCCTCTGCTTGTGTTCCCTCTCTCGCTGTGTTTCTCCCTGTCAAATAAATAAAATCGTTAAAATAACCCAAGGTGTATATGCATGGGATAGTATTCCAACTTTGGAGATAAGAGAATTGGCATACAGGACTTAAATTTCATTATTATAGTATGCTTGTGTTAAAGCAGCTTTCTATTTGGAGAATGAGTGATCTTTGTGATGGCAGATAAATAAGATTTTAGGTTGGTTAAGATAAGCTTGGAAAATAGTTTTGCATTGATTGCCACAAGTTAGGTGACAGTAAAATGTTATTTTTTTTTTGTTCTTAACAACATATTTGACAGTCAAAGTCAGATTTACTTCATAACAAGCAAGCAAATTAGCCCTAATCTTTCAAATCTACTTTGAAATGGTTTGTGTAATATAGGAATTATTTCACCTTTGGTGTTTAAAAAATCCAGAATAAATTAAATTAAGGTCATCTGTGTGTGTGTGTGTGTGTGTGTGTGTGTGTGCACATGTGTATCTGTTAATACACAACTAATTGTAACATGCTGTGAGGCACATTTCTTTGAACTCAAATGATGATAGAAAAATATAACCACTCCATACATATAAGCATCCAACAACTGAAGATTTTCAAGGCACCTTTGGGTATACTGTATGAGTGATCATTATGATTTCTATTAGCTTTTAATAATTAGTGTTTCCCTAACCAATTACTTATTGAAGGCATAGATCCATGGGATCAATGGCTGCAAACTTTATTTTTAGAAATAAAACAGTATATGCCTCATGCTGTCTTTTCAATTAGCATTTCTGTGCACTTATTTTTATGCCAAGCACTGTGATAAGTCTTGGACAGTTAGCAATGGGAGGAATCAGAATTCTTATCTGGAGCAATTCACAGTAAGTTAGATAGTATTGCAGGAAGATGACAATACAGAGTTATAGGTACTACAGCAGATGAATACAGTTATGAATTCAAGAAGGTCTCCATAAAGAGAGGATATTTCAAATTCATCCTCAAGATGAACCCCCCCCATGAACTAGACATTCAATACAACAGGTGTTAAAATATGTCATATTTTGAAAGAGCGGGACAGGTATAGAAATAGTTCACTGTGGCTAGAGCTGGTTGTTGGAGGTAAAGATGGATAGGCAAGCTGGGGTTCATTCATGAATGGTTTAGTTTTTTTTTTTTTTTTTTGGTTTAGCTTTTTTCCTATAGAAAACAGAAAACCAATTAAGGTAATTCCCACTATCAGATGTGTTCTTTTGGTCAACAAAAAGATGTTGAAGCCTACCTTGTGCCAGGCACTATGCAAGACCCTGGAGGGACAGTAGTGAAGAACACAGAAATGTTTTCTGCCCTTGGGGTACTTAGCAGGGTACTGAGAAGGTACTGAGCTGTGCTGTACTATGTCCCAATAATAAGCGTTGAGGACAATTGAGATTTTTGGTGAGACAGACTCAAGAGTATTTAGCTGACAAGTGTTGCTTGTGAAGGAAGGGAAAAATGGAAGGTTTCTATTTGAGAGGTGAATTGGATAGTGACATTACTATGACCCCTAGGAAGAGCACCAGAGGTAGAGAGGAAGATCTCAGCTCAGTGTTTGACATGGGTGCTCAACTCTTTCTTAAGGCTGAACACAGTAGAGCTGATTAAAATTATTCTTTCTACTAATAAGGTGTCAGTTCAAATGTCACCTCCTCAAAGAGTATTCTCTAACCACCTTAGATAAAGAAAATGTTCTCTCAAGTCACTTGCTACCCCATTGCCCTAATTTATTTTCCGAATGCTTTCCCTTATCTGGAATTATCTTACGTATCTATTTGGTCATCTCTTGTTTTCCTCAGCTGGAATGGGAACTGCACGAGGCCAGAGACTTGGTCTGTTGTGTTTCTGCTCATTAATTTAGTCCAGGGATGGGAGTATAACAGGCTCTCAGTACATCTTTGGTCTATGTTGAGCTGATGGACGGACATAAGAGGGGCTCAGGTTAAATTGGAAGTCACTGGTGTTTAAGCTCCCTGTGAGTGTAGGTTGATGAGTGTAAAGTCGGACTTTTGAAATACACTTCTGATATGTTTTGTTCTTCCTCTTCTCCAAAGGGAAAGTTGATGTACAGAGAAAGGAATATATGAAGTGTCATGAAGGTGGGTTGGAGGGACCTTGGTGCCACATGTGCAGATCATGTATTGTTCTAGATTTTTTTGCTCTGTCCCCATACTTACACCCTTGGTCTCTGCAGGACACATGGTAGAAAACATGACCACTGACAGGTTGGGATTGTTAATTTTATTCACCAAGAGGAGAAGGACAATCATATATACCACCAGTTCTAAAATCTCTGGTAAAAGATTTCGATTGGCCTAGCTTACATCTGGTACTGACTTTTGATCTAATCCAAAGAAGTATTAAGAATTGTGTGACTGTGTATCCTGGTTTGCCTAAAATGGTTCTGTTTAAACTTGTTATCCTGGTTTACTTGTTAATAGAACAATTTCTCACTTTCAAAAATCCTATCACTTGGATAGTGAATGATATGGTTCCTCTAGTCATAGTGAACAAAATGGCCTCCCCCGTGGTCACCATGTAGCTGGTGCTCAACCCCTAGAAACACGGTTGGGATAGGCAGAAGTAGAAGGTAGCTGAAAACATTAGATGGCCAAGAGGTGAGTGAACCCTTCAGGGAGGCTGATTGCCTGCCCCTGTCCTTTTGACCATCAGTGCCACCCCCAGTGTGCCTCTTCCAGACACGGAATCTGGAGTTAGCAGAGCCCTGGCATACTTCATGACATGCCCATAGGTGTGTTGGTCACTTAAAAGCCTTACTCCTCCCATGATACCACAAGTAGGGAGTGGATGGTAAACCATACAATAATATCCACTTGAGGTCTGCTAAATGTCTTCCTCACTTTACGACCTCCCTGTCCTGAAGAGTCTGTACTTGTCTCTCATGAGTGAAATGTCTGATCAGGATTTCCCCTAGAAGCCTCCTCTCAGGCCTGAGGAGGATCTTGAGATTCCTGGAAAACAACTTAGAAGTAATTTTAGGACATTATCTAGGATATCACTCACCCTCTCACCTCATCTCTTACCCCAAATGTGTGGACCTGAAGGCAAGTGAGAGTTCTGGGTGAGTTCCTATGCTTTCCCTGGAAATCACAAAAAGACAGAACTATCAAGACAAGAAGCAGCCATGGGCACTACCCAGCCAGAGAGAGGGCACCAGGAATCCTGGGACATTTGCAGTTTTACCTAGTTGTTTGCATTTTTTTTCTTAAATGCTTTTCAAGCCTCACCTTTTATTTTATACTTAGTTTTTATTTTCCCCTCTCTTATTTCATTCTCCTTGTCCTTTTTTTTTTTATATCTGCTTCTTTGCTGTCACACCTTTATTCTCCTTCCCCTATTCCTTTGCTTTTTCTCTTCCCTCCTCCTCATTCTCTCTCTATTCCTCTTTTTCTTGATGAATAGGCACTATCCACTTATCAAGTACCTTTTCCCCTGTACATAACTGCTGCTTCTAAGGAGATACACTCCTAGCTCTGAGAACACTGTTCCGCTTCACCACCGAAGGGCTGTGGTATCAGCGTTGGTGTAAGTTAAGTAACAGGTGGTCTTGGAGGAACACCATCCTCCAACTAGCAATGTTAGTTTCTTTCTATAGAGCTGTGTTTGGAGGTCCAGAACTGATTGCCTGGTGTTCCTTTGGCGGCAGCCATTTCCTGCTGCCTGATCCTTTCCATAGAGCCTGCTTTCTGAGCTGAACTCCAGCTCTGATGGCTTTATATTTGGTGTATGATTTGCCCATAGCTCAGATGCATATAGACCAGTGCAAGGTCAGCACAGATCTGGAGTTGCCACTCCACAATTTCAGCAAAGTAGAAGGAAGCGAGCAGAAAAGAAAACACAGAAACTCAATAACAGCTGTGAGAATCAAGAAAAGTTAATTTGGAAAATGAAAAAAGAAACTGTAAAGAGACATCTACCTTCTCCTGAGAAGATAAAGCTATATTCACAGACTTTATTGTTGAATTTGAAAAATAATTCACAATATATTTTCCTCTCCTGTTACAGTAAAATTCTATATTCAAGACTTTGGATGTAGCATGTGCTTTACTACTTGACCATGGTGAATACCATTTATTCATTTGTTCAAAAAATATACCTTGAGATCTCATAATGTGTTGGCTACTATGACACACATAAGGTTATAGAGGCAACCAAGACAGATAACTATTCAAAGAGCTTTTGTTCTGTTGGTTGAAGATACAAACAAATGAATCAATGTGTGATTTCAGATTACTGCATTTTTGAAACAGAAAGAAGGCCAATATAGTGCAAGTGTTGTGAATAGGGTCCTGATTGTACAGGATGAAGTTGGAGGAATAGACAGGGACAGGTGATGACATGTCATTATGAGTATAGACTTTATTCTAGGTGTAAGTGATGCTTCAGAATCATGACTTCATCTTCAAGGCCAAAGCTAGAGAACAGGTCCTCTGAAATCTCTCCCTCTCTTCACTAATACCTCTTTTAATTGAATGTGATAAAAACTACCCACTTGAGAACACCTTGCAGCAAAATTAATTCCAATTGCTCCTTGATCTCCAGCAACTTGTTTCACAAAGCTCAGCTCCCTTCTTGAATGTCTACTTTCAACACTGGCTTGCAGGGTCTGGTTATCACCTCCTGATCTCCTGTTCACCCTCTGTCTCTGTGATTATGGGTAAAATTTGTCATGTGCATTTTTCCGGCTCTTCCTCCACTCAGTGCTTGGGGTATAAAATATGAATTAAAGTATAAGCCATTTTAGTTACTTTCCTTTTAGTCTTTACAGACAGCTGGGGAATGTGCCATATCAAGCATCCTGTTTAGTGTCCTCTCAGAGGCACAAAATATCTGTAGTTCACCAAATGTCGGAAGTATGACAAAGTGGATTGAGCACTTTTCATATCTCTTTCACCCAAATTGACTCCTTGACCCAAATATGAAAGGTATTTAAAATTTGTATAATATTTCACAATAAAAGGTAAAACTTGATTGCAATTTCCTGATAGTAAGAATCTGGTTTAGCATATCTTGGCTTTATGTTTACCCTGTTCAGCTCTTATAGAATTTTCATATTTACTATATTTTTTAATTAAAGGAAAGTTGCAGAATTTTGATCCTGTATATTCAACTATTCTTCATGGAGTTGTGCCTTTTGACAGAAATCTTCTCATTTTAAGAGCTCTACTCTGAGAAACTTCTTAACGGGGGAGCACTTTCCAATAAGATCCAGAGTCAATAGATGCAAGCAAACTGCAGGCAAATTCAAGCTTTCATGTGCGTGGGTTACTATGAGCCATGCATTGCTCCTATTGTTCTGTAGATCTTTGCTGGAATGTTGTTGACACCCATCGATTTCTCAAAGAAAGTACTGGAGCTCAGTGAAATTTCTTTCTAAAGAGAAAAGTGTACAACAGAAGAGCTTGGATGTCCTTACACTGCCTTCTTCGCACCTCTGACTTTCACCTCCCTCTGAGGAAGGAAAATTACGTGGGAAACAGAAAATATGGAATGGTGGGTAAAAAATGAGTTAAGGGAAATGAGAGAAAGGAGAAGAGTCTAATGGAGAAGTATAGAATGGGGAAGAGGCATGTGAGAGGCAGAAGTTGGAGGAGGGTGGGTATAGACCCACTTCCAAGATAGGATGTGGAGGAAAGTGAGAGGGAAAAGCTGAGGCAGGTTAAGAGGTGAGCAAAAAGAGATTGGGGATTTAAGAATTAATGGAGGAGGGGTACCTGGATAGGTCAGTCAGTTAAAATTTGTCTTTGGCTCAGGTCATGATCTGGGGTCCTGGGATTGAGCCCTGTGTCAAGCTCCGCGCTGAGCCTGTTTCTCCCTCTCCCTCCACTCCCCCACCAACCCAGCTCCAGCTCTCTCGTGCTCTCTCTTTCTCAAGGAAATAAATAAAATCTTTAAAAAAAAAAAAAGAATTAATGGGGGGAAAGAATGCAATTTTTGGCCTGAAACTGACTCCACCCTTGTATTAGTACCCTGTGGCTGCTATAACAAATTATCACAAATGCAGGGGCTTAAACGTCACAAATACATTGTCTTACATCTTCTGAGTTCAGATGTCTGAAATTGGTCTCAGTGGGCTAAAATTAAGGTGTTGGCATAGCTGTGTTTCTTTTTTGAAGCGCTAAGGGAAAATCTGACCCCAAATCTTCCAACCTTCTAGAGGATGCCCATACTCCTAAATAACCAAACCAGCAATGTCAAGTTGTCTCAAACCAAATTTCTCTGACCTCTGCTTCACATCTCCATCTCTGACTCTTTTGCCTCCCTCTTCCACTTATAGAGACACTTGTGATTACATTGGACCCATCTGGGTAATTCAGGATAATCTCCCCATCTCAAGATCAGATGATTAGCAATTTTAATTCCATCTCCACCTTAGTTCTTTTTTGCCATGTAACCTAACATATGCACAGATTCTGAGGATTAGTATGTAGACATCTTTTGTGGGGGGAACATTATTCTGCCTGTAGCAATCCTGGTATTATGACAAAGATCTGCCTGATCCTTGGACTTCTGAGGCCAACAAAATCCCATCATCAATCTATTTGTTGTCACATCTTCACTTAGAGAATGGAGGTTGATTGGTCTTCATTGGCATCCTTATGAAGGCCACAGGGAATCACATTTTCCAAGTTCTACTTCTACTCACAACCTCTACCAAATGTGGTACAATTTTTAAGTAAGATGAGTCTTCATTTAGCAAACTTAATTCCTGGGGAGGTCAGGATTAGGTGAAGGATATGAAAATGCATATAGGTGTTTTGATCTCTCCCTGACTGGTCACCATGTTCTGCAGAGAGAAATCCCTGCATTCTATATGGAGGATTAGAGGGAATGGGGTTAGAGGAGGTGCTCTAATAAAAACCTTAGGAAAGTATCAGAGAAAATGTTACATAACTGCTTTGCAGTTTTGAATATTTCCTGCCTTGCTCAAAGGATATAATTATTTAATAATTGAGGTATCAACTAATAAAATAAGAGAAATTAATATTGTTATAGTTGAGATACTGTTTTAGATAATAGAAAAAAATATTTTAGATAATAATATTAAACATAACATTTTATGTTTAATATTTAAAAAACATAATATTTTAGATAATAGAAAAACAAAGTAGAATTTCAAAATTAATAAGGATATTGTCTCTTCAATATCACAACAAAAATAAGGATAAGAAAGAACAAACAACAACAACATCAATAAATAACAGAATTTAATAAATAGAAAATACAAATTAGGATGAAAGAAACAAAATCAAATACATTAGCCAGCATGATAAATACTAATGGATGAAATCTTCTATTATGGTGTTGGTTTTCAGAATATTATACACAAATATATGTACACATATACAGTTAGCTAGATATTTTCAAGTAGTATGCTCAATGAAACTGTCAAAGAAAAATTTTAAAGGAACAGTCTATCAGGAATAAGTTAAACAAATGTAATACAATGAAAGTAGGATGAATGACCAAGGCCAGAGCTAAACACAAAGCCAAATGCATCATACAGGAAGAAAAATATATGATGTGTTAAAAATTATGAATACATATTTCTTTATGAAAAAAAATGGAAGCCAAATACATAAAGCAAAAATTACAGGAGATAAAACTTGATAACATAAATTTTTTTTTGATAATATAAAATTATATAGAAGATATCAATAAAACTTTCAGAATGGAAAAGTTAAGTAGATAATAAATCAACACAGATGAAGAGAATGTAGATGATCAAATAAAAGAATGTCATAGATTTAGACAGAGATAATTTTATTTCTTCTATTGATTATGTAATCTTTTGCACATACAAAATTAAATAACACTTAAAATTCCAAAAAGTTGAGATCTTATTAGCCTCCTTAATTACTCTTAAATTTGTAAAAAATGCCAACCTTAAAATTAAATGAAAAATTAATATGACAATGAAGACACTCCTTAAATAATCTCTGAGGCAAAAAAGATATCATTAATGGAATGGAAACTATCTGAAAAGGAGAAAAGTACTTGCTAAAATATATACAGCACAGCGAAATATATACCTACAGGGAATTTAGAATGGCATTTTTATTATTATCATTATTTTTAAAGATTTATTTATTTATTTTAGAGAGAGTGTATGCATATGCAGTGGGGAGGGGCAGAGGGAGAGGGAGAAAGAATCTCAAGCAGACTCTCTGTTGAGCATGGAGCCCAACGCAGGGCTGGATCTCGGGACTCTGAGATCACGACCTGAGCGGAAACCAGGAGTCCTAAGCTCAACCGACTGAGCGGCCCAGGCACCCCACAGCATTTTTTATTTTTAAAAAATGATTTAAAATGCATTGGGTACTTGTCTACAAAATATAGAAAAAGGTTAACAATTCAAGAATAAAAGGGGAAATTATTCAAGATTAAGAACTAAAATTGAAGGACTAGAAAACAACTAAATGGCGAGATGGGACAATTAATAAAATCCCTTCTCTGGCAATAGTAAAATAAATACAATCCTAACAGGCTCAGTTTACAAGACAAGACTCAAACCTAAGGAATGACAAGGGAGCTATAAACTCAAAAACAAGTAAATAAAAGATTTATTTAAAAAAATTATTAAGTTTAGCACTTTGAATATGACGTAAAAATAGATAATTATGTTCCTGTTTAAAGATGGCAGGGTGAAGTTTATGACAATCGCTTTACCCCACCGCTGACCCCAATGGCTTCACACAGTAGGAGATATTAAAAGAAAAACCAACCAAACTAACCCAAACAACAGCAACACATCAACAACAAAGAGTTGGAAAGAAATACAGTTATCTTGGGGCGCCTGGCTCAGTCCTTAGGCGTCTGCCTTTGGCTCAGGTCATGGTCCTGGGGTCCTGGTATTGAGCCCCGCATCAGGCTCCCTTCTTGCGCAGGAAGCCTGCTTCTCCCGCTACCATTCCCTCTGCTTGTGTTCCCTCTCTCGCTGTGTTTCTCTCTGTCGAATAAATAAAATCTTAAACAACAACAACAACAACAACAACAAAAATACAGTTAATCTAAAAAGTCATGGAAATCACAAAAGGTTATATTGGGGAAAAAGTAAACAAATACCTGAAGCCCATAAGAGAGGTACTTTTAGATGGGAAAAAAAGTAAGCAAGAAACCACAGGAAAAAACGGGCAAGGGAGATGATTGCTAACATGGTGGAAGTGTTTCCAGAATCTGTCTCGGCTGCAAATGCAAGATTCTGGGAATAGATGAGGGTCCAGTGTTCCTCAGCAGTATAATCAGTCGCCACACCCACCTAGGCCAGCTTTTTGACACCTGTACAACTCATCTCTCCTATGCAGCATCCGCGACGTCACAAGGCTGCCTCGCTCAGGGCAGGAGCAGTGGGCTGGCACCCGCTGTCCACCCCCCAGAAATTCACCCGAGGAGGTGGTTCGCGCAGCACCGCCTTCGGGCACACTGCGTAGACTCAGAGCGCTCCCAATCCGGTGTAAGAACTCTCAAACAAAACGCTCGGAATAACCAGCTATTTAAGAAAAATTTGTACCATGATAGAAACCACATCCAGCCAATGCAAAAGTCTTATATCTGGTTGAAAATAAAAGGGGTTATGGTTTTGTCTCCCTGGATAAGGATTTAAAAGTGTTGGTGGGAGGAGGGCAATACAGATTTAGATTAATGTTAGCCAGATTGTGTCTGACAAATAGAATGTCAGGTACATGTGTTAGCACCTTAGGGTAAACACTTGAAAAATGGAAATAGAATTAATAACTTGCAGATCATTAGAGAAACAAAACAACAAAAAAGTCCTTGAAGGAAGTGTGGTAAGTAAAATCATATATAAAAATACACAAAGCGGGGAAAAGGGAGAATTAAATATCAGGATAAATATAAATCACTAAATAGGATAGAGGCTGTGTCCAGATATATTAATAATCACATTATTTTGAGTGAATAAAATTCATGTATTAAAAACAGATTTTTAAATTACAAAAAAATAAAGCAAACAGTATTAAGTAAAATTCAGGATGAAAATCTTTAAAGGCAAAAACAAAATTTTTCATTTTGCTGAAAGGAACACTCCACCGTGAAAATATTACAGTCAATAATATTTATGTACCCAACAACATAGCTTGAAATATACAAAGGAGAAATGATTAGCCGTGGAGAACAAATTGACTAAGCTACAAACCTAGTGAGAGAGTTTATTACACCTCTCAGAAATGACAGAACAGATAAGTAGACCAAAATAAGTCTAGCTGTACTAAAAAATAAAATGTTTGAACGAACAGAATTTGAATTCAGTTGAAATTGCACATTGTTTTGTGAATTTGAATAATGAAAAAAATTAAGCAAATATATATGTATTGCCTCAAATTTCACAAAACTATACTTCTAAAAATACATATGAAACATTCACACATATTGACTATGAATTAGAACCCAAAGGAATCAATAAATTACAAAAAGCTGATTTCAGGTAATCTATAGCCAATAACAAAGCGTAATACAATTAAAAATTAACAATAAAATAAGAGCAAAAAATTGCATTCACTGAAAAATAAAGCCTATAACTATATAAAACACATGGTTTTATAGAACTTTTACATTGAGTTAGAGAAAATATAAAAATGGAAATTATTATTTGTAAAACTTTTTCACAGATAACATTTAGATATGTGTTGGTATATAAAATATACCATAGTTAAAAAAACAATAAACTTTGAATAATGTATGACCTTAAAATAATATATTAGAAAAATAAGAAATTTGGGAATAAATGAACTGAACTTTCAATTTAAAAAGAAGGGACAATTCAATGATTTTAAAAAGCAGAAATAATAAATTAGTAAAGATAATAGCTAAAAATAATAACACAAAAAGGATAAGGTTGAACAAGAAAGACAGAAGTACTTACATTAATATTCTTAACATTAATAAACAATATTTATAAAATTTATACCAATGTGTTTGAATTAGGAAATCAATTTGAGGTTACTTCTTAGTGTCCTGACCCTCAGGGAAGTGACTGGGTTACATAAGCCTTGGCAGAATGAGTGCTTTATAGCAAATTGTTGATCAATCATCCGATTGATCGATCTTACTTTCTCTAGGTCCGACACACTGAACTACCCTCATCCTTGCAGAGAAAAGCAGAGAAGGTGAGGAGCTCCATTCACTTGCTGCAAATGCCAGGTGATGAGACACAAAACTAGACTAGTTGGGGAGCATTGAGCAGAGTGATGAATTGCATTTCATACAACCCAAAATAGTCCATGCCCATTTACCAACTTGAAGGGCCCTCGTGAGGTCGAGGGCGCTCTGCCAGGAAGCAGACACTAAAACAGTGACCTTGAATCTTGGCGGGCTGATAATGGACCACAAAGAATTGACAAAATCCAGCAGCTCGTGGGAAGATACATGGCTTTCTTCAGCAGCTGGTGAAAGATGAAATAGATTGGCTTGAAAAAAACACCAAAGAGCTTTGGGCTTTATTGATTTTTATAAACAAAACCTTTGGGTGCCCTATGAGTAGAAAGACACTATGACAATTCCTCTTCCTGGAATAAAAATAGAGATGTATAAATTAAATATGCTTTACCCCTGAAATACGTGCTAAGGTAGAAGTAGAGTTAACTCCTACCAGACCTTTTGCTTTCGTTTTTTGTTAAATTGAAGAGAAGCTTGTTTAGCTCTTTCTAATGAAGTGGAGAGCAAGGCAGATCCCTGATTTTCAAAGAGACTAAGTTTTGGATCGAAGCTGGATCTTTCAGGCAGGAGTCCCCTCTTCATGCACCCTCATTCTTCACTAGACAAACTCATATACATTCTATGTTTTCATTTAAATGGACGTTTTTGGTAGAATGCTGGGTAGTTAAAATGTTCTCCATTTCTGTATTTTGTTCATTTCTCCAGTGTACAATTTGCTAGATGATATTGTCTGTCAACCCATCCTCCACAATATGCAGCCCCCTCTTTGAGAAAGCAAACCAAGTCACTGTGTGCACCAAAGGTGAAAAACCAAATCTTATTCTTTCTTAAGATTTTATTTATTTATTTGAGAGGGAGAGTGGGGGGGAGGAGGGCAGAGAGAGAGGGAGAAGCAGACTCCCTGATGAGCAGGGAGCCCAATGGGGACCCTGGGATCATGACCAGAGCTGAAGGCAGACATTTAACCAACTGAGCCACCCAGGTGCCCAAAACCAAATCTTATTTTTTTTCTAAGACCAGGGAGGAAGAGAGCCAAGAAAGGAGGAATTGTGGTCATGAAGCTAAATTTTGTGAGTGATTACTCTGTACAAGACATTATCCAAATTGTTTCACATTATATTACATTTAATCTGCACACTAACCTTGCTTTATTGACACTGATCTCTTCAGATCATATACAAAGCTTACAAAATTTAAGGGCTCTAGCCCAGGTCACAGAGTTGGTTAACATTATACCTTTCATCTCATTCCAAAGCATGGGCTCTCTTTGCTACTACATAATTGTGCCAAATTTAAAAGCAAAATAAATTCCCTTCAATACTGTCATTCCCTACAGGAGATGAGCCTCTAAAATGTACAGTGGACCTTTCAATTGCCAATGGTCCTGAGAAAAATCAAAACAGGTGATATGGCACCCTTTGATGATGGTGTTTATTTAAGTGGACCAAGCCTGAATTTAAAACATAGCTGAGAAAAGATAGAGAAGGCTTTGTTAGCGATGAATGGAGTTGTCGAAGAAAATGCACAATTTAACTGTCACTCAACAGGAAATGGAATACAAATCCATTTTAGGCCTTTCTAGATCTGATTTAATATTCGAAGTTACAGCAAGATCATTCTCTTTGGCAGGACATTAAATTAATAAAATAAATATATATAAAATTAATCTATAAAATTAATTTGCTAACACCATAGCCTTCAAATAATGATAAAGCTGAATGCACACGTAATTTTTTCTGGCCACAAAAGATTTTGGCTACTTGATTTTAATTATACATCTTTTAACCTATTATTAAATATATACATGTATTGTACATATACAGATTTATATATACATATATATACATAGTATATACATATCTACATACATACAGTTTACTACATGTAGTATATTACTGTATATATATGATGTATATATGTTTATGTATACATACATATACATATTCATATATGTACATATATATAAAGATCATTTTGTTTCAAATAACATGAAGCAATTGAAACTAGTTTAAGCATAAATGGGAACTTTTGGAATTACACTCTGCTGTCTCATGGAATCAAAGTAAGTAATGAATCAACCATTATTACGGAGGAAACAAGAGCTTATCTAACCCAATGTGTTTGATATCAGAAATACACCAAACTTCTGCCTAATTGGTTTTTTTTTTAAAGATTTTATTTATTTATTTGACAGAGAGAGATCACAAGTAGGCAGAGAGGTAGGCAGCCAGAGAGAGAGGGGGAAACAGGCTCTCTGCTAAGCAGAGAACCTGATGCGGGGCTTGATCCCAGAACCCAGAGATCATGACCTGAGCTGAAGGCAGAGGCTTTAACCCACTGAGCCACCCAGGCACCCCTGGCTAATTGTTAATATAAATAGATTCAGCTCAAAATATGATCAATCTATCTTAAGTGCAGTCTAATTCTCGACCTATCAGAACTGCCTCCTGGTGCAAAATCATTTAATATGGACATGGCTGATGGGGATGGAAGAGAGTCCCATTGTTTCAGGGATGGTTACCAGAGGGAATCGTAAACTTGAATGTATATCAAGATGGTTACCAGAGGGAATCATAAACTTGAATGTATATCTTGTTATGAGAATTTTGATGAAAGGTTTCTCCAAACTTTTTTTTTTCCAATATGTCACACATTCAAAGTTAAGCATTCAGTAAGCATTTTGAGTGAACTAGAAATTTGATTCTACTTAGTTGGGCCCACTTGGTTTGGTGATTGTTGCAACGATGAGATGGTCTATGAAAAAACTAGAATGTATTCAGAATGACTCAACCTATACTCTGTAATAACTGTCTAGATTGCAGTCCTTAATCTGTTCAAGTCTGTCTTTTTTTTTTTTTCAAGCCATGCCCACCATGCTTGGCTTCTCTACCCTGTGCATTGCAACCTGCTGACTTCCCACTTCTCCCGTTCACGGCTGGATGAAGGTGCAGCTCTCTGTCCCCTTAAAGTAAGAGCTCTGTCTCTGTGTGGTCTGTGGTGTGATCAGCACTCTGCTGCGGCTTTAGAAGAGAAGTAGTGCTTTACAGTAATGTCAGCGGGGAGAAGCTGGTATGAGAACAGATGCCCACTGTGCAGAACACTGGTGCCTTTTGCATTCCGTCTTGAAACAACCCTCCAGAAGCCACAGCTCAAGGGCACCATTGCTTGCTTTATACCCAGTGTCACGGTCGGTTTCATGGGCAAATATCTTTGCTTTAATCAAACTGTTCATTCTATTTTCCACCTTTTTTGCCCAGCTAAAATTAGTGTATGTCAATTTCCTACATGATTTTTGAGAACATAATTTTAACAATTGCACATAACATTTGATTTACCGGATCAACTATAACTTACTCAACCATTCCACTATTGTTGAAACAGTAGATTGGGTCCTTTCACTACTGTGAATCCTACATACATGCAAACCTGTATAACATAATAGTTCCTTCCCAAATAGTGGGCAATTTATTTAATCCTGTCAAAAGCTAAAAATCTATTTATGCTTTCTAACACTTATCATCATTTTTTATTCCTTGACATTTTCTCTTCTCATTTTCATTGTCACCTTCATTATATAAGAAAAAAAATTTCTTATTGTTTCTAGGATCAGATATTTACTTTATTTATATTCTGCCAGTTTCATAAATGAAAAAAAGTACCGGTTGCCTTTTTTTTTTCATTATTAGCAAAGGTGGACCTTTTTTTTTCATGTCCTTGTTTAAAATATTTACTAGTTCTCATTTCTTCTGTGAACTGTCTGATTTTTTTGCTCATTGGCCTTTGCCAAAAGTCATTAGAATGACTTCCCTGGAACGTCCAGATTCAAAGCCAGGATTGTAAGACCTTGAGCACGTCCTATCATGTCTTTTCTCATCTATATGCCTCAAGGACATACGACATTTTAACGAGTTAATAGACATCAGACTAAAACTCCAAAATAGTGGATATTCAAGAAATGATTCTTGATAATAATATTGTTATTTTTGTTGTTTTTATTACATAAGTGACTTTATTACCCAGAGAGTCGTAAAGAGCAGTGATGGCACAGTTGTTATTTGATTGCTCATGTTTATGGAAATTCCTTTATTGCTTCACACTGATAATTATCATCTTGAATCTTGGCTCTTAGTATACACCACTTATTTAGAAAGAATTTAACAATTTAGCAAGGCTTTTGGGTTTCTATTGAGATGAATTTTGTTTTGCTTTGTGTTTGATTTGACCGATTGATTTGGTGTTTGTTACAATAAAGTTCTTGATATTTAACCATTTTTGTGTTTGAAAGATTAAACCTTATTTGGTCATGGTGGAATTGTTTTAGTGAGACACTAGCTGCTATTAAGAAAGAATTGAGGGTTTTCAAATCTATATTCATTGATCTGTTTTCAGCTTGTATGATCCTGGTATTTTTTTTTGATATCAGGATGATATTTCCTTTATAAATCAAATTGGTCTGCTTTATTTCTTCTGGGTGTTAGATCATTGTCTGTTTTGTGAAAATTTTCTTCTGCTGAATATTTAGAGGAAGTAGCATTTATAACCAACAAGATCTGATGCTTCATTTGGATCACTCTTCAACACATTTCTGAGCCACTTTCATGTTACGTATTTATTCTATTTTTCTACGTCCTTTGGTCGTCACTTAGGTATTTTGAATTTTTAACATTCTGTGAAAATTATGTTACATAAAATTTCAGATCAATCAATATGCAGTTATATTTTATTATAAATTAAACATCTCTTCTGAAATCACCGTCCTATCTCCTTTCTTCTTATTTTATTTACATATTTTCCCTTCCTTAAACTTGTTTTGTTGGCTGTTTTAAAAACACAAAATATTGTTGCCTTCTAATTCCCTTCAACCTTTTTAATATTCACTTTATAAGCTTTCTTTTTTAAAAATCCAGTGCCTAACATTATTATTATTTTATCATTATTGTTATCGTTAAAAATGTTAATCTGTAAATTCACCTTTTCTTGCATCTTTGCTATTAGATGTAACTCTAATAGCACTAATAAGGTGTTTTTATAAATTGCATCCATCGAAGTCATATTTATTTATTGCTGACTCTGTACTAGGCCATTACTAGGACTTTATAGTATAATTATGACTATGATGTTTATCTTACCATTTGGAGATTACACAGGAGAGAAAGAGATTACTAAGTAGGGATGCTTAAAACACCATGGCAAGTATTAAAATAATAACCACATGATCCCATGGAAACACAGAAAAAGAAGCACATGCTGAACAAATATTAAATATTGCTTTTGCTTTACTTTTTTGCCCATGTCATCCTTGAGGCATTACACAAAATACTTGACTGTGTTTCTCCTCTGCCACCCTTCTCTCACTCCTCATTTGATAGGATACTGATGAAATGTGTCCAAACAGTGGCTCTTATCTATCCATCTACTCTCCCCCCTCCTCTCTACCTACCTATCATTTATCTGTATATCGAATCTGTCTATCTACACAGCCACAGGCTCAGAAAGCTTTCACACACGGACTGGCCACCGTAAGCTACATTCCAGCATAGAATAGCAATATTCCAGTTTGTCCCTTTTGGTGTATTCTGTTTCTTGTAGCACAGTGTTTCCCAAATAGGCTTCCACAATTGATAGGTATTATATGAAAAAACAAGCTGGGAATCTCTAGGTCAAAAAATTATATTTCCTATTAGATTGTTAAAGACTTGAATGTGCTTTGACACCCCCATGAGGAATATAATATGTAGAGTTTTTCATATTAATTTCATCATGGGTTTCTTTGATTTGGGACCTTCTTGAGAGAACAATGTTCCTTGCAACAGACTTTGTGAAGAGCTCTTTTATATTACCGTGGATATATTTGGCTTGGAATTCTGCCAGCCTCAGAAAAGGAGACATAGAAAGGACACTGAATGTATCTACATGTATTGGGAAATGTTAATTAAAGGATAAATCACAAATAAAACAAAAGGCATACACACAATAAAATATACAATGTAATATGTAAATATGTATACTATTTAGAATACAAATCTTATAGTGCATTGCAGTACCATACAACAAAATTTTTTTAATGAGACACAGCATGTGTGTGATGCATTGCATAAAGAATGCCTATTAGACCATTTAGGAGGGAAAAAAAAGTTGCTCTTTCAGGAAACAGTCAGTAAAATGGCCCAGACGTTGTAAAAAATGATTGGAAGACTGACTTTTTATTTTTAAATTGGTGAGACTTATGATTCACGTTTACAGGAACCAACTATATCCAGCTGGGTAAAAGGTATAACAAATTGAATCTACTCTTGCTTGGATGACACCAAAGAGAAATTCATGGTGAGAAGAGAATTTCTACACTCTTAGGACATGGAAACCACTAAGATTGTCTAAAGTTTGGTGATAATTCAAAACAGGGCAACTAAGCAGAACATCAACTCAGGGGATCTTTATTTCCCTTTCCCTATTCCAAGGTAGAATGTTATTAGACTCCATATCATTTTTTTCTTTAACTTTTTAAAAATGATTTTGGATGTAGAGAGGAGTTGCACCATGCAAATCGGCTTCTCCTGATATTACACCTTACATAACCATGGTTCAATTATTAAAACTAAGAAATTAACATGACAGCAATACTAATCACAAAAAGTACAGACTTTACTTAGATTTCCTCAGTTTTCCCAGTATTTTCTCCAGAATTATTATTTTTTTAAATTCTGGGATCCAATCCTGCATTGTACATTGCATTTAGTTGTTAGAGAGCCTTAATCTAATCTATGATAATGCCTCAATTGTTCCTTGTCTAGTGACCCTGACACTTCTGATGTGTCAGGGACATTTTATAAAATGTCCCCTGATTTATGTTTGTGTGTTTCTCATATTAGATTGAGGTTATACATTTTGAGGAAGAACATCTGAGAGGTGATGGCCCTTTGCTATGGCAACATTTTCAGACCCGCGCAATACCAATAGGACAGGCGATGTTCGCCTTGATCACTTACAGTGTCTGCCAGGTTTCTTTATTGTAAAGTCATTATTTTTCCCTTTCTTTACTCTATTTGTTAGATGCTACTGACTAAATCTAACCTCTGTCTAGCGGTAAGGAATTAACTGCCACTACCTGGAGGAGTATCAGAGAGTTGGCGGACATATGTTAAAATCACCGTACTAGTTAATAAATATTTCAGGAGAGGTACTTGGCAGATCTGCAAATATTCTAATTCCCTTTAATATTGCTTCTACTAAATTTAGCATAGAGGATTTTGTTTGCAGCAATTTTTACCGTGGCATTTCAAAGGCCATTTTACATTTCTCTCATTCATCTGTATATACCAATTGGGATTCTTCTATACGGACACATGGCCCTTTATACCTGATTTATTTATTCAGTTTTATATATATATATAAAACATTTTATATATTCCTTCTTTGGATTATAACCCAAAACTACCATTTTTCATTTTGTTGTTCAAGTGATTCCAATTTTGGTCACTGGGAGCTCTTCTAGATTGGTTCCTGTCGCCTTTGAACATGCTTTATGTTTCTTCTTTCTAAATTAATTCTGGTACCAAAAGTTACTCTGGGTCTATCCTGTACTCACCCTTTCCCAGCCCTGGAATGATCCATTTCCCCATGGAACCTAGAATGGTAGTTAGAAACCAAGGTCTCTGCCTGTGTGTCTATCTGTCTTTCATTTTCATTCTGTTTCCAGAAATATATATACTCTGACTTACGCATCTCCATAGTTGTGCATACTTTAAGAGTCTTGTGCTCTACTAGCTGAGCTAGGCAGGCAGCCCAAGTACACATATTAAAAAATATAAATTCACACTGATATATTCAACTCCCATCCAACATCATGGGTCTATTCTAACATTACTTCATTACTTATTTGTTACACCTTCCCTCACCCTGAAAAACCTGGATTTCACTGTCTAAATAGATATTGTTTTGTCCAAACTTAGTGTATATGTAACATAGTTTCAGCATGACTAACGTGTACCCCTGCGAGAAACAAATTTACCAATTAGAATACAGTATTTACATATAGTTTTTGTTTTTAAAAAGACTTTAATTATTTTAGAGAGAGAGAGAGAGAGCTCACACGTGCAGGATCTGTGAGAGCGGCAAAGGGAGAGAGAGAAGGAGAGACTCTTAAGCAGACTCTGCCCTGAGCCCAGACCCTGACGTGGAGCTCGATCCCAGGACCCTGATATCATGACCTGAGCTAAAACCAAGAGTTAGAGACTTAACCTACTGAGCCACTCAGAAGCCCCATACCTACAGTTCTTTTTGTTTTCAGCCTCATGATGTAGCTGGTTGAAATGTTTCTCAGAGATAATTAGGTCAGATCCTTTCTTGCCTACACCCTTCAGTGTGGTTACGTTATACATTTGTAATACACTTAGAGTCATTTGTCAAAGTCTAGATTGCATTTCAGATTGCTATGATCTACTGATTTTCTGTCTACTTGCACTATCAAGAGAGAAATGTTGAAGCCTCTGGTCCTAGGCATGGATCTGTCTATCTCTCGATTAAGTTCTACCAATTTCTCCTCAAGTGTTTTGAAGCTCTGTTGTTAGATGTACATACTTTTAGAATTAATATGTCTTCTTGGGGGTCCTGGGTGGCTCAGTTGGTTAAACGTCTGTCTTTGGTTCTGGTCATAAATCTTTGGTCAATCCCATAAATCTGGGATTGAACCCTGAGTCAGGCTCCCTGCTCAGCGAGGAGTCTGCTTATCCCTCTCTTTCTCTCTGCTTCCTCTCGGCTTGTGCTCTCTCTTGCTCTCTCTCAAATAAATAAATAAAACATCTTTAAAAAATATATGTCTTCTTGAAATAAATAAATAAAATATCTTTAAAAAATATATGTCTTCTTGGACAACAGAACTCTTTTATCATTAACTAATATCCATCTTTGTTCCTGAAAATATTCCTTATTTTGAAGTTCACTTTGTGTGAAATTATTAGAGCACTATAGCTTTCTTTCAGTTAGTATTTGGATGGTGTATTCCTTTGTCCTTTTACTTTTGACTTACCTATTTTTTAATTTAATGTGATTTATTGTAGATAGCAATAGTCAGTTCTCATTTTGCATCCCATTTGACAGTTTCAATCTTTTATCTACCACCTTGTTCATTGTTTCATCTCTTCTTTTTGTCCTCTTTTTCTGACTTCTATTGGGTTATTTGAGAGCTTTATTTCCTTTATTGATTTATTACTTATGCCATTTAAAACATTTTTGGGGCAGCCCAAGGGTTTACAATATATATTTTTAATTAATCTGAGTCTACCTTGAAATAACAGTACACTACAAGAGTATGTTCTCAACCCCCATCCTCTGTGATATTGTTGTCACATATTTTACTTTTACACTTGTTATGAACGCATATGATGTTTATATTAAAATTACCTTAGGATGTGATGATCTTATATGGAAATTAGAAATAAATTTAAAATGTGACTTTTAGGGGCACCTGGATGGCTCAGTGGGTTAAAGCCTCTGCCTTTGGCTCAGGTCATGATCTCAGGGTCCTGGGATCGAGCCCCACATCCAGCTCTCTGCTCAGCAGGGAGCCTATTTCCTCCTCTCTCTGCCTGCCTCCCTGCCTACTTGTGATCTTTCTCTGTCAAGCAAATAAATAAAATCTTTAAAAAAGATAAATAAAATATGACTTTTATTTTACAGCTATATTTTATTTACAGTGAGATCTTCATTTCTTTTTTTAGATCCAAATTTCCAAACAATATTTCATTCCTTTTGCCTCAAGATCTTCCATTATTATTTCCTGTTGAATAGGTCTAGGTCTATCAGCAATGAATTATCTCAGAGTTTGTTCATGGGAGAATGTTTTATTTTCTTTCCCTTTAAAAAAATCAGTTAACACGCAACCAAACTGACCTTCTTTTGGTGTCTATTTCAATGTATAGATTTATGTAATCACCTACACAATAAGGAAACAGGATAATTTTGTTCCCTAACAGTCCTTCATCCGTTTGGGGGGGAGGGCAGTGATTCCTTGAGTTTAATTTGGTGGTCTAGTTTTCCAGAGGTGATTTCTCAATGTCTGCTTCCTTCTTGGCTTTTCATCTTCCCTTTTGCTCTGCACTTCAGGAGGAATGTTTCTCCTCCAGTTCTACAGTTAGCTAGCATTACACTGTTATTTCCTACTCAACACTTATTAGCCTCTTGGAGGGCAGCGAGTGAGGGGGTCTTCTCTAATGTTCTGATTAAGCATCAATCTTAGGTAGGCATTATATCCCTACCTGACTCGTGATCTTGTACCTCCTCTAGGTTTTGTGCTGTGCCTAACACATACTCCTGCCCCTCACACCGAGTTAGTTTCTTCTTTTGTTTTTCATTTTATTTTCTCTGTTTGCTTTACCCAACTGTCATGAATGCCTGTTAACGCCTCCAGGCAACACTGAATGGATTGCCTCTCACTGCAGACAAGGCTTTTAATCTGCAGAGGCAGTAGAAGAGATGAAAAACCTAGAACTTAAACAGACAATTGAATTTTAAAAACTTCCATTTGGGCTAGCCAACACGTTGGTCACAATGAAGAAAGAATTAGTCAATGAAACATCAGAAGATATTCATGCTGAAAAATGGAAAGGTAAAAGCAAACACAAAAAATAGACTAAAAGGCATATGGAGTACGGTGAAAAGCTGTAACTTGTGTATAATTCAACTCCCAGGAACAGAAGAGAAAGAGAAAATGGATGATCATTATTTTAGTATATATGGCTTAAAATTTTCCGTAAGCTGACAAGTAATATAAAGCCACATATTCAAGAAGCTGAATCTCAAACAGAAAAAGCTCTTTGGAAACCATACAGAGGCACATAATAGTAAAACTATGATCCAAAGATAAGGAAATATATCAAAATCAGCCTGGAGTTGGGGGTCGAGAAGTATATTCATTTAAAGCATCAATAAGGCCAGCAGATGATTTTTTAATAATCAATGGAAAAGGGAAGATAACTGTATTATATATTCAAAGTGCTGAAAGAAAACAAAAATCCGTCAATTTAGAATTCTAGACCCAATACAAATAGCCTTCAGATATGAAGCAAAATAAAGATATTTTCAAATACAAATAAACATACAAAACTGAGAAGCTTTATCGCCAGCAGGCACACCCTCAACGTGATGCTAAAGCCAGTTCTTGAGGAAGAAGGGAAAAGTAATCCCAGAAAAAAGCTCAAGAGACTATAAAGGAATGAAGGTAATGCAAAGGGGGGACATATAGATAAATTTAAATGAATATTACATGTATTAAAATAGTAATAATGTATCATGGGAATTAAACATATATAGAATTCAAATAATTTTTAAAAAAGCATGTACGGTAGGAGAAGATCAGATATTGATATGAGGTTATAATGCCCTTGCTTTGTCTAATAAATGCTATAAGTACTGATTTACATCAGACTTTAATTAGTAAAGGTACATGCTAGATTTTTAAGATAACAAGATAATAAAAGTGAATGGAGGAAATGGTAAACAATAATAATAATAATTCCTTAAAAAGGGAAGAAGGGAGAGATAAAAGCAAATGGGGAATGGTAGAGTAGCAAATAAGAAAATGCTACGCTTAAACCCCAAATTTAACATTGGATATAAGAAAACTAAGGAATTCCATTAAATGACATGGATTATTGGACTTACTATTTTTTAAATCTAATGAGACAACTGTATACATAAAGCTTGAAAATGAAAAGATGCAGAAAGATATACCATGGAAATATTGAAAAGAAAGAAGGAGTAATAATAATATCAAGGTCAACCTTAAGGTAAAAAGCTTGAACACACAGGAATATATAATCATCATAGAAGTTTCAGTTCACCAGGAAATGATACAAACCTTGAATTTCTATGCATCTAATAATATACCCCATCCTCTGGTTTCCAGGGGCTTCTGTTTAACAAAGAGATTGACTTAAAACAACAGAAATTTATGTCTCATGGTTCTGGAGGCTGGCAATCTGAAATCAAGGGGTCTGCAGGGCCAATACTGCCTCTGAGATTCTGGGAGGAACCCTTCCTTGCCTTTTCCTAGCATCTGGTGGTGACGGTCAAGCCTTGGGATTCCTGGGCTGGCAGTCCCATCACTTCAGTTTCTGCCTCCACCATCCCATGACACGCCCTCTGTGCCTTCACAAGCTCTCTCTTCCCTGTGTTTCTGTTTTCTCTTCTTAGAAGGACCATCATTTGGGGTTAGGGCCTGCTCTAATCCAGCATGACTTCATCTCAACTTACATCTTCAAAGACCTATTTCCAAATAAGTTTACATTCAGGTTCCAGGGGTTAAAACTTCAACAAATCTCTGGGAAGACTCAGTTTAATCCATGATAGCCTCAAAACATGTAAAGCAAATATTGATGGAACTAAAATAAATGAGCAAAAAACCAAAAAGATGAAACCAAGATTAATGTAGCGGATAATAACTTATTCTTCTATTATTGATAAGAATAAGAATCCAACAAATCAGGAAGAATCTTGATTAAGATAATGATTAAAGGCATGCATACAACAGAAATACAATATGTATTCATTTTTAAGAGCACATGGACTATGAACCAAAATTGACCAATTGATGGTATAAATTAAAATTCCAAATAATTGAACTTTTCAAAGCCCTTAATGGAAAGGAAGTTTAGAAACTAACATTCACTGAAATGCCTTTGGAAACGATGATTTGAAAGATACAAAAACAAAATTAAAAAAAAAGAAGAGGGAGAGAATATAAAATATTTTCTCTGGCCAGACAGGAGTTATGACAGAAGTCAGTAGCAAAATGGCAATTAAAATTTCCTTTGCGTTTGGAAATTAAACAGTATACTTCTAAATAATCACTAGATAAAAAAAGATATGAAAATGGAAATTGGAGCAAAAACAAACCAGGGGCGCCTGGGCGTCTGAGTCAGTAGATCATCTGACTCGTGATTTCTGCTCAGGTCATAATCTCAGGGTTGTGAGATGGAGCCCGGTGTCGGGCTCCACCCTCAGGGGGGAGTCAGCTTGGGATTCTCTCCTTCTCCCTCTGCCCCTCCCTCACTCTAAAAAATAAGAAAGCAAAAAACAACCCAAAGATGATGAACTGAATGATAATAGAAATATTATGTATTTAAATTTGTGATACATGATGAGAGCTGCGATTATGTGTACATTTATAATCTGATAATGTAGAATATAGGGTAAAGCCTTTATTTCAGGAAGTTCAAAAGATCAAAAGAAGTTCAAAATGATCACGTTAAACTCAAAGAAGGTAAAAGGAGGATACAGTGAAGACTGGAACAAACATACTAGAATCAAAAATAAATCCATCATCCAGAGAATAAGCACAGGCAAAACTATTTGAAAATACGTGATTGATAAACTTCTGGAGGCATGAACACAAAAGACAAGGACGGATGGCATAAATGACTCCACTGTTGGAAATAAAAACTGTCCCAGAGTTGTTATTTATTTTTATTTATTTTTATTTTAAAGATTTTATTTATTTGAGAGAGACAGAGCACAAGCAGAAGGAGCGGCAGGCAGAGGGAGAAGCAAGCTCCCCATTGAGCAGGGAGCCTGATGTCGGACTCAATCCCAGGACCCTGGGATCATGACCTGAGCAGAAGGCTTAACCAACTGAGCCACCCAGGTGTCCCCCATAGCCACTTTTAAAAGGTAATAAGAGAGTACTCTGAACCATTTTCTGCCTATAATTTTGAAAATTTTTGGTGAGATAAGTTCCTAGAGAATGCAACTTAACCAAACATGACACAGAGATCAAAAATAATCTCCCTAAAAGAAATGTAATTAAAGAAATTAAATCTCCAGGAGGCACACTTCCCACCAAATGACAACACAACCACCACACAGCAGGCTGATAAGCGTTGACCAGAGAAATCCAGCAGATACCCATGAGAGCAATGACCCAGATGTTAAACAAAGTAGTCTAGGTAATAGAATAAGAGGGATTCCTTCCCTACTCATTTTATGAGGTCTGTATCACTTGATATCAAAGCTGACAAGGAGTTTGCAAGGAAGGGCAACCTCTTGAGGGACGTAGGTGCAAAATTCTTGAACATTCATTATTAAACCAAATCCAGAGTTACGGAAAAGCAAATGTACTCTTTCAACGAACCTGAGATTTTTATTCCAAGAATTAAAGTTTAGTTTAACATTGGAAAATGAATCACTATAATTTACCACATTAATAAAGGACAGAAACCACGTGATCACATTAAAAAGATCAGTTAAGGTAGTTAAGGTAGCAAAAAGATTTAATCAGTACATTATAAAATATGCATGCTCATGAATGCTTGTGCAAACACACACACACACACACACACACACACACACACCCTACTCATCAATCCTTTATTTCCTATATGCATTTTCAAAGTTTTAGCAAAAAGAAAATCTGGATCCTAAAATTTAGATCCACTTGCCAGAACAGCGTAGATGATGTTGGGGGCAAGGTATTTAGTTAAATTTTTGGAAAAAACTGCTACTTTTAATACGATAAAAAAGAAAAGTCCAAGTGAAACGATGCTTGTTTCCTCAGATGAAGCCCAGGGAAGCGATCAATTCTGGAACAAAAATGGCGGCAGGCATGTGTGTGCAGGCAGCCCCCAGAGAGTCTCGGAGTTTTTCTATCATAGGAAATTTCTAGTGAAGGAAAACATCAGTCTGCACCAGGAGTCACATGACCATGGTCAAAGATCAGTTTTTCACTGTACGGTGTGGTGTGGTCACAGGCTCCATGTCTCCCATACCATAGAAGGTGGTGTGTAGCCAGCTGAGGGACAGCTGCGCAGTGAGGACAGGAAAACAGAGACGGTAGTCCTCTGTGTGGACTGACAACCAAAAACCAAACACAGTCACTAAGTCTGAGCATATGCCGCACAGGAGATGATTGACCTGAACAAGTTGATCGCCATCCTACCCTAAAATCTTGACATATGCAAAACTTTGGAAACCTAGACAGAACCTCGAGCTAAGGTGGGGGGGTATCCCTGTCATGTTTTCAACTCCCAGCCACAGAAACATCATGTCTCATTGGAGAAAAAAACAATTAAAAGGAAAGCTGCCTGCTTCATCCACCTAAGTTGGTGAACTGCTAAGTGAGCATTCAGGGACCAAGAATTTTGGTAGAATAAGGGGCCTGAGTTATGGAGCAGCTGGGAATCCCTATAGGACTGCAGTCTTCAGTCCTAATTTGACCTCCTAGATCAAAGGTTGGTCAAGGTGAGGAACAGGGATACAGCTTGGGCGCAGAGAGGGGCTAGAGTCTGGGGTCTTGGGACAGAGACTTGCTAGTAGCGCCATGTGACAAGGGCTGTGAGAACTAGCCCACTTTCATTTATGGGCAAGATATAGAGGAATTTTTTCGTTTGTCTTCTCCAGTGTGTTTCCAGCTGGCCTACCAATAGGAATGGCCCAGTGGTCTGTGGAGCTCGGTGTTTGGCTCATACAGGCACTGTTCCCCCTCTTGGGGCCCAGGTGCCCTGTCCCCATCACTAGCCTTCAGCAGCATCTGTCCTTCAGTTCAACACCTCTTCTACCAACCTGGGAACTTGGCAGATTTCATCTTAGGGGTACACCAAGTTTTTAAAAGGGATCCCAGAAAATGAGATTCATCAGGAGAGGTAAGTACCCTGGCCCAGAGTCTCATCTGTACTCTGCTTTTAAACAGCGGGGTGACCTTGGGCAAGGCCACTTGATTTCTTCAAATCTCATCTGCGAAGTGGGCACATGGCCTCCAAACCCCTGATGGCAGGATAACCCACCGAGACCTTCTAATGTAGCTTGGCTCCTCTTTTTATATCATTAATTATCATAATACGGAAGTCAGTATTTGTCATCCTAAAATAGGAATGGCCCATATGTTGGGATTTAAACATAGAATAAAGTTTGCCTGTCTCGCTCCCCCCTTCCCTCCAAATCCATCCCCTCTGGGATGACATATTTTTTGTTTGCTCTGAACTTGGAAATAGAATGTTTGTGGCTCTGAGACTCTTCTTGTTTCCTTCTTTTACGGGAACAGTGTAACACACACTTCTATTTTGGACAGAGGCCTTCTGTTTTGAAAGTTTTGGGGAGAGAAAGGCCTGCGGCCCTTTGTTGGTACAGCATATGTCTGTGTGAAGCAGAATTAACTTTCTGAGAAAGAGAACGCCATTGTCTTTAACGTCTTAAGGAGCTATAGCCGAGGACCAATGGTGGTTTCAGGAATTACAGGCAAGCTGGTCCTGGGCATGAGTAAGGAAGAGAGAGGTACGGGGAGAACTCAGGTTGAGGTTTCTTTGAAGGGGGTCTGGGGGGGAAGTGACTTTGCAGCTACAGTAGTGAAGGCAGCTACAAAGCTGATGGGCTCCCATGTCCAGAATGCGGGACACTCAAAAGATGGGCAGATGGCTTCCACCACGGAAAATTGTGCCATCGTCCTGACGGGGCTACATTACCTAAAAAAAAAAAAAAAAAAAAAAAAAAAAAGAGCTTTTCTGGAAATTACGAGAATGAGTCATGTTTTAACTCTTTGGATTCTGGTGTCTGTGATTATCCTTGTGCAGGGGTTACGGTGATCAAGTGTGTTAGAATCAGGGCCTTAGAATCAGGCGGGGGGTTCTGGGTACACAACCCATCTTAACCGAGCTCCTTTTCTTGCTGTGTGTAGCAGGAATGGTCATTAATAATAATAATAGCAACTTGCTGTGCAGACTCAATATGGGAAGCATATAGCATACCTTTCGAGAGCATAAGGCACAGAATACACAGAAAAGATGTTGGTTATTTTTATTATGAAAATAAGATGGGCACCCTCTGAGAAATCCTCTGGCTACCCGACTGAGAACATCATTGCTGATTGTCATTTCTGATCCATCTAAGTAGGATAACCATGCTCTTCTCTCCCACTGGTTTTATTAACCAACCAATCACGGTTCCGGAAATACAATCTATCTCTCTTTCTCTGATAACTGTGGTTCCTTTGCTGAGTGCAGCTGTGTCATGTGGTGTCTATGCAAAGTGGACTGAAATGTAAGATTCATTTAAGGTCTCTCTCTCTCTCTCTCTCTCTCTCTCTCACACACACACACACACACACACACACACACAGAACTATGAAATCTGAAGCACTTGTATAGGTTCGGGAAACAGCAACATTGAGCATTCAAATACAGAGCTAACGCTCCCCTTAGTTGGAAATGACCTCAAGAGAAGCCAGTATCTGCTTGTAGAATGCAGTCCTTCTACATCATCCTTGACAAGTCTCTTCCTTCCCGAGGCCAAGTCATCTGCTGAAACAGGCTACTCCAGGGGCCAGCCCGATGTCTGAGAGCTCCAATGGCCCAGTCGTTTCCTGTTAGTATCACATGAAAGCTGACTCCTGAAGCCCTCACTCCCACCCCAGCCCCGGGTTCCCTGAAGGACGAGGGTGACCCTTTCCTCCATTGTGGTGCCTCAGTGATTTCTTGGTGGCACTGGGCCCTGCTGTGTCTTTCCTTCATCAGAGTCTTTCTCCATCACCTTTCCCATCCTGGCTGACCCTCAGAACCGGCCCAGGTTGGTGACAAACAGAAGTAGGTGGTGGGGATGGATTTGACATCAGACGGAAACCATGAACTCAGATTTCTGATTTGTGAAATGGCGTTAAGTCACCACCTTACATGTCGGCATAATGTGGGAAAATGCAGCAAACTCGGGCTTTTCTCTGCCTCCTCCCTTGTCTGAACCTGTAAGATTTAACCAGAAATGTATTATTAACTGAACTATGGAGGAATGATTGGTGGAAATTCAGGAGTTAGCTGTTCTTCCACGGTTAAGGGTAAAGCCCCAAATTAAGAAAATAAGAGAGAAAGAGAGAGATCTGTTGTGTTGCATTCATTTTTTTCCCAAAACTGTTGCATAATTACATTGCCTCAAAGCTATATAATTAGAGCTTATAATTCTTATCCCATTATAGTAGCTTTGAGCTTTAGTGAATTTTAAATTTAAGCAATATTTATATGGCCTATTATGTTTATAAAAATAAGAAAAAATAAAAATACAATAAAGCTGCAATTTAAGTAATGATTATTTTTATTGATCTTTCCTTTCCCCACCCTTGGATACAAGATAAAGGCAGGATCTTATGGTTATAGATGCTCTCCATAGTTTGGCTATATGGTTCCTTTTTTCGGAAAGTCACAAAAAACGAGGCCTTTGCAAATGATTTGAAATTTTTTTTAAAATTTATTTTATTATTATTATTTATTATTATTTTTTTAGAGAGAGTGGCAGGGAGGGACATAGGGAGAAAGAAAACCTTAAGCAAGCTCCATGCTGATGCAGGGTTCAGTCTCACTACCCTGAGATTATGACCTGAGCCAAAATCAAAAGTCAGATGCCTAACTGACTGAGCCACTCAGGTGCCCCTGAAATTTAATTTTTTAGTCAAACTTTACTGAGGGTCTTTCAAGCTCTAAACACAGTGATGACTGTGCTGAATTCTTTCTTTTTCTTTTTCTTTTTCTTTTCTCTCTTTCTTTCCTTTCCTTTCCTTTCCTTTCCTTTCCTTTCCTTTCCCTTTCTTTCTTTCTTTCTTTCTTTCTTTCTTTCTTTCTTTCTTTCTTTCTTTCTTTCTTTCTTTCTTTCTTTCTTCTTTCTTTCTTTCTTTCTTTCTTTCTTTCTTTCTTTCTTTCTTTCTTTCTTTCTTTCTTTTCTTCTTTCTTTTTCTTTCTCTCCCTCCTTCCCTCCCTCCCTCCCTCCTTCCTTCCTTTCCTCCTTCCTTCCTTCCTTCTTTCTTTCATGACACTAATGCGGTTGTGACATCTGGGGACAAGAAAGGCCTCTGCAGCTGCTAGGAAGTATCCAATATAGAGAGCACAGAAGCAGAGTACATTTCCCCTTTGCTTGAGACCTGAGTCCTGGTCTGGGCCAAAGGCTCCTGCTCTAGCTGGGATGGTCCAGGGTGCAGCCCACTGGGAGCTCTAAGCCAGAAGCAGAGCTGGCTGAGGAAAGAATGAGGAGTGGGCAGACGAATGTGTCCTCGCAAGGGGCAAGGCAACACTCCTGTTGCTCGGGAGAATAGAGAGCAAAAACACTAGGAGTTGGATCCCTCCACAGGAAAAAGGAAGAGGCAGAGCTGAGCGGATGAACATCAACCCAAGAAGTGGGGAGACAGTGCATTAACAGAGGGAAGCCACCCAGTGCGGCTCAGCTGATGATGGCTCCTTGCTCCAGCAGGGTACCTGGGGGCGGCGGGGGGGGGGGGGTCCTCCTCTCCGGGCCAGCCTGGGCCTCATTCCCCGTGGGAAGAGGAGTTCCAGCTGCACAGCCAGACGGCTGGCAGTTCATAGGTCTCAGGTCTCACTGGCGCTGGCAGGTCCTGGCTAGCCCAAGTGGACAGATTCTCCCCAGGCTCCCACGTCCCGAAGCCCAGGGACTGGACGTAGGAAGCAGCTTCTGCTTTAACCATAAGGAGCGGCTTCAGCACCTCACCCTCCCTGATCCCCTGCCCCGCTCCAACCTCGTGGTACTTCCCTTGCTCAGATAAGATGCTCACACTGGGGGTGCCAAAAATGAATTATTTAGTGTCAGGACAGGGTGGTATTTCTGATGATGAAGAGTTTCATGTAACTGCTAAGTATTATTATAATTAGGGAACTAAGAAGATACATTTATCCTGCATCTACTAATTAGGCAGGGAAGTAGATTAATTTTTCCCTATCCATGCTCATTTTGCTTGTTGGTTATTTTTATATCTAGTACAAGGAGAAACCCTTATCTCTTTCAGTATGGATTCTTTACGCGGTGCTCCTCTGTCCAAACAATTTAGATAAAGCTGGATCCACCCCAGAGAAATTTCGTCTGGGGAGGGGGAGGAGGAGGAGATAAGACCTCCTTGTCTGAGGGAGTTATAAATAGCAGACAAATAAATAGAAAGTCCCAGCAGCTGCTGGGGAAAAAAAAGTATATATTTTTTTTCTTCTGTTACTGTATAATTAGCATGAGTCACTGTCCTGTCACTGGGAGTGTGCGAAGGAGAGAAAGAGGGGGTGTGGAGGAAGACAGCCATGCCTGGGGCTGGGGACAATGCTATTCCTCACTGAGTCTGCTGGAGACAGGAGTCCAGAAGTGACAGTGCCCGAGCAGCATTCTGGTCCGCAGATGAGACGCTGGGGATGTATCTACGAGACACAGGCAGTCGGCCTCTCATGTCCTCTGGGAGGGCTCCTTCCCCAGGAGGCTCAGCTGCTGCCGATCTGCGGTCTGCCCATCCCCCTTGCCTGTTGCACGTACCTCCCAGACGGTTTTCATCTTGTCCTTGGAGGCGTCCGTGCTGGCAGCCCTGAGAGTATCTCGGTTCCTGCCTGGCCTGGGATCGCATTCCCAGACAGAAGCAAGGCCCCTCCAGGATTGGCTTCGTCCGAATGAAACGTGCCCTACTCTGGGGTATTAATAAAGTGAGGGGTTATACTTGTGCTCAGGGGGCATCGTTCTGCTGCTCTGGATCTTCTTGTCTGTTACTCTGTGTCCTGCTCACATGCGCACACACACACACACACACACACACACACAGACGCGAGCGTGCGCGCGCAAAAAGCTTCCCAGCTTCTGGAAACAACAGGAGCTCTATTGGGCTCGCTCAGCCTTGCTGCCTAGACATCCAGCCACCTGCATTTGTCTCCAGCTCTGCTTTGCCGCGCCGCAGCACTGAAGCAGTCCAGGACCGGGACCTGGCCTGGGGTGAGGGGAGCGAGGCATCCGGTGCAAAAAAACTCAAGGAGCTGCCCTTTTTCAGAAGCTGACTGCTCGCTGGGGAGAACCTGAGAGAGGGAGCCTCCTTACGCCACGTGCCGCGAGTGCCGCGCCTGCCCCACCCGAGTTCCGGCTCTGCTCCAGGGCTCTTGGGGCTTTCCTCATTGAAGGAGCCCTGGTGGGCTGCCCACTCACTTTGAAAGATTTCCCGGTTCTAGTGCCCATGATGTGTGAATATGTTACCTTAAATGAAAGGAGCCTCAGTGCCCATTAACAGAAGACTGAATAAAAAAGATGTGGCATACACTATAGATAGATGTGGTGGAATATTACACATCCATAAAAAAGAATAAAAACAATAAAAATTTTAAAAGGAATAAAAAAGAATAACATCTTGCCATTTGTGACAACAAGGATGGCCCCAGAGGGTCCTTCATACCTAGAGGGTATGAAGCTAAGTGAAATAAGTTAGAAATGGGCAGATACCATGTGATTTTACTTATATGTAGAATCTAAAAAACAAAAGAAAAAACAGAGACGGACCCATAACTACAGAGAACAAGTTGGTGGTTGCCGGAAGGGAGAGGGGCTGGGGGAGGGGTGAAATAGGGGATTAAGAGGCACAAAATTCCAGTTATTAGAACAATAAATCACAGGGATGAAAGGTACAGTGTAGGGAATGTAGTCAGTAATACAGTAATAACTTTGTATGGTGACAGCTTACTGTGGTGAGCACTGAGTAACATACATAATTGTCAAATCACTATGTCGTACATCTGGAAATGAATATAATATTGTATGTCCACTATGCTTGGATTAAAAATTAAAAACAAACAAGAAAACAAACAATAAACAAAAAGGTCTTTGTAGATGGTGATTAATGTAAGGAGCTTGAGATGGGGATGATTATCTGGACCCACTTGGGCCCTGAATGTGATCATGGTGTCCTTGTAAGAGGGGAGCAGAGGGACATTTGAGGACTAGACCGAAGGGAGGAGAATATGCCATGAACCTGGCCAAGAGAGTGGGACTTGAAGATGCTATTATGTGGGCTTTGAAGGTGGAAAAGGTACTGGCTAAGGAATGGGGACAGCTTCCAGAACATGGCAAGGAAACACCATCCCCTAGGGCTCTGAGGGTGCGCAGCCCCTTTGGTTTTGATCCACCAAGAGCTGTAAGAGAATAAACGTGTGTTCTTTTAAGCACTGACTCTGTGGCAATTAACTACAGTCGCCAGAGGAAATGAATCAGGAGCCCGGGTCCCTCTACCCTTGACTTCCCCAAAACTACTTGGGAAGCTGATCACCATGCCCCCAGAGCAAGGGATAGGAGAGAAGGACACAGGTATCTCAGCTGCACACACTAGAGCCCAACACTTGCCTCCCTTCGTACACTGAGCCTCGAATCTTCAGCTTGTTGCTAGAGATGTGGATTTTGCGACTCCATAGCTTGGGGTTGACGCAGGTGGCGAAGGTGGAAGCCCGGGGAAGGGGACAGCGATGAGGGAATCTAGGTAAATATCACAGCATGCTTTATCTCCACGAAGGCAGCGAGCAAGGCATTTTATACACTGAGATATTTACCTATCAAGGCAGCTCAGTTCACCCTCAGTATGCAAATAAGTAAACAGAGTATAAGAGAGTTAATTTACTTGTTCTGGTCTCCCAGTTAATAAATAGCAGGATGGGGAATCTCTTTTCTCTTAACTTTTGTTTCTTCCTTCAGACCAGGAATTTAGAGCCCCCTCCTGGAGCTTGCAGGATCGGGAATTTAACACCCACCACCCATCAGGAGCCCTGGACCAAAAAAATACAGATTTGACAGCCATCAGCAGCAAGGGAGCGGTGTTAGCATCGCCCGCCCTGTTAGTGACCAGGAGGGTAAAGAGAAACCCTTACCACTGCTTAGGGGGTTCTCTACCGTTTGGCCCTGGTCTGTTGCCTCTTTGGGCATGGTCAGTCCCCCATGACCATTGTGCTGCTCCCCCACAGCCTCCTCGTGGTTTCTGGCACTAGGTTCCATCAGCACGAGAATCATGCATTGCAAAGTTCCCTGGTTCTAGAAGACGCATTAGATTTGTGCATGCCCTCCCTAATTTATTCTGCAAGTACTAAACCCAAAGTGTCTTCTCTGGCTAAATCTCTTCCAATATTTTTTGGGCGGAGTGTGGGTGCCTTTCTAGGCACCAGAGTTTTCACCTGAAGCCCTATTTCACCTCCTCTATGATTGTTTACTTTCTTTTTTCCTACAACAGACAGAATATCTATCTTACCAGTTCCATATCTCTTCCCTTCAGTGACTTGCATAGTACCCAGTACATAAAGGTCCCTCCATAAATGTTGGCTCAATGAGTGAATGAATTAAGACACAGACATAATAAAATAGAATGTTATTACTGATGGAAAATTAATTCTGGCGTCTCCAAACAGCACTATCTAAGGCATGCCGCTGGGGTGAGAGAAAGCCTAAGAGAATACTTTGGAGGATAAATTCCAGGCTGACCCTTTGAAAATGGGGTGAGGGAGTGTGGCAGTGATTTTTCCTTCTAAGTTTTTACATTTCGTTTCAGTAACTACATCTCATCTCACCCACAGTGGAGCTGTACGTCTTATAGAGCACATCGACACAGAATGAGTGTGCCTGGGAGATTATGTGGGCAATTGGAGATGAACATCAATTTACTTGGGCTTGAAAATAAAAGTTTCATGGTAAGAAAAATCAGTAATGTGAGTCTTTCCTTGAACTCAGAGGTAGATGAATGGATGAGTCGAAGTAGTGATACTTTAAAAAAAACATTCAGCAGAATCTGGGGGAGTGGAAGACTCATTTTGACCAGTCACGGTGGCTGACGGATGGGATGGGGAAGCCTCAACGCAGAACCACGATGTGGAAGGCCCTTGCTTCTTTCCTTTTCTACTTTACTTCTCTTGCCTTCACCATGAGGCTGCTTTAAAGGGTGACATGGCTCAGAAAACTCATCTGTGGAGAGCCTCATCCCTTCAGCCTTTCATCTTCATGATTATATATCTTCGTTTCAAAATTCTGCAATTTCAAAAGCTATGAAGTCCGGTGGAGTGTGAGTTAGGGAAATAATGACAAGCTGAGTGAGGAATACGATTCAATCCTTGATCATAGAAAAACAAGCCCTACAAAATATATTTGGCTTAAGGATAAGAGAGAAAAGACCATGCGAACAGAAGCATTTTCTGTTTCCAGGTTTAGTGGCGATAGAACACGTGTAAGTCAGAGAGAAGCAGGGAAGGAGCATGGCCCCTGGGGTGCCTCCAGGCTCAGAGTCCCGCTCTATCGCTTGCTCACGGAGAGAATGCTGGCTAACCTGGTAACATTGCCTCAGTTTCCCTCAGAGGGGGAAGGATGCTCATCCCTACTACAAAGAACCGCTGTGCCTGTAATCCACGGAGGACACACACAGCAACATGGATGCACGCAGGGCACACTGAGGAATCATAACCGGTGAGTCCTGGCTTCCCTGCAATCACCTGTCTGCTAATTCAGAGGCAGAAATACAATTGTGCGGCGTGTGAATGGCTTATTATAGGCTTCATTGTTTTAACGTCATGACATCACCCTCCCTGACTTTTTTTCCCAGGAAGCTAATTTTAAATTTCTCTGGGTTAAGTTATACATTTGCTACAAATATCATCCGCATTCTTTTACAGTATTTCCGGAGGTGGACTGATAGATTTGCTTCTCATATTCTTCTCTCTTTGGGTTTCAGGACATTGAAGGATAGCATCAAGTCATACCTGCAGGTAACCAACATTGGCCTTCAAATCTTTGTTGGTTCTTTCTATCAGAAAACTAGCCATGGGTAGGCATGTCTGGGTGGTGCAGTGGGTTAAAGCCTCTGCCTTCGGCTTAGGTCATGATCTCAGAGTCCTGGGATCGAGCCCCGCATCGGGCTCTCAGCTCAGCAGGGAGCCTGCTTCCCCCTGTCTCTCTGCCTACTTGTGATCTCTCTCTCTCTCTCTCTCTTTCTGTGTCAAATAAATAAATAAAAAATCTTAAAAAAAAAAGTCATGAGTGTGCATGTATATGTAAATATACCCACACTTACATGTGCATAGATGCGTGTTATAACAATATATATGTGTGTTAGAACAAAAATATACAGACATAGATGTTATGTATATACATAAGCACACACATATGTAAGTGTATGTATGTTTATACATAGAGACTGAATGAGTGGCTCTCAAGTTGTTGTGAGCCCTGAAAAGGTCATCCTATGTCCATTACATTTGGCTTCTCTGAAAGCTCTGGAGAAATTGGAAACAGTTATGTACAAAATGCTGCTCCTTTTGGCACTGGCTTGTGCTTTGTCAGGGATTTTAACTGTTGCAAGGAGCAGAAACCCACCAGAGAAGCTTCAGGAAACAGGAGGTTGATTATAAGAAGAGGAGAACGTTCAGCCAGACCTCATGGGGAGTGCAGATCCTCCAGGCCGACATGATTTTCTGTCTTGGGCTCTCCTGGCCTCTGGGGCCATGTGACCTCTGGTCACGGTGCAACCGGACTTCCACAAGTCTCCTACTTTTCTCCTGTGGTTTCTGCATCCTCGTCCCCCATGCCTTTGGCTTACTTGTGCTGTGATACCAGCCAATCCTGGCACCACCACGCCCACTGCAGAGCAGAAGTCTACTGTGTTTTAGGTTTCTTAGAACAAAATATAATGCTAAAAACAAAAAAGAGAGAGAGATTTTTCTTGGGTTGGTTCATCTGTTGTGGACAGGGGTAAGTTTAAAGTCAGGGTGGTGGCATATGTTCCATGAGAGACTCAGGCTTGCGGAATTTATTTGCATTTCTATTGCAGGAGGTAAAAACACATGGTCCAGCCTTTTTGAAAAAAGAAAAATTGGAAGTTTGAGAAAGGAGTTTTAAATTTGCTCATCTTTGACCCATACATTCTACTGGGGGGGACTGGAGTGTCGGAACATTGTCCTGAATTCAAAAACAAATAGTCACAAAAAAGTTCAATGGAGCATTAGTGAAAGTGCGAAATGAAACTAATTTTAAATTCTCGGCAATAAGGAAAAGCTCACTTAAATTATAATCTGCTTCCGACGCATTACTTAACCATTAAATGTATAAGGATGGGGACTACACCTTGAGTTAATCTTTAAAAATTGCAGAATTGTACATATAGGAACATCTAAAATATGCTAAGAATAAGCCTACATGAAATATAAAGCGTAATACATCAAGATGCTTGCATATGGTGGCTTTGGTATATGGACTTATTTTTCCCCCCTTTTCCCTCTACATTTTTATGTTTTACAAATTTGGTGATGAGTATGTATATTTTATACTACAAATTTACCCTAAGTTCTGTGACTCTTGAAGAGAGCCCTTCTAGCTTCCTCTTCCATTTTAGCTCCTGCATTGGGATTGGAAACATAAACAGGAGGTAATGACCAGGCTCATGCTGATATGAGGTTCAAGGACTACATCTCCAATTTGTGGCAAGAAAAGTATACTAAACAGGGCTTTCATTTTGCCAAATATCAATTAACCTTAGGCCCTTTTTAGATACGTTAACACTTTTTTTGTCAGCTAAATGATGATTACTCAGTCTGTGTGTCTCCAAAGCCTCATTAAGTCTTACGTTGAAGCCCTCACAAATTATAGCATTTGAGAGACACATTCTGCTACACAACCACGAGAAACCTTAGAAAATGTCATTGATCACTTGTTTCTCCCCGGGGAGGAGAAAACTTAATTATAGTTATTGGAGATCTGTCAATGTAGTCTAAAACAGCATCTGCACTGACACAATTTTTTTTTTTAA
>CM053617.1:34045155-34115122 GCA_028646535.1 Procyon lotor | reverse complement strand
TACACCTCCGCCATCTTGCCTTGGTCCTCTCCAACACAATTTTTTTATAAGAATGTTTTTTGGGTTTTTTAATGTTTGTATGCTGGTGTTCCATTATTTTTAACTCTAAAAAAGTGCTGGTGATTAGTTTGCATTATAAAAATGCCTTCCCTCCCCTTTTGCCCTCCCCCCAACATGCATTCTCCTAGAAAGTCAGGCTACTTCATGAATGAATCCATCTTACTTGAATACCCCATTGGGAACCTGATGATCAATAAGATAAATTTTAATACCACTGGGAAGAAAGAAATGTCAACATAGTACTGTTAGAGGCCAAATCATACTTCTGTCTATCCCCGAAGCACATCTAGTACCCGTGCCACTGTAATTTGCAAAGTTTCACTTTAATTTATGCATCTACGTATCCACTCATTTACTCAACAAACATTTGTAGAAATGCCTAGGAAAGCTACGGCACACACCTAGAAAACTATTAGAAAGAACTACTTGATGAAATATCAAGACTATCTTGCACACTTGGGCCAAGCAGTCCTTTAGGTGCTGAGGGTGTCATAGTTAACAAGGCAAGATCGCTGCCCTTGGGGAGCTTACATTCCATGGAGGAGATACAACCAAGAAGCATATACATATAATACATACAAGGTATACAAGGTATAATATATTACATATTTTGTGTATAGTAATACATACATATACAGTTGACACCGTATCTATAAGCATGAATGTACTTATGTTGAGCCGCACACCTTGGAGATTATGTGCTACTAGGATGAATGGGTGTGAGAGTCACAAAGGCATGTTGAAACCCCAGGTCAGTTAAGTACTCACTTCACAGCTTCTGCATGAATAATAATGAGCTTGAAGCCGGAAAGGGACAGAGGACACCCAGAGCAGTGTTCTCAGTAGCAGGGTCCAGCGAGATCCACAGTGGCAGGTCAGAGTTCTCACAAGGCAGATACAATCTTCACCTGAGCCCTTATGCTATACCTGAACAGTGACTGTGTATTTCTTTTAACACTTCATTTAAGAATAACAATCATCTATTAGGAAGGTGTTGTATATTCATGTAAGCCTCATCCTGAGGCTCAGAAGTTTGAATTTCCCAAAGGCCAAGGAATTGGTTGTAGTAATACATGCCTTTGTCCGCTTAAAATTATATGCCCTATTTGCCCACATTGAAATATTAATTGCACTTCATTGATTCAAACAGATTCCCGGACACTTGTCCAAGGTACAAAAGAACCACAGACATCATTTAAGGATGTTGGAGATTAAGCCACAAAATGAAAGAAACAAGCCAAATGAGCAGAATTCTCAAGTAGTGCAACATTATTGATGCTTAAGTGTCTAGGCTGTGTTTGTTTTTCTGACACCCCATCTGTTGGCTTAGGTACCTTTGGGCACCTCATGGGACGGAGCACCCCCAGGTTTTCAGTGAGATCCCCAACACTCCCTCTCTCCATCACCTGTGTTGTGCATTCTCTCAAATGGGGAAATTAATGGTAATTATTAGTTTTTAAGACTGTGCATCTTGGTAATTCCTTTTATTCATCATGGAAACCAGAGAGCCTCTCTGAAAGATTGACATGTCAATGAATGGGGAACGGAAGTGTTTTAGCTTTTAAGCTGTTCTTGAAAAATGCTGCAAGCCATCTGCCAAAAGAGGCTTTAGTTTGGAAAGCCAGGTGGTCAATATCACCATAAGAGATGTGATAGAGAAGTGGCTTTAGTGAAAGGTTAAGGAGAAGAAAGCCTCTTTGGTTTCCATGATAATAACTTCCAGGATATTGCGCACCGAGGAGGACTCGCAAGTGCTTTGTAGATTTTAACCTGTGTACAAGTCCTTGTAGGTGGGAAGGACTTTTCAAGAACACTCCCAACACTGATACTTTGTGTTTCCATCTCTCAGTATTTATGTACTGAGATTTCTGATACTATTTTTATAATCAGTATTTCTGGTATTCTGTACTTCCATTTGGGAGAATTCTTTTATTCAATATTTTAATAGTAAATGTTTCTCTTATTTGGGGTTATAGTTCTGAGACTAAGAATTTTTTTAGTAATTTTTTTAAGGTCACTGCATTTTCGTGTAACACTCAGGTCAAACGTATTTTAATCTGGAGGTCCTCTAGGTCACTAGCTCAGATATGTCACCTTTGTGGGAATATTTCATTCTCAGAACTTCTAGAAACGTCTACAAACTGGAACAAATGTAGGTTTCACTAACATTCTTGGTGCTGGGTACTGAGGAAAATATCAATAGACAAAATAGAACCTCATTACATGATAGGTGTAAAATCCTCACTAAATCTCTATACTTCTCTGACCACCGTTACAGAAGAACAGGTCAATGTCTTGGGCACCAATACCTCTCAGCTTCACGGCAGAGTCTCCTGTCCTAAGGATGACATACATCCCCTAAGGAGTCCCTTTATGAGGACAGATCACCAGAGATAAAGAGTGTTTCGGTAGGATTGCCAAGTTGAGCTATAGAGTGCAGTATTTTGAATTTATTGAATTTTAAACTTGGTGTGGTGCTAGTGGTCTAGGACATAACACAGATCTGGATATTCCTGCTGACTCTCTGACATGACTTCTAGATTAGTAGGCTGACTTGTGACTTGTGCTTTGGCATGGGGTTCACTTAGAAGAGGTTGAACCCTCCTTAAGCATCAGAGTGGGCGGTTTTATAGGCAGCACAGACCATAGAGCCATGTAGCAGAATCCAATTGCATTCCCATTTTCCACTGTCTGGTAACTGTGCAATTATGCTGGAGTGTGCCATATTTTCATTTTTTAAAGGAAGTTCAGGACATGATTTTTCCTTGTATGGCCCCATCTTTCTTTATTTTGCATTACTATTTTAAGGTAATATATTTAGTATATCATTTATAAATTCTTTTTGGAAGGAGACCCTTGTTGTCTTTATTCAAAATTATTGATCTTGGACTTCTCAGCCTCCAGAACTATGAAAAATAAATGTTTTTTCTTTAAGTTTTTTAAATGGACTAAAAGACTAAGTATTCTCATTTCCTTGATACAAATTTATTAGGTACTTTAGATATTTTTACTGAAGCCTTTTGATAGAGCAAGACCAGTCAGAACTTTTTCTTCATGCATGGTATCAGCTTTCATTTTCTTTGGTGTGTTGACTCCTTTATGGCATTTTGCTAATAACAAACTTACCTTTTGGGGTGACTGGGTGGCTCAGTAGGTTAAAACCTCTGCTTTCAGCTCAGGTCATGATCTCAGGGTCATGGGATCCAACCCCAAATTGGGCTCTCTGCTCAGCAAGGAGCCTGCTTCCTTCTCTCTCTGCCTGCCTTTCTGCAGACTTATAATCTCTCTCTCTGTCAAATAAATAATACAATTAAAAAAATAAACCTACCTTTTGACTTTGTGCTCTTAGGAAAGTTATTTCTTTTCTCTTTAGAAAATGTGGTTCCCAGGGGCACCTGCGTAGCTCAGTTGGTTAAGTGCCTGACTCTTGATTTCAGCTCTGGTCATGATCTCAGGGTGGTGAGTTCAAGCCCCACGTTGGGCTCAGCAACTGTGTGTGGAGCCTGCTTAAGATTCTCTTTATCTCTCTCCCTCTGTCCTTACCCTGCCAACCTCTCTCTTCCTCTCTCTAAAAAAAAAAAAAAAAGTGTGGTTTCCTGAAATCTTCCCTTGTTGCCCCATTGCTCTCTTAATGAGAGGGTCTGTGGGCAAACTTGTTGGCTAATGTTAATATCCACTTCCCTATGAATCATTAGTGCATAGATAAACCTATTCTAGCACTTGATGTTTCAAGCTTATGCTATGTTTTTTCTCTATAATTCTAAGTCTGGATTTAGGATCCTCATAATTTGTGATGTGCGAAGTATATCTAATCCTCATTTCCTAAGTTAGCTCCACAGAACTCTTCTCATTATTATTAGTGATTATATTTCTGGTAATCAGAGTTTTCATTAACCCTGCCTTAAAAACTCTGTATGAGCATCACAATTAAAAGAGAAACTTGAAGCTTTCCAGCTAAGATTAAGTACAAGACAAGGATGTCCTTTCTCACCACTCCTTTTCGACACTTCAAATTCTGGCTAATGCACTATGTCAAGAAAAGAAAAGAAAATGTATACAGATTGAAAAAGAAGAAATAAACTGGTTTTGTCCACAGATAACATGATCACCTCTAAAATCCCAAAGAATTGACAAAACCCCCTCCTGAAACTAATAAATGATTAGGGTATGCTTGTAGGATACAGGGTTAATATATAAAAGTCAATTACCTTTCTGTATACCAGCAGTGGACAAGTGGAATTGGGAATTAACAATAATGTAATATTTACATTAGTGCTCCCCAAAATGAAATACTTAGGTATAAACCTAACAAAATAAATGCAAGATCTATATGAGGAAACCCACAAAACTCTGATGAATATAATAAGAGAACTAAATAAGTGGAGACATAGTTCATGTTAATGATAAGAAGACTCAACATTGTCAGGATGTCTTTTCTTCCCAAACTGATCCATAGATTCAGTGCACTCCCAATCATAATCCCACGAAATTATTTTGTAGATATTGACAAAATATGTCTATAATTTATATGGAGGGACAAATGCCCCAGAATGGCCAACACAATATTGAAAAAGAAGAACAAAGTTGGAGACCTGACAGGACCCAACTTGAAAACTACTATATAGCTATAATAATCTGGACAGTTTGGTATTGGCAAAAGCATAGACAAATATATCACTAGAGCAGAATAGAGAGCCCAGTGATAGTCTCACATAAATTTCATTAACTGATCTTTGATAAAGGACCAAAGAAAAACACTGGAGCAAAGACAGCATTTTCAACAATCAGTGCTGGAACAACTGGATATTCACATGCAAAAAAATGAATCTAGACACAGATTTTATACCCTTCACAGAAAACCAGTTCAAATTGGGTCACAGATCTAAATGTAAAACACAAAACTATAAAACTCCCAGAAGATAATATAAGATGAAACATAGATAACCTTGCGTTTGGTGATGACTTTTTAGATACAACACCAAAGACATGATCTAGGAAATAAATAACTGATAAACTGGACTTCCTTAAAATTAAAAACTCTGTTCTGTGAAAGACAACGTCAAGAGAATGAAAAGACAAGCCAAAGATTGGGAAAACATATTTCCTTCTTTATTTTTTTTTAATATTTTATTTATTTGAGAAAGAGAGAGTGATTGAGTGAGCAGGAGCAGGAGGAGAGGCAGAGGGAGAAGCAGACTCCACAGTGAGCGGGGAGCCCAAGATGGGGGGTACTCAATCCCAGGACCCCAAGATCACGACCTGAGCCAAAGGCAGATGCTTAGCCAACTAAACCACCCAGGCACCACGAAAAAAAAATATTTTCAAAAGACACATCTGATTAATAATTGCAATTCAAAATAAACAATGAACTTTTAAACTCAAGAATAAGAAAATAAACATTATAATTAACAAATGGGCCAAAGACCTCAACAGACAACCTCATCAAAGATGATATACTGACAGCAAATATGGATACAAAAAGATGCTCCACATCATCTGTCATCAGGGAAATGCAAATGAAAACAAGATACCACTACACACCTGTTAGAATGGGCAAGATCCAAATCACTGACATCAAATGCTGGTGAGGAACGGCCCTTCACTGCTGGAGGGAATGCAAAATGGTACTGCCAATTTAGAGGACAGTTTCTTAAAAAGCTAAACAGACTCTTACCATATGATCCAGCAGTTGTGCTCTTTCGTATCTACCCTAAGGAGATAAAAATTTATGTCTACACAAAAACCTGTACATAGTCATTTATACAGCTTTATTTATAATTGCCAAAACTTAGAAGCAACCGAGATGTCCTTCAGGACCTAAATGGATAAATAAACTCTGGTACATCCAGACGATGGAATATAATTCAGTGCTAAAAGGAAATGAACTCTTAGAACAGCCAGGAAAAGTACCTAGGGACCTTAAATTCATATTGCTAAGTGAAAGAAGCCAATCTGAAAAGGCCACATCCTCTATGATTCCAACTATATGACATCCTGGAAAGCACACTCTGGAGACAGTGAAAACATCAGGGGTTACCAGGGGTTGTGAGAAGAGGATGAATATACAAAGCACAGAGGATGTTTTGGGCAGTGAAATTCTTCTGCTTGATACTATAATGATATACACATATCATTATACTTTTGTCCAAACTAGCAAAATGTACACCAAGAATGAACTGTAGTGTAAACTATGAACTTTGGGTGATAATAATGTGTCCATATAGGTTTACCAATTGTAATAAATATGTCACTGTGGTCAGAGATGTTGGTCATAGAGGAGGCTGTGCAGGTATGCAGGAGAGGTAGGTAAGAAATCTCTATACCTCCTCCTCAATTTTTGCTGTGGATCTCAAAGTTCCCTACAAAATTGTCTTGAAGAAGTATGGTGTTGACTGGTCCTTTGGTATTATTTTTGGAGGAGAGAATTGCCATCCTCACTCCCCACATTCCTAACCAGGTTTGCACTCAAGGGATGTAATCAAACCTTAGAGAGGCATGGTTAAATATAAGCTGTTGGTCCTATTTCTCCCCTTTGGCCATACCCACGTCATTAGAACCCTATTTCTCTGCAGAAAACTCTCAATTAAGAAAACAAAATGAACCACTATACCTCAAAGATAATATATTTTGTCATCAATTCAGTCATCTGACAATCTTGAAGGTATATTACATGGCAGGTCCCTTGCTATGTTTGGGGGGGTTCTATGTAGAATAAACCATCATCACTTTTCTCAAAGAATATAAAAAAAGAGAAATATTAGAATTAAAATTTGGAAATAAAACACAAAAGCAATAGAGAAGATTTAAAAAAAGACCAACATTTGTTTTTTGAAAAGATTAACAAAACAGACCTCAGGCAAGACTGAACAAGAAAAATTAGAAAACTCAAATAAATAACAAATGAAATGGGGCAATAATTTAGAGACATTAGAGATTTAAATACATTAAAACCACAATTAGAGAGAGGAAACCAGATAGCATGTGCATGACAAGCTGCTCCAACTCATTAGTAATATGAAAAATGCAAATGAAAACAACAGAGATCTCTCTTTAAACCTTATAGACTGGCAAGATTAGAAAGTGGGGTGATGCCAAGTGTTAGCAAGGATTAAGAACCCTGATTTACTGTGAGTGGGAGAAGACTAAGGCTGCCAATCAGGAGAGTACGTTGATAGTACCTGATCAAAGTAAGGGTACACATGCTTCATGACTCAGCGTGTACACTTCTGGTTTTACGTGCTGTGACAGTCAATTCTATGTATCAACTGGACCAGGTTATGGGATGCCCAGATAGTCAAATGTTATTCTGGGTGTATTTATGAAGGTGTTTTTGGGTGATATTAACATTTGAATTGATAGACTGAATAGAGTAGATTGTCCTCCACAGTGTGGGTGGGACTCATCCAATCAGTTGAAGGCCTGAAGAGAACAAAAAAACTGCTCTTTCCCATCTGATTTTTTCCATCTGACAACCTTCACACTGGGGCATCAGCTTTTCTTGCCTTTAGACTGGAATTGAAACATGTCATTTCTTCCTGGGTCTTGAGCCCGATGCCTTTCAGTTTAGGAACTACACCATCAGGCCTCCTGAGTCTCCATTTGGTGACTCACCCTGCAGATTTCAGGGCTTACCAGCCTCCCTAATCATGTGAATCATAATAAAGTCCTTATAATAAATCTCTACACACATACAGATACACAAAGACAGAGATGCACACACACACACACACCATTGGTTCCGTTTTTCAGGAGAAACTTGACTACATCTTCATTTCCCAGTTCATAAGAGGACATAAGTAAAGCTGTGTTCATTTTATTTGTATAGGTAGTGAGTGCATTGGTCATATGGTGCAATTCACACCAAGGAGGTCTATACCATATTGGAAGCAATGGACCAGATATAGCAAAATGGATGGATAGTGAAGAATGAGTGCTTCATGAGAAAAGTTAGAAACAGAATGAGATTATATTACAGAATATCATTAGTGTGAATTGAAAATGCATGCATGTAAAACAACAGTATACATTTTGCAAAATGAATGCCTATTTTGCAAGGATACAGTTTTTCATACAAATAGGAAAATACATATTAAGTATATTAGAATTTTGCCTAATGTGGGAGAAGGAAATGAGAACAGATAGTGTAGAAATAAGAGGGAATAACTAAATGATTGAATTAATAAACAAGAAGAGAGCTTTGCATAGACTAGAGAAAATACTGTACCAAGAACAAAGTAGTGTGATTAACTCAACTCTCTGCCCTTTAAAGGGGATAAGAAAAATCTGATATAAGCTAATATCTAATTAGATTACTTTAGACAAGGCAACTAAAAAAAAAAAAAGTCAAGCACTTCAGGATGGGAGAATTGCTGATTCTCAGAGTTAGAGAGGTCCCTTGAGGCCATAATTCAATGTGCCACGATTCCAACTTGCCTCTCAAACCTTTCTGGGAGCGGCTGTGCCGCCTGCACTGAGAAGTCTGGTGAAGAGATCAGAGACACCCTCAACAGAGACAGTTTTGTCTTCGGATGTAGCTTCTAGAAAGATCTCTTTCAAAATGTGATTGAAAATCTATCTCCTCAAGGTTCCTGGCTTTGGGGCGCCTGGGTGGTTCAGTGGGTTAAAGCCTCTGCCTTGGGATCAGGTCATGGTCTCAGGGTGTTGGGATCGAGCCCCCATTGGGCTCTCTGCCCAGTAGGGAGCGTGACTCACCTCCCTCCCCCTCTCCTCCGCCTACTTGTGATCTCTCCCTCTCTGTGTCAAATGAATAAATAAAATCTTTAAAAAAATAAATAAAGTTCCTGGCTTGTTCTAGGCTTTGGCTAGTAACTTCTTGGTTTTCTTTTTTCCTGGTTACCTCATTATAGTCTCAACATAACACCATAGACGTGAAAAAATGTCTTTGTTCTTAAATCTTCACTGTCATGATGCTGTCTTAGGAATACTTGGATGAAGGGTTTTCCCCCAATCTCCCGACCTCACTGTTCAAACATGAAAACATATTTCTGTAGCTCACGAAAGCCCTGGGAGGCATAGAATTACTTTTAATTCTTCCCTAATTGGATTAGAAGTGTAATGAAAACCATGTAGTAGAATAGAACTGGAGATCAGTATAGAAATAATAATTAAAGGGGCTCCTGGGTGGCTTAGTTCGTTAAGCATCTGAATCTTGATTTCAGCTCAGTCATGATCTCAGGGCCAGAGTTAGAGCCCCACACTGGGCTCTGCACTCAGCAGGGAGTCTGCTTCAAGATTCTCTTCTCCTTCTGTGCCTCTACCCCTAGGTCACTAGTGCCCTCTTTCTCTCTCTCTCTCTCTCTCAAATAAATAAATAAATCTTTAAAAAAATACTTAAAAAAGATAAAAGTCTAATCTCAAATTGATACCTATGATTTATTAAATATTTTTATTCTGATGGGTCATGATATCTAGTCAGGACTGAAACATCAGTTAGAGATGAAGATGGATAAATATTTGGAACTGGATCTGCAATTATGAGATGTAATCAATCATGGAGGGAATCAATCATTCCCTATCATTGCTATCCATTCATTTAAGAGTAAGAATGACACAATTTGCTCTTAAAAAGAGTAATTTAGATAAAATAGTATCCAGTAACTAAAGTAAAATACCAGGTAACTGAAACACCACTAAAGCATAACTATACTATATCAGACTGGGTGTTTCAAACTAATAGTTTGACTAACAACAAATTTAAAAGGTGGAAAAATTCAGAAAGTTTTGTCTGAACAGCATCAAAGAACAAACAAGATACTGAAGATTACTGGACCAAGTCCCAGGCTGAAAATAGGAACACAAAATATAGAGCAAAATGCTCTGCCCACTGACATATCAGGAATCCAGAGGGAGACGACCAACAGGTGGCGCTCTGGAGCACACAGGAGGCAAGCCAGTGTTGAGCCAAGGACACAACATGATAGAGATGAGAGTTCTCTCTCTCTCTCACACACACACACACACACACACACACACACACACACACACACACACACTCACACACACACAGTGATCCTTTATTCCATCTGTGCATCCCTGCTAAACAGCTGAGAGGTGAGCAAGGTCTTGGTTGACACTTGGCGGTTGTCAGGATATAAGCTCATATTCACCAAAGGCAGAAGCCAAGGGCAGTAGCCCACCCTGCACACATTCTTCATCTTTTTTTGTTTTGTTTTTCTCATGGACCCCTTTAAAAGTCGATTAAAGCTGATGGATCCCTTCTCAGAATAATTTTTTTTAGATGCATGTAATGAAATAGTTGCAAATACAAAGAAGCCAATTATGCTGAAAAATTTATTGAAGTGTGTTTTGCAGTAAAATTTATTCTTGCTAGTGTATAATTCTGTGGTTTTTGACAAATACATATAGTTCAAGAACCACTATGACAAACAAGATGCAAAACAGGTCTGTCACTTCAAAAAATTCCCCACATCTCTTTTTTCTCAGCCCCTCCTCTGAACCCCAATGCTGGCAACCACTTTTCTCTTTCTCCCTCTATAATTTTACCTTTTCCACAATGTCGTATAAATGTCAATGGAATCAGTATATAGTCTTTTCAGCTAGTCTTTCTTCACTCAGGACAATGCATTTGAGACCCATCTAAGTTTATTTCTCTGCAGTACTCCATTGTGTTGAGGTACCGTAATTTATTTATCCATTCACCCTTTGAAGGGCATTTGGTTTTTTTGCCAAACTTTTTGTGATTAGGAAAAGGAGATACTATGAAAATTTGAGAACATAAATTTTCACTTCTCTTGGGTAGTAAGGATTACTGGGTCTATTTAGGAGCTTCATTGCCTAAATAGACCCCTAAATAGACCCAATGAAACTAGGGTTTCATTGAAAATCCTAAGTTTTAGAGTATTCTTGAAGAAATGCAGAGCTATTTCTTCCAAATCCTTAACAAGTCTTAAAAGATGAAACTACTTCTTTCTTTGGATTTTCTATGTTTTAATCATTAGAAAAGGGGAATGGTTTAGAAATTAGCAAAGTCACTGTCTGCTTATAATAGCTCTAATCATAGTAATTTCATTAGCACTTAAAGAAAGTTTATTGGTCTTCATTATGAAGGATAAACATTTTCCTTGTTTGCCTACTGATTCAACTTGTAAACACTTTTCCATTTCAGCAGTGTGATTATCTTATTGTGGATGAGGTCTTACTGGGCTCTTATTGGTCATCATATCATGATCAAATTGGGGCTCAAAGTCTTATCCAGGCTAAGGGGCTGATCACTCTGTCCTGAGAGAATTTCCCTGGAGCAGTGCCAAGAGTGAAGGCAACCCAATATAGAAGGCGATCCCAGATCTGCATCAGAGAATCTATTAGTGCTAGCTCTGTCTCCAACTAGCCACATGAACTAACCAAACACTTTGTTTCCATGGGCATCAGTTTCAAAGTTCAAACTTTGAAGGGGAGGTGATAGGTGAGGGAGGTGATAAGGTGAATTCTCTGAATTCAAATACTCCCCAAATTCAGAGGGAAGTCACCCTCAGGACAGGTCCTGTATGTATCTACACAGTCATGTAAGCAAGTGCCTCTCAAATGTTGCCCCCCAGGTGTCTTACTTGCCCAATCCCAGTCCAGGTGTGCACATCTCATTCATCAGCACAGTAAGAAATGCTAACATTTCACCTCCCAACCTAGATCTTAGGCCAACATATAGAACTAGTCAGATTAAGACTTATAGAATAATTCAGTTGAGTTTGGTTAATAGCCAAGCTCAATAATTCAGACCAAAATACTGTCTTTTCCTGTAACAGGAGGATGAATTTTCTTTGCTCTCCATTTCAGAAAGACTTTGCCGATGTGTATGAAGGTTGCTCAAATACCTTATGACTTAATTATATCCATAGTCCCCAGCTTACAGGCTTCAATACTTTCCTTTGACATTTAGCCCAAGCTGTGCCTTTTCTCACCCCATGACGATATATATTTACCTGTGCAGTCTAAGAAAAATTCCCAGAATGTGTCTGTGTATGTATTATATGTGTGTTGGTGGAGGAAAGGGAGCTTAAGAGGTTATGATAGCTGCCCCCCAACCATGATACTTATTTTATTTTGAATTTCAAATAACTGGAGAAAAGGGTATCAAATATTTTAAAAATCAAACTTGTGGTATGATAGCATATTTGTTTTTTAATTTAAGCATTCAATAATAACGTAAAATGATGAGTCTTAAAACTATAAAAATTTCAAAGAAGAGATAAGATACATGATATTTGGAGAAATTTGCAATCACTGTAATGTGCACTTTCTGGAGAGATTCTAGAGGATGAATTGCTGGGTCTCAGGGTAAATGTGCATATGTAATTTTACTAGGTATTGCCAAATTACTCTACAAAGAGATTGTACCTTTTGCATTCCCATCAGCAGTGTATAAGAGTGCAGTTTCATCATGCAGTATTTTGGCAAACTTCGAGGTGTTTGTCATTCTGATGGTGAGGAATAATACATCATCATAATTTTAATTTACATTTCTCTTACTATATAAATGAGTTTGAACATCTTTTCATTGGTTTTCAAGTCATTTTCATTTCTTTTTCTGTAAATTATCTGTTTATTTCCTTTGTCTCCTTTTCTATGAAGTTGTTGGCTTTCTTCTCTATGTTTGAAAGCTCTATGTTAGGAAGACCCAGAATTTGTTTATCTCATTAGTACTAGTCTTTTTCCCTCAGTATGTATTTTTCCCTTTTATTTTGAATATAGTAATTTTTGTCACAAAAACTCTTAATATAATCAAAGTTGTCTATATTTATTTCTATTTGTTGCTTTTGGAATTTGAATATAGATATAAAAAATTTCCTGGGGTGTCTTAGTGGCTCAGTCGGTTAAGGTCACACTCTTGGTTTTGGCTCAAGTCTGATCTCAGGGTCCTGAGATGGAGCTCCGTGTCTGGCTCCACACTCAGTGGGGAGTCTGCTTGGGTTTTTCTCTCTTTTTCCTCAGCCCCTCCTCCCTGCACATACTCTCTCTCCCATTGAATAAATAAATCTTTAAAAAAAATAAAGGGGTGCCTGGGTGGCTCAGTGGGTTAAAGCCTCTTCCCTTGGCTCAGGTCATGATCTCAGGGTCCTGGGATCGAGCCCCACATTTGGCTCTCTGCTCATCGGGAAGCCTACTTCCCCCTTCTCTCTCTCCCTGCCTGCCTCTCTGCCTACTTGTAATCTCTCTCTCTGTCAAGTAAATAAATAAAATCTTTTAAAAAATTAATTAATTAAAAAAGAAAAGATTTCCCAATTCACAGGTTATAGAAAGATTTACTCATATTTTCTTCTGGTACTTTCATGATTTCATTAAAATTTTGTGATCCATTTGAAAATCTGGTTCACCTACAGGTGATCACCAAATTTTATCTTTTTCCAGCTAAAATAAAACCACTAATTTAAATGTCCATCATTTCTATTGGTCTGAGACTTTTTTTCAATATCACACACCAAATTATTTTTGAGTTCATATTTTATTTTATTTTTAATTTATTTTATTATTAAGTTCAATTAGCCAACATATACTACATCATTAGTTTTTGATGTAGTGTTCAATGATTCATTAATTGCGTATAACACCCGGTGCTCATCAGATCTCATATATCAAATTTCAATATGCAATAAGTTCTACTTATAGATTTTCTATTAAGTTTTAATGGTATATCTGCCAATACATTACTATTTTAATTATAAAGGGTTTGGAGTATGTTTAAAAATCTGATAAGACTGGACCCGCTCATTTCTCTTTTTTTTTTTTTTAAGAAAGAAAGGGAAAGAGAAAGAAAGGAGAGGAAGAGGGAAGAGGCAGAGGGAGAAGGAGAGAGAGAATCTTAAGCAGGCTCCACGTCCAGCATGGAGCCCTCTGTGGGGCTTGATCTCCCAATCCTGAGATCATGCCCTGAGCTGAAATCTAGAGTCAGATGTTTAACTGACTGAGCCACCCAGGTGCCACTCATTGCTCTTTATGGAAAAGAATAAACTGGGAATAATCAGTCCACTTGATTTTAATATTTACTACACATCTACAATAATCAAGGCAAAGGCAGTGTGGAATTGGCAGAGGGATAGACACAGAGATGAATGAAAGAAACAGAGATCTAAGACATAGTCCCATGCAAGTATGCAAGTATGTCTAACTGATTTTTGATGAAAGAACAGTACTTCAATTGAAGAAAGCCATCCTTTCAACAAATGGTACTAGAACAATTGAACATCCATGGACAAAGAAAACAAACCTCAACCTAAACTCATACTTGATATACAGATTAACTCAAAATGGATCACATCCTTAAATATAAAATGCACACACACAAAATCCTTTAGAAGAAAACATAGGAGGACATCTTCAGGACACATGGCCAGATGAAGATGTCTTAGATGTGATGCTCGAAGACTGATCCTAAGAGAAAATATTGATAAAGCAGGCTTCATCAAAATTAAAGCTTTAGCTTAGCTCTCCTCAAGAGAGACTGTTAAGAGAATGAAAAGACAAGCTACAGACTAGAAGGAAATGTTTGCAAATTATAAGCACTAATATTTAGAATATATAAAGGATTCACAACTGAGCAGAAAAAATAAACAGAAAATAGCAAAATGGGACACCTGGGTGGCTCCATCTGTTAAGCGTCTGCCTTCCATTCAGGTCATGATCCCAGGGTCCTGGGATCAAGTTCTGCAACAGGCTCCCTGCTCAGCATACATACACTGCTATTGAGGCTATAAAGTGGCATAGCACTCTGGAAAAAACTTTCTGTGTTGGCAGAAAAATGGTCCCCAAAGATGTTCCCACTCTGAACCCTAAATCTGTGAATATGTCCCATTACTTAACAAAAGAGACTTTGCCGATGTGATTAAGGTGAAGGACCTTGAGAAGGGAATATTATCCTGGATATTCTGGAGGGGCTCAATCTAATCACCGGAGCCTTTAAAGGCAAAGAACTTTTCCCAGCTTTATTCAGAGATAAAGATGGAGGGTAGAATAAGAGCTGGAGGGATGTGGCATTTTTGTCTCTGAATGTTGAGGAATAGAGCCACGAAACAAGAAATACAGGCAGTCTCTAGGAGCCCAAAAAGGCAAGGAAATGGATTCCCTCCTGGCACCTTCAGAAAGAAACACAGCACTGCCACTTGCTTGATGTGAGTCTAGAAAGACCCATTTTGGACCTCTGGCCTCCAGAACTATAAGGGAAATTTGAGGTACGTAAGCCACTAAATTTGTAATAATTTGTTAAAGCAGCAACAGAAAACTAACAAAGTTTCCTCTTTAAAAAACACTAAATATAGTGTTCAATATAAATAAATATAAATTTATACAGTATATATGGTGCCGAAGTGAGCACAGTATAAATTTATATATTTATGCATAATATGTATATAAATAAATATAAATTTACTATACAACTCAGCAATCACACTCCTGTGCATTTATATCTCAGAGAAAAGAAAATTTATGTCCACACAACAATCTTTATGTGAAAGGTCATAGCAGCTTTATTTGTAGGAGCCAAATATTGACAACTCAAATGCTCTTCAGTGGGTGAACTCTTGAACTGTATTACACCCAAACCATGGAATTCTACTCAACAATAAAGCAGGGACAAACTATTGATATAAGTAACAACTTGGATGGATCTCAATGGCAATTGGCTGAATGAAAATGTCAATCTCAAAACATCACATACAGTACGATTCGGGTTAAATAGCATTCTTGAGTGACAGTATTAATAGAGTTTAAAAATGGACCTGTGGTTATCAGGGACAAGGTGTCAGAGGAAGGGGATGGGTATGTCTATAAAGAGGAAGTTTACATAGGATACTTGAGGCCATGAGACAACTCTGTGTCCTGAATGTGTTGGTGGTTAACAAATCTATACATGTGATGAAATTGCGTATAATTACACACACACAATGAATGCATATAAAACTGATGAAAGCTAAATATGGTGTGGATTATACTAATGTTATTTTCATTATTGGATATTGTACTGTAATTATGTAGGATGAGGCCATTAGGGGAATCTGGGTGAAGGGCATATGGGACCTTTTTGATTAATTATGCAATCTTTCTGCAGATCTATAATTATTTCAAAATAAAAATTGAAAATATAATAGAAGAATATTTGGGGGGTTCCTTTGTCATCTGGAGCTGTGAACAACTTTTCTAACTATTACTCAAGTTCTAGAGGGCCTAAGTGATAGATAAATGTAGTACCACAAAAATAAAAGCTTCTGCATGGTTACAAAAAAGAAAACCAAAGAAAGTAAAATGAAATTTGACAAATTGGAAAAGTATTCGCAACTTCTATCAAAAAAGCTCAAAATTTTTAATATATAAAGGGCTTATAAAAATAGAGAAAAAATGAGAACATCTCTAAGGATAATGAATTAACAAAGGAACATCAAGCTCATAGAAAATTTATATAAGAGAACCATTTGAAAATATGCTTACATCCACTCACAACAAGAAAGATGAAAGTTAAACTTGTAATAAGACACCATTTCTCACCTGATAGATGGGCAGCACAAGATACGTTTGGCAATATGCTCTGCTGTCAAAGCTGTGGGGGAAATCAGTCATTCTCATGTGTCCCTGGTGGAAGTGCAGATTAATAAACACCTGTAGGCATAGATGGTAATTTCTAGGAAAATTACATATTCCTTTACCCTCTGACCCAGCAATTACACTTTTAGGAGTTGATGCCAAAAAACGCACAGGTGAAAATATGAAAAGTCATATGCTGTAGGCATTTTCTGCAGGAATATTTGAAATATCAGTAGAATTGAAACAACTCAGGTAGCCAACAGTCTCCAAATAGACTAGGAGCTAGAATGAAGAAACCGGTGATACACCACAGTGGAGTGCTGACTGGTCATGGGAAGTAGCAAGGAATATCTCTATCTCTTCATTTGGAGAGTTCTTGAGAGTATCTTATTGTTTTAAAATAATGAGTAGAAAAGGATATAGCTTGTTACCACTTATCTAAAGAAAAGAGAGGAGTGTGTGTGTGTGTGTGTGTGTGTGTGTGTGTGTGTGTCTGTGTGTGAACTTCACTGTAGTTGGGGGATGAAATAAGAATCTGATAAGAAGGATTGAGTTAGAAAGTTATGAAATTGGTTTTGGAATCAATCCTTGAAAACTTGAAAAGTGACATTGAACAAATAATTCTAAATGTTTGCCTGTTTGGTGACTAATCACTCAGAGTGAAACTGATTCTCAAACCTTCATCCCTGGACTGTACATGTCCTAGTGGGACAGCAACACAAAAAATATCAAGTCAGCATATTGTTGGTAATAGTGCTGTTATTTATTTGTTATTTGTTGTTTTTGAGACTGTTGGGTATGTGTATTTGGGAATTCATCAAATGGGTAAGTATATGATAGTCTATCATTCCTGTGTCCTGGAGTCCTGGGATTCAAACTAAAATGTCCAATCAATTGATCAATCAATCAATGGATAGCCATAGATAGAGGTAGATACATATTCATATACACATGTATATATAAAAATACATACATATATATAAATATATACAAATGTATATGTATGTATATTTTTAAGCACAGTTCCCTGAAAATACCTTGAAAATGTATCATAATACACCAGTGGCAAGGAATCCCATAGTTCACAGACTGTAGTCTTTAAATGCTATTTCTCATCAAAGGAAGCAGAACTCCTTTCGAATGACTGATTCCAAGCAAGAGGCAAGAAATGTACAAGGTGATCTTGGAATATATTGTTATACTGGATAATAAGAACCCTATCGAGACGAGTAATGTTCTATCTAAACAAATTTGAAGTCAACTCAAGGAAGTCTTTATTGGCCAAAAATGTTACAATTTCAGAATCACTAAAACTAATTTCTGCTATGAATTTAAGCACATGAAATATGTATAAAACTATAGAGTGCAATATGATACTGAAAGAAAAAATAACCTTGGTTACCATTGGAAACTTGAAAATAAAAAGAAAGAATTCAGCATTTTATCATGTCTTCCCACACTACTAGGTCACCAAAAAGTAGATGAAGCAAAGTTTCTCTTTATAGAAGTATTCCAGCAAGTGAATAGAGAAGAAATGAAAGAATTGGAACATCATCCTTGTGTAACATATAATGAATTCTTGTGCTAAATACTGGTCATTAACTACTGCTAATGCTAGAAAAAGTGGCAAGTAAACACTGCATATATCCCGATGGAAAACAAACAAACTTATGTGTAAACTAGTCATCCAAATCAATCCTGAATCTGATCAAGCCCCCAGATTCAATCTGGGAAAAAATAGAGGAGAACAATATGTTGAACAACATATACGTTGAACAACTGGATGCCAAAAACAACCATAGGGCTGTAATCTGCAAGATTCAGCTTATGGGAAACTCTCCAGGACAAAATGATCCAGATTTTTCAACAAATAACATTGCAAGGTGGATGGGGAAAATGGAAAGGAACTTAAGGTCTAACAAGAGTCTTAAGAGACACAATAGCAAACTTCAACATACAGAACTTATCAGCATATCTGAATGCTGATTCAAAAACTTTGAAAGTGACATTTAGGAGAGAACTGGAAATTTGAAAACTGCCCGTTATATTTTGGCTTACGATAGTGGTTACGTGACTCTATATTTGTCAGTACTCAAACAACTATACATCAAGTAGAGTGAATTTTCCTATGTGTAAATTTTTTAAAGCTCTAAACTAATGAGAGCAAACCAGATCTAGAAATATGCAAGACAGATAATACATCGTGCCCACATTAAGTGTATACTGTAAACACAAGAGTTTATTTTTTACCATTAGAAAAATCAAATAATTTAATATAGACATTATAAATTAATAGAAAAAAACATGAACACCTCAATAATGTTTCATAGAATTTAACATTTGCCTGAAGAATTTTACTAAAAGATGAATAGAACTTTCTTCATCTGACAAGTAAATCTACAAAAGTCATATAACAAATATCACATTTAGTGGTGAAATGTTGAAAGCTCTTTGAGATCTAGAGCAAGACAAGAATACCCACTGTCACAGATTGGGTCTTCTTGAAAGCAGACACTGAGATAAAATAATAACCATGATTTAAAACATGAAATAGAGTAAAACGGAAATAATTAGAACTTGGATGCTTAATGAGGTTAAAAAGTATTTCATGAAAATTTTGTTTCAATTCTATGTATGTCTAGCAGATCCTTATGTAAAACCTGTTTTTTTTGTTGTGGTTCACATCTCAGAAGTATGAGGAAAACTGCAGAGAATAGAGCCCAAATACTTGCATCAATTAGGGAAGATTCCCCTACCCCCACATTCTTTCCACCCCCCTATTTCTGTACCTCCTTTAGCTTTCTTTCCAACATTATTTAACTACATGCAGTTTTTTAAAGTTGTTATTTAGATTCCAGTTAGTTAACATACGTGTAATATTAGTTTCAGGTATACAATATAGTGATTCACTACTTCCATACAATATCCTGTGGTTCTCATGACAAGTGCCCTCCTTAATCCCCATCACCTATTTCACCCATCCCCCCACCCACCTCCCCTCTAGTAACCATCAGTGTGTTCTCTATAGTTAAGAGTCTGTTTCATGACTTGCCTCTCTTTTTTACCCCCATGGTCATTTGTTTTGTTTCTTAAATTCCACATATGAGTATGATCATATGACATTTGTCTTTCTCTCACTGACTTATTTCGCTTAGCGTAATACATTCTAGCTCCAACCACATCGTTGCATATGGGAAGATTTCATTCATTTTTATGGCTGTATAATATTCCATTGTATACACCATTTCTTTTGTATCCATTCGTCTGTCATTGGACATTTGAGCTCTTTCCATAATTTGGCTATTGTTGATAATACTGTTATAAACATTAGGATACATGTATTCCTTTGAATTAGTAGTTTTGTATTCTTTGGGTAAATACCCAGTAGTGTGATTGCTGGATTGTGGGTGGTTCTGTTTTTAACTTTTGGGGAAAACTCCATGTTGTTTTCCAGAGTGGCTGCACCAGTCTGCATACCCACCAACAGTGTAAGAGGGCTCCCCTTTCTCCACATCCTCACCAACACTTGTTGTTTCTTGTGTTGTTAATTCTAGCCATTCCGAATGGTGAGGGGATATATCATTGTGGGTTTGCAGTTTTTAGAGTGCACAGTATAACTTCAGGTCCTGCGTGTTTGCAAATGCGAATCCTCCCCCATGTCACCCACCTAGTGCATTTCTCCAGGTGGTTTAATGCCCAGTGTTAGTGCATTCCCTGCCGAGCCGACTCCCTTCTACCTCTGGGTGCCCTTGAATAAACCCCCATTCTACTTGGTTCGGGTTGTTTCAATTATTTGCAGCAAGCTTCTTTATGTCTGCACTGAGTGCTCTTTGAAGCGTTTTGAAGTATTGTACCTCAACTATCCTTTTCATTAGGATAATAGATATGTGATGAAAGTGAGGAAGGAAGAAAGGGAAGGGAGAAGGAACTGAGCCCAGAGTAGCAGAACATTTCCAGGAACATCTTTATTTAGGCTTGAGCAGAGGGTGTGGGGTTGAAGGGAGCCTGAGAATGGGGATTCCCCCCAACACTGCCTGTCACTCACTGCCTGCCAAGCCCAGCAGCAAACATGCTAGCTGTACTTTCCCACACGGAGCCCTGTCACCCAGACACGGTGACATGCCCCTACGGGGCTACTTTCCATAATGAGAAATGAGCCACAGAAGTATTTTGGCAAACAGGCAGTGTTGAACTGTCAAATTATCCTCTGCTCTGGGGTAGCCAGAGAAGCTCAGCTTCTATAGTCATCCGTGTCTCATTACTTTGTTAACTTTATTAGCTTCGTGAACGCGGTGTAGACCCTGGTGATGACAATCTACAGAGAGCTTCCTGAGCATGAACTCTAGCATTTTCCCCACCAAAGTTCCAAAGGCATCTCACTCATGAATTGGAAAAAGAAGCTCTTCATGGGGGATCATAAAAACAACTCTTTCTCTAATAATTTTGAAAATATTTTCTGCGATGAGAGCTCAGAACTTTTCCTTTGGAAAGGAGCTATGAACCATAATGATCCAAGTTCTAATGACTTTATGAAATCTTATTTGTAAATAGGAAATGGAGGAAAATGAATTAACAATCAGTTCTGTTAGTAAAATTGTTCTTGAAATCCATTTAAGGAGGTGGGGCTAAAAGGCAAAAGGTAGCGTTTAATCAACATGGACGGCACTGGAAGAGATTATGTTGAGTGAAATAAGTCAAGCGGAGAGAGTCAATTATCTTATGGTTTCACTTACGTGTGGAGCATAAGGAAAAACATGGAGGGCATTGTGAGAAGGAAGGGAAGGGTAAATGGGGGGAAATCAAGGGGCGATGAACTATGAGAGACTATGGATTCTGAGCAACAAACTGAGGGTTTTGGAGGGGAGGGGGTGGGGGGATTGGGCAAGCCTGGTGGTGGGTATTGAGGAGGGTACGTATTGCATGGAGCACTGGGTGTGGTGTATGAACAATTAATCTTGTAACACTGAAAAAATAAAATAAACATATTTGGAGGGAAAAAAGATTGAATAAATATCAGATTGACTCTCCTTGCATAAACAAATAGAAAAGTGGACAAAAAAAGATGAAAAGAATTGTTTCATGTGGTCAGGAAAAGACTGTGATCTTTGAGTGAGGAGAGACAAATGAGGTGAGCCCTACAATCATGCAAGACTTCTGAGCCACTTTCCAGAGAATGGCTTTCTTGTGGAAGGAAAGGAGAGTCTGTGGTCTCACTGAGTTGAGGACAAATACTAGAGTACGTGGAGGCTGAGACAGCTAGAATTTCCAGGGCTGATACCACAGATGAAGAAGCACAGAGAAAAAGCAACAGATATTTTTATAGGTTTCCCTTTGAATCTTTGTGCATACAGAGGGTGATTCCCCACAAAGCCAGGCAAAGAAAGACTAAGGACTTGCGAACTGAGGAATTGTGACTAAGGACTTGTAAACCAAGCAATTGTCCAAACCCACGCAGGAATAAGAAACTTCTTAGCTCCCACCAGCCAGAATAGAGAGGCTTCACTGAATGTCGGAGACTTCCAGAAAGCAACCCAGAAGGAAATCTTACTAGTAGGGCTCAACTCTTTAAAAACAAACCTGAGGGGTGCCTGGGTGGCTCAGTCGGTTAAGCTGCTGCCTTCAACCCAGGTCATGATCCCAGGGTCTTGGGATTGAACCCCTCATAGAGCTCCTTGCTCAGCAGGGAGCCTGCTTCACCCTCTCCTTTCTACTCATGCTCTCTCTCACTATCTCTGTCTTTTTCTCTCAAATAAATAAATAAAATCTTTGGGGAAAAAAAAAAACCTGGGAAGAAAAATATTCAACATCTTAAAAGTTTAACTGAGATAGCGTTCCTCCATTTAGATTATGCAGTTTGGCAGTTCCTTGAAATGCTAAACATAAAGCTGCCATAGTCCCAACAATTCCACTGGTAAGTATCTATCCCAAAGAAAAGAAAAGCACAAGTCCACACAAAAACTTGAACACAAATGTTCATAGCAGCATTACTCATAAATACCTAGAAACTAGAAACAATCCAACAAACATCGGCTGATGAATGAATAGAAGGTGTTCTAGCCTTACAGGAAGATATTATTTGGCAACAAAAATAAACGTAGTGCTGACCTACTCTCCAATACAGGCAGCCCTTGGAAACATGATGCTAAGGGACGGAAGTCAACACAAAAGGCTACATACATTGCATGGTTTCATTTATATGAAATGTCAGAACTGGCAAATGTATAGAGACAGAGAACAACCTAGGGCTGGGGAGGGGCAGGTGGGGACTTGGAAGTGACTGGTAATTTAGCGAGTGATGAAATACGCTAAAGTTAGATTATAATGGCTGTGCAATTCTATGAATAGACTAAAAAATACTGAATTGTATACTCTAAATAGGCGATTATATGCTATGTAAATTATGTCTCAGTAAAACTAGGGGTTTTTTCCCCATGAGTTTTAAAGGGTATAAAAACTAGATACAATATCTGGTCCTTTATTGGATGCTCTCAGACAAATGATGAATTATTAAGGATGGCTGGGGAAATTTGAATATAGAATGGGCATTATTGAAACAACAAATACTAAATATTGGCATGGCAACCAGGAGTCGTAAATGGTATTCCTCTCAAATAGTAAGATAAGTGCAGTAACCATAACAGAAAAATCCCAGGTAATTTTCTTAAATATATACTTGAAACAACTGGTTAAATAAAAGAAAAAATAACAGTTGTGTGTGTGTGTGTGTGTGTGTGTGTGTGTGTGTGTGTGTGTCTATGCATATATGAAGGTTTGGAAGGACATACAAGAAATACACACTTAACTGTGGTAAACTCTGGGTAGCAGGAATATGATGCCTCAATTTTCTCATTATTTCTTTCCTTTCTTCTTCAATTCTTTATACCTTACAATATGCTAATGTTATAATAGTGTTCTATTTTATTTTTATATGTTTTTATGGGTTTTATATATTTCCAAGACATGCTCTGTAGAGAACAGAGTGACAAACCTCCACGTGCCCCGCATGCTACTTTGACATTTATCAACACAGCCTACTCTCTTTTATCTGAACCCCACCAACCGTCTCTTCTCATGACTCCTTGTGTTATTTGGAAGCAAATTAAAATGTTATTTTTAATTCAAAGATTATTATCAACGTGATACTTAATTAACTTCACATTAACGCATGGGCGAAGGTCTATTAGGGTACATAGCAAACTGTGATTGAGAATGGAATAGGAGGACAGTGAAAAGAGCGGGTCTTTTAGGATGAAAAAGCATTTGGGTAGAATTTTTTAAGTCACGAAGCATGGAAAAATACCTTAAAAAAAGAAACACCCCTCCCTATGCGCAAGAGGCAGGAGGTAAGTAATGGAAGGTGCCCTGAACTAGAACTCAAGGCATGAGCGTTTTACTTCTATCTCGGTCACTGTAGCCATCGTGTCTCTGAGTCATTGCCTGTAATTGCTCTGGAGGTTCAAGTATACTATTCACGCATTCCAATAATATCCCTGAGCATCTACTCTGTGCCCCGCGTTGTCCTCGTTGCGAAAGAGCCAGCATGACTTCATTTCCATATTAGGCAGGACTCTTTTGGTTGTAAGTAAAAATAATTCAATCCCAAACTAAGCGAAAACCACAGAGAAGATGCAGGGACTTGCACATGCACAGAATCCAGGGATGACCTGACTTCACACGCACCTGGATTGAGGCTAAGATAGTTTCATCACAACCTGGTCTCCTAGCCCTACACCCTTCGCTGAAACTCTGCTTTTCTTTGTGTGACCTTCTGCTTCATGCAGGTTCTCTCACTATAAGAACCCCTGGTGGCTCCAGGATTATATCCTCATTGCATCAAGACCCTTCTCTAGGTTTATTGTGATCCTGTCTCAGTCAATATCCTGTTGTATGAAGTCTAATCAGTGTGCACCAGACATGGCATCTGGCACCTTAATTACTCTGTAAGTGTTCCCTCCATCCACCTTCTGCCTCCACAGCTGCATTCCTCATGTTTGCCAGCCATGTTGTTTCTTTGTCTGATTTTTTCTTTTATTTTTAAAAATAAATGTTGTTATTTTTATTTTTATCTATGATCTGTTTTCTGAGGCCAGCATTTGGGAAAGATCCATGGTGCACTGACTCATGAAGATATTCTAGACTAATTTCCAACTGGATGCTTCTGCCCCGAACCATCAGATATCGCACACGGGTCTACTTTGCAGAATGCCCCATGTTATGCATGCTGAGTACTGATGAGAGAAGCTGAGCTTTGTGTTCTCACAGCTATCATTTCAGGGTGTACGTGCCCAGGGTTCCCACCCCTCTTTAGCAGAATTGCTTATAGTTTCCCTGTTATCCAATGGAAAAGTACAGCAATAGAAGAGTTCTATTGTTTTCCCCTAGGGCCAGTGTGAGCATCTTTCCTTTCTACTTTCTCTTTCTTTAGAGTCGATAAGGTTGACCAGAAAGGGTAGAACTTAAGAGGCAGACAATGTAAAATCCCTTCCATCATCTACTAGTTGGGGCTTTTTAGAAAGCCCTTTGGTTCTTCTGAGCCTTGAGTTCTTGCAACGATTCATGAGGACAATAATGGACCTACCCCATAGTGTAGTTGGGAGAGTTCTATGAAAAACAAAGTTTGCAAACTTCTAGTGCAGTGCTTGGAACCCAGTAGCCACTCAACGTACAGAGGCTTCTATCCTCCAACGGCACAGCACTTTCAGATTTCTTTCTATAGATCTCACTTTACTTCTTATCTGATCATTGTTTTTCTGATCTGTGCTGCTCATTCACAAATTCTTAGAGCTTGTGAATCATGCTTTGTTTCTTTTTCTTGCTCATGGAGCTGAGCACCATGTCTTTCCATGTGAGGGGCCCTAACAAATGATTCATAGGTATGTAAAATATGGTAAGTTTGATACTCCTATTCCTAAACTAAAGGTGCGAGGACATCTAATAATCCAACTATTTGTGAGACTGTGTTATGTGATTTCTATTTATTTTCTCATTTAATCTAATGTGAACCTAGGTATGGTTCCTTTCTCATTTTGTAAATGAGGAAATTGAAGTTTGAACATACTACAGACTTGCTGCAAAGTCATCCAGCAGGTGTGGGGTGGAGCTTGTCCTTAAGCTCAGCTCAGGTCACTCTGGACACCCAGCCCCTTTCTCCCAATTGGACTGCAACACATCGCCCATCTTCCAGGTAGGCCTGTGCCTCGGACATTGACATCTCAGCCAGGCACAGTCCTAGCAGGATGAAAAGATAAGGCTAAGCCGTGAGGAGACTTCAAGACCCGTACTTTGTGGTACAGGTGTATAGCAACATGGAAGCAAAGATATGAGTGCTCGCAAAGGCAGTCTGGGGAGAAATGTAGGCTACAGGAACTCCTCTCCAGCCCCGAAGCCCAGTCGATTACAAATACAACCTTTTGTTCCAAGGCTCAGGCACAGGACCCATTCCCTGCTTTGTTCCCTCCTCTGAAGAACCTTTCTATGTTAAAGTGCCAGGCCAAGCCTGGGTTCTCTGTGGCTATTTTGAAGCTTAGGTCTGTGCTCCACAACGACACCCCTCCTTGCCCTCCTACTACACCCTGATGGCTCAGCTCCTTTTCAAAATTTGCCTTCCCCAGTGATCTAGTTACACTCTAAAATTGTTGCGGGAACCTGTTTTCCCCGCCTCTTTCCCATAAAGTAGCATCATGCCTCATTCCCAAGACCTAGAACTTAACAGCAGGCATACTCCTAACAGCAGGAAAACATTTTAGCTCCCATTTCCACTGGGTTTTTGCTACTTTAAACCTCCAAGCTTTCTCTTCTCGATATCAAATTAGGTCACTGCAAGCCCAGTCCAGTGGCAGGGTGGGTAGAGTATGATCTAGGTTTTCTATCACCTTACAAATAGTACTTCTTTTCATCTTCCAAATAGGTCTTTGATATACATTCTGATGAAAAATTTGAGATTCGAGGAGGTTAGGTAATTTGCCCAACATTTTAGCGTAGGCTGCCTGATTCCAGAACTCATGCTGACATTCTGGAGACATTCAGGGGGCTGCACCTTGGCCCCCTGGAAGAGACGATGGGTTCCAAACCTGAAGAACTGATGGGGCAGGAGTTTACTGATGTGTTGCCTGGTCAAATCTCTTTGCCATGGTATTTGCCAATCTCAGTCACCTGAGATCGAGTATGGCCAGAGGAGACAGGATTGGAACCTGTGGGAGCTCACACATGGATAAAGGGGGAGCACTAGAGGCCTTGGCCTGGGCAGAGACATCCCATTTAAGGCCTCTGGTACCTGGCAAATAGCCTCATCCTCCTTATTCCCCCACTCTTTGACATTTCACTCCCCTTGCAGGTTTTCTCTCTCATGCCCCCATAACATGTCTGCAGTGATTTAAGAAGGTTCATGTGCTTTCCCGTGTCCCTCCAAGCTTGTAATTCCACAGGGCATGTTCTAAAAATAAAATGAATCTATTCTGAAGTAGGAACATTCATTTGCTCAGAGCTAAGCTTCTAGGAAGCTCCAGGCAGTCACCGACATATTTGCAGAACCTGGCCCATCTCTTACCGGCACTGTATCTACACCCCTAACCTAGAAACACTGCAGCTGGGCCTCGTAGCTCTGCATGATGGGTGCAGGCTCTCCCACCATTTTTATGAAAGATAAAATACGGATTCAGTGAGGATCAAAGCAAATACCACTCTAAGCATCTCTAGAGCAATGGTGGTAACTTGGAAGCCCCTGGTGAATAATTTGGGGAAGGGGAGGTTGTGGGGAAGGGGAAGTTGTTGGGAAGGGAAGTCAAATGGGCCTGCAGAGCTAGGAGCTGAGGACAGGTGCCACAGAGAAGTAGATCGTGATCATATGCAGACATTCTAACAGCCAGGGCTGTTCCAACATGAAATGGACCACTTAGGAAGGTGTGAGTTTCTTGTGGCTGGGAATGGAGTTGGGGCAGCTGGTGCATAACTATTGTTGGGGAAGGGTTCTCCCAGTGAAAACCTGGTCCACAGGCAGACTGAGTTTTCCATGCTGGGCTTGGGCCAGGGACTCAAGTCACCAGGCAAATGTGGACGGGGCTAGCTATTAGCCCAACCTTGCCATCTCTAGGGGGCCGTTCTGAACTGGTGTAGGGAAAGGACAGTAGTTCTCAGCATCAGGAATCCAGCAGATAATATTGACCTACCTTAGCACGGAGCAGAAGAATGAATGAAACAAAGCAGGACTTTTGCCAGAATCTGAAGGAGGAGGCCCAGCTTCTCATTCTGAGCAGAGTACTAGGTCAAGTCACAGACCCAGCTAAGGGCAACCAGAATGTTGTGCCCTAGACAGAAATGGTGTGCAGGAAAGTGGAGGAGAATGGGAGGGAGTGTTGGAGGCAGGGATGTCTTCCTTTGCTCAGGCCCTTTGGCAGTGGCCATGAGGTTCTTCCAGAAGGAAAGCCAGCATGATACTGCACAAGGAAGAGCCTTTGTGTCTGTGCTGAGTGAGGCAGGAAAGCGGGAGTTGACTCTGCCAGCCACACTGGGTGACTGCAGCTGACCTTGCCTTCAGCTCTGACACGATAGCATCCTGTGGCCTGAGGAATTTGGGGTTTAGCCTGATTTGTGTTAGATTTGCTCAGTGGTATGAGTCCTGGATCTAAAACAGTGATTCTCAAAGCATGTGTCAGCCTCACCTGGAAGGCTTTTTAACCCCAGATGGGGTTCACCCCAGCATTCTAATTCAGTGGGTCTGGAAGGGCTTGAGAATCTGCAGTCCTAACAAGTTCCCAGGAATGCTCATGCTGCTGGTCCAGAGAGCACTCTTAAAGTAGCTCTAGTCTAAAGTAATGCTAAGCGAAAGAGCACCCACGAAAGCAATGCCTACTTTCCTCCAAACCTTATTCAACAAATGTAGCACCTTCTTGATTTCAGTTACCATGCCAAGAACTAGAGATATTACAGGAAACGATACAGAATCCTTGATGTCAAGTGGCTTAGTCTATCAACACATAAATGGGCAGTGACACAGCAGGTAATTGCCAAGATGGATAATTACTGGAAGCAGTAAGACTGTGAGCATTTGTACACATGTGTATTGAGGCGTACAGTCCTGGGGATGCTAGAAACAACTTCTAGAACATGTGACCTTGAACCCAGGAAGTTGTTTTTAAACAACTTCCCAAACCCAAACAAACCCAGGGTTTGTGAGGAAACCCTGCATCAACTCCTGGCTCTACCCCTTGGTACCTTGTTGACCTTAGGCCAGTTAATATTCTTTCAGTCTCAAATTCCTCATCAACCAAGTGGTCCTGAGTCATTCAATGCCATGACCATGGGCATGTTCTAAGCAGAGGGCCACTGAGTGAACAAGCCTGACAACCTGTCCTTGCTCCCAAGGAGCTCTCCCACCCTCTGCTAGCAGCAGCAAGACTGGACACACAGCGGTACCTGCAGACACATAAATGAGCTGTGACAAAATGCAATCAAGATGGGAAGGACAGGGAAGAGGAAAGAACACAGATGATTTTAGGGGGATTGTCATGGAAGGCCTTCTTGAGGAGGGAAGCTCTGCATTGAGACCTGGAGGAGAATGAGGCTGTATTTGCCATGTGAGCTGTGCAATGGGGTAGACATGCAAGAAGATATGACTTTAAGAACTCTGGCAGTTGGATCACCTGGGTAGCGCATTTGGTTGGGTGTCCAACTTTGGTTTTACCTCTGGTTGTGCTCTCAGAATCATGGGATTGAGCCCCGTGTTGGGCTCCATGCTTGGCGTGGACTCTGCTGGGGATTTTCTCTCCCTCTCCCTCTGTCCTCCCCACTTAAGCGCTCTCTCTTTCTCTCTCAAATAAATAAATCTTAAAAAAAAAAAGAACTCTGATGTTCAACTGTCAATAAAATATGCTTATCTTCATCACCATCATCCTTCCTCTTCATGATCATAACCATTGCTATTATATCACAATTATTACAGTTACTGTAAGGCCACGAAGGCAAGCACATGAGCAAAGGCCCAGGGGCGCACGGTCTCCCAGGCACATTTAGAGAGGTCAAAGTTCAGTAGCACTAAACCACAGAGAATTCATGGGGTGGTAAACAGCAACGCTTGAGAGCCCAGTAACAGTTCTGTGGACCAGATCAGACCCTAGACATTATCTTTGCAGTGTGGGGAGTAGGGGAAGGAGATCAAGACTGTGGGTGAGGGGGAGAGGTCAACAGTGTGCACCACGGTTCAGAGGTGGGGCAGAAGAGTGACAGAGATCTTTTGGAGGAGCCATGAGCAGAGTGCCGTTGTCCATTGGCTGGGAAGGCGAAGGGGCGTGGCCAATGGAGAAACTCCCCTCCCCCCCCAGTCTGGACAGGAAGCGCCTCTCCCCCACCCAGCTGCAAGCTACAACCCGAGGAAGGCAGACCCTGGAGGCAGGACTTTGGGGAACCTGCTGCGGGATGTCGGGCAGGTGACTTCGCCATGCGGTGCTCCTTTCTGTCAGATAGGATATTCTCCTGCTTCACGGAAAAGGGTATTGTGAGGACTGAGTCAGATGACAGGTATGAAAAGCGCTTCGACAATTGTAAAACACTTTTCAAATGCAAGGTGCTATTTTTATTACCCTCGGTTTCCCTGTATAGAATGTGACCCAATAACTGGATGACGGCGTCTGTCTGCTCTGGAGGGAGCGACAAAGGAGGAGATGGCAGGCCCCCAGCTGCAGCTGCCGGGGCCTCTGGACCAGGCCTGAGCTAGCCAGCCCCCCCAGGGGCCCACCCTTTCCCACACTGCCCTTAATGTGTCTCTCGTTTAAAATGATTTGGTAGTCAAAGCTGTGTACATCATCAGAGAAAGGTGGCAGCCTCGGATGATTCAGTGGCTGCAAAGAAAGAATCCCCATCGTCTCTAATGGGAGCTAAGAAGGCAATGACATGATTACCATGCATGCTCCCATTACGAAGCTGCGCAGGGCGGCTGGCGCCCAGTGCAGACAGGCGCTCTCAGCGGGGGCATTCCCTGTGCAGAGCATTAATGAGAACTCAAGATGAATTCCTCTTCGCTGGGCTTTGGAAATGGAAACCTATTTAGGGCTAGGCTAGGCACGAGGAGCTGTGGAAGTCCTCTCTCCTCGCTGAGCCCCCCTGCCCCCCCCTTCCTCCCCCCCCCCCCCCCCCCCCCCCCCCCCCCCCCCCCCCCCCCCCCCCCCCCCCCCCCCCCCCCCCCCCCCCCCCCCCCCCCCCCCCCCCCCCCCGCTTCTACTTCCCTTTCTGTTCTGCTCCTCAGGTCTGTCCATCTCCTGCTGTGACCGCGCAAAAAGTAATCCCAGAGGCAGGTTCCCTGTTGCTTTCGGAGCCCAGCCATTTAGTGACTGGGCGTCCCCGGAGCGCAGAGCCCCGCCCTGCCAGGGGTTCGCGGTGCAGTGCCGTGGGTGGGTAAGAAGCGTGGGAAGCCTGTCTTCACTCTCATACTTGCTTCTGTCCCGTGGAATGGGATCGCACAGATTGACGTGTGGCTCCGCCTGTCTTTGTGGGTGTGTTTACGGGCGCGTGCCTTGTGGCTCAGTGTGGCCCTTTGTCCTGTCCTTCACCCCAGCCAAGCCTTCTGAGGACTTGTTCCGAGTGCAGCAATGCTCATACTGTAAGTCCCCCGAGGTTCCACGGGAATCTGCAAACATTGGCAAACGCATTTGCTGTGAAGGATTTTATATCAAGACTCCTCCAAGGGCCACAGCAAAACAACTCAATCCCCAATTGCAGAAGGAACTGCGGATCTGCTCCAGGTTCTTCCCTTCAATCCCCCCAGGGCTGAGCTGTCTTGCCTAGCGCAGCCCAGCTCCTCAGAGCTCTGCTCCCTCTGCCTCTCAAACTGGAAACTTGAACCCTAGAGGAAGTCTTGGATCTGAGCAAACAGTCCCTGGGCTGTCTTCCCCTTTCCGGCTGCTTCACCTTCTCCCAGGGCCTCAGCTGGAGTAGGTTATGGCCTTCTCCCCCAGAGCTCATCTCCTTTCCAGGCTAAGCCATTGTCCATTCAGGGCTGCCCAGTTTCCTGCAGTAGGGACCACTGTCCTTATTTGAGCCTCCGTACACAGCTGATATTTGCGTTAGTTCAACAAATATTTACTTCTTAGCAATTACTGGGGAAACAAATGAAAATAAGACATAGCTCCTGCCTAGAGGAGTGAATGAGCTGTAAACAAATAAGGACAGTCGATTATTTTAGGATTCCTTTTTAATTTGAAAGTGTTTGCATTTACGGATACTTGTTTGTCTCTGAAGAAGTCAAAGTGGAATAGAGCATCTGATTCGGAACTCCTGGGGATCTCCTGTTATTACTGAGAGTGGCAGTAATATCGCAAGCCTTACCACCATCTCACCATGCCTGGAGCACTAGCTCCATTATACGGTGGGGAAACTGAGGCACAAAGCAGTTAAATGACTCGCTGAAGGCTAGACACTGAGAAAGCAACAGAGTTATATATCAAATGCTTGCTGATTTGATGATAATAGTCTCCTTCTTTACCCTGCCCTAACCTGCCTCCCTCCGACACTCTCCTTTTCCGATGGGGACTTGCCACCGGCCTGCCAAATGGTGGACAGTGACCCTTTTCAGGTCATCGGCATGCAAGACTTTCAAGTTCTCAAGTCAGGCCAGCCTGAGACATGTGATATGATACGGGAACATTTCCCCATTCAGAGGATCATTAAAGGAAATGAAAGCCGGCAGATCATTGCTATGCACGAGGAAACAACATAAATGGGAAAATCTATGAACATCATATCCATAAATCTCTGGGAAATTTGCAGCGGAAACAAATGGGCCAGAGTATGAATGGGTAATGCTTCACCAATGGGAACCTGAGAATCTTGGGGCCCAGCTCACAGCAGAATGATCCATTCTGTTCAGCATGAAACGAACTGTCTGGTGAAACAGGGGAAAGGCAGTTTAACCACCTGTTCCTTGACTGGAAGATCTGTGCATCTAGATTTTGACTTCTGGAAGATGAAGGAATGCTTAAGCATATTCCTCTGGGCATATGGGAGATACATGGTGGGTTCTTCCACAGGTGGGCGGAAGCCCTTGGACCATGTCCCTGCGATCCTGGCAGGAGATCAGGGTTTATTCCACACTCCTCAGGTTCTCCCTAAAGATGGGAATTAGGAGATAAGGCCACTTCAAGAAATTGGACATGGCATCCAACACAACGCCTCGGAGAGCAGGGATTGTTCAGCAGGTCCCAGTCCTTTCTGATAAAAGGACAGCTCCTGGTCAATTGGTGGGATATTTGATTGTCAAGATTTCCATTCTGTCTCTACTTAAGCATATTCTGAATTTTCTCCAAATCCTTATCTACTTGGGAATACAGTTCCACTTCTCCTCAAAAATGTATCTTCCTCATGCAGATCTGATTGATCCACTAGTGGCAAGCCCGCAGTCCCTCCCCCTAGGGTCCTTACGAATCATACACAAAACACGCTGGAATCAGTTTGTCCTTGCCCAGCATCCGTCCTCACTTTGTGTAATAGCTTCAGGATTTTCCAACAGGAATCTTCTGGACAGTTATATGTTCTCTTCTTAGGATTCCATAGTTTTACAGAGGAGACACTCAAGGCAACTTCCATAATATAGTATAATCTCATCTCTTTTTAAAAAAAAATAAGAAGGAGCGCCTGGGTGGCTCAATCGTTAAACGGCTGCCTTTGGCTCAGGTCATGGTCCCAAGGTCCCGGAATTGAGCCCCGCATCTGGCTCCCTGCTCCGCTGGAAGCCTGCCTCTCCCTCTACCGCTCACCCTGCTTGTGTTCCCTCTCTCACTGCATCTCACTCTGTCAAATAAATAAAATCTTTAAAAAAAATAAAAACCATGAGTTAACCTTTAGCAAATGTTTAAGTGCACATACTATAGTAAGTACTTACCGTATATTAGGTTCTCTAGTCCTCACTCATACATTCATCCAGAAACACTATAATTTCCGTTTTATAAATGCAGAGACTGAAAGTCAAAGAGCTGATAGTGCAGAACCAAGCATTTGCACCCAGTGCCTCTGACTTCAAAGACTGTACCCTTGGCCACTACACTCTGGGCTGACTCAGACTCCTTTTTTCAAATTAGGGGATTAAATGCTCTGAGATGCACTCAGTAAAGAACTCTATTTAATGTTGCTTGACATGAGACAACATTAACAGCTTTGCTAAGCTCTGCCAGGGACCATTGCCACTGTCAGCAGGTACATCCCTTCCTGACCTATGTGCTCAGAACAGGACCGTTGTGTAGAAATTGGGATAGTGGTGTTGCTGGTGGTGGTGATGATGACGATAGAATTTACTGAGAGACTAATATGTGCTAGGTGCTTTGCACACTTTATCTCATCTAATCTTCACTATTACGATGAAGAATGAGTTCTATTATTATCCTATTCAGTAGGTGGGGACACTGGAACAATCGAGAGCTATCTTGCCCAAGGTCATTCTACTAGGAAGTGGTAGAACAGGGATTTGGACCCAGACTTGCCCGAGTTCTCAGCCCCCTGGATGGTGTCTGCTTTTGTCCCTCCCTTGGAGGGAAGGTTAGGGCTCCACTAGGTTCCACCCTGGAAGCTCAGACTCTCAAAGGACCTGATGATTTTCTTTCAAGGTCTTGAGCACGCCAGAAACGGCAGACCCTTGTCCATCTGTCTGTCTGCCTTCTAGAATGCAAACCGTCAGAGCCTGTGGAGGCTCTGTTGGCAGCCAGAGAGCTCTTCTGTGGAGCCTGCGAGAGAAAGGCAGTCCCCCAAGCCCCATTGCAGCAGCGTGGGCATTGCTCTATGTGGAGCCCTATAGACCGGGAGTAGATTAAAGCTCCAAGATGCACGAATTTCAAAATTGAAGCAATAAAGCACATTTTTTTCCTCGGCTTGCAATTGCCCCTTAATTGGACCATGAATAGCAATTACACGATAAAGCCTAACAGGAATGTGTGGGTAATTAGAGTATGTCTTGGGCGGTGGGTTTTAATGGAGGAACCCGGGTAATCATTGAGTGACTTTCACCCTCTACCAAGTGATAAAATCATCATGAAACGCCTATCAATCACTCAGAAAAATTGCAAGTGTGATTTTAATTCCTGCTAGAATAGGTGTAAGAAGGCTGGAAAGCCAGTCTGCCCGGAGGGCTCTGTCTGTGTCCTTGAAGAAGAGGGAGAAGTGGAAGCAAAGGTGTCCCCACATTCTGGGAACTTACAATGTCCTGTTTGCAGCAGCTTTGCACACCTTGCTTAGTTCGGTGCTCAGCATGGCTTTGTGGAGAGCATATCTTTATGCCCATTGTCCAGGTAGAGACAGTGAGACTCAGTAATTTCAGCTCCTACAGCTAGTAAGTGACTGATCCAGAATTTAAATTCAAGTGTTTCACTTAAGTCAAGCTTAACATTCATGACCTTTCAACTCATCAGCTACTCAGGACTTATGATGGGTGGCACTTTCTATAAATCATGTGATTTAATACTTCCAACAGCTATGTGAGGTAGGTTTTTTCTTCAAAAAATCACATTTATAAGTGAAAAAGTAGATATTTGATAGGGATGGTAATTCTTATCTTGGACTATATCACCTTCCCTACCCTTCTCATCACACTCACACACACACACACACACACACACACACACACACACACACCATTTTTTCTGTCCCTCTATCTCTACTTTCCAGTAGCTGAAGCCACATTTTAAGGGTTCCCTTGAAAGCAGATAATACAAGAGATAGCTTAAAGGAGTGGATTAGCTAGCAAAGCAGCTGCCAATGTCAGAAGCTGAGACTTCACCTCCCAGGGACTAGAAAACAGGTGAGACTGCACATACCAGCGTTACCTCAACCGAGGAGCTACAGAGCGGGTGTTTATCTATCAACCTTGCTAGTCATGGTAGGGGGATCCTGGAGGTGGGAGAGTTAATTCTTCTCTGCTTCCAGGTCACAGTGAACATAGCAAAATGGGTTCCAGAGGAAGAGAAGACCTTGAGCAAAGCAGTTCAGGCACCTACAGGTGGTAAGTCAGGGGCAGGGCACCAGTCCAACAGCAAAAGAACAAACTGGTCTTCAATGAACCAAGAAGCAATAGAGAAGCAACAGAAAGCAGAGCTTTGGAACCAGATAGACCCAGTTGGGTAGGCTGGCTATGTTGTCTCCTGGCAGAGACTGACCTAAGCTGATGGGTTCGCGATCGTGCATTCAGTTCCGTTCAGTTCAACTCACATGTGAGCCAGGAGACAGATGCCCACATCACAGAGTACAGTAGAAGATTCCAGGCAATAAAACTTATCAGATCTTGACTCTGCACTTACCTGGGATACAGCTCAAGATATTAATTCATCTGTACCTTGAAAACCGCCTTAAAACCAAACAATAAGAGGCAGTTTCTGGTCTGGCCAAAATATCAAATCATTCTTCATCTAGGTCTTCTAACGTAGGAAAGTGTAATTTGTAACTTCTCTATCTAGGAGGTCATAGACACCGTGGACAATATTGAAATCTCTTAGCTCCCGTCCCAGAAATATACACAGAAGCTACAAAAAGACATCTTAGAGAAAGCAGATGGGACATTTCCACAATCATCTGGGGGAATCAATACATAAGCTCAAGGACATTTCGTAAATTTGCTGGGTTTTTGCCTGCTGTGTACATTCCCAAGTCCTAATCCTGGTCTTGATGTAAGCCCACCACGTGGGACTCTTGGAAGAAAATCATCCTGAATGGTGTCTACGAATGGCTGAGGGCCAGAGAGGACCCTTATTATTCCTCCCAGTTCCCAGCAGCATCAGGACCATATGCTTCAGTAGGGACAAAAGCATTTCGTGAATCATTTGCTCAGTTGGGCTTTGGGCCATTGGTTTCTCTTCATGTCAGCGTCCTCCCAGAAAATGATTTAGGTCAAACTCAAGGATAAATGCTGACTGGTTTATTCCAAGCTTTCAAGTATAAGAAAAGCAGTGAAGGAAAATAGAAACCAAGACTGGAGTTACTTAACCTGGCTGGGAGAAGTCAGTCTTCCATTGAAAAAAACAAAACAAAAAAAACAACCACACACCAATCTGCTAACATCTTGGCTCTGGTCTTGGCTTGTTCGTTTTGGGAAAGGAAACCTCCACATGGGGGTGATATAATATTTCAATGCCTTTTTATAATTGCATTCCTAAATTTTGCTGGCTAAGATTCCTCTTCCTTATGAAGCAGAATAGGTCAGAACTACACAGCAGCAGGACCCCTAACTTGACATTGCCCTATGTCCTCATTTTCTTCTCTCTTTATTCGCTCCTACAATAGTCCAGGACGGAGAGACCCGTTCGAAGCTTCAGAGGAGGAGTCCTGCTATTTCTACTCTGTCCCAAGGGGCTCTTCAATGTAAGGATAGACTCTGTCCACTGGGACGTCAGGGGACTGAGGAGGGATCACTTAATGGGGAGGGATCCTCCCCCGCCCCCACCAAGCTCGCTTTCTGTGGAAGAGGAATTTGCTACCATCTGTATGTGACAAGAGCAAGTGGCTGGGGGACTGTTTGAGTCACTGGTAAGGATTTATTCCTCCTTTAGAGATTAAAATAGAGGCATATTTTATGTCTTTTCCCCGTCTTCCCTGTTTCTCTCTTACCTTCATTTGTCCTCCATAAAGTACATAGTTATCAACAGGCCTTTCAAGTGTCATACAACCAGGGAGCACACTGGAGACCTAAGGGTGAAAGAAAAATAACAGGAAATTTACCCGTCCTCACACCCCCAATCTCCGGATATTCATCCCTACAGATAAGCATGTTGTGGAGTTATGGACACATGGGCTTGGGAACCAGGTAATCCTGGTCAGAGAGCTGAGCTTCAAGCTACCTGGGTGACCCTGGGCAAGGCTTTCTCTGAGCGTCTGTTTCCTCAGAGCAAAGTGGTGACGCTCATATCTATTGGGGTTGTTGAGAGGGTCGCATGAAATAACCTGTGAGATACTGGATTTTAAACGCCCGATAGACGTGAGGTCTCCTCCCTACTGCTCTGTGTTCTTGGAAGTCTCTATCACCTTCCTCGTGCCACGTGTTAAAGCAAAACCACATCACAATGGATCCTACAAAAGCAGAAAAAGGAACACATTTTTTTTTTAATTTTTTTTTTTAAATTGTATTATTTATTTGACAGAGAGAGAGAGATCACAAGCAGGCAGAGAGGCAGGCAGAGAGAGAGGGGGAAGCAGGCTCCCCGCTGAGCAGAGAGCCCGATGTGGGGTTCGATCCCAGGACCCTGAGATCATGACCTGAGCCAAAGGCAGAGGCTTTAACCCACTGAGCCACCCAGGTGCCCCAAAAAGGAACACATTTTTAAAAAGGATGCATAAGCAGAGGAAACATACCTGACTTCCGAGATCTTACTGAGGTGTCGGAAAGGGTTGCCCGGTAAACAGCCAGTTACTCATGTTTTTAGTTTGAGTATGCCCAAACAGTGCAGAAGAATATATTTGCTATATTTGCACTGAAAAAAAAATGTATTGTTTATTCAAACTTCAAATTTAGCTGGAGGCCTTTTGTTTTTCCTCCCTGATTCTGGCAACCCCCTTGTGCACGCATTTCACTGCTCTGAGCTGCCCTACCTGGCTGATGAATGTGAGAGCTCAAGAGCATCATTCAAATTAGGTAGCTTTAATTTGGATCCTGAGCCATGATGACTGTCCTGCATAATCTTACTCATGTTTCAGGCAACTCCAGAAAGGCATTAACAAGCTTCAGGCAAGCAGAAACAAATATCTGCTTATGATATGTAGATTTGCCAAAAGCAATACAATAGCAAAATGAAAACAGAGCAACCAGAACCAGATAAACACGTTACCTCTTCATTCAGTGGCATCAATCTATAAAGGGAATTTAAAATTTTTGTCATGGGAGTGTGGAGATATACTTTTTGAATATGTAGATTTGCCAGTAGCAATAGAAAAGCAAAATGAAAACAGAGTGGCTAGCACCCAGAGAATGTTTGTTACTTCTCTATCCAGGAGCATCGATCTCAATATTTTATTTTGTTTTAAGAGCGTTTCTTTGTCTGTGCTAACATAAGAAATTGGAGAAGGACAGAGATTTGTCCACACAGAGAGAAGGTGCACTGTGTCCACCCAGATGATGGATTTGTGGCTGACTTTCCTTAAAGGAAGATGGTTCTTTGGAGAGGAGTAGAGACCAGTAGACTCTTAGAAGTATGTGCAGTAGGAAAATCTGAGCTCATGGGGTAGATTCTATAAACTTGCTTTTAGATTAATATTTTAGAGGCATTTCCATGTTTGCTGTTTTCTTGGTATTCCATCTATCTCTTGCTATGTAACAACTCTCCCTCTCATCGCTTAAAAACAATAACCACTGTTTATTATCTTTCAAAATTCTAGAGCTCACCTGGGCTTAGCTGGGGTGTCTTTGCTCCTCATTCACTTGGCGAGGACTGCAGTTATTTGCAGGCTTGACTAGGCTGGACCAACCAAGATGACTCACTGAAATGACTAATGTTTGGGAGCACTGTTGGCTGGGAACTCAGTGGGGTGGTCAGCTAGAGGACTGCCTGATCCTCTACCCAGCCTCTCCACACTGCCTGGCCTTCTCCCATGCGGCAACTGTGTTTCTAGGGCATAAAAGCTGTACATCGCTTTAGGTCTAGATTTGCAAGTTACGTAGGGTCACTTCCACCGCATTCTAATGGCCAAAGCAGGTCCAAAGGCCAGTCCGTGTTCAGGGGAAGGGGATTTGTTCTCACCTCTAGATGCAGGGAGTGGCAAAAAAAAAAAAAAATTCACCACCATCTTTAATTATTCAGAGTTCATCCTGTGGACACAGATTATTTACATCCCTCTCACATTCAAAATACACTTCTCCACAGCCCAGTGACCATAAAAGTCTTATTCAATTATAGCATCAGACTTGGGCTTGAAGACCAGGTTCTTATCATTTAATCATGTCCCAAAGTATATGAAAAACTTACCCTGATGGATGTGCCATTCTTTGAGGATAGGTCTTTAGTGTGGTTCTTGATTGTATGGCCTACGAATTAAAGAGACAGAGCCCAACATGCAGTGATAATAGACATAGGACAACAACTATAGAAACTCATGTTCACAGAGGTAGGAAATACCAGACATATAAAATCATTGTTGCAGAGCAATTCTGAATTCTGACTTGGCACATGTCAGAATGCCCCCTGCTCTGCGGGTAAGGGATGTATATTGATCAGAACCTCGGTTTGTCCTCTCAGATCTTAGTTGTGTTAGATCTGTTTCTCCTCAGATCTTAGTTTTGTTGTCTGGGCCATTGGTTCCACCCTCTGAGTCGTCCCTTCTGTATTGACTGTATTTTCTTATTTTTTACATTCTCAGTGCTCTGGTACTTGGAGCCTTTAGACAGAAGAGATTGCCCCTCCCAGGCTAGCTAACTCTTGGAGAGAGGAAACTCCCTCCTCTTCTACTGTACCTTTGATGTCAACCGATCCAGAGCTGACACCCACAACCATCTGTTTACCAAACTCTTCCACACCCATACTCCTTTTGCCCTAAATCATACCACAGCCAGGTATTGGACAACTAGGGACCACCTCGATACCCCAGAGCCCACCTGAAATTATCCAAACTATCTAATCTTGGGCTTACTCAGCATATTTACCCTACCTCACCCATTCCTTCCTCCAAAAATCCCCATAAAGGCTCCGGATCATTCTTTCCCTTTTAGCCCCTCTCCACTTCCTGATCATCTCTGGTCCTTCTCCATGGTCCTGTATAGTAAGGCATGCGTCCACCTGCTTTCTGCTTTAGGGATCTGTAAGTATAAACTACATCCTTCGTGACAGTCATTTCCATATCTGCCGTCTTACCATATTTGATTAAAACAAATGCTGGGTACATTTTAATACATCTCCTTTCACCTAAAGAAATGATCCATGTTTACAGTGGAATAGCTTTCTCGGGCTCCTTCCTGTCCAAAGAAGATTAGGTTATGGAGACCTTCTCATTACCTGTTAGTCAGGTTTGATCATGAAGGAGATCTACAGCAGGTACTGTAGAACGTAGGATTTATTACAGTAACTAACCTCCACAATTGTGGGAGGAACCGAGTCAGTGAAGGTCTAAAAGGGAAAAGTGGATGAACAGAGGAAAGGCATAGACTGAGTTTCCTGCACAAATGGAGCAAGTAGACAAGCTGAAGTTGCTGAGAAACTCTACCAAAGTGGATCAGTGGATCTGGGGGAGACTTCCATGGAAAGCTGTCATTTTTGTGTGGCTGCTGTCTTTGAAGGACTAGAGACCAGTGTCTGATGGGACTACTGGGACACTATTGGCTCTCAGAGCCAGGATCCAGAAGGTTTGGACACAGAGCAGATGAGCCCAAGGATCAGTGGGAAGCCATCTGTGTTAGACCTCCATCCAATCTTTGGCATAACTGTCTTTACTCTAGACATTCAGTTTTGTTCTCCTTTGCAGAGGACAGGCCTTCCCACTCCTGTGACAGGAGACTTTCTCCTTCTCTGAGCCTTTGTGGACCGAGTTGGTTTGTAGTGCCTGAGTTACTCCCACTGTCTCAGCATTATCTACCCAACCTTCACCTTGTGCTCCAAGATAGAACATACAATTGACAGACTATAATATGTTTAAATCCTGATCCCCTGCAGCTCATTCCTCCACTTCCTCCTTCCCTTTTTTCTCATGTTTTATGCTTTCTTTATGCCTGGCCCATGCACTGAGGACCTGGGAGGCACCTAATGCCAGGCTGGGTGCTGGGGCACATCACACCATGAGTGACTGAAGATGCAGCTTCGTGTCTCTGTGCCTGCCTGCCTTATTCATTCACCTAACAGTTGTAATTTGAGATAGTGTTTGTGGGACTTTGTGTCGGGGTGAGGGAGGCACCCAGCTCCTTCTCTAGCAGAGGACAGAAGACACAGACATTTGCAAAGAGGCACAGCAGATATTGCAGAGACCACAGGGGAGGTGAAGACAAAGTGCTGGAAGGCACTGAGGTTGAAAGGATACATTAAAGTTAGATTATGGGAGTCCTTTAATGCTTGTCTAAGGATTTAGGCCTGTTTCTGTACCTAATGGGAAGTCATTAAAGATTTTTGAGATGCAGAGTCTATGGTAAGAGCTGAACTTTAGAGAAGTGCAATGCCATGGGAGAATTCGAAGCTGGAGATGGTGAGTTAGGTTTATCAGCTGGGGGCTGAGGAAGGAGAGCTATCACTGAGTTATTTGTCACATGAATCTTGGAGTTGGAGTCCCCACGGTGTGCATGGTCTTGGGCTGATTGCCAGTAACTCTAAGCTCTCACAGCTGTGGGTGTGGGAGGTACTGAGAAAGGGTTGTGCCATCCTGTTGGTGGCAGTGGGGTGTCAAGATTATAGGATGAGGATACTGGGATGTAAGGCCTGCAGGAAGGCAGGGTGTATGTGGACTCAAGAGACCGTATCACACAAGACAAATTCACTTGGTCATACGAGGCCAGTAAACTGTTCTTTTGGCCATGTCCACTCTGACAAATGAATCTTTTCTTGCTACCAGATCAATAGTCACTGAACTAAAGAATTGTTTGGAGATAATTTTTAACTCAGTGGAGCCTATTTCCTATAAATCATGTTTATTTATACATCCATTCATTCACAAATATTGGTTAAGCACGTGCTGGAGCATCATGATAGGAAGCACATTGATGGTGGTGGTGGGAGTGCGCCCGTTCTTTCTCCCATGAAATAATGGTAGGTGGCAGTATATTCTTTCCTTTTCTTTCTTTCTCTTTTTTTTTTTAAAATAAATAATGCCTTTGTTTGGCAAAATAAAATATATGTAATACCCTACCCCCCACCTCCCTCCCTAGTCCATGATTCTCTGGATAGAAATCATTGCTTTGTGACAAAGGCTGCACATAGTTTTTATACTGTTCAAATGTTGATAATGGACTTATAAAGGCAATGATGATATTACTATCAAGTTTCTGCATGACAGGAATAGGAAAGGATTCTAATATGACGGTTTATCCAATATGCTGGATCACGGTCCAAAGCTTTCTGGAAAAAACGGCCAGTGCCATCAGGAGCTGGGTTAGGGAAGCAGCTGACAACACAGAGGAAGGTGCTGGTGAAAGTAGAAGCACCATGGTTCAGACCACAGCTGGACCAGGGGTCTGGAGCTGTCCAGCGTACTCTGAAGTACTTCCCCTTCAGATCCGGGGAGTCTAGGAAAAAGTGGTTGGCACAGGGAAGCCATTCTTTTGGAATAGAAACAAAGGAAAGACAGTTTCATTAAAAAAAAAAAGTGGCGGCTGAGGCAAAAGGTAGAGAGGAGCCTAAGAGTGCTTATAAAAAGAAAAACAACAACAACAAACCACAAAGTTATACTGTTGTATTATAGAGACTTCTGAACGGTTTGTGGATCCCACCAGGAGGCAGAAGCAGGGATAGTGGATGGAGACTTCAAGAACCCCAGCTGGTCTTACTATCAGAATAAGAAAAAAAAATCCCCCAATGCTTGGCATTCACCCCACATGGACTATATCACTGTTTTGTCCACTTGCTCGTTCAGTGTACAGCCCCTCAATGAACAGTCCTCACGTTGGAGCATTTGGTGCATCTCCAAACCAGGAGCCACTAACACGCCTGGCTCCTCGTGGGGGACAGGCAAGTGTGTTGAATTTAATGAAATGATTTACCACTCAGGTGTTCACCACTCAGGTGTTGAAACTTCAGCACAGCAAGTTCTCATAAAATTATTTCCGGGCTCACTCAGTTTTGTTGATCCACAAGTAGGGATTGCCCAGCATACTAAAATCTTAACTCATATTCCCTCCAGTACAGGACTTCTTGAGGCTAAAAAAAATAGCACCCTGCCTCAGTTTCTCCATATGTACAAAAGAAATTCCCAGGAGTCCATAGTCTAAATGGTGAATAATTGGGGATATACAAAGATATGCCCCTTGTGGCGTGACTGACATGACAATGATTGATTGACAATGATTAAGACTCAACAGAATGGGGCAAAAACAGCAGGGAGGAAGGACACAGCTCCTGTGGGGTCAGATCAAGTTCACAGGGGAGGTGGTATTTGTGCTGAATTTGCTAGCAGGGAGAGGGGTAGTGAGGTGAGGCAGGAGGTGAGACAGGAGAGCACGGGGAGACTTAGAAACAAGATGGCTTGGGGAAGCTAAAGACATGATGTGACATGAGATGAGCACAAACTTTGAGAAGGAAGGGTTGCAGTGACAAAAGACAAAGCTGTATAAATATATAAAGGGTCATGATGGTCTTGTGGGGCAGACTAAGGGGACAGGGACATCCTCTGGGCAACTGGGTTTCTTCTCAGGCTGGACTATTTGGGCCATGGAGCCTTCTAATGATGTGAGTTTCCCATCTTTAACCCATATTTACTTAGCGAATCTCTGTATCCAAAGGAGCTAGCATCTAACAACTCAGATTTCTGGTGTGCTGTCTGCCATCAGAGAGCTGGGACATTGGTAATCATGTTAGAAAGAGATCTATATTTTCCCCTTCAAAATAAATGCTTTCCCTCCTCTCTTTTCTCTCTGTTTCTCTCATTTTGTTGGCAGTAAAAATCATGGCTTTGACAAATGATCAGGTGAGCTGCCTTCACACTAAACAACAAAGGCAGTTTTTAAAAATTATTATTTTATATTTAAAAATAAGCTTGGCTTCTTCAAGTGTTCCTATTTTCTAGACTGATGACACTTCAGGTGAGCCTCCGTTGTGAAGAGTAAACACTCCAACTTGCTCCTTCTCCTTGTAGGCTTCTTAAAGCCGGGACTGTTTGCTTAGAGAATCATATTTTGATAAATATACGTTTTAAAGTAAAGTTCCCTTCACCTCATACTCAACAGGAGGTATTAAAACGTCACTGAAAATTGACATCAGAAAGTAGGAAGATTGTCTTAGGGCCATGGGCATAAAAGGCTTAAGGACTCCAGATAGTTTTAATAAGATAATTAGAAGCCATAGCCTGAGTTGAGGATTAGACTTCTCTCTTTTGTTTTTTGGTTTTTTTTTCTTTTCAGTAGAAAGCACAAGAAAAATAATGATTTTTTTTCCCACTACATTTATTTTATTTTTTCAGTGTTAAAAGATTGTTCACGCATCACACCCAGTGCTCCATGCAATACGTGCCCTCCTCAATACCCACCACCAGGCTCGCCCAACCCCCACCCCCAAATCAGAGGGGGCGATGAACCATGAGAGACTGTGGACTCTGAGCAATGAACTGAGAGTTTTAAATAATGATTCTTAAAGCCATCAGAGCAAAAAGAGATGGGAGGGAGGATGAAGGAGGGGGATGAGGAGGAGGAGGAAGAGAAAAAGGAAGAGGGGTGCCAAGCAGAAAATTTGCAAACATTTGCACGATAAACAAACACCCAGGGAAGCTTAAGCTTGTCCTTACCACAAAGGCTGGAGTAGAGGGCTGGCTGGTCTGAAAGGAGGCGTTTTGGAATCTTGATAAAGCAGAAGGGAAGATGAGTCCCTCGGGCAGGTCACCCCCAGCCATGCCTCCTGGCAGGGCTTCCAACACTTTTCCTGAGAAAATGACCTCGCAGATAAGGTCCTTTACCCATTGTTCTTGTCCCAGGTGGTCTGGATGCTCACCATCTCCCTCCTGGGACCCTACTGTCTCCTCGAAAGGCAATCCTGGCTGCCAGCAACCTCTCGGACCAAGGTGGTCCCACACATGGCAACGGGATCCCACTCACTTTCTCAAGCATCACCCATCAGCTTTCCTGTCCTTAGTCTCATGTCCCTTTTCTTCCCTTTTCATCTCTTCCTTCCAACACTAAATAATGCCAAATAAATATGGTGACTTTGTGAAGCAAACTGCTACCGAGTGAAATGACTATGGTTAAAAGTACTAGTTAGTCCACAACCAGCACTAGTGCTAGGACCTCCCAGCACACCATACACACGGGACTCACACCATACACACGGGACTCACACCATACACACGGGACTCACACCATACACAGGGGACTCAAGCCGATAAGGCAGCGTCTCCTGTTATCCTGGTACAAAACCTGTGACGAAGCAAGTTCTTATACCCAAGACAGCTCGTGGCTGAGAAACACAAAGACTGTTACCATGTGTGCAGTCACACAGCCAGTGACCGGCAGAGCCAGGCGTTGGGGCCCCACGCACGTGGTCACTCTCTAGAACAGTGACAGTAAGGGGCTGACCATCCACCCTCCTCATTGTCCGCTTACCAGTGTGAGCATGAAACCCAGGATGCCTCTTTGGTATTTTCTGACCTCAGCCATTCTGACAAGTCTGATTCTCTAAATTTAATTTCTGTGACGCTTGATGAAAAGGATCAAAGAGTTGCCTTTCAGACCTTACCCAAACCAAGAGAACTCCCCAAGGCTCAAGCAAACAGTCAACATGGAATTTGGAAACAGGCTTCTTCGGGGCTGTGCCTACCTCTACCAGAAACCACCAACAGGTTCTGGATAAACACTCCCGGCTTCGGTTTCCTCGTGGAAGTAACATCTTCTTCATGGAGCTCCAATGAAGGCTAGATGAAATCTCGTATCTAAAAGACCGAAGAGAAAACCTGTCACAAAGATGTGCCCAGAAAGTACAAGTCTCTGCCCTCACTCCCTCTCCCCCTCAGTAATCCCGGGCTTGTGCCAGTCGGTGCTGGGGACGGCAGAATCTTGGTGCCACTGCTTCGTGCGGAATGTTCCCGGCGGCAAGGCCAGAGAGAGGGACTGGCTGACTCTCCCCTGCAGAGAGCCCACACTGCAGGCGGTGGGGACGTGGCGGGGGACGACAACTGGGTGATCATGCAGTGGAGGTGTGACCAGAGTGGAGGGACCTGGGCAGGACCTGTTTTCAGTTTGTCCATTTAGTCGCCTTCCAGCCCCGGCCTCTGGTGGGGGTGTGGAGAGCTACAGACAACTATACACACACGGGGAGTATTTGGTATGATGGCTGCCCCAGAGCAAATGGTTGATGCGCGTAGGCTCTTCTCTCCCTTTTATTTCCTTTTGTGTTTAGATTCGGGCCTCTGCAAGGGACTGTGCTCTGGACTGAAGGATTGGGAAGATGAACAAAGTGAGCTCTGACTGTCGTCGGATCCCGGGACTCTGTCCAGGCGAAGGGTGCCCAGCGCCTTGAGGTGAGAGCCGCAGAAGAAGGGGCATGAAGGATGAGCCGTCTCCCTCCTCGGCGCAGGGTCAGGGAGGCAGAAAATCACAATCACCGGGAGCCGTTCTTCATTTTCTGCAATGAATTTTGGGAGGATCATCTTCAATCAGTGTCACTGCCGGGAAGAGAAGGAGCCACTTTATATGTTAACTCTGATTTCCCACAAAAAGAAAACCTTGATGAGGCCATCCCTCAGCATCTGCCATGAGCCCTTCATACCTGCACCAACTGAGCCCCCTCCTCCCTGCCATGCACAAGGCACAGCCTGTCCACTGGGCTGTCATTCTATGTGGACCTCATCTCCACCTTGATTCCTGGGGGTGCTCCTTTCCTGACACCCTCTGTCAGCGGATGCGGCTCCCTGAGCTCTCCTGTTTCTCTTTCCTGCTACAAGCATGCTCTCGAAGGGGCTCTGCAACATCCCCCTCCACATAGGTCATCATGGTTCGCCTCGTGGCCAACTGAGCCATGATGCCCCCCACATCCTTTATTTCCTTTTTGCCTCACTTTTAGGGCGTGAGAAATTATAAATCTGTCCTCTAGGCTGTGGTTCCAATATGGCGCTTTGCTAAACTGCCTTGGGGTGCTCGACCTGAGACCCTGTCAATTTTATTCAAGTCATTAGAACTTCTCTTCCAGAGCTTTTCTAGCAGGATGACCACGTGTTTTACCCCAGTCCATAGGTGAAGTCTCAGTGCAATCTAAAACATTCTGTAAGGATGAGCCATCCCGCACCCTCTCCACTGCTGCCGTCCTGGTGTGAGCCGATTTCAGGGGTCATGTGCATTGTTGTAAGAACCACTTGCATGGTCTGTCCTTCCATGTCTTGCTTACCCTCCCCGTGCACCTCCAGAGTCTGTTCTCAGAGCAGCAGCAACAGAGGGCTCATTAAACTTACGTGAGAGCTGCTCAAAGCCCACTGATGGCTCCCTCCCCTTAGGAGGAGAAAGCTTTTGGCTTTCTAGCCCCCACCCCACTTCACGCAGATCTGCCTACCCTCTGGCCTTGCCTCCTACCTTCCTACTCCACCCCTTGATTCCTTCTGGCTGTTTCCAGCATTTGAGGCAGATCTTTATTTCAGAGGAATGCTCTTCTCCCAGAAATCCACACGGGTTTTATTTTTCTCCTTTTGTTCACTTCCTTTATTTGTTTCCTCACAAAAAAAAAAAAAAAAAAAAAAGAAAGAAAGAAAGAAAAAAGACCAACAAAAAAAAAACCCCACCTTTTCATTGAGGTCTTCAGTAAACACTCTTTTAAATTGCAACCTTTACTTCCTGCATGCTGGTATCTATCATTCTTATTCCTCTTCCTGGCTTTATTGTTTCCTTCACAGGTTTTATCATTTTCTAACACAAGATATATTTTACTTATGTTTTATCTGTCTCCTCTCAATCTATTTTAAGCTCCATGAGGATGCAAGTGTTTTCTGCACTCCAGCACCTAGAACCCTTTCCGGTGCAGAGTGGGTCCTCAGTAAATGTGTGTATAATAAATGCACTCCAGCCAAGACCAGGACCTGGTCCTCTCTCCATCCATCCCCTTGCAGTTTGATTCCTCCCAACAATGTACATGGCCCTTGACTGGTCCCCTACCCTTGCCCTTTGCAGGACAAGAAATCTATTCCAACTTTTTCCAGTCATTATTTATACCCTAACTCCAACGAAATTATTCATTACCATATGTCACTGACTTTAAGCAACTCTTTCAAGTGCTGATGACCTTGGACACACCTGTTCCCCATTCAAGGGCCAGGATGGGGATGAAGAATGGCCCTGTTATTATTACAACTTGTCAAGAAACCTCATTGGTTTGATCAATCTAGACAACCTTCATTCAGAGGGAAGAGACAAATGAATCATACCAGTTATTTAACAAGATGTCAAAGGTACAATCAGTTATTTGGCTGAAATGAAATATCCTATCAGGTGGGTTGGTTTTGTTTAGAAACATGGCTTCCTTCTAAGACTCTAGAAAGTCTACATATATACCCAGTTATTCAAATCCTTAGACAATAAGCCCAAACTTGCCTTGTTTACTTGTCCTAAAATCAAGAACTTCTATTTCTGGGTGGACATGGAGGGAAATTCCCAGCCACTCCTTATAAGAGTATTTGTGAGTTTCAATAGCCAGATCAGCTGCACCTGAGACAGGGTCGGGAACTAATAGTATTCATAGAGTGCAATACTGGTTGAGCACTTTGCGTGCATACTGTTGCTTATTTCTCAGAATAGCCCCCTAACATAGGCTTTATCATCACATTTTACTGATGAGAAAACTGAGGTGCAGAGAGGTTCAGTAATTCTCTTTTTGATATGTAGCATCAGAGCTGAGATTCATATCTAGTACTGTCTGATTCCAAGCCCAGTTCCTTTAGTGTTTCAATCCCTATTCTCATTCTTTCTCTTCTAGGCTAGTTCTGTGGCCAGCTGGATAAGAGTCATCTATTGGATATGCTCCTTTTCTGACACCCTGTGTCATCCATTGGAACACCCATTGGAACTTTGGCCACTATTGAAAGTAGCCAAAGAATTCAGAAGAAAAAATAGGTTGAATATCCAATCCCTTCCTCTTTCATGATCTTTGGAATGTATCTGCTTTCCCGCTAGCTACACAAGCATTGAGGGATCAACCATTCTTCACTTAACATCCAAGGTCAACATTACTTACTTAATTCTATATTAAGATTTAGCCAGTTGCTAGAAAGAAATCCACCTTAAATGTCTTAAAGAATAAATCAAATGTATTGGCCTCCTAAAAAGTCCCATGGGTAGCACCAATTTCAGCAATGGTGGAATACAGGTGCTAAAATGATGGCACCAGGAATATGCCTCTCTTTATCATGTTTCTATTTTCTTTCATGTCAGCATTTTGTCACCAAACTCTCCCCATTAGGTAACAACTTGGTTACAATAAGCTATATGTATCTCACCTGAGCAATCCCAGAAGAAAGAGGCATTTTCTTTGCTATCATTTCCAGGAAAACTCAGGAACTGAGTCTCACTGGTCTGGCTAGGGCCATATGCTCATCCTGAACTCACAAAATGGCCAACATAACTAGATAACTAGATTAACTAGACACAGAACAGAATAGAGTCAGCCCTGCTTGGTCAACATGGATGAAAAGTTGGGGAAAGGCATTTTCAAAGGCAAATCAGAGTGTTAGGTCTTCAGTAATAGCAAGTGGATACTGGACAGCCAAACAAATTAATGCAAAACAGTACAAAATACCCAGCAAAAATGACAACTGGCCACCAAACCAACTGTGTGATATAGAGTTACTTGCAATATGCTCTGTGTCTATCATAAACAAATATAAAACACATAGAGTGTAACTCACAGCATTAGTTAAGGATTCAATGACACCAAATTTGAAATTGCTTAAGTTCACAATTATTGATGCTTTGTAAGTCCTCCAAAGAGCATTTTATTATTTTGCATTATAATGCCCCAGGCCTCATGACTCTTCTTATACCTTCTTATATGCAACTTGATTGCCATATTTTTCTTAAAATGCTGGCTTCCTATTTGAATGGCCCAGAATTTCTCAGACAATTTTGATGATTTTTTGATGGCTATAGGGTCCACGGGAAGCTGGAACTTTCAGAAAGTCTGCTACAAAAGCTGTTGGCAGCCAACATTTTTCAACGAGGGCTGCCTGTGTATGATTTGTGTAGGCACAGTATGAGGCAGAGGTATACATCTCATTATCCTGTTAATCCTCTCACATGTTGCTGTTTCTCCATAATCTCCTTTCCCCAAAGACAAGGAGGAAGAGGGAGACAGCAGTAACACACATAACAGATTGTGCTTTGATATACATGAAAGATCTGGGGTGGGGAATAGCATCTTCTGTAGAAAATACTCCATAAAATATAGTCCCGGTAGCAATTAACTGGTTGAAGACTATCTTTTGGGGGAAGTCATATTAAATAAGCTGTAGAGATAAGCTTCTGGGACAGCCTCTTCTTTCCCTTTCTTCAAATCCATTCTGTAAATATTTCAGGAAAAGTGCTGAAAGCTACCTCCCTGGTGGTGGATTGCATTGTTTTAGAAAACAGTTTATAAGCAATGCTCTTTGGAATGCTTAAAGAAAAGTCAGCCAACTTCCCACTGATGGAACATGAAAATGGCACGGAAAACAAAGGAATTCCAGGGAGCAGGTGACCATGACACAGAGGATTTAGTCTTCTCATTTCTTCTCATTTTTTTTGACACGTTCTTTTTCTGAATGTAAACTGTTTCCCATTTCAGAAGAAAGGAAGTGCATGACAATTAACATTCACTCATTAAAACAGGATTTGTTCTAGAGTCAGGAGATATATTCATGAACAAAACTGACAAGGTTGTTGCTCTCAAAATCCGATACTTTAGTCAGGGAGACAGAAAATCAACAAATAATGAAGTAAGAAAAATATCGGAGAATAAACATAAGCCAAAGGGTTGAATCAGTTGGGGTGGCAGAGCATGGATGTGGCAACAATGCACCAGGTGTTTGCAGCAGGTGAGTTGATGTGCTGCTAGATCCTGTTTAGAAGCCAGTACACACATCTTCCAGCTTTGGAAGAGTAACTCTGTGGCCAGTGGCTTAAACTTGCAACCTTTTCCCGAGAATTGTCCTTGACTGGTAAGAGATGCCTGTGAGGCAGCCAATCACTGATTGGGTCCATGGTACAAAAGCCTGGCTCCTTACTTCAAGGCAGGCCACCCATGAGCAATGATTTATGCACCAGATCTTTACCCCAATACAACCCATAGATCAGTCCAAGGCTCGACATTACCTAAGACCACATCTAAGATTGTGTCCTTGTTCTCTTTTTCTCTTCCCCTCTCTGCCTCTCTCATTCCACTGCAGGCTTCCCCTGAGCATACCTTTAAATAAACCATGGGCTCCCAAATCTCTCTCTTAGGCTCTGTTTCTAGGAAACTCAACCAAGACAGTGGGCAAGGAACGCCTCTTTTGAGTAATTATATTTAAATTGGGAAATGAGTGATGAGAAGGATCCAAGAAGGCAAAAACTTAGGTACACAAACTTGGCATGCTTAAAGAACTGAGAGACAATCTTGGGTGGAGGGCACTAGAAAGGGGGAAATGGGAGAAAGGGGGTTGAGTCCTAAGAGCTCCTAAGAATCCTAAGAGCTGAGCCTAGATCTTATAGGATAAGGATCCTGGATTTTAATCCAGGTGTAATGTGAAGCTATTTGAAAGTTTTGAGCAGTTGTGTGTTCTGATTTATGCTTTAAAAAATTCCCTCTGGAGAACAGATAATCCTGGGATCAGAATGGAAGCAGGGAGATGAAGTGGGAGATCGCAGACATTGAACTTGGTTTGGACTAGAAACGAATTGTGGACTACTTATATGCTAGACAGTTGACCTACACTTTACAGGTTTTACTAACAACTCCATGAGGTCTTATTCTAGCCATTTTAGAGATAAGAAAACCGAGACACACAGATTGCTTAAAGAATCACCCAGAGGTTAAGTAGTGTATTTGCTATTTAAACCAGACTATATGATCCCAAAACCAATGTTTTTTCTTACTGTACGGTCCTTCTCATCTGATTTCCACATGTATTGTTCTCTCTGAAAATACCTCAATCTCTTTGGTTTGCCATGTTTGGGTTATCAGAGGTGTTGGAACATCTCTGTACATAGGTGAGAGGAGTCCCTACTGAAGCATCAGTGTGTTGGGCCCCCTGAAAGGCTGGTTGCCATTATTCAAACACATCTGTTTATAATTATGAGGTGCCCTTACACTTCCCCTCTTTGTCAACATAATTACTCTCAATTATACGAACACTCTGCCCTGACCAGCCCAGGGATCCACTCCCCTGCCAACTATAATGGTTGATTTCCAAAGCCCCTTCCATCCAGTCCAAACATATGGATCCTCTTCTCAGCTCCAAGCACAAGGCAGTTCAGGTCCAAAAGCAGTGTGACTAGAAGCTACTTCTTGCTTTGTCTGTATCACTGTGGCAATGCGAGAGATGGTTAAATCACCTAGGGCCAGGTTTGCAATTTGTCATGACTTTGTCAACTAGAGGGAAATGTTTAACAGGCATTTAATTTGAAAGTGATTCTCTTGCCATGAAAAGCCATGACAATCCCCAAACTCCTCTTCCCAACATAATGCAGATAGAAGAAAGAGAAGCCAAAACTATTTCCAGGAATCAATTTAGAATTAGGACAGAGATCTCCCAAAGTTCAAGGAAGGCACAGGTCTGATGAAAAGCAGTAGCTAGAGCTTTTTGCCTGGTTGATGAAGATTCCAGATTGATACCCAAACTTTGAGAAAGGGCAGGTTGAAAGTTCTCTGTTGTTAGTATGCAATTTTGAAGTAAATACAAAATAAATCCAATGTGCATTAGAATATGGAAGGGGTAAAAAAGAGAAGAATTATCATTTACCTAGCTTCCTTTTGCCGGGCATGTTTTAAGGTGATTTACCTCTATGAAGACATGTAATCCTTACACCAATCCTGTGGGGGTGTGGGGATTATCATTCTGGTTTTCTAGTGGAGGAAATGGACTCAGAGTTTAACAGTTTTTGCCAGAGGCTGTTCACTTAGTACCTTCTGTTGTTTCAAAGGCTACCATAACTCTCCAATCTACAATGGTGAAAATGGAAAAGTATTCTGGCAAGAAAGAAGTCCAGAAGAGGAAGAAAACATGATTAGGAAAGAGAGATTGTCTTTGGAGATACCTGACCAAGAGGATCAAGCAGCTCTTTAATTTGTTGTTAAGGGAATGGTTGAGGGAATTTGTTGTTGAGGGAATGGTTGTTGAGGGAATGGTTAATAGTTTACTTTGTTGCTGAGGGAATGTATTAATCCCAATAATACAGCCTGATGAGAGAGAGAGAGAGCATGTGCACATGCATACACACCAAAAATAACTGCATATAATTGCCTAGCATTCATTTCATAGTTTATGGTTTAGTTGCTCTCAAATATTCCTCTTTGACCCTATGAACACAGAAGAACCATCCAAGTCTTTGTAATGCATGTACCATGCAGCTTTTGGAATAAGTTACCACTTCCCGACACAAGACAGGGCCTAAACAGGGGCGCCTGGGTGGCTCAGTCGGTTAAGCATCTGTCTTCAGATCAGGTCATGATCCCAGGTTCTTGGGATCAAGCCCCACATTGGGATCCCTGCTCAGTGAGGAGTCTGCTTCTCCCTCTCCCTCTGCACCTCCCCCCGGCTTGTCCCTGCCACCTCTCTCTTTCTGTCGTTCTAGGAAAAAAAAAAAAGAGGACCTAAACAATTCCATCTCCACTGGAGTAAGGCAGAGCACTTAATCCTGTATTCCTCAAAGGAAGTCATTAATTGTCCCAGGTCAAATTCCAGACCTGACTGATCACCTGAAGTTAAATTCACTTGCAGAGGTGTTGATAGATAGGAATCTTTCCAAAGAATTTCCAAGGATCTACATGGCTTCTGTCTGTTCTACCCTATATTTTTGTCAGAGTTTCTTCAAGCAATTCCCCTCATTCCAGCAGATAGAGAAGCATGAGTCTTCATTGCAGGTTGATGGTGCAGGCCCTCTGTCTGAGAATAAGGGGATGCTGGTGGGCTCCTTCACAGGAGTCCCAGCCTTCTCTTTGTAATGTCCTAGTCAGAGTAAATGTGTTGGGAGAATCTTGACTTTAGCATGGACTCTTTCCTAACTCTACCTATTAAGGTGGTCCTTAATTCTATTCAGGAACTCAGATACAGTCTGTCCCTGATGGCAAAAAGTATATGTTTCTCTTTAATTCTTTGTACTTTTCATTTCTTTCTTTTTTTTTTTTCACTTTCTTTGTTCATCTATTTGGCTCATCCTTCGCAATTTTTTCCTTGTCCACCTAGAATTCAAGCTGGTCTCCTATGAACTCTTTTCTGAGTAATACACAGCCAACTACAGTGGATAGAATTTTCCTTTATCCTCTGGTGTGTCCTTTGAGAACTGAGAAATGCAATTGCCAATCTTAGCAGGGTTCAAAGAGAGCTGTATTCAGAAAGAATAAGTGGGAATATGATCAAGCAAGCATTTTCAAGTCTCAGTAAAATGTGTTTTGCTGAATAGACAAGGCTGAGAAGCCAACTTACAAAAGGCAATCCTCTAACCAAAACAGCATGGTGATATTCTTTTGGCTTTGAAGGACCTCTCACCTGGCCAGAGAGAGAGCCATCTAGCTGATTTAACTATATGGGGTCCTAATACAGTATTTGGCTCACGGCAAACTCTGGACCAGTTTTCATAATTCCTCTCCCATAAGTTCCTAATTAGGTCCCAGTGATAGAGATAGATATACTAACAGCAAACACCAATTCCAGACTATCACGTGTCAGGGGACTGCTCTAAGCATTGTTCCATGTGTTATCAATGGCGACTCTGTGAGATAAGTATTATGAAAATCCTCATTTTACAGGGGAGAAAGTGAGGCGTAAGTGAGACAAAGTGTTATCATGGCCGCACCACAGGTCAATCTGACATCAAAGTCAATGCTGCTGGTACTTTGTGTCTCTGTTAAGGTTAACTCCAGATTAGAGCCCCATGCGGGGGGAGGAAGGCCTCATAAGGTATGGGGTGCCACCATGGGCCAGGTACCATGGGAAGAAATTTATAAGTGATTTATGATTTACTTGTTACCACAACCCCTCTGGTAGGTTTCTTTCATTATCTTCCTTCTGTTCTGCATATATGCAAATATAGGCTTTGGGCTGTTAGTGTGGTCCCCAAGGATGTTAACTGATCCAACAGCTATTTTGGACATCTGGACATTTGTGGGGTATCATGTCCTATGCTCGATGCTGGAGTGAATGGAATAAGCAAAGTTATAGCTCATAGAAGGAGCTGGACACTAAGCAAATAGCCACACGAAGGGATGTAGGATTACAATGGTCACAGGTGTGGGCCAGGGTGCTCTCAGAGTGAGCATGTACCCCAGCCCATCAGAGGAGACATCTCCAAGGATGAGATGAATGAGCTGTCATCTAAAGGATGCATAGGAGGTGTAAGGAGGAGAGGGAGGATCATATCAGGCAGACAGAAGAACAAGAACTAAGACCCTGTGGGAGGAGGGAGTGTGACCCATGTAAAGAGTTGAAAGGGAGTTCGAGAGTGAGGGAGTGTTGGGGAACCATGCGCCAGAGAGTTTGAGAGGAGCAAGGCTTGGCTGAGCCAAATAAAAACATTTCACCACTTAGCCCTTGTTGTTTACTCTGCTATTTTCCATGAGGCCTCAGGCTTCTGCAGAACTGCCTACAGTCTACTCCAGAGGTCACGGGGAAGTTAAGGAGCAAGCACAGTGTAGACAGAGACCAGCTCAGTGGATGAAGGGGTGGGGGGAGACTGAAACATGCCTGGCAGGAAAGGTGGACTGTGGCTAAGAAGAACAAAAGAAGTAGAGTTCCTGCAAGGGAGAAAAATGCCAGTTGTGGGACAGCAAGCAGATTCCCAAGGGAGCAGAAAGTGTGTGTGGATAGAATGCCGTGGTGGGGGAGATTCCTGCTTTGATTTCTTTCATGATCAAATATGGCAACATCAGAAAAATAAAAAAATCAGAGAATCCCTTGAGAGCTGAGGCTTGGATTGACCATCCTCACATCAGTGTTGCCCAGAGCTCTGTGCTGGGCGGAGTGCCACATGACACCAAACAACTGGGCGGGGGTCTTTATGGAACCCTCTTGGGTCTGGTGTGTAATTACCTTCCATCGGTTTGGGTTCATGCCTCTTTGTGCAGGCAGGGCTTTGGGCAGTGTGGAGAACAGGGGCACAGGGAATTAGAACTTTAAATCTCATATTATCTGGTGGATTCAACACTGTAGCCTGTCTGACCTGCCCATAGGATTGAGACTTCATGGTCAAGTCTATGTAGCACTATGTGGTCTATGTAGCATTTGGGAATCCTATATTCACCAACCTGGCATCTGGTCCTTCTCAGTCTTTCCAGTTTCAGGATAATCTACTCCACAAAACCCAATCTCCATATGACTGGGCCCCCAATACCAGAAATCCTACCCATCCCACCCTATTCCAGACTCGGGTTTGGATAACAGAGAATGTGGATAATGAGGCATACATGTACGGATTGATGGGCTCTTACAATGCTATGTGAATGTGTGGCCATTCCGTGGTGCCATGTCTCCATTCACTTGTGCCTCTGCTATCTCTGACCTCATCAGTGAGTTTCTTGGACCCCTTGTAGACCACAGTCACTTGTTGCCAACTGTCTTTTTACCTGTACCTCTGGTAATCAACAGGTACCATCTGGCTGCCCACCTGTAGGTACTTTGAATACCTGATGCTACCCATCTGCCAATTGTGTGTTCATCCTCTGCTTGAGTGGCCACTCTCCATACTGGATTCCATCTCAGCCGTTTGCCAGGACCACTTGCCTGACACCTGTTTCCCTTCCCTGGGACAGACAGCTTGCCTTCTTGCTTTCCCTTGCATACCTGCGTTGGGTTCTGCCCTCAGCAGCCATGCTCTCTCTGAGTCCTTGAGACCAGGAGCCTTCACATCCAGGCCATCCAGACCCTGAGCAAAGCTGGCTGAACTTTAGCAGGCCAGGCCATTTGCAGACAGAGACTGAATTTGTCTTGCTGCCCTAACCTCAGATCATAGCTTATCTGTGTAGACTGTAGGCTTTCATTAAGCCCCACCACATGTTCCCAGGACAATCTGTCTTTCATTTCTTGCTTTGATTTCTGGCTCTCCACACTTTTCTAGCACCCTAACTTTTTGCTAAAATGTCACATTTCTCCAACAACTGCCTCTTATAGGGAGAGGTCTTTGTCCCCTTAAATCTAGTCGCTAGCAAGAGTTTTCTACCAAACTGAATGGATTGCCTTGAGCCACAAACCACATCCTACCTGACTGTAAGTCATTCATTTCCTGGGGATTCCCATGTCCATGTTCTTCCTCAAGGACAGCCTCCATCTAGTTTTGGTATTCAGACTATGGTTATTGCTATCGGCATCAGTCCTAGCAGGGTGTCTTTGAGCAACTTACTTAATTTTTCTGAGCTTCAGTTTTCTCACCTGTTACTGGGGTTAATAATTGTGTTTATAACACAGAGGTGCTGTGAGGACTAAAAGGTTAAGACATGAGGTACATTTGAAAGACAGCCTGGAAGAAGTGTGCTCTGGACCAAGCTTAGTTATTATCCCTACTTCCTGTCTTTCCACGCTAGCATGCTGGGCATAGGGACCTGCCTAGGCTAGGTTGATATTGTAGACCTACTGTCAGCTCCGGGATGGTTGGCCATCTTAGCAAGATCTCTTAGGATCCCTGCTTGGTCTCAAGTACATAGACCCTACAGGCATCAGAATGAGTAAAGGGAATAAATTTGCATCCATCCATCCACTCATTCTTTAAATCATCCAAGAAATATATATTAAGCCCCTGCTCCACACAAGGCACTGGGCTCACTGGTTTGCTTGCCTTGTTTCCTGTATACAATTCCCTGGGTTGGGCATTTCCCAGGAATTAGAATGCCCATGTGTGGAAAACTGAATCTACATATCCCGTCCTAATAAGATCCACTTCGTGAGCCAGTGAATACCCTGTCAAATAGTGGGGTCTGTCCAGGCCGAGGGAGCAGAAATGTTCCACACATGCCACATGTTCTCCATCTTTGCTGATGTCTCCACATCCAGAGTTGGAGTGGGAGGGGCATTTAAGCCAAATCCTTTCTAGAGCTCCCTCCACCTTTGGTTTCTAGCTTCCATGAATTTCCGACTCATTTCTATTCTTTCTTCCTGAAAGATTGCTCCCCGAACCCCACCTGGCTGTCCTTGGCCCTCTTATCTGCAGCCATGTCTATGTCTCTCTGCACCTGTAAGGCTCCTCCAGGCAGGGTCCCCAACTGTCTGAATTACCCATGTCCTTCACCAATTCAATGCCCTTGATTGTCATTATGCTAAACAAGCACTCCAGGCAGAGGGAAAGCGGACGTTTTTCCTCCTGGAATAAAACATAAAGCCACAGTCAAATGTACGTTGGATACTCTAATCAGATTTGGAGCCATGTCCATAATTACAACTGCCAAATTGAATGCTAGTTCTCAAAATTGGTTTCACTGGTAATGGAGGAAACTATTTTAATTCGTCAGATTATAGAGAGTTTTGCTGCTTTTTAAAAAGAAATTAATTTCTAAAAGACAGAATAAGAAGCTAGAAAATAACCTATCCCAGGCAATGAGTAAGAAAGTTCCACTGAAGTTTCTCATGCCTGCCTCTTCATGCGTCCTTTTAAAAAACAAGTACAAATGTTCTGCAGAGATGGAGGTACTAAAAGGAATGACTGGAAGAGAAGGAGGCCCTTTGGAAAATTTTGTCTTCCTAATTGACGAAGTTGCTTGATGGATTGAGGAAGGATGGACAGTACTTAGGAAGAGTGAAGAAGTTTTCAGAGTGGCCCGCCATCGCATCTGGGTTGGCAAACATCCATCTGGCGCTTAAGTGGGTCTTAGTCTAGACCACATCGAAGTACAGCTGAAAGGCTCAGGGACACAGTGGCTGTTGTGAGCCGCTCTGTTTGTAGAGGGGTGAGGTCTCTTCTAAATGCAGACTCATAGGCGCACTGGGGATCAAGGTCAAATTGCTTCGCTTCACTTGGTCTTGTTAACTCAGACGGAAAATTGGGTTAGAAGCAGATCACACACGCGGAGGATAGTGGCAGCTGCCCAGGGCAGCTTTTATAGGGTAGCGTGGTCTCTGAGGAAGTTTAGGTGGATGGACAGACAGGAATGAGAAAATGGGGCGGGCTCTCTGGGGAGCAGGAATCCCCATTACCATCAGGAGCATCATGCTGGAAAATCTTTCCCGTTTCCTACCACACGTTGTTGCCCAAAGTCTCTGCCTCCTCTCGGACCCACAGTGAAGGTTACTGCCCAAACCTGGGTTGGGTTCCTGGGGGCTGGAGGAAATGGAGGACATCTGGGGAATGAGCAGTGCTCTTGGGATGAAAAGTACTCGAATATGTCTGGCCAACGAAAGCGAAAGGAGCAGAATCACTTCTCCCTGCCCCCGTCTCACAAATTAGCTCCAGCTTGAAGTTCTGTTTCCCTGGCTCTTGCTGGAGTGGCTCTGAATTTCTCAGGTGCAATCTTGCTCGGCACTGATTCCGTCCCACAGACGTCAGAGCATGACAGGCGGCTGCGTGCTCTGGCTGTACCTCGGCATCCTTTCCCCTTCCTACCACACTCATTTCTGCCCAAGGGATCTGGGGCCCAAGCCCCAGGGGAATGCCATCAGAACTTTCCATATGAAGCCTGTGCACTACTGCATATTTTCCTAACGTGGATTTATCGAATCCCTTTCTATGAAGATAGTGATGGAAGAGCCTAAGTTAGGTGTGCTCACTCGCTGCACCTCCAGTCAAGCATACCCTCTGAAAGAGAGATAAATTGGTGTCCTCCACTCACCGTAGAAAATGAAAATTTTCTGCTGGCTACCTAGAGCTGGACAGGAAACCATTGATCATCCTGAACAAACATCCTTCAATAAATCTTTACCTCTTCCGAAGATAATTGGGAGGAAGGTGGCTTTTGAGTTTACTCTCGGCAATCGCCTCCCTTTCACTCTTCCGGGTGTATTTGTTTTCAAAGGCAAAATGTACTACATGGCCCCATCCATCAAGGCGGAGGAACCCCAAATGATTTCCTGTTTCAGCGCCAATGTGTCAAGCTTGAAAATTCTCTTAATCCACTAGCTTTGTGAGATGCCTGGCATTTTCTATTACAGGTAAGCATGTCATGTTGCCTCATCCCTCACAAAGGAGGTATCCACACCACTAACCCCATTTCTCTGTTTGGATTCAAAACTTCCACTCCTTCTCTTCTTTGAATTCACATATTCACTATATTCATTTCACATGTAACCCTTCCCACGCCCAGCACTATGCCAGGATGGCCAGTTGCTAAAGTGGACCTGGTCACAGATGTGAATATGCATGATGTCTAGGCGAAGAAATGTTCCTGGGGTCTTGGTTTCCTTGTTGGTACCCCCAGGTGTGCAACTAAAGCAAAGAAAATCATTTTGGTGATTCCTAATTCCTAACCTAATCAATTGGTGATTCCTCCAATTCCTAACCAAACCTGTACCTTTTCAGCTCTGAAAATCATTCCAAACATTCAAAGTCTCCATCTTGGTATTTTTTTATTTTCTGAGCTCTTAATTAGCCGTATAGCTAGTACATCAATATCCTAAGATCCATATTCAAATTTTAAAAAATCTGGGTTATTATAATGTATAACTTTTAATAAAACCGTCCTTACTATAGTAATGCAAATCATAGCAGCCCTGAAAGGTCTATGAATCAAAGCCACCTCACACCCAGCGGTGGTAGTTATTTGGTAGTCGCACAATAACCTTTAAATAGAAGAGTGTGTTCTTAAACATACTGGGTCTCTGCAAGGGCCCCCCCACCACATGATTAAAAGGCCCAGCCTTTGTGTCGCACTGTTATGTGCAAAGGTAATGGAAAGAATTTTTCATGTGACAGAAACAAATGTTGACTCTTACAGGAAGATTTCACAAGCATCTATTGAGTTCAAGGTCAGCAATACGATGCACCTGGTTCCTTTTTGTAAGTGTATAAAATGGAGGTAATGATGGCTCCTACGAACGGAGGAAGATGTCAGATTTCACGATGAAGGCTGTTTCAGTAAACTGGAAAATAATAAATGAAGAGTGATGAAGCAAGTTTCCTTTTGAGTGGAGAAATCTGGAAAACCCTACGTTTACCAAGTGATCAATGCTAACGTCACCAATCACAGAACAAATTGGCATCGCGTGCCTCCTGACGGGATGTGCTGAGTGAGACAGAACATTGCTTTGCTGGTAATTCTACCAAAAGCCACAGTGTGAATCGAAGCCTAAGACAAATACCAACTAGAGATAGGTTACTAAAAAAGCCTAGCCTGACTCTTCGAAAATATCAAAATCATGAAAGACAGAGAGAAGAAGAGAAGCCGTTCTCCGTTAAACAAGACGGAATGAAAACATGATCTTGGGTCAGGGTCTGGATCAGAAAAAGAAAGTGACACAGATCAGATAAAGATCTATCCATCTATCTGCTTCTCCATACATAATGTTCTCTCCATCTGTGTGTGTGTGTGTGTGTGTGTGTGTGTGTGTGTGTGTGTGTGTCTCCTAAGAAGAAGGATGCTCTCTTACATAACCATCCCATAGTTATCAGTTTTAGGAAGTTTAGCACTGACAAAACAAAATAAAACTATTATCCGATCCTCTGTCCATATTCAAATTTTGCTAATTGTCCCACTGCCCTTTAGAGGTGAGATCTGCACACTGTAGCCCACCGGCCATCTGTTTCCAGAAGGAATGTTTTATTGGGATAAAATCCTGCCCATTTGTTTACATGTTGTCTATGGCGGCTTTCGTGTCACAACCACAGAGCTGAGTAGTTGCAACAGACACCATATGGTCCATACAGCCGAAAATATTTATTATCAGGCTCTTTACAGAAATAGTTTGCCAGCTCCTGCTTTGGAACTAGTTTACTGCAGCTCTCTCCAGACGAATGCATTGCACTCAGTCATCAGGTCCTCAACAACCCCTTTAACCTGGATTGGTTCCTCACTCTTGCTTCATTTCTTAACTTTGAAGTTTTGAAAGAGGGTGAACCCGTTATATCATAGAATTTCATTTCACTCGGGTTTGTCTAATGTTTCCTCACAATCAGGTTCAGGTTATGCCTTTTTGACAGGAACACTAGTGAAGTGACATTGTGTCTTTTCAGTGCATCATCTCAAGAGGCTTGTCATATGGTTTTGTCCCAATATGGATGATGTCACCTCTGATCAGTTGGCTAAGGGGGTGCCTACCAGAAGAAAAACAATATTTTGCTCTAAAGCACATTATTAACATCGGTAACATGCACATACGGGCTATATATTTGGTGATAATCTACTGGTACTAAATTTTCATTGTTTGGCAATTATGTCATGGTTATATAAAGAATGCCCTTGTTCTTAGAAAATGTGTACTAAGGTATTTAGGGAGGTAGGTCATTATAATTACCATGTATCAAATGACACAGCACACACACACACATTCACACTGTAAATGTGGAAAATGTTACCATTTGGCCATTCTAGGTAGAGTATGTGGATGTCCATTGTACTATTCTTATAACTTTTGTATAGGTTTAGTTTTTTACATTATAATTAGTTAATTAATTAAGGAGAGAAAGAGAGTGCAAGCTGGTGGGGGACAAAGGGAGGGAGAGAATCTTAAGCAGACTTTATACAGAAAGGGGAGCCCAACATAGGGCTCGAAGTGAGGACCATGAGATCATGACCTGAGCTGAAACTAAGAGTCCAAGGCTTAACCGACTGAGCCACTAGGCACCCCATTTTAAATTTTTAAAATAAGACATTAAAATAATAACAAACATATTACCTGGCACACAGGACAGAATGGAGTGGCCAAGGACCATCAAGAACTGAATTTAAACCTGAAGAACATCCTCTTAGTCCTATAAGGAGCACTTGTGGTGACAATGGTGGATGATAAGAGAGAGCCCAGGCCATTGTCCAAATTCCCAGCCACGGCATTCACCCACTGCCTGGATAAAGTAGATTTTTATCTAATTGAGTCGAAGGCTCAGTGTAGTTTTGATTTACCCACAAAAGCTACAACTTCCAAAAAAAAAAAAAAATCAAGAAGGAAAAGAAAAAGGAAAAAGAAAAGTGACAGTAAAGAATTATAAGAGAGTTTAAGTAGGCCAAAACATATCAATTATAAAAAGGATGCAAATTGGCAAAGAGAAATGTCTCCGGCAAGGTTCAACACAAACAAACTAGAATATAAGGTATATAAGAATATAAGAAAGTAGAATATAAGGTATCTGCAAACAGATAAGCCTGAAATATAAACTACAGAAGGGACAGAGAGTAGAAAAGTGGTTGCCAGGGGCTGGAGGCAGGATGGGGAAGTGGGGGAGAGGTTGGTAGGGGGCACAAACTTTCAGCTATAGGATGAATAAGGTCTGAGAATCTAAGGTATAACATGGTGACTAAGCATGATAACACTGTGTTGTATAATTAAACTTGCTAAGAGAGTAAAGCTGAAATGTTACTACCAAAAAAAGAGGTAAATATGTCAGACGATGGATGTTAATTACTTTGATGGAGGAATCCTTGCACAATGCACATGTATATCAAATCATAATGTTGCACACATCAAATATCTTACAATTTTATTTGCCAATTATACCTCAATAAAGCTGGGGGAAAATTACAAAAGGGAAGAGTAGCAATAGATCAGGCAAATGCAAATGCAGAAAGTGGATGTAGCAAAATTAATAACAGACAAAAGAGAATGGAAGAGTGGAAGTACAAAAAGATACCAAGAATGCTATTTTGTATTTTAAAATAAATAATTCACAATGAAGACATAATATTCACAAAATGAATAATAAAACATCCAAAAATGTAAAGAAAGAAACTGTTAAGAAATCTAAGGAGAAATTGACAACACTATAGTTCTAGTAAAAGTCAGAAATGCAAATTTTAGTGTTTGACATACTCAGATGACAAAATTTTTTTAAAGATTTATTTGAGAGAGAATATGCATGCGTGTGGGGGGAGGGACAGAGGGAGAGGATGTTTAAGCAGACTTCCTGCTGAGTGCGGAGCCCAAGATGGGCTGGATCTCATGACCCATGAGCTCAGGACCTGACCAGAAACCAAGAGTTGGCCGCTTAACCCAACTGAGCCACCCAAGCACCCAGACAAAATTTTTACAAGTTAGATAGAGCTTCCTTAATTACTGTTTCAGTATATATCAAATATGCAACTACAGGAAATATCTACAGAATATCCATTTTTTGATGCCCCTATAGTATATATAAAGGAAGATCAGATCCAAAACTAAAAAGAAAGAGAACTTCACTGAGTCCAAGAGCAGAAATTCTACAAGTCATAATTGACTTATTATAGTGCAAACAAAACACTTAATATTAAATAACAACCTTTGACAAAATACCCACTTAATAATTATAATTATAAAAACAATCAATATAGTTGAAACTAAATAATAGAGGATTAAGCAAGTACCCTTATATTTTTTAATTTTTAATTTTGACTGAAGAATGAAATTAAAGATTCTGTCAAAATTAGTGTCAAGCTATCATTACAGTTCAGATTATCTTGCACAAAGCTAGTCTCAAGAAAATTCACATGCTTATCCAGTGTACTATTAAGTATGAAAACAACCTATAAACTTTCATTCAATTCTAGAGGCAAAGAAAAATGAAAAGTTTCTACAAAAGTAATAAAAAATTTAATAAAACCAAACATAAATTAATTAGGCTATGATGCAATAAAATTGAGAAACCAAAGACCTGATTCTTATAAAAGAACAATAATATGGATATATCTCTGGCAATAAGAAAAAATGGTAAAAATAAAATGCAAAAATGTATAACATTATGCATTCAAAGTAGGATATACACATGAGAATGAATGAAATAATTACAATGGAATGCAATACGTTGTTACAAGTTTAATAATATGCAGCTCATTGCTAAATGCATGACTTTCTTGAAATATGTAAGTTACCAAAACTTATTCAAGAAAAGTTAGAAGAGGAAAATAGGCCATTAACTGTGGTAGAAATAAAAGTTGTCAATGAACTTTCTCCAAAATGAATGTTCAAGCCAATTTTAGTACATGTGCTGCCAAAGCGAACACTGAATGTTCAAGCCAAATCATCCTTTGAAAGAATTTTATTCAATGTTATTTAAACTGTCAAAGTATAAGAAACTAATGCAAACTTCTCATTTAGCTATATAAAACTAGCATGAGACTGATGCAAAACTTAAAAAAAGCACCAAAAGAAAACCTCTACTCAGTCTCACTATGAATAGACACATGTGTGTGTACTTACCATTGCTACAGCCAGTATAAGAAGCCAGGAAAAATAAATATGACCTGCGTACAGGAAAAATGGAAAAGGAACAGGCGATTGACTATGTGGCAAATCCAAACCGTTCATTCAACAAATTCAGGTGTCGTAAAATTATCTAAGAAAGTTACTTTGCATATAATTACATTTAGAAATTTATCCTATGATTTAGAAGTAACCATTTGGAAATGATGACAGAAGTCTCTTTTCTTTATCTAGTATATATGATATACAGTATGTAGTATATATAGAATATATATCTATATTATAAAAATTTAGTAAGTAGTCTTCAGAATCCTTTTGAGTGACATTATAAATTTTTACTGAAGAAAATAAACACTTTATATGCGTTATATAATGTAATTCTTCTAAGTAGACTGTGAATAGACATAATTATCTTCATTTCACAAAAAAATATTGAGATTTAGAGTGATTTAGGAACTGCTCCAAGTCACAGGATTGAACCATCATATTATAGGTTTACTTGAGATCAGTAAATAATAAAAATATGTAGTAACCAATATAGGAAAAGACAATAACGAGCAATAAAAGGAAATGCAAAGATATTCAGTAAAGTATTTAGATAATGTAATTATGATACAGAGGTTTTTTTGTTGTTGTTCTTACACGGGAATAGATTGCTTATTGTTAAAATTAAGCAATTGGTACGTCCCTGGAGAAAAGTACCGTCTAGATGTTCACTCCATAATATACACCAAAAATTTTCTGTTAGGTTATGGGTTAGGTGATAAATAAAAGCACGAATACAATTAAATAATGGCAAATATATGTTAAATGTCAGGCTGAGAAAACCTTCTAAGAATAACATCAAAGGCAAAATCCATGAAGAAAGACATTAATAGATTTTACTAAATAAAAGGGAAAAGTCATACAGAAAGAAACTCTCTGTACCTCAATTACAGAATGAGGAGAGAAATGAAAGAGCATTGTAAGACAGGCAAAGAGTCTATGTCTTTAATCTTAATTTTTTTTTAAATATTGCAAATTAATTAGCAGGAGACCAATATAAAAATAATCCAGCTAACCTATTTTTTTTTTTTTTTTTTGGTAACTAGGCTAGGTAAATGTCTTTGTCATTTACAATCACACTATAATGTGCCCCACAGTCTTCCACTTGGCCTCCAGACATGACATTGTGGAAGCTAATGATACAGTTCTTATTAAGATAGACACTCTCCTTGTCCTTGTGGGGTTTCCATTTCAGTGGGGAGGTAGCCAGCAAGCAATAAACTAAAAAGCTGTAAGGCAATTAATTACAAATGTGTACGGGAGCTATGACGGTAGGCGTAGGTAACATAGTCAGGGTGGGTGTGCTTCTCCAAGGAGGCAATTGCAGAAATGAAGATGAGATGAAATCTGCCTGGAAGAAGAGTTTAAATCACCTATGAAAGGTGTTGAGGGGAAAGTGTGGGGGCCAAGGGAACAGTAGGTATCAGGCCTTGGGGAGGCAGTGGTTTCGTGTGTTGCAAGAAGGAACAGAGACAATGGTAGCTGGGTGGCACACAGTGCATTGGAGACTATGGCCAGGGCAGAGTTTAGTTTATATTCCAACTTGATAGAAAGCATTTTGGAGTAACATGGAATCTGGCTCAGCCCAGAGACTGTGGGGAGAAAGGTCAGCGGTATAGGCACAAGAGTGGCCATGTTGGCTGGGAGGCTACGGCAGTGGTCCCTTGTGAGGTCTGTGGTCAACATTGTGCAGAGAGTCAGGCAGCAATGGAAATAAGATGTGATTATAGGTAAAGCGATTCCTGACTGCAGGAAAAAAGGGTCAAGATTATAGCACTAGAGGTGAGTCTTTCCAGAATTCCCTTTTCAACTCCATCTGGTAGCTTTTGTTCCCCGAACGCCAATTTGAAAGGGAATCTAGACAAACCAGATGTATTCGGAGGAAGAAGCTGAGGTGAGCAAAGAGCTGAATGGGGATGACAGGACTGAGGATGGCAGGCCTGGTCTGAAGGGAAAGCACATGAGGGACATAGTCATTGACAATGGACCATGGCTTAGAGGACTTCCCTGGCTGGACTTGAATTGGGGCCAGTGGTTAGAAGCTCCAAGAACCTATCTGAGCTGTAGATAATGAATAAGTTCATAGGTAGAGTAGCTCCAAGAGGGGGCAGTGGTGAGGGAAGGCCTGCAGGTGAAGAAGGGATCTGACCATTCAATACTACTGTGAGAGGACAGCCGAGTTCTCCCTCACTGGTCCGTGAGTATTCACCATCTCTAGGACAGGTCATTCCATCATCGCAAGTATCTGGGCCAAGATTCTGAAACCACCCTTCCTTATTTCCCAAACTCTTCTTTTTCTCCATGCCACTCATTCAACCTATAAGCAAGTCCAGTTAGCTTTACCTTCAGAATATACCCAGAATCCAATTACCACTTGCGCAATGGTCACTCTTATCTTGAAGTCCCCATTGCCCTCCCCTCTCCCTTCCTAGGCTTTCATATACTGGCCTACACAGTGCTTGGAAAACCTAAGTCAGGCCCTGTTACTTCTTTGCTTAAAATCTCCAACAATATTTTGTCTTATTGAGAATAAAATCCAAACCCTTTGCATTTGCCCACATATCTCCTCAACTCCCCTCTGGAGGACTTTATGGTGTCCCCTTCCCTCCACAACTCCTCTCCTCAGCCACACCAGACCCGTACTCTTCCTGGAACCCCACAAGCATGGCTTCACCTCAGGGAAGGCATGAGGCCTCCGTGTGGGGCGCTCTTTCACCAGAGGTCTGGAACACTGGTTTCCTCACCATTATCAGATCTCTGCCCAAAGGGAGGCCTTCCTGGACACCTTACATGGCATCATCCTCCCTAAGTTCCTAGGAGAGCTCTGTGAGGGCAATGAGCTCTCCTTGGTCCATGGCTGTATTTCAGTGCCTAGGACATCACCTGACCTAAAGCAGTTCTCCTCAAGTAATGGTGGGATAGGTTAATTCATCGCAAATATTTCCTAAGTACATATTAGGAACCAGAAACCACACAGATGCTGAGGAAGTCAGTCTACATTAAGAAAAAGTCATAGAGGGGCGCCTGGGTGGCTCAGTGGGTTAAGCCTCTGCCTTCGGCTCAGGTCATGATCTCAGGGTCCTGGGATCAAGCCCTGCATCGGGCTCTCTGCTAAGCAGGGAGCCTGCTTCCCCCTCTGTCTCTGCCTGCCTCTCTGCCTGCTTGTGATCTCTCTCTCTCTGTCAAATAAATAAATAAAAACCTAAAATAAACCCAACAAAACAAGTCATAGACTAAAGGAGGGGGTCAACAAGGGGCAGAGAGGGACTGAGGAACAGCCATCCACAGACCCTCGCCTCACCGTGGCACCTCATTAACCCTCACGGCTCCATCACACGGGCACATGGTCTTCATCCTGAAGAGAAACCTGGGGGACCACGCTAGGGTTTCCTTCAGGGGAAGTTTTGTATTTTATTTAAAAAAATTTTTTTTCTTAGATTTATTTATTTTAGAGAGAGAAAGAGAGAGTAGGAGGAGAGGGGGAGGGAGAGAATCTCAGGCAGACTCCCCCTGAGCAGATCCCAACACGGGGCTCCATCTCACGACCCATGGGACCATGGCCTGAGCCGAAACAAAAGCTAGACACGTGCCCTGGAAGCTTTGTAATTTAGAAAGATGGCTCTTCCGGCACCACGGAGCTGGGAGGGCAGTGGGCGAGGCAGCAGGCGGCTGTGATGGTCCCTATGAGGAAAGCTCCTTGTGTGCACTGAAACAATGTGTCCGTGGGGATGGAGAGAAAGGAATGGCTTTCAGAGACAAGTGGAGGTAGAACCGTAGCATTCAGTCACGCAAAACCATAAATTAAGCATAATCCTGGGAGGCAGATACTATTTCCAGAAGCCATCTCACGTTATCTGCTAGAGTTGTTTCTTTTTATCCCTTTCAATAAAAGCAATTAGAAATACTTTTAGAACGCTGTCTTCATCAACACGGAGGCTGTCATTCGGCACACGCTGGAGAAATCAGTGTGACTCTAACAACCCAACCTTACATTCTCCAGCCAGCTCATCCCGCTTGGCGAGCAGTAAAACACAAACAGGGAGGACCCTGACTCTCCCAGCCCAGAGCCTGAGCCGCAGAAGAAGTACATACTTAGAAGAAATCTGGCCATTTGCAACAACGTGGATGGAACTGGAGGGTATTATGCTAAGCGAAATAAGTCAGTCAGAGAAAGACAAGTATCACATGATCTCTCTGATATGAAGAACTTGAGAGGCAAGGCAGGAGTTTGGGGGGGTGGGGGAGAGAAATGAAACAGGAAGGGATGGGGAGGGAGACAAACCATAAGAGACTCCTA
>CM053617.1:33976334-34044655 GCA_028646535.1 Procyon lotor | reverse complement strand
GGTCCTGGAAGACCCTATCAGGTACCTACTGGCCACAGAGAGAAGCCTGGAAATAGAGTGCCATGAAAGACAAAGGAAGGAAACTGGCAGGATCCTTCCAGGAAGAATGGAAATTGTTAATGGAGACAAAACCTGCTGGGTGTGCAGGGTTGACAGCAGTGGCTGGATTTAGGGGTGAGACGGTCACAAGTGACCTTGGCAAGAAGGCTTAGGTGAGGAGCACCTGGGTGGCTCAGTGGCTTAAAGCCTCTGCCTTCGGCTCAGGTCATGATCTCAGGGTCCTGGGATCGAGCCCCACATCGGGCTCTCTGCTCAGTGAGGAGAGAGCTTCCCGAACCTCTCTCTCTGCCTGCCTCTCTGCCTACTTGTGATCTCTCCCTCTGTCAAATAAATAAATTATTAAAAAAAAAAAAAAAAAGAAGAAGAAGGCTTAGGTGACCCACGGGGAGAAAGTAGGAACACAGTGGGCTGAGCCCGGTGTGAGGGAGATTGAGCTGACCATGCCCAAGGGGGCGAGAATGCTATTAACCCAGACAGAAGGAGGCGACGAAGCTTTGACAAGAATGCTATCCAGTTCATTTGTTTTCTTGCTAAAGAACGACTATGGTCAGAGGCTAATAATCTCCTGACCTTACAATCCCTCATTTTCTACTGTCTGAAACTGGAAATAGAAGAGGCCCTGAGCTGATGGTGCCAGGGAGAGGATAACACTCTTGTGTTTCAGGGACCCAGGAATTCCCGCACGTTCTTGAGAAAGCGCGTCCCTTTGCAATCCAAAGAACATATGCAGGGACCACGAGGAATAAGGAACCCTCACCACAAAATTTCTCACAGTATCTGTACCAATAAGTTCATTTATACTAACAACACCATGTTTTTTTAATTCCCTGAGCAAGGTATATTCCTTTACAGTTATAAAACTTTTTCTTGGGGCACCTGGGAGGCTCAGTGGGTTAAAGCCTCTGCCTTCAGCTCAGGTCATGATCTTAGGGTCCTGGGATCGAGCCCCGCATCAGGCTCTCTGCTCAGTGAGGAGCCTGCTTCCCCCTCTCTCTCTGCCTACTTGTGATCTCTCTCTCTCTCTGTCAAATAAATAAATAAAATCTTTAAAAAAAAAAAACAAACTTTTTCTTTCATCGGTAGCCTCCTCCTCCACCAGTCTGACAAAAAAAAAAAAAGAAAAAAAAAAGCCCTCTCTCCCTTAACACTTGCCTTTGTGGAGGTTCTCTGGAGTTACCTAGAGCATTAATCCTTCTCTTTCCTCCTAATTCTGAGTCTCCGGATGCCCCTGATTCAACAGACACTGTACTGGGATGGTTGGTGCACTCGCCTGACAGATGCCCCAGCTGTTACACTGAGCAGGTCAGGAAGCAGCGCAGCCATTACAGGAAGCTCAGGTGTGAGGTGTGGGGTGTGGGGTGAGGCGCAAGGCGGGGAGCAGGGTTCAGGGACAGCGCTGCACCTCTGCCATAACTGGCTGCCGTACAGGTGTTTGACCATCTACAGGAAATACCTGTGCCATGAATACACTTAAATAAGATGCGTTGGTCCCAAGCACCTGCCAGGAGCCATCTCATATTCTGTCTGCCATGCTGAGCTTTCCCTCAGCACCTCTAACACCCCCAGGATCCTCCAGCGTGCTTTGGTTACTGGAGGAGAGAGACCAGGACTCAGCCCCACCCACTGTGCTCCATTCCACTGAAGAAGGGTGACCAAGGTGGGGCGCCTGGGTGGCTCAGTTGGTTAAGCGGCTGACTTTGGCTCAGGTCATGATCCCAGGGTCGTGAGGTCAAGCTCTGTGTCAGGCTCCATGCTCAGTGCAGTCTGCTTATCCCTCTCCTCCCTCTGCCCCGTCCTCACTCGTGCTCTCGCTCTCTCTCTCTTAAATATATAAATAAAATCTTAAAAAAAATAAAATAAAAAGGTTACTAAGAGCTACAAGAACAGATGGGATTTCCTGGCAGTTTGGCTCAGCACAGGGGAATATTATACATGAAACCAAGCCACTTGAGGGGAAATGCCTGAGTCTCAGCTGGGAAGGCTGCAGGCCACATTTGGGCTTCAGCCCTGCAGAGGAGAGGCTGGGCCAGATCTTTCTAGAAATGGTGGGGTGGAGGAAAGAAAAGCAAAAGGCAGATAAGCAATAGTCTGTGCTTATACATGACACAACTCTGACTTTTTGGAGAGGACGCTGGCATTTACCTGGGGATCAGTGACAATAGTACCCACTAGGAAGAGGTGAGCGTGGCCAGCCAGGCCAAAAAAAAAAAAAAACACCCTATCACCTCTGTTCGGGGGATTTGCCCCGACACCTTAGATCTGCCGATGGGAGGAATAGGCGTGACGGTTAAAGGCACAGGCTACAGAGCTCAGTTCCACCCCTTACCACCCATGATCTTGAACAAGCTATTTAAATTATTCACATTTGGTTTTATCATGTAAGATTTAAGAACTAAAGTTCCTAGCTGATAGGATTACTGGCATTCTAAAGCATATGAAACACTGAACATAGGAAGTGCTTCACCAATACCTAGTAGGTGTTCAACGGACCATTACTTTGGGGAGGGTTTGCAGATTTCAGGATTTCCAGAAATTTGCATTTTCAATTTTAGGTAACATTTATATTTGTTTGGTATGTTTTGTTTTCTTATGTCATCTGTCATGATTTGGGTGGGACATGGGGAAAAGTTGGCCTACAGAAAGCTATATGCTATCTAATAAGATGCTGTACTCAACTGGTGCCTCAGAGAGACTATGTTACAATTGTTCTAATTTTTAAGTATTTAATTATATTTTAATTATTTGCAATTTGATCATCCAAAATGGCATAGCTCATATACCCTATATACTTAGTAATCTACAAATTACATTTTCTCTTTGGTGTTTAGAGCACACAATTTCTAACATGGGTGGGAGGGTTCCCCCACACCACCAACAAGCAATTCTCAGAATACTAGCCTGAGAATTCAGCTCATTTCTAGCACTATCTACCCAGAGAAGTCATCAGATCCCACAGGTCAAGGGCTCAGTCCTACAACACAGGATGTGTGCATGCACGTGCGTGCGTGCGCACACAGACACAGACACACACACACACACACCCCTACACACTTCATGTCGCCCAGACTGTTACCTGCACTTTAGGCTCCTGACAACTGGCTATAAATCAGAGGGCCGCATGACTTCCTCAGGTTCAATTAATTTGCTACAGCAGCAGCTCACAGAACTCAGAGAAACGTGTTACGTGCTAGATCCCTGGATTAGTGTAAAAGAATGTAACTCAGGAAAGGCCCAGACGGAAGAGCAGCATAGGGCAATGCAGGTGGGGAAAGATTCTGGAAGTTCCATGCCCTGTCCAGACCCACCACTGTCCCCACATCTCCAGGTACTCACCAACCTGGGAGTTCTCCAAACCTCTTGTGCCTTGTTAGATCATTTGCTATTGTAATTGATTCAGCCTCCAGGCCTTCTCCCCTCCCAGGAGGTCTGGAGGGGGACTGAAAGTTCCGACCTCCCAATCACTTGGTTGGGTCTCCTGGTGATTTCCAAAAGCCACCTCATCCACGTAACAAAACACAGCTATGTAACTAACTCTCAACACTTAGGAAATTCCAAGGGTTTTGGGAGCTGTGAACCAGCTAAGAACTGTGGTAGAAAACCAAATATATTTGAGATCTTCATTTATTTTGGTCATCTGAATGAACAATTACATATTTCTTATAAATCACAATATCACACATTTCTTCACTCAGTATGCTGGGAAATCTGCCTTAATTGATTTTTGGACTACTGATGACATTTTGAGCACTTTATTCTTGCTAAACATCTAAATGAAATATAATGGACCAGTCCTATGGAAAATGACTTATCACAGAGTTAAGGCACTTTCAATGCCTATGTTGATAAAGTTATTTTAAAAAACAAACCAGGGGCATCTGGGAGGCATAGTTGTTTAAGCATCCAACTCTTGGTTTTGGCTCAGATCATGACCTCAGGGTCCTGAGGCTGAGCCCCACCTCAGACTCCATGCTCTGTGTGGAGTCAGCTTGAGACTCTCTTCCTCTCCCTCTGCCCCCCCTCGGTGCTTGCACACACTTTCTCTCAAATAAAGAAATAAATCTTAAAAAACACATATGCACAAAAAAGCGCTAAAAAACAAACCAGAGCCCTCAGCACCTATCAACCTTCCAGAATCTCTGAGAATACACATGGTCTGGAACCTGTCTGGGTTTTTCTCCATCTGCATGGATTATGGGCTCTTCATGCGTACACCTTGCCTGCTTCTCAACCTCTTCTCTCAACACTCTGTTTGGCTCTTCACTGACCTGCGACGTTGGCCTTCCTCACTCCTGGTCTCTGGATCTCTGCCTAGCACACTCTTTCCCCTTCTTTTGAAGCTAATGTCTACCTGGGTTTAGGTCCCTCCTTGAATGCCTCTGATACCATATTCCCCTTCTAAATCTTATTGTAACACCTTGCACTTTTCATTATAGCCCTTATCACAAATGCATTTATAGTTGACCCTTGACCAACACGGAGAGGAGCACTGATCCTCTGTATGGTTGAAAACCCACCTGTAACTTTTGACTCCCCAGAAATTTAATTACTAATAGCCTCCTGTTGATGGAAAGCTTTACCAATAACATAAAGTCGATTAACCCCTGTTTTGTATGTTATGTGTATTACGTACTGTATTCTTACAATAAAGCAAGCTAGATAAAAGAAAATGTTAAGAAAAGCTTAAGGAAGAGAAAATACATTTACACCACCATACTGTGAAAAAGCCACAAAGAAGTGAACCCGCACAGCACAAACCTGTGTCCTTTAAGGGTCAGCTGTAAGTGGTTACTTATGTAACTTTAACTTAATTGTAGCCGTCCCTATTAACATGTACTTTGCATACTGAGAGACACCATATCTTTCGGTTTACTGCTGTATTATTCTCAGCATTAAGCCCAGTACCTCTTCAATAAATATTTATGAATTGGGTAAATAAGTGAGGAAGCAGGTATGAGAAGCCAAAGCTGATTTACCTTGAGGCTGGGGGCCCAGGCTTGGGATACAAACACATCTTTACTATTTTCCTTGTACTGTGGCTCTGAGCAAGAAACTGAACATCCCTACAACTTGGTGTTTTCTCTTCTGTAATATAGAGATATATTATCATCTTCTCCCAAGTTAAATGTAAGATATAAATTAGATGTGTCATGTTCACAAAGACCTATTATCATGCCTGGCACCTAGTGAGCACTCAGAAATCTGTCAGTGCTCAAGGGTTACTACTATTGCAAGTGAAGTAAAAGAGAAGTCTAACTACATCTGTGGTCTATGCCTTGCCTGGGTCACTAAACCCAAACAGCTGATGTTAGAGCAGAGTCAAACAATGGCAGTTTGAGCCTTTCTCAAAGCTGATCAAGAGGGTGCTGATCCCACTATGGCACAGGAAGAGCTTCTGCTGCCTCTACATTTAGTGTGAGAGACAAGTTATCATTTGAGTGTGGCATCACACAGCATCTCCCAGGAGAGCTGCTGGCTTTGTAAACATAGCCAAAATCTGATCCTCAATGACATTGTTTAAAATAATAGATAGTGTCTCTCCTTCAGGGAGGGCTCAGCAGGATCTGATAATCATCACCTTAGCAACTTCTAGTTACCAGCCAGCATTATGAAGGAGAGAGAATATTCCAGTAACATGTGGTCTGGGCAGACACTCAGACTTCACATCTAAATTTACAGCACAGCGCGCTCCGCCACCCCCAGGAGTCCGCACAGCCTAGTAGTACACACGCATATCTAGCTCCTTAGAACCCAGCCTCTGCAAGATTTCTGTTTCAGATGTGGTTTGTCCTCTACATTTGCAAAGCAAAATCTTTTCTAAAAGTCTATGTAATCACTTTTCATTTCTGATTAAACCTTGTTGAAAATTATGTTATACCGGGGAGAGCACTGTTCCCTTTAGAATACCATCTTTGAAAAACTTTGTAGGATGAAATGTTCAAGGAGTCAACTATTATTACTACATGAATTCATTTTATAATAAAATTTCAAGCAGTACATCCGAGAGGAAAACCATGGCTGAATGGCTTTGAAGACAAGGCAGGATTCATTCAGACAAGAGATGGTTTAAGAGATAGAACTTTTTGGCCAATTTCCATCATTACTGAGAACAAATACATCATATGCACACAAAAGGGAATTTCACATTGAAGCTGGTCTCAAGATTTGTAACGACCTAACAAGGAGTAAAAAAACAACAACAACAACCAAAAACAGCTTTGCCATAAAGTTGATGCTAGAAAGCTGATCCCTGGTCAGGGATTACAGTTGCCAACTCTCTGGCCTTTTAAATCTAGATGAGGTCCCGTGATGACCAAGCCTCACCAAGGATAAATGAGCAGAAGTGCTCCTTGTTAATTTGGGGCAGAAACATTTAAGGAGTGCAGATGCTGTCTTTATCTTCTATTTCTCCATCTGTTGGCTATTCTGTAAGGAACCTGAGGGGATGGGGTCCAAACACAAGTTGGAAGGGGTCTAGATTCCATAATCAGTGTCTGGACAAAAGACACTTATTAACCAGGAACATCCACACTGTACTGTTTCATTATGAGAAATACATTTCTCTTGTCTAAAGGCATTGAAATTTTATGAGTAATTATCACAGCAGTTAGCATTGTCCCAATTAATGTCTTCTTTTAAAAGGAAAGGAAGTCATACATTTTTAAAAGATTCTTGAACACTTGGAAGTCATGCAAGAAGTCTGACAGGCTGAGTGGGATCCGAATCCTGGAAAGTGGCAGCTCTGTGTTTAATATACGACAAGGTTTATCACTGGTGCATGTTTGTTCTACTCACGTAATTTCTCTGGTGTTTTTTACTTTGCCACGCTTCGGAATTCTAGTAACTATTTCTGTAATATTACCAATTACTAATATGCGACACTTCCTTGTTTTTGACATTTGGCTTCTTGGCTTCATGCCCCTGTAATGGACATTGGGGACCAGAGAGTCATCATGTGTGAGCTCATTATTTCTTCCCCAGTGCACAGAAGGTATGACATGGGCAATAGTTGGCACTTTTGCTGATACGCAGGCCAGAAAGCCATACCTCTAATCATCCAAATTATATGAAGCAAATGAACTGCAGGCAGCAGATAAAGCCCTTAGCAACTCTCAGAAGCAGCGAGAACTTGGAGAACCAGATTCTAGTCCACTCATAGGATGTTCTTGGTTCCAGGACTGAAGGTAGGGTTCAAATTAAGACAATGGTGGTCATAAGCACCCAAATTATTATTGCTATTTTTTTTACATCATCTAGAGACTCCGTCTGAGTTAGTTTGGAGCTAGGCTTGGGTTAATTGCACATTAGATCAATTTCTTGTGTGCTTATAATATGCATTAACACTTAAGAACCACTATTTTAAGCGGTAAGTTACAATACATAAGCAGCCATGAAAAGGTAGCATAAAGGCTGGTAGAGAAACATAAATGAAAGTATTTTGTTCTAACATTAAATAGGAAATGGAAAGCTACAGCTTTTTAAAAAGGAAAAACACATATGCTATCATCTGCTAGAAGCTACTTGAATTATAAGTCCTGTCCTTATACCACACAGTCTTGTCCAGGTACCTCAGCCCCATGGAGACAGCACACTCCACTGTAGGCTCTTAAGAGAGTGAATGAATTTCTGTAAGGGAGAGGCTAAACCGAAGCAGTATCAGGATCCATGATGGCACTGGCATAAGGAAAGAGTGTATCCATAGAAGGATGGAGCGCCATAGGGTTGTGTATTCTTTGCAGACACATTTCAACCGGTGCTAAATTGGTTTCATAAACTGTCTACTTAAAAACCCTAGTGTAGGGACGCCTGGGTGACTCAGTCAGTTAAGCACCTGCCTTTGGCTCAGGTCATGATCCCAGGGTCCTGGAATCGAGTCCCGCATTCTCCCTCTCCCTGCTGCTCCCCCAGCTTGTGCTTGTTCTCTCTCTCTTACAAATAAATAAATAAAATCTTTAAAACAAAAACAAGAACAAAACCTAGTGTAGTGGACCAGCAGAGTCATTAAGAGTACAGATTTGGAACTTCAGGTCTAAAACACAAGCATCCATATCCACTATAGAGAGTTAGTCTAAACGAGAAAGTGGGATAATAATTACCTTGTTCTAGGAATGCTGGGTGGCTCAGTTGGTTAAGCATCTGCCTTTGGCTCAGGTCCTGATCCCAGGGTCCTGGGATAGAGCCCCATGTCGGGCTCTCTGCTCAACGGGGAGCCTGCTTTCCCTCTGCCTGCTGCTTGTGTTCTCTCTTTCTCTCTCTCTGTCAAATAAATAAATAAAATCTTAAATCTATGTATTATGCTGAATACTTCATCCACAGTGTAAGATGTTACCTTCCAAAAGGTAAGTACTATATGTAATTTAACATATCTATTTATACTAATTATAGTATATTATACTATATACTAAGGTATCGTACTGACTATATGATAACATATCTATTTATACTATACTATTTAATATAGAGAGATACATATTCTAAACATCTGGGATGTTAGCCCTATCCTTCCATAGATGAATTAAATCAATGTTTGATAAAAATTCTTTCCTAGTCCCAGAAGTTCATTGACATGCAGCATCCTGTCCATTCTCCTTGCCAATACCTTAAAAGCAACATAATATCAAGGGACCTATGTAATAAGAGAATAAACAACAATATGCAGAGTACATATCTGGACTCAAAGCTTCATTCTTTCTTTTTACTGCTCCTATTAGATTCACAAAACCACTGCCTTTGAACGTGAGGTTTCACTTCTGACACTCTTAGGTGATGCCAAGATTCCTCAACTATGTGGATTAGTGGCTTTCTGATTCAAAATCCAGAAATCAAGGCCTTCCTCTGTAGCAGGGACATCCAATGGTAAATATTTATTCCTTAGGGGTCAATCTTTTGTGTGCAATTTCAGTGGATTGTTTATCATTTTCTTCTGGTCCACTACTCCCTTTTGGCTACACTGTCTTTCCAATTCAACTTCTCTCTGGAAATTGCAGCCCTCCGGCAAAAATGGCGCTCTGAATTTGCCATCACTCATTCCACTGAGTATCTTGCTGGCTCTGACTCCTCCTTGAATGCATCCCATCATTACCCGCTTATCTATAAGCATATCTACATTACTATCTATAAGCATATCCACGTATTTTCCACAACCTTGCTGAGACCTGGAGGAGCTCTTCTGTGTGATGAAATATTCAGAGAAACAGCGCCTTTTGCACCGTTCGGTGGTCGGGCTCAGGGTGAGTGCCACTTGGAAGAACACTGCGTTCTTTTCGGGTGAACTGCTGTGTCAAAAAGCCGTGAACGCGGCTGAGGGTTGCTCACCAGGGCCAGTGAAAGGCAGCATCAAAGGAATGATCTGAAATGTGAAAAAGAATCAATAATCATCCTTCAAAATAAGGCCTTTTCAAACATGGCAAATGTCACTGGCTCTTGGCAACACTACTTGGGATTTATTCTCTCAGAAAGGGCACCACCACAGGGCTAGAAGAAAAAGCCCCGGTATGTTATTCTTTGAAATGGCAAAACGACAGAAAAGCAGGCGCGGGAATTCAGAGCCAGATGCAAATTAAATGTGCATAATTCCTTAGGGTGTTTTGATCCATCTTCTCTTAAGGACTGTGCTTTGCTAAGGAGGGTGGGTCACGGCAGGCATCACCGGGGTGCGGGGAGGCTAAGGATGGAACGTGTCCCCACAGAACCAGGATGCCCTCACTCACACCCCAGTTTCAAATGAACGTCAAGAGTGGGAGCTACTTTCTTGTTTCCCCAGTGGCTTCTGTCTCACACACCAGAGCTCAGCATTTGACTCCTCCCTTGCCCTCCTACCCCCCCTTGAACATTTCCATCTGCCTCTGATTATTCCCCATCTCTCCTTCCCGTGACCTCAAATCAAGCCCCCTGGGTTCCTCTGATGGCCTCTCCTCTAGTTCCCTAATGCTAGTTTCTCACTGTTTCCATGCACTTATCATGTTTACATCAGAATAATTGGTCCAACACAGGTCTGATCATACCACACCTCCTGCTTACCTCCGAATCTGTTGGGATGATCTACGAAAACAGTATGTTCTGCATCCTTCCCAGTGTAGCTCGGCTATTGTTTTTAGTACAATCTCCTCTATGAACCCCCAAATCCCTATAACATCATTCCAGCTACCCTCCAAATATACCACGCTTAAAGTGTGCCGTGCCTCCTCCCATCAGTCCGCCGGGAAGAAACTTGTACCCACCCGTCAAATACCAATGTTTGTAATGGAAGACTTCATAGTGATAAAAGGAGCCACAGGTACACACTGTACATGGAGGGATCACACAGACAAATGCTGAGCTAAAGAAAAATGTTACAAAAGAGGACATATCACATAAAATCCACTTCTACGAAACTCTAAACCAGGTAAAAGTCCAGAGTGATAAATCAGAGTTACCTTTTGGAGGTGCAGAGAGTTAACTCGGAAGGGGCACAAAGAAGCCTACTTGGGAGATAGAAATGCCACATCCAAGACTTTGATCTGGGTGGTAATCACACGGGCATATACATACATAAATCCGGGTGGTCATTACATGGGCATATACATGCATAAAAATGCACTGAGCTAGCCAATGAACATGGGTCTGTTACGCTTCCCTTCCAAAGGAAACAAACACCAACAGATAAGTGACATTTGGGGGAAGCATTTCCTACATTCAACTGGTCACCACATCCCAACCTCTGCCCGTAAGACAAATAACTTTCTTCTTCATGTTCCTACTGCCTATTACAGCTATAGATACAACAGATGGTTCTTGCTGGTGTCTCTTTTTGCTCTTAGCCTGTGGCATCTTTATAAAAAGGGACTGAGTGGCATTTTCTTTTCATCCCCAGCACTTAACACAGAGTTCAGTCAAATGTTGCTGAATGAATGTAATAAGAATCACAAATAGAAATGAGTGGGCCCCGTGTGCGTGTGGGGCCATTCCTGCCGCAAATGTCCCCTAGCACGGCTGTGCGCTTCCCAACAGACAGAGCGCTAAACCATCATCCTCTATCGCTCCCATGTCTGTTCATAAATTGCATTGTCTTCCCCATTAAGAAAGTGAGCTAAGGCAAATTGATTTACACTCTAGGCCATGCTGCCCTGGGCCAAGAGGGCACACACAGTGGGCTCACACACAGTCAAGTGCACAAACGTTAGGTTGGTTCGCTGTTGAGAGAAAGCAAAATTAATTTGTAGCTGTCAGTCAGTTTGGTGAGATTTGCTTCACTTCTGAAATTTATTGACAGGCTCTAATAACTGGTACTTAAATTGTCTTTTCTGGAAGCAAGCGACAAAAGGCAGGAACTGGAAATAGGATGTTCACCTCCGGTTCCCAAGCAAGACAGAAAGAGGCTATTGTGGTCATATAGATTTTATACCATTTTCAAATCTTAATAGACATTTTTGCTATTGGAAGTTTCCCAGATTAGCCTGCTGTTTTTCTTTATTACTGCAGGGTTAATGTAGTCTGAGTGTTTTGGCAAGGTTTACAGCACAGAAAGTGAAGGGAAAAAAAAAAAAAGAATCGTGATTGCCTATAATAAAGAGGGTGGCAAAGACTTGGAATCAACAGCCGTTTTATTGAGGGACTTCTGGTGATCGGCACTTTGACGTATTTTAATTCAAATACTCTTCACAATAATGCTGTGAAGAGGGATTTATGAGACCAAATTTACAGATGAGAAAATTGAGAGCAGAGAGGTAAAATAATTGCCCAATACCCATAGTAAGGCTAAAGTCAAAATTTAAATTAATATTTCTCAGGTTATCTCCTATGAAGTCTGGTGAGGTAATAACTTGCAATTTTATAGATGCAGCTTTTAGGAAGGAGAAGGTCCTTCCTAACTTTGCTCAGAACTCATCACCTATGTTTACTTTACTTCAATAAGCCAGCCTCTTAGACCAAGATGCCTGTACTATATCAGTCAACTCAAGGCAATATTTATAGACAGCTACTAAGAAACAATTATACATCTGTTTATTTTGGTACACAGTACGGAGTCATAAGAGGAAGAGAGAACAGCCTTTTGCCTCAAGGAGCCCCCCAGTCTAAAATTAAGAGATTTGGCCACTTCTCCACTATGTACAGAAAGTCAGGAAGGGTATTAGCGTGATGATCTTTGTCTGCACTTGTTTCTCAAGCCAGCAAAAAACAGCAGCCTCCTCCGAAATCTCCTGCTTGTGCTCAACACTAGTTGTTGCTATTGTAGATCATGAGTCCTCAAGAGACAGCCATGGGCTGCATGGTCTTGGGTGCCAAGGGAGCCATCTCTGTCTCTTGGACTTCATGTTGGAAGTAAGGACAACACTCCAAATGCAGAAGGAACTGCTGAGGTCATAACACTTGGATGTTGGGGACTCAGTGGGGAGGGTATAGAACTTAATTTCTTTTTGAGGAACTGATTACATCTACTGCATACAAGAAGGATAAAATGGGGAAAGGTTACTTGTAGGCTAAAGATACTCCATTCCACAAAGATTGGTTGAGGACCCACTGGATGCTAGGGTTGTGAACTCAGTGAGAAAGGCAGATGTAAGTAATGATCACTCAATGTGAGAACTCCCCAAACGAAATAGGGGCCAAGTGTTATGAGAGCAGAGAGGTCACATCTAAATCTACCCAGAGTAACTGAGAAAAGTCAAGCAAAAAAAAAAAAAAGGAAGAGATTTCCAAGATGAGACATTAGCATGTACTCTGACACAAAGGTGTTAAAAAATGTCTCATGTATCCAGAATGATGGGGGCTTTGATAGGTTACACCACAGGTTTGTGTTGGTGGTTCCTTTGAATTGTTTTTCTATGTATTGGTTTTTTGGGTTTTTTTAATTCAATTGTTTATCTTATTAATTTTTCCTTTCTTCAATAAATAATCAAAATGTGAATGAACTCATTTAAAGGTAGTAGATCAGATACTGTATTAGGGTTCTCCAGAAAAACAGAAATGAGAGAAAGAAAGAGAGGCAGGAAGGGAGGGAGAGAGATTTACTTTAAGGAATTGACTAATACAGGTGTGAAGGTTTGTAAATCCAAAATCTGCAAGGTAGGTTGGCAGTCTGGAGACCCAGAGAAAAACCCAGCCTATAATTCAAGACCCAAGGCTATCTACTGGCAGAATTTCTTCTTGCTCAGGGAAGGTCGGTTTTTGTTCAGTTTTTGTTCTAACCAGACCTAATCAGACCCACCCATACTATACAAAGTATAGTATGTATACTATACATACTATAAAGTATAACAAAAACCCAGTTTTTGTTCTAATAAGACCTAATCAGACCCACCATACTATAAAGAATAATCGGCTTTACTCAAATTCCATCAATTTCAACGTGAATCTCATCCAAAAATCACCTTCGAGAAATATTCAGAATAATGTTTCACCAAATGTCTAGGCACCGTGGCCAGCCACGTTGACATATAAAAGTAACTATCAGAGGGCCATAAAGAAAAGAGATGTGTTTGAAGTTTCAAGGATTTTGTTTTTTATCTTTTGGGTAATACAGAACCCTTGTAAAGTTTTAATCAAATTATGATTAAGCCTCTGATACATAAGATAGGTAATCTTGCACTGCAGATGATGCTGAAATTTTTAATTGAACAGATGCTAATGATATTAATGGAGACAAATATAGAAAGAAAAATAGGATTGGGTCTTATTGAGTTTGAAATAGCATCATGACAGCCAGGTATAAATATGCACAAGGAACTAGAAACACAGGTGTGTGTTTGTGTGTGTGTGTGTGTGTGTGTGTGTGTGTGTGTGTGTAGCTTAAGTTAGAAGATATAAATTTTGAGGGATGCCTGGGTAGCTCAGTCAGCTAGGCTTCTGCTTTCAGCTTGGGTCATGATCCCAGGTCCTGGGATGGAGCCCCACATTGGGCTCCTTGCTCAGCAGGGAGCCTGCTTCTCCCTCTGCCTACTGCTCCCCCTGCTTGTGCTCTCTCTATCTCTCTCTCCCTGACAAATAAATAAATAAAATCCTGAGAAAAAAAGAAGACATAAATTTTGAAATTGTTATTATATACTGACTGCTAAAGTCATGCATTTACAAGGGCTAGAGAATGAGAAAGAGCTGAGGGCGGTGCTCTGGAGAATACCAACATTTTATATAGTGAGGAGGAGCAGGAAGAGGGTAAAGGAAGAATTACGACAAAATATCTAGAATAGATGGTAAATAGACAATAAAGAAAAGGTCCTTTAGAATGTGGAGAGAGGAATTGGCATGGATGCAAAGGAAATAAAATAAATATAATAAATAAATAAAATAAAAAAAGTCACAAAGGTCTTCTTAGTAAGCTGTCCTGAATACCTGCGGGTAGAGAGGTATCTCAGCCGGAAGGCTAAAGGCGGAAGCAGGGGATAATGGGGGAAGCCATATATGGGAATGTGAGAACTTGGAACTCCAAGAAAGCTGCTGTTGCTTCAGTATCAATGACCAGTGCAAAGGGGTGGAAGAAAGAACATGCGATATGCTGAACAGCAGAGGTGATAGGAAAAAGTTGACACGCTATTAGAGGAATCATTTAAAAACAAAATGGTGGAGGCAGTGGAGAAAAAACATTTTAAGGGTCTCAGGGGAGTTTTCTATCACAGAGAAGGAGCCAGCATTTATTGCCCATCCCTTCTCTGCCTTCTTTGTGGAAAGTCATCGTTAACAGAACACTCGTGGCCTCTTTCTGCAACCTTCACTTACTCTCCCCCCATAGTGTATGGAGTACCATGCGTGTGTGTGTGAGTGTGTGTGTGGGGGGGTATTTATTTATTTGAGAGAGAGAGTAAACAAGAGAGAGTGGGGGGCAGAGAGGGAGAGCGAAGGGGGAGCAGAGGGAGAGGAAAAAGCCGACTCCCTTCTGAGAAGGGGCTCGATCTCAGGACCCTGGGATCATGTTTGAGCTGAAGGCAGATGCTTAACCAAATGAACCACCCAGGTGCCCCTGAAGTAACTTATTGTATTGGTAAAGATGAAAAGAATAAAGTCCATGCTATGACTCAGAGCCTCCCTCTTCCTCTTAGGAGCTGGCCCTGCCAGCGCAGGGCTCAGGCTCTCCACGCACGCTGTCCAGCCTCACAATGAATGGGCCGACCTATCTTATCCAATCTGGGGGGGTCAGCATTAGGGGCCTGATATACAAATATCTGTCTCCCTCTCCAGTGCCACCATTATAGGCAAAAGAAGGGTGGTTTTGATATCCCTTCTGCTGTTTGTCTTACGGTTCAATAGATTCGGTTAATTGTGCGCGAAGGTGAGATGCTGTTATTAGGCACTTACTTCCTAATCAGGATTAAAGTAAAGGCAATATGGGCATGTTTTGTCATCCACATCCAGACTGAGCCACCTGAAGACAGGGATGGGCTCTCCTCTTACCACATGTCCCATGGTACCTACATGACCCACAGGAGGCACACGGATAAATCAAATTAATGATAAATGAAATGTTTCCCGACTTCTACAACCTTCATTTTTTTTCTCTCTTCCTTAAATGGTTAGGTAGCAGGAAAAGTAGGCAAACAGGGCTCTTTCATATTCGATCAAAAAAAAAAGCATAGATAAGAGGAGTTTATACATCAATAAGGAAAAAAAACAAGAATCAGGAAGAAAATGGAATAAGAATACGGATAAAACATTTCACAAAAAAGGAAATAAAGTGGCCGATTCACAGCCAAAATGATGCTCAACTTTATTCATATCAGAGAATGCAAATTAAACAACAATTTCATTGGTTCACAGGATTAAAAAGATTGATGATATCTAATGTTAGTGAAGATTCAGAGAATCAGTCACTGTCTGTTATACTTTCAATGGGTGTGTAAATTAAGGAAGCCTTTTTTTTTTAAGATTTTTAAATTTTTTTTTCTTTTTTTATTAGAGAGAGAGAGAGATCACAAGTAGGCAGAGAGGCAGGCAGAGAAAGAGGGGGAAGCAGGCTCCCTGCTGAGCAGAGAGCCCGATGCAGGGCTTGATCCCAGGACCCTGAGATCATGACCTGAGCCAAAGGCAGAGGCTTTAACCCACTGAGCCACCCGGGTGCCCCAAGGAAGCCTTTTTTGGTAAGTGATTTGGCAGTGGCATTTAAACATTAACTGTGCATATCCTTTGTCTAAGCAATTCCATGCATACAAATTATTTTAAAAATATCAATACATAATCTCAAATATACATAGGTAATGGTGGTCTTTTCAGCAGTTTAGGAACAATCTCGGTTTTGATTAGTAGGGGTTTTTTAAACAAATTATGGTACAACTCTATTATGGAATAGTCCTTAGCAAGGGCTCTCAATCTCAGCATTGACACTGCAGGCTGAAATGCCTTTGGACTGGATAATTCTTTGTTGTGGGAGGCGGTCCTGTGCATTGTAGGATGTTTAGCAGCATCTCTGGCTTCTATCCTTCCTGGCTCCCCCTTCCCCATAGTTGTGACAACCAAACACGCTTCCTGACATTGCCAAATGACAGCATGTTTCCAGGCATTGCCAAATTACAACATGCCTCTAGACTTGGAAGCCAAAAGACAGCCTGTGGAGCTGGGGCAAAATTATCCCCATTTAAAAATCACAGTTCCACAACAAGCAAAGGAGAGTACCTAGTAAATATCAAAGTGTTTTAAATACTAGGGTTCCAACTAATAATTTCACACAAGTGAAAAAATCATGCTACAGAAAAATAGAGCACATCATTCATGTACTAAAAAGACTGAGATGAACATATATACGTTTGCAAAGGAAGTAAGCATAAAGCGAATACAGGAAGGTGTATACCAGTCTCCAACTGGCGGTGGTTTCCTCTGAGTGGAGAATAGGAGTTTGGGAGCTTTTTCTTTTTTCTTTTTTTTAATGCTTTAGTACATCTAACTAAAGAAAGTTAGAAATTGCATTCTACTACAAGTAACAAAGCCTTGAGGTTGGTGATTTGAGCAAGTCCAAAGACAGGCAGGCAGTCCAGGACTCGGATCACAGGTCCATTATGTCTTCCAATTCCAAGGTCATGTATTTGATCTCAGGTGGTCTTATGTGCCCATCACCTACTGCACATGGGATGGCGGTTCTACTTGCAGCATCAAGTCTTCCTTCCAAGAAGGGGAAGGACGGCCAGGTACCAGGTAAGCTGAGCTCATCCTCTCCAATTACATGTCATTGACCAGAACTACAGCCACATCCATCTACAAGGAATCTATTTTTAAAATTCTTTTATTTCAAGTCAATTTGATTAACATATACTGTATTACTAGTTTCAGAGAGAGAATTTAGTGACTCATCAGTTGCATATAACACCCAATGCTCATTACATCAAGTGTCCTCCTTAATGCCTGTCACCCAATCACCCGATCTCCTTCCCCCCTCCCCTCCAGCAACCCTGTTTGTTTCCTAGAGTTAAGAGTCTCTCTTGGTTTGTCTCCCTTTCTGTTTTCATCTTATTTTATTTTTCTTTCCCTTGCCCTATGCTCAACTGTTTTGTTTCTTAAATTACACATATGAGTGAAATCATATGGTATTTTTCTCAGTTTCTTAAATTACACATATGAGTGAAATCATATGGTATTTATTTTGCTCAGCGTAATATCCTCTAGTTCCATCCACATCAGTACAAATGGCAAGATTTCACTCTTTTTGATGGTTGAGTAATATTCCATTGTATATGTATGCCACATCTTCTTTATCCATTCATCTGTTGATGGAGGTCTGGGTTCTTTCCACAGCCTGGATATTGTGGACACTGCTGCTATAAACATTGGGGTGCAGGTGTCCCTTGGAATCACTATGTTTGTTTTAAGCTGGCATCTTACCAACTTGAATACAAACAATGGTAGACAGCTATCAATAATGCCATATGTGAAATGCTTTCAAAATAAAGAAAAAGGAAAGGTAAGAAGTAGGGGAATGGAAAGAAGGGAGGGGAAAGGATGAGTATTGAACAAAAGACACAATGGAAACAGAGCTTGATGACAACAGGCTTGGGTCTGAATCCTGCTATCATCACTTCCATGCTTTTTGATGGAAAGCAAATTAGTTTCTTTGAGGCTGCTTTCCAATTATAGAATGCCTATCTTACAAAATGGTTATAGGACTAAATGAAATCAGTTAGGTTATATTCTTAGGTGATTGCATACAGTAGGTGCTAAGTAAATGGACTTTCTTCTTCCTAGAATGCCCACAGCCTATTGAATATGAAAACATTCAAGTTTTCATATATATAGTTCTTTAGCTATTCCATGGATGTCATGTTGTACCCTAAGGAGAGCTTCTGCTCCTCAAGGGCAGGAACTTTGGGATCCTGTGGGATTTCATAAAAACTATGGGTATCTTTTATACCACATCCACACTCATTGGACCTAACATGCCTTCTACCCTGGACACTGGGCAGGGCTGATGACACAGTGATGCTACACAGAAATGAGGATGGACCTCTGAAGTGAGGCCCAAGAATTACTACTGTGGAAGTGAGTCCCACAAAACATGAACAGTCCTAATCTGCAGTAGCTGGATTGGTTATGAGACACTCAACAGGGAAAATGAAAGACAGAAGGGAGCCCAGAAAGGAACAGAGAGAACCCTGTAGTCTTTGCATGGTGGAAATATTGCTGAGTGGAGGTTGCGTTTATGTGTTATGGGGAATCATGCAGGGGACCAGAAAACCCTGGCACATATATGCACAGACACACACACACACACGCACACCCTACTGCACAAATACCAAGGCTGGAGGAATCCCACTGATTACTTTCTTCCCCTTAGACTGGCTATGTCAATCCCTCTTAGACTGTCCACCCCAAACACAGCCCACATCACTACACTCTCCCCTCACAAAGCACACTTTCCTCCTGGACTTCCCAGTCTCTGTGAAGGCCATCTCCATTCTTCCTACTCTTAGGTTCATAAGCTCTTTCTTTTTTTTTTTCCAGATCTATCTATCTATCTATCTATCTATCTATCTATCTATCATCTATTTATAGAAAGAGCAAAGGAAGAGAGAAAATCTCAAGCAGACCCCACACAGAGCATGGAGTTGAACATGGGCCTTGATCCCAGGACCCTGCGATCATGACCTGAGCCAAAATCAGGAGTCAGAATCTTAACTGACTGTATCACCGAGGCACCTCACAGGTTCACAAGCTCTTGAGTCTCTTTCAACTCTCCAGTCATAAAATCGCCTACCAAGCTTGCCTTTCACGAGTGTTCCTCTCTTTGCATTTCTACCACCACCACCTCAAGGTCAGTGGGTTATTTACCCAATCTCCTTACAGGTCACTTTCCATCTGTACCTCCACATTGCCATGCAAAACTCTGTCCATCAACTTCTGAAGCACAGTTCTCTCATCACAGGGTGCAGTGCTGCCCTAGTGTTCTAGATAAGGAAACCGAGGTACAGAGAAGTGAAAGACCTGATGAAGAGCACATGGCTGGTAAATTTCAGACAGAGAACTTGGTCTCTCCATCTCCAGAGTCACATTTTTCTCATGATAACACACTGCCTTTCAGGCATCAGGGAACTCTCCCCATGATCCTGGAAGGGGGTCAACTTCCTGCCTTTCTCAGCAGCCTGTGTTCCAGCTGCTTTCACACTGCTGACAAGCAAGCTGGTACTGAGATCCCTGCTGGAAGCTATAGTGAAGCCAACATCAGGTCAGGATGCTATTTACTGGGCAGTGGGGTTGAGGAGGGATAAGTGCCAGTGCCTGCGACTTCAGTTTTTAATATTCACTTAACTTTGTGGAGAGTAATTATATTCCACTCATTCTACACCAGCTGGTATTTACTTCATCCTCCATCAGGCATCAACAGAGCATGGGGCTGCAAGACAGAAATATTACTCTGGCGAGCATAAATATTTCATTTTTCACACCACAAATGCGTTGATGATTTATTAATTAGCCTAAAGGCTGCTGCCTCTGTAGAGCTGAAAACGAAGCTTTTCTGGTGTGTGGATTGGGCTTGTCTGGGGCACAGTGCCCATGGGTGATGCTCAGCTGGGAGCATGGCCCAAGTTTGGCAAACAGCCTCTGGAATGTCCAACCCAAACTCCACAGGCCCAGCCTTGCCTTCTGACTGCTCACGGAAGCCTCACAGAGAACTTCCTCCTCAAAAAATATTTAATCTCTGCTTTTCCAGAAAATATAGCTGGGACCAGAGCCAACTAGTCTACCTACCAGCTGGCTACTGAGATGAGGCTGCTAACCTGCTAAGAGGTCAGTACCTGCCACTGACCCAGCTTTTGAAGTTCTGTGATCCATGAGAGTTAGATATTCAGGAAAACCAACAGAGCTTCCCCTTGAACTTTAGCCACAAATGTTGAGCCAGTGGTAGGGCTCAGGGCCTTTTCTATTTATAACTGATCAAACACTATCTGGGAGAGGAATAATTATCCTAGGGGTGAAGCACTCATGGGACAGAAGTCCACTCCAACTGGGATCTCCACATCCACCCCAAGCAACTCCCTGAGCTCTCTGAAGAGACCTTCGACTTAGTTCTGAATAAGTTGTGAATTGTTTAAAGGAAGAGCAAAAATGGAGCCCAAAATATCAGCTTTGTTGTTGATGAAGCTGTATTAGAGGACATAATTTGCTGTGGGGTCCAGTAGTCTGACAACTCTTCACATTTTTCTAGAGCAGTGGTTCTTAAGGAGGGAAGGATGCAATTTTGCAATGTCTGGAGACGTTTTAGGGAAGTATGACTGTGGGAATGTTGCAGGCATCAAGTGGGCAGAAGGGTAGGGATACTGTTAAATATCCTACAATGTGCAGGAGAGCTCTCAAATTATACTCTTCCCCCAACAAAGGATCATCTGGCCCAAAACATCAATAGTGCCAAGGGTGAGAAGCCTTGGTCTACTCTTGCAAGCAGCGTATCTGGGGCAAACATGGGTCTGTAAAGTAGACACATTTGCATAGGTCACTGTCTCCCACTGCTCCTGGGGAAGAAGGAAGAACAAAAACCCTCACCTCGTGGCTTTTTATCATGATAGATTTTTAATTTTAATTTAATCGTGATAGATTATCGAATGAGTAGATTATCTATGAGAAAGGTGGACTGGTAGCTGTTATCCCCTTCCCAAGTAACTCATTCTATCTTACTAGGTATGAGCAAAAGGTGGGACAGTAGGCCAAGAGCATCCTTGGAGGAAAATTCCCTCAAAGATCCCGTGAATGAAGTAGTCTCTCTCTCCTAACAGTATACATTCTCAGACTCTAGCCTGACATACAGATGAACCTCAAACACTAGCAAGTGATCAAGGTAAAAATTAGGAATACATCCTGCCCTGTCCCTTAACTTGATCTCAGCATACTTTCCTTTGGTGGCAGACCTCAAATCCCTAGTTTCCTGACCTAACTTAGATATCTGTCTTTGGTCCCACTGAATTGGCCCAAACTCTACCCTGGACCTCCATCTGATGATCTACTCCTTTCTCCTTCTGGGGTTTATCATTACTTTTCTGACTCGTCCTATATGATTGAGCCCATCCTCTGGCCCCTGGCTAGGGACAGACTGGTACAAGTTTAGAAAGCCCACACATAGAAGTTCCCTGGGTCACACCTTTCCATATTTCCTAATGACTTTTCTCAAACATCTCTCAAGGTAGAAACTACCATGATAATTTTATTTAAGAGCAAGTTGATATTCAGAAGGATAGGGCACCTGCGTGGTTCCGTCACTTAAGCTTCTGGCTTTTGGTTTTGGCTCAGGTCATGACTTCATGGGTCATGGGATCGAGACCTGAGTGGAGCTCTGAGTGGAGCCCTGCATGGGATGCCCCGATCAAGCCTGCCTCTTGCTCCTTGCTCAGCAGGGAGTCTGCTTGAGATTCTCTTCTCTCTTTCCCTCCCCTGACTCAAGTACTCCCTCTCTCTCTCTAACATAAATGAAAAAAATTTTTTAAAGAAGGGAATAGCAGTTCCTGTAACACACCAGGAGTGTAACAAACATTGAATAGATATGGATTAACTATTGACTGAATGAGCCAGCTAATAGTTGGCAGAATGAAAAAGACGATCTGCCTTAGCCCTAGGTCCCTTATCCCTAGGCCACACAATGTGGCCTCCTGACTCATGTGAGCACTTCTCTGTCACTTTTCTCAGGACATATGACCCTTCTCCAGGAACATTATAATGCACATCTTTCTATCTATCGTATCCCCAAGCCATCACTCCATGTCCACGACTGTGACGTTTTCCGTACCCAACACAATGAATTTCAGAAATTGCAAAGTTCTAATGATCTTTTGGGTTGGGACATTCCTGTAATCTCTCACACGTATATATCTAGATCTATATAATCTAGAGAGAAGCAATCTCTATATCATTTTTTAAATGCATTAATTCAAGAAATATACATTGGGGAAACAACATAGTGCTTTGGGGGAAGGTTTGGGATAGTGATTAAGAGCGGAAGCTCTGAGGTCAACTGCTTGGAATCAAATCCCCCTTCACCATGGATTTGTCTTTTTACTTGAAACATTTGTATTAACCTCTCTGTAGGCCTTATTCCTTCATATGTAAACGGGAATAATAATAATAATAGTAGCACTTCCCTCACAATTCTGCTGTGACAATTAACTGGATAAACTGTTATATTCTCTACCACAGTGGCCTTGTTCAGTAATGTGCTAGAAATTTGTATCGTCTTACACAGAATGTATATCTAACTCATTCAATGACGTTCTTGATATTAACAAAAGATAGCAACTATTGGGTGTTTACTCTATTTCAAGACTCTGCAGTACTTGATCTGCTTTCTAGTTAATGAGCAGGTGATGTCCCTGAGTTGCATGCATCACTATCCCTATTGTACAGATAAGGAAGGTGAGGCAGAGGCTGAGAGCATACAACCCACTCAGGATGGCACGGCAGTACATAGCCCAGTGAGGATGAGAATTCAGACTGGCTCTAAAGTTCCCTTTGCTGGGGGGGTGCCTGGGTGGCTCAGTGGTTAAAGCCTCTGCCTTTGGCTCAGGTCATGATCTCAGGGTCCTGGGATCGAGCCCCCCATTGGGATCTCTGCTCAGCAGGGAGTCTGCTTCCCCCTCTCTCTCTGCCTGCCTCTCTGCCTACTTGTGATTTCTCTGTCAAATAAATAAATAAAATCTTAAAAAAAAAAAAAAAGAAACTTATTAAAAAAAAATAATTCCCTTTGCTAACCACTACCCCACACCAAGCCAGGGGATGGGCACAGGCAAGGAAAGGAAAGACAACATTGGCAGATGTATGACTAAGGCACACATAGGTCACCAAACAGAGACAAAGTCCACCTTGAGCAAAAAAGGTTTCCCAAAGGATACCGTGTTTGGTTGAGGTTTGATAAATGAGAGTCACTGGAGAGAGGAGCTGGTGGGGCTCCTTCACAAAAGTACTAGAATGTCAGAAAACAGGGACAGTTTGGTCTACCTAGCTGGAGCATGAATTGTGAAAACCAACAGGAAAGAAGAGGGGCTGGTGAGATAGGCATGATCTAGGTTGCAGGAGATGTAGACACTATGTAAGCATCTGACTTTTTCCAGAAGGCAGCAGCAGAAGGCCACAGGCACATTTTTGACAGAGACTCATTCAAGTCTGAGTAGGGTAAACAGGGCGAGATCGGTAAATTAGAGCTCTAAGAAATAAGTTCCCATGAAAAAGCCTGAACCAAGGCAGAAGTGATGGGAATGGATGACAGTAGACAGACAAGAGAGCTATTTAGGGGGTGAAAACCCCTTCACATCTGAGTAAAGACAGTTGAAAAACAAAATCTCTGTATAGAAAAAGGAGGAGTTTCCTAATGAACCTAGAGCCACGTAATAGCGAAGCCCCAGCACAACGGCCCAGCCACCAATGGGCCAGGCCACAGGAGGTGGGAAGAAAAGACGTCCCCCTGGTGGCAGCAGAATCCATTCCCCAGGCATCAGACTGGCTTTCCTGAAACCAGTGACCCTGTCCACAGAGTTGTGGCTAGACCCACAGGCTAGACCCACAGGCCTCAATGCTCAGAGCCTTTGTGTTAGCCTAGGTAGGTGGAGAGGTGTGGACTGAATTGAACTAAATGAGCAATTCCTAATTCTCATTTTAGTAAATAAAGAAAATCAAATCATAAAATTAGGCATTATCCAAAATGATTAACACTAGCAACTTCCCATGAAATAATTTAACCTACTTTGATTTAGGGGATCTGGAAACTTTCCATAAAACCATTATCAACATATGGATAGTTTTCATTATTATTAATAAGAATCTGTTAGGCAACTTGTATTTGAAAATGCTCTCTGCATCAAATACTGAAATCGGGTTCTCAGAGGTGGCTGCCAAAGCCTGGACACACGGGTGTAGCATCAGTGCAGACCGTGGGATGACCAGCCTCCTACCCAGAGGACAAACACTTTGTAGGCCAGGGGGATTTTAAAGGAGATTCATGGAGATCTCATCTCCAATTCAGGGAGATCAGACTTAGCAAAACCATTTCCTGAGGGAAAGTCGAAGAGTATTTGTAGACCCTGGGAGTCGCTGAGAATTCAGGCTCCAGGTCAATTTGCTTATACGAGTTCTACTAAATCCTAATAATAGTTCGTTAAATGAGACTTTCATTTGAGATGCCTGCGCATCAAATTTATTTCTTATATGATAGGCTGATTTTAGAACAGCTAATGAGAATCTCCTTTTTTATAGTCTTTTAGGTGTATTTTTTTTCATCTAGCCTATTTTTAAGCATTTCAAACCAAAAGCAAATTTCAATGTAATAATCAAGAGTGTAGGTATTTAGAGGAAGTAAAGTAAATGTACAAGAAGTGGCATTATCTTTCAATAATGAGCAAAACAACAATTATCTCAGAGCTCACATTTGTCTTACTTTGTATTGAACCTTGAGAAGAATAAATAATCAGGACACGAAGAGGGAAGAAATGGGTTGAATCACTATCGCTCCTTCCTCAGGAAGCTGTAAACAGAGATTTGCTCTGAGAATCACCTAACACAAAAAGATGAATTCCTGATAGCTGAGTAGTTAAATGTTTAAAAAAATAAAACAGTAGCTCTCTAAGAAATAGAAGTGTATATTTCTTCAACTTTTGCAGAGGACCTTTGAAGCCACAATTCAATAGAAGAGATGACAAAGAGGGAAAAAAAGATAATTTTGATTATTATCAAATTATGATAATAATTTATCATTTTGCCAATAATGATTTAGAAAATACTAATATTAAATTATTGCTATATTTATCATGAAAAAAAAACCTCCGAGTTGATATTTACAGGGTATCCAGCAACATCAGTGAGAATATAAGACATTTAGTGAAGAGAGAGGTTTAAATATGTGCCTATTCTGTGAGGTCTTCACCATATCATTGCATCCTTGGCACATGAGTCATCTGGCAAATTGCTATATAAAAAACAAAAGCCTATATGTTTCTATTTTGGATGGTCTAAGTAGATGGCTTAACAAACTTAATTGCTGAAAATTAATAAAAGTTCTTGGTGAATACAGCAAAAATTCTTCTTATATGTATCAATGATGTTGGTTTATAAAATGGGAAAAAAGGGGGTGCCAGTGTGGCTCAGTTGGTTAAGTGTCTGCCTTCGGCTCAGGTCATGATCCTGGGGTCCTGGCATCCAGCCCTACTTTGGGCTCTCTGCTCAGCCAGGAACTTGTTTCTCCCTCTACCTCTACCACTCCCTCTGCTTATACTCTCCCTCTCTCTTTCTGTCAGAAAAATAAAATCTTTAAAATTTTTTTTTATTTTAAAAAATGAAAAAAAAAAACCCAGAAAACCTCAAGTTTGATAGAAAAAAATGGCAAATCTGCCCCAAAACCATGAAAATCCAAAATAAATGTAGAAGAATTTCATTATATTAAGAATGAGATTTTCTGGTTAAAGATTAAAGCAAAAGACATCTTGCCATTCGTGACTACATGGGTAGACCTAGAAGGCGTTATGCTAATTGAAATAAGTCAGACTGAGAAAGACAACTACCATATGATTTCACTCATGTGAGCAATCTAAGAAATAAAACAAATGAAAAAACAAACAAATACAGAGAAGAATCAGACCCATAAATAAAAAGAACTGATGGTTGCCAGAGGGAAGGAGGTGGGGTGATGGGCAAAAGAGGGGTGAAGGGGAGTCGAAAACACAGGCTTCCAGTTATGAAATGAATAATTAATAGTAATAAAAGGCACGACATAGGGAAAATAGTCAATAGTATTGTAATAGCATTGTATGGTGACAGATGGTAGCTATACTTGTCATGAATGCAACATAACATACAGACATGTTAATTCACTATGTTTCACACCTGCAACTAATATAACACTATGTCAACGACACTTAAATTTTAAGAATAAATAAATAATGATAGCTAATCTTAAAACAATGGCAAAGGAAAAAAAAAAGACATTATGATTAAAGAATAGAAGAAATGAGATAGCCAAATCAGATATACAAAATGTCCAGCAGTATAATTATCAATCCAAAATATAAGTTTGAAAAGGAAAAAAATGAAACTAAAGAACAAGAAAATATAACTAAAGCAGGTTTTTCAAATGATCAAATTGAAACTTGAGAAGTGGAACAAAATTAGTAATTAAAGTTAAAAATGCAATATCTCAGTTCAACAGCTAATTCAACAAAGCTTAAGGGTCAAATAATTAAAGGGTAGGATCAAATAAAATGAGAAGGAATGAAGAACAGTAACAAAGGTACAGACATATGGGGAGATATTTGATAAACTTACAAAATTAAAAGGTCTAACGTAAGATCTGTTGGGGTTCCAGAGAAAATGAGAGATGTTGGTAGGGAGAATCTGTTTGAAAGGAAGGCTATCGCAGTCAAGCCAGTGAGATTATATAAAAATAGGCAAAATCAAGAGTCAAGGAACATACCCACACAAATATGGGCAACTGATATTTGACAACAATGCAAATGCAATTTAATAGAGAAAGGATAGTCTTTTCAAAAAGTGCTTGTAGGACAATTGGATAATCATAAGGAAAAATTAGAACTTTACTGCATACTTCCATGGATCATAAATGTACAATTTAACACATAAAGCTATAAAACTTCTAGAAAAAAATATTAGAACAAAGCCTTGTGACTTAGGTTAGGTGGAAGTATCTTCTATTATTTGTTTATTTATTTATTTATTTATTTATTTATTTACTTACTTACTTACTTACTTACTTACTTATTTTAAGTATTGGGCTTTTAGGTTAGGTGGAAGTATATCTATCTATCTATCTATCTATCTATCTATTTATTTTAAGTATTAGGCTTCAAGCCCAGCATGGAGCCCAAAGTGGACTCAAATTCACAACTGTGAGATCAGGACATACGCCAAGATCAAGAGTCAGACACTCAACTGACTGAGCCTAGATGAAAATATCTTAAATACAATACTGTTACATCTAATTGTGCCTCTCCCCACCAATAAAAAAGATATGTTAAAATCCCAAACCCCAGTACATGACCTTATTTGGAAATAGGGTCTTTACAGTGTGAGTTGAGCTAAAATGAGATAATTAAGGTAGGCCCTACTACAATATGACTGGTGTCTTTATGAAAAAGGAGAAATGTGGACACATAGACAGATGCAATGAGGGAAGCCTTGAAGAAGAGCCACAGAGAAAATGCCATGCAAAAGCAGAGCACTGGAGTGACAGAGCTACAAGGTAAGGATTGTCAGAGACTGCCAGAAAACCGCCAGAAGCTAGGAGAGTTGCATGGAAGGGATTCTCCCGAACAGCTGTCCAGAGGAAGCAGCCCCACTGACAATCTGATTGTAGTCTTCATGTCTCCAGAGTGGTGAGATGATAAATGTCTATTATTTGAAGTCACCCAGTTTGTGGCATGTAAACACCATAAATGTAGTCCATGGAATGTTTAAAAATCATGATAATTTGGATGTCATCAAAATTAAGAACTTCTGCTCTTCAAACATATTTTTTTTAATGTAATGAAGTAACAAGCACAGATTGGGAGAAGATATTTGCAAACCATATATATGATAAGTGAATCATATCCAGAATGTATAAAGAAGTCCCAGAATTCAATGGTAAGGAAACAAACAGCCCAATAAGAAAATGGGCAAAATGACTCAGGAAAAAAAAATGCACGATGGCAAGTAAGCACATTGAAAAATGTTCAAGATCATTAGTCTCTAGGAATTGCAAATTAAAACTACAATGAGATACCACTTCACATCCGTCAGGATAGGTAAAATTTGAAAGACTGGCCATAGCATGTTTTGGCAAGGATGTGGAGCAATTGGAACTCTTATACACAGCTGGTGGGAATATAGAAATGGTACATTTTGGAAAACATTTTTACATTTTCCTAAAATGTTAACATACACCAATTTATAATTCAGTCATCCCATATCTAGGTATTTATCCAAGATAAATGAAAGCATACAAACTCACTAGAATTTGTATCTGAATGTTCATACACTTCCTTGAAAGAACCAAATCTGGAAAGAATCTAAATGTACATCAATGGATCAATGGGTAATATATAGCCATATATCCAAACAATGGTATACTATTCAGCAGTGAGAACAAATAGACAATTTTTACAAACAACAGCTGCTTTTAAATAATTGTCTGAAGGAAGCTTGATATAAAAATTACATACTGGGGGTGCCTGGGTGGCTCAGTTGGTAAGCGTCTGCCTTCGGCCCAGGTCATGATCCCAGAGACCTGGGATCGAGCCCCGCATCGGGCTCTCTGCTCGGCAAGACGGGCAGGAAGCCTGCTTCTCCCGCTACCTTTCCCTCTCTCGCTGTGTTTCTCTCTGTCAAATAAATAAAATCTTTAAAAAAAAAATTACATACTGTATGATTCCATTTATATGTAGCTCTAGAAAATCCACGCTAATCTATAAAGACAGAAACTCAATCAGTGATCACCTGGGGATGGGGAGGAAAGGCCTGGAGGAGTATCAGGGAGGGATTAGGGCCATGAAAAAATGTTTTTTTAGGGGGCAATGATGGATGTTTATTATGTTTACTCTTTTGATAATTTCATGGGTACATATAGTCTCTGAAACTTATCAAATTATATACTTATGTGCAATTTATTATGTCAATTATTCAAAAATATAATACACAAAGTGTTCACTAAAATTATATACTTTATGTGCAGCTTCTTGTACATCAATTGTATAAATATAATGTCAATTATATAAAATCATGATCAAATTGAACTTAACTAAAAAAAATACATGTTGAAAAAGTTGCAGCACATCTAGTGTCTTTATATACTTGTGGAATGCTATATTGTTTAGAAAAAAGTCTTACATCGACTGACAAAGTTGGAAAAAGCACACCCTTTGACCCATGCATTTGCAAATAAGTCTACCTTCTGATCCATCATATGTGTATATATATTGATAGTATATATCAATATAACATATGGATAATATATATTATATATCTATATATTAGATAATGTATATTAGAGGTGTGTATATAATATATAACTAAGTACTATCCACACATTAAATAAACATTAATATTCCTAGAATAAATCTGTCTCTTAGCAAAAAATAATATTAATCAATGGTAGAACATAACCAGATTCCTTTAGTTACAAGATGGAATACTGTTTGGCAGGGAATGTGAATGAATTAAAACTACATGATGAGCCTCAAGGGGAAATATACATATCACATATTTTATAAATGCTTGTATGAATATAATATTAAATAAATATAATTTCCATGTAAACTAGATATGATATTGAGTAACATAACAAATAGTAAATGATAAAATATTAAATAAAATGTGCAACAATGATCATAGAAAGATTGGAAGAAAATGAATCTTAATAGTATGGATTATTTTCAAAAATAACGAAGAAAGTTTTCTTTTTCTTACTTCTGTGACACTTTCCAACTTTAATGAACACACACTGTGTTGATAGTGAAAGCAGCAGCCAACAAATTTAAAAGTGTTGGGTTAAATTCTTGTAGTGTGTCTCTGTTTGTTGACCCAGTATTACTTTATGATGTAGACTGTTGAATAACATAGAGAAATGGAGCTAATTGATCTTCAGTCTTAGTGTCAAAGTATGATGCTTCACTAAAATGGCCAACAGGTTTCAGCTGATTTGCTTCACAGGTCCATAAGGTGCACAAAGTCTCTTAAAATAGTCCCTAAACAGCAAAATGTAGGCCAGGACACCAAGAGGGACGCATTTGACAAATTGCCTATGACATAATGTAAAATTCATAGATGGAAGATTTTGAATCTGAAAATACTTGAAATACTCAAAACCAGACCAAACGGATCACAGTATTTCCAAAAGGACGCAAGCACTCATTCTAACAGCTGTAAAGTGGCACACATTCCAGAAAATGCTTTGTATAAATACGGATTTAAGGTGAATGCTCTTAGGAAAGTTTTCATAAACCAAATTAATTTTACTCAGATGAGCTGAAGGTAAATGCCAGTGGGCTGATGGGACCCACTGGCACCGCACAGATCCTGGGAAGAAAACAAGCAGATGCCTGAGTGCAAAAGGAGGAGTCACCAGACCTGGCTGCCCCAGTAGGGACGCTCATGAGAGGAAATACTGTCGGAAATGTGCCGTCAGTAGACACACGGTGAGTGCTAGTATGTGTCGGAAGCCATGGTGGATGCAGGGGATAAAGAGATCTGGGAGAACCTCCAGCTAAGAGAGACCAACAGAAATAAGTAATACCATACAGTTCACTATCCGGTTCAATATGAAGAGCAGACAGAGCTTAGAAGAGTGAATGGGGTATCTCCCTTGGGCATCGGGGGATGGAGTTGGCCAGGAAGCTGCCCTGAAAGAGACACATTTATTCTGGACCTTAAATCCAAGTAAGATTTTTGTCAGAGAAAAAGGAAAAACAATAATCAAGAGAGGCGAAAGGGCGTGACTTGTCTGTAAATCACAAAAAAAATTTTTTTTCATCAGTTCCGGAGATTTAGCTCCTTCAGGTGAAAAGTGGTAAATGCAAGTTCAGACGGGTTAGGGGCAGTTTTCAGGGCTGAGAAAATGGGACTGCACAGCTGTTCCTGCCTCCTTTAGGTAACAGAGACTCCAGGAAGGTGCTGCTGCTGTTGCTGTTGTTCTAGTCGTTTATTTTCTTTTTTAAGAACAGGAATGAAACATGATCATTGTTTAAAAAAAAAAAGATTTGAAGAAAGGAGTAAGAAGAGAGGGTAATAGTCCAAGTAAGAGGTGATAAGGGACCAAACTGGAGTTTTGATGCTTAGAGAAGGATTATGAAAAGATTATGAAAAGAAATATTTTCAAAGTTGAAGAGTCATGACTTGGTTCACAATTGACAGTGGAAGGTGAGAGAGAAGGAGTGATAGATAAGGACTCTGGCAATTCTCATTATGACAAGCCAGTGGATGGCAGGATCATTAACCCAGATATGGAATACAGGGGGAAGAGCTGGTTTTAGGAAGGAGATAATGAGTTTTGCTTTGGACATGCTGATTTGTAAGTTCCTCTGGTATTTCCGGGAATGCAGAAAATGGAAACAGGGGTCTAGGGCTTAGAGATGAGTTTTAAGTTACTGAAATAGACTTGAGACTCAAGAGTATAGAGCTGGTAGTTCAAGCTTGTAGAAAGGAGGAGAGACTAGTAATCAAAACAGGATACATGTACTAGGTGTTCCCCTATGACCACTTTACATATAACCATTTATTTAATTCCTACAATTCCTGTAAGTTAGGTCCCGTGATTGTTCCTCCACTGTGCAGGAAACTGGCTCACAAAGAGGTTAAAAACTTGTCCAGGAATGAATGGGGCCAAGCTGGGATTCACACCCAAGCAGTTTGGCATCAGAGTACAGATGCTTAGCCACGGTTTATACTCACTCTCAGCCAGTGACTGACAAGAAAGAAACCTGGGAGGGCACCTGGGTGGCTCAGTCAGTTAAGCATCTGCCTTTGGCTCAGGTTGTGATCCTAGGGTCCTGGGATCTAGTCCCTCATCAGGCTCCTTGCTCACAGGGAGCCTGCTTCTCCCTCTCCCACTCCCTCTGCTTGTGCTGTGTGTGTGTGTGCGTGTGTGTGTGTGTGTGCGTGTGTGTGTGTGTGTGTGTGTGTGTGTGTGTGTGTGTGAGCGTGTGTGAAATAAATAAATAATTTTTTAAAAAGGAAAGAAAGAAAGAAACCTGGGGAACATGGATGTTTGTGGCACAGGTAGAGGAAGAGAGACCAGTGGGGGCCACAGAGGAAACCCCTGAAGAGTGTAATGTTAAGAAAAGCAAATGATGAGAAGGTTTCATTTGGGAGCAGACCACTGTGTAAAACGTGGTAGAGAAGTCTCGGATACCTGAAGACAGGGTCAGGGGCCAGAGAGCAGTTTTCTTTGAGGTGTTGGGAAAGGAAGCCAGACAGCAGTGGGATATGGAGGTAATGGGAGGGGAGGGACAAGAGTAGTCGGAGCAGATAGCTCTTCTAGAAAGGAGAGAAAGGAGCAACACATTGCTAACCAAATGGAAGAGAGATTTATGGTATTTTCAAACACATGGGTTGCTCTTTCCCAGATGTCTGTCTGGGCTCACATGCAAAAGCAGAAGTCTGTGAAGGGGATCAAAGCCCTACCACCAAGCACGGCTGAATACACTTCAGCTGAGTACAATAGGTCATGGAGAAAGGACGAGTCCTTAGGGTCGTGGTCAGGCATAGGCACTCCAAAAGGTTGATGAAGCCTGAAGTGTCCACTGGAGACAGTGCCCGCCAGAGTAAAGATCTTGAGTGTCCCAGCCAGAAGCATGAACGCAGGACCCCAGAGACCTCGAAGCAGTGCTCACTGACAGCCGCCTAAACAGTGAGGTCTGAGAATCCAGGTTGAGGAATGGCCCGAGGACCACATGGTTTGCAGGGGTACTAGGAACCTCTAGGAGAGAACATGGCTCTCTCCTAGAGAGAGCCATGGATCATTTCAAGCCTCATATCGTCCCACTCTTTGGAGTTTTGTGCTTGTTTCCTCTTCAGTGAATTAATATCCAAAGGAATCTGTCTGTGCTCAGCCCCAAGAATACTGAAGATTATGGGTGCTCAGGGTCCAATGTCACAGTGGCAGCAGCCAAGCTAGACAGACAAGTAGACAGACAAACACACAAATCATATCTCTAAATATAAATTATTGGGAGGTCAGAGGTTGTCACAGACTGGTAGAGCCTTTACTCTCTTTTTCAGTGAAGCCAAGTTTTGGGTGTAATCACTGGGTTTCCTCCCACCAGCCTTAACTTCTTCCTAGAAAATGACGGCTAAAACCTGCATTTGACACCATGGGGCAAGGAAGACCGGAGCCTTTGATAGTGGGAAAGAAGGAGCTCTCTGGCCCAGTCCTTTGAATCGACCTACTAAACTCCTACAAACCCGTGCAACCACCAATCAGCCAGGTACATGGGACCTTCGACAATGGAATTTCTGTGACCATCTTTTATTTATCTACCCTAAGTCTATTTCCCTTAGTATTAACATTCTCGGTTCTCTAAGATCCCCTTTCCTCTTACTAGGTTTCCAATATTTTTCCAAGAATACCACTTTCATGCTATCCCACTCCCTTGCATGACAGCCATGTTTAGAATTGCCTATCTGGATTAAACCCCACCACCTACAAACAATATAAATTTAGTATTTGCTTCCCAGTCCTTGAAAGATACAGGGTCCAACTGGCCAAGCCCACTTCTTGTCTGGCTTTCCACTGAGGAGATGGTGAACAGAAAAGAAAATGAGTGGCAGAAGCTTGGGGATGGGGTTTGCGTCCCTCCCTGTCAACTGTCCTAAATGATTCTCTTTTCTCTTCCCCAGCAGAACCACAGGGAAGCCTTCTGTTGTCACTCATCATCTTTGGTTTGGAAAAAAAACAGAACCATTTTGCATAATACATGGATGTCCCTAAATTATAAATATGCTGTGACTGCAGATTTTCCCACTGCCTTTGTCTATACCTTAATATCAGCTTAAAAACCGTCTTCCCAGAATCAGGAAGATGAAAGACAAATTCAATGTGGCAAGATCAGAAGGCAGAGCAAGGAAGTAACCATGTGTCTCCTGGACAGCTTCCAAGGTCTAGGACGATACCTTACCTCACTAGAGTCTCCCACAGTTCATATGCGTCTATGTCTCCCCTTGTGTGTCTTGTCTCCCAGGCTCCTGCCCAGCGGGAATCCTGAGCCATGAGCTTAACCTGGTAAAATGTTTAAATGGGATTCTTATTTGACTTTAGTGGCTTGTTTTCCTGGAAGCCAACTTTTTATATAGCTATTTGATGAGTATGGTTATTTGTCTGAAGTAAAAAATTTCATAGGATCAGATCATATCTGGGTTCAAATAGAAAACACACATTCTTAATATTCTTTGCCTTTAGTTGTTAGGTCAAAATAAACTAAAGCAAGGATAGATTTAGAAAAAAATAGAGAGCTCATAGAAATAGCTGGAAAATATAACTGTAGCTCTGACCTCCTTCAGTCTGGCAGTTTCCCCAAAGGTCCTAACATCCACTTCTGTTCAGTGCACTGATGCTGGCAGAGCCTCTGCTCGTGGCTTTTCTCACCTCACATGTTGCATATTTCCTATCGTTGTTGGTAAGTCAGGCTGAAATTCTGCTATGCCTGGTCGTCTGGATTTTCTTGGTTCAGGTCACAAAGAGAGCTAGTTCTCAAAATAAGATCAAATAGTAGACAGACAGGTAGGAGGGTCCCTGAGAGATTAGGTGGTTGAGTAAGTAGGAGCTATTGTCCTTAATCTAAGAGTAGCAAAGATGGTATCCAGATGCTCTGTCCGCTCCTGCTCATCCCCATTCCTACCTCTAAGAGATGAACATTACAGGGACTCCTACAGTATCCCAACAGCTTGCTCTTGGCAGTGACGGTGTTTTCATGCCCACTGGTTTGCTTTGTCAATGGGAGAGATCATTCTAGCCAAGGAAACTGAGACATACAGAGTTTGAAAATGTGTTTTGGAACGTTTATCCTCACTAATCCTCATGGAGAGAGCCCCAGTCTGTTATAAGATCATGTTTCCTCCTTGCTGACGGAGTTTCTTACGTTCATGAATTTCCAAGGCATTTACCGTCTGTGTACACACTTTGCAATTTAATGGGAAACTTTCAGGGTATGGGCACTTATTTTCTTTATTTTATATTCTACAGCACTTTGCAGGCATTTTGTGCTAAAACTTGGTTCTCAAGTTCAATGGAATTGAACCATGGAATAGCACCATGTATTACATGCTTTTTAATGTAATATTCTAATTGTAATGTGCAAGCCTTCACTCGTCAGTCAGATTCCAGTTTTCCCAAGGCAGAAAAATCTATCTTTTCCTTTATCCTGTGTAGTTCTAGGCACATACTAGATATGTAAGAATTTCCGAGTAAATTCAAATAAACAGAATCTTTATGAATATATTTGACCTCTTCTACAGAAATTTGAAGTTTGGTGGTGGTGGGTGTGTATGTGTTTGTGTGTTGTTTTCCTCTTTGTTTTCTTTCTTTCTTTTTCTTTCCTTCCTTCTTTCTTTCTTTCTTTCTTTCTTTCTTTCTTTCTTTCTTTCTTTCTTTCTTTCTTTCTTTCTTTCTTTCTTCTTCTTTTCCTTCTTCTCCTTCTCCTTCTTCTTATTCTTGCTTTAATAGGAGGAAAATGTGCACTGGTATTCCAACAATTTTCACTCTCCTGATCCATTGAGGATTCACCACCCTCAACCCTTTGAGACTGAGTGTGGTATATATGACATGAAGAGATTAATCAGAATCTTTTCCTTTTTTAACAAGTCTCCTTGTTTAAAGGCATGCATCCCTAGAAATTCATCTTTTTCTTCCTGTCTCATGGGGCCCACATAAGTTGGGGGTTCAGCAAATTATTTTGGGGTGGGGAGAAGAAGGCTGGGCTCCTCTGCTATAAGTCCTCCAGAATGGGAACTAGCTCTAAGGAGATCCAGTGCCCAGCTCAGTACTTTAAAAATTACAGCATAGGTATGCTGTTAAATTCCAAGTCTCTGGCAGTAGTCATGGCTCTCCTTCAATTAGTGCCAAGGTGTTCCATCTCTTTGGACAGAAGATTAGATATAATTTTGGGGTTCCTAAGATTGTTAGAACGAGGCTAAGATTGTCTTTAAAGATGGTTCAAATTCTTCCACTGAAGAAGATGTAGTTTGACATTTGTTTGTTTCATAGTGTTTCTTAGTAGTTTGGGTGGTTAACATAAAAGAATTCTCCTATGCTGTGATTACTATATTGAGGTTAAATCAACTTCTGAAAAATCTTCCCTCTGTACGAAGGGGCTATCATCTCACTTGAAGGAACCAACATACAAATAATTGCCAGAGGCCACCGATGATCAGCTAAGCCCCAAAGAAATAATACTGAATATCTCAGTTAATGATCAAATAATTGCTAACAGGACAAAGCTGACATATGCAAGGAATCCTGCATTTCATCATTGGAGACCATTCCTTGGGCAATCCTCATTTCCTATCAATTAGCTGGAGGGGGGAAGTGCTCACATCAGCAAGAAGTCCACAGATGATCTAAGAGGTACACACCCAGGAAAGACTGCTGTTCTACCATGGAGGAACTGTCTTGGTCTAAGGATGGAAAAAGACATACTCAGGCTCAGGCAGACAAGGAGATTAATGGTAGTCAATAAGTCAATGCCAAAAGGCTGCAAGTTAAGTGGGGTCTTTGCATTCCATGGTGTGGTGTATCTGTCCATCCTTTTAACACATATTTTTTGACTGCCCACCCTGGGTCAAGCACCATGTGATTTGGTAGAAAAACTACCATGTGAAAAATAAACATGGTTTCTGTCTCAGAAAAATTTTGCAACACATATGACAGACACAAATTCCTTATCCACTACATGCAAAACATTCTTACAAATAGAAAAGGCACCAATACCAACTCGATAAGGAAAAAGGGTAAGCAATTTTACTAAAAGTTCTATAAAAAGATGTATCAAGAATAAATTATTGAGGACGGCACATATTGCATGGAGCACTGGGTGTGGTGCATGAACAATTAATCTTGTAACACTGAAAAAATAAACATATTTGGGAAAAAAAGATTATACTACACATGTAGTTTTTTTATATATGTAATTTTTTAAACAAGTTAAAGATATATATCTGTTATTAATAAATATGACATGATTTTTAATGAAAAAAGAATAAATTATGAAAAATAGTACACTTATTTTATTAAAAAATAAACACAAAATATTTAGATATTGATTGTCATATATCGGATAAGCAAAACTATGGAAGAATTATAATGCCTGCTACTAGTGAGTCAATGAGGATCTTTCATGTACTGGCTGATGAGAGTTTAAATTGCTATAAAATTTCCAGGTTGTAACTTTGCAATATCTACTTTAATTAAAAATGTCATGGAATGCCTGGGTGGCTCAGCTGGTTAGGCATCTGCCTTCAGCTCAGGTCATGATCCCGGGGCCCTGGGATCGAGTCCCACATTGGGCTCCTTGTTCAGCAGGGAGCTTGCTTCTCCCTTTCCCTCTGCTGAGCCCCCTGCTTGTACTCTCTCTCTCCTCCTCTTTCTCTCTGACAAATAAATAAATAATATCTTTAAAAAAAAAAAATGCCTTCACTGATGACCTGAGGAATCAAATTTTAGAAATCTGTGCTAAGAAATAATAGTACAAGTTGTAATGCTAGATGCATATGAGAGCGCTGTTTCTAACAACAACAAAGGATAAGAGCCTAAATGTCCATTAATAAGGGATGAGTATAGTGACACCAAATATAATCGCACTGTAGAATACTATGTATCTGTTTAAAATACTGAGGACCGTGTAGGGCAAAGCATGTGAAAACTATGCTCCGTAAAAACAGACCAGAGTAACCAGAAGAATTCCTTGCTGAGCAGCTTGGCCCTTGCCTGTATTCCTGATACTCAACAGTGTATTTGATCGCACCCCTCAGGGACACGCTTTGACATTCCGAGGGAAGGTAGTCCATGCTCCCTGGTGACTATGTCTTGCCATCCATCCCTCTTTCCATCAACGCTGTGTCTCACACAAGCAAGTAGACATGTGACATGTTCCTGGCAAATATCTTGCTCTCTCAGGTCCTGGCTTCTGCCCCATCCCAGTCCATACCGTACCAAGAAATAAAGTGAGGACCAGCTTGGTGGGGGCTGGTGAATGGTTATCGTAGGAAGGTGTGGCCCAACATCCAGAAGAGTCATTCTTTATCTTGGACACTGAGATCTTCAGGATGCTTTTCTTTTTAAGCGACACTTTCCCACTGTTACCGTTTTTGTACTTCTTGCTTAAACTACTGCTGAGGGAGAAGAGGGATGAAGGTGGAAACATGCGGGTCATGATCTGAGGTTTCCTTTCAGCCTATCCTTTATTGGGTCAGGGCTGGGGTCCGAATCCAAGCATCTCAGGGAGTGTGACAAACTCCATTCAGTTCTGGAATTAGATCATCTGCGGACATCTACTATTGTGGGTAAAGCACAGCCAGGGAGTGTGCAAGTGTTCATTCAAACAGATGGAACTATAGTGACCCTGATGATTCTCTCTGGCTCCATCAATTCAACACACCTAACTGGCAGGATCCCTTCAGAGGGTACAGAATCGAGCACAGTAAACATGACACTTGTCATCACGGAGCTTGCTGTCTTATAAGGGCAATGCTTAATTCTGCTTTGGAACAGGACACTGGAAATGATCAGGGCACACTGCAGAATAAACACACACATATACATCGCACACACTCACACAAACTGCCTTTCCTCTTCTGGCCACTCATTCGGAAACATTTTGTATTTTTTCCTAGAAAATGGGTCTCCGTAACCATGGAAATGGCTGTCGTTTTCAGCCCAAAGGGATAGAGGATTGTGTGTTTAAGGAGATACTAAATAAGCTTTGATTGTTACTTGTATAGAAATTTCAGCTTCTTCTCTTCACTACTGTCGGCGCCTGGGGGCTACAGTGACGGCCACCGCAGACCCTTGCCCCCCCCCCACGTCCTTAAGCCTGGTTGAAAGCTGACTTCCGCCCTCCGTGCCCTGCAGCTAACAGCAAGTGTGGAGGTAACCAGCCCCTCACACTCCTGACCAGATCATGCAAAACACAGGTGTGAGAAGGCAGCAACCATTTCTAATCACAGCCCCTCATCCCAGCGAGGCTCGAAGTCAACTTTAGCCCACAGAACGAGGCACCTCGGGAGCCTGGGATTCCTTTTCCTGGATGCTCTCTGGGGGTCGAGGCTGGGCCCAGCTAGACTGCCACAGGGCCCAAGAAACGATTGCCTGGGGAGGCCCGACTGGCCAGGAGTTAAGACTGCTTGGCCTGAAGTTAACCTTGTGTTTTTATCTTTCTCACACTCAGTGCTTTCTGATAAATCTAATAAATCTCTTGTTTAAGTGACAGGTGGTTGAGATTTTTTTTTTTTTTTTTTTTTTTTGCTTTTAGCAAATCTTCAAAGAGGAAAATCAACCCACTTGTTGCAGAACGGAGGAGAAGTGGGTTAAAACAGAGGCCAAGTCTAATTCTTTAGCAGTAGACAGGGCATGGGGGCAACCATACTTCTGACGAGACCCAGGCAGACGTGAAGACCCAGAGAAGGGAGTGTGGGCTCCTAGGCGGCTCCTGGCACAGGAAGAGCTGAGGGCACATACAAATCTTAGCAGAGTAAGCAGGCGTATGGAATGGATAAGCATGCACCCTTTTCCCAACTCTTTTACCCTTTAAGGAGATTTCAGTGTTTGCCTGGCCAACTCTCTGGCCTTTGCTTTACTGATCTGGGCAATGGTAGAGAAGAAAACTGAAAGGCCACCAGGAAGGCTAAGTTAGTCTACTGTGGACAGGGCGCAAAGCTATGCATGGTAGGAAAATAAAGAAATAAAATCGACTGTAAACCCAAAGAGGCAGGAGAGGGGAGTGGATAATGAACGAGCCTCCGCCGTGTTAACCAAGAGTTTATTATGGGAGTTTGTAACTGTGAGAGGAGGGCTTGAGAGGCTGCGGTAGCCCCTTATACATGAAAGGGTAAGAGAGAGACTGAGGAAAGGGATTTCTGAATTTTAGATTTGGGTTAGCAAGTAATCCGCATTTAGTGCTTCTTAAAGAGCTGTCAATAAAGAATTCAGTTGCTTCTCAGGGCTCTTTGAATGTCATACTAACTTTACTTCTGAATGCAACTCCCTGTATTTGGGCCAGTTTTATGTGGATTATGTGTGATTAAACAAGCACTGCTCAGTGGGTTAGCGAGCGCCTGAGACCCAGCGGTCCAAAAGGGACTCCGGACCCCACATGTAGAGTCTCTGCCAGCTGAGAGCCTGCAATTCGAGGCCAACATTGGCTTAGATGTGCTCGCTCTGAGAATCCTCAGGGCCTGTAGCTGAGAATGTTGAGAGAGGCAGAGACCTTCTGCTACTCTTCCCCCTAGAGACCTTCTGTGCAGGGCACTTTCCCTTTGCTAACTTCAGCTTCATGCAGTGGCCATGCTCCATTCCTGCCAGCCTCAAAACCAATCTGTCCACAAATCCATTGATGGGGTGCCTGGGTGGCTCAGCTGGTTGAGCATCTGCCTCTGGCTCAGGTCATGATCCCAGAGTCCTGGGTTCAAGTCCCACATCAGGCTCCCTGCTCAGTGGGAGCCTTCTTCTCCCTCTGCCTGTTGCTCCCCCTGCTTGTGCCTTCCCTCTCTCTAGCAAATAAATAAAAGTTCTAAAAACTAATTTTAAAAAATCCGTGGTCTGTTTTCAAAATGTACTCAGAACGTGACTACTCCTTACATTCCCTCACCACCACCACCACCACCACCACCACCACCACCACCACCTTGATCCAAAACACTGCCAAGGCTAGCCTGAATTCCTGCAAAAGCCCTCAGCTGGCTCTCCCACCTCTACCTCTGCCCTTTAGCAGCATTAGCTTTCAAAACGTCAGTAGGATCATGCCAGGCCACCGCTTAAAGCCAGCCCACAGCTTCCCAGCCCTAACTAAAATATCACAGATGCACATACACATATGCAGAACTTTCTTTCCCTCTTACTTTTGTTGTATTATTTTCCATTGCACCAGTCAAAAATATACCATATATTCATGTTTCTTTGTTTTCTGTTTCTTCCTTAGAATATAAGAGTAGGGATTTGTCCTGTTTTGTCCATCCCCTGATGCCTAGACTGGATATATGTCTGATACATGGTACAGAATTAATTGATATTGGTTAAAGTGATAAATAGATTCTTTTCTGAGGCTTATGCTTCCTTCTCACAAGGCAGGATATACACTGCAATAAATATGGGTGTGAAATAGTGCTGTCCTTCCCAATCAGTCACTATTCCTGTAGGTGAGAGTATTGTGTTTCTCTTCCCTAGTGACCCCAAGTTGGCCTGGGGACTTGCCCAGCCAACAAGAGAGGAGGCTACATGAGGAACGGATAGCACACATAACTGAAGTGTCCGGAGACATGGGGTGGCTCTGCATGCCTCGTGATGAACTCTCCAGAGCTCACTGCAGTAAGAATGAAGGGCTTCTTCATTTTCAGCCCTTGAATAAAGAAAATGTGCAACAGGGGTGCCTGGGTGGCTCAGTGGGTTAAGCCTCTGCCTTTGGCTCAGGTCATGATCTCAGGGTCCTGGGATCGAGCCCCACATGGGGGTCTCTGCTCGGCGGGGAGCCTGCTTCCCCCTCTCTCTCTGCCTGCCTCTCTGCCTGCTTGTGATCTCTCTCTCTCTGCCAAATAAATAAATAAAATCTTAAAAAAAAAAAAAAGAAAGAAAAAGAAAATATGCAACATAGCCACACTCCATCCCTTAAAGACACTGAGGCATGAATGAGAAACAAAGGTTTTGTGCTGTAAGCCACTGAAACGTGGGACCTGTTACGCAGCAGCATAAGGCGGCCTCCACTTGGCTGATGGGGGTAGACGAGAGGGGATGCTCACCGGCCCGTGGCCATTTCTGTGATGTGTTCTTGCCTCGGGGACTGTGTGGTCTCTGGGATGAGTGTGCTGGTTCTGGTTAGGAATCCTCTGGGGAGAATCTGCCATTTCTCCAATCTGAAGGGGACAGGTCGAGGGGCTGCTCTGGGACCTTAGCGATCCCATACAAATGTAGTGTAGGCCCTTGACTGGGTCAGAGATGTGGACACACATGCACAATGCGTCATACATAACTAATGAATCGTTGAACACTACATGTCAAGAACTAATATGTTGGCTAATTGAACATAATAATAATATAAATAAATAAATAATAGAAAAACATGAAATGCATTGGCTAGAATTTCCAAATCTGCTGCCAGCCCTTTCTCATTCTGAGAAAAACTGAGAGAAGGAAAGAGCCGGCAATATGTTCCATGCCCTCTGCCCGGGCCCAGGGCCTCTGCTGGGGACTCAGAGCAGAACGAGTGATGCGTCCATCACCTCTGAGCTGCATGAGAAAGGAGTGATAACTAGAGTTGATGCCAGGTGGCATGGCAGTTATGGATCTCCCCGAGACTGGTCTGCTAGTTCATGACTGAAGGCTATATCCATGGACAATGAGTGAGCACAACCTCCCCAAGGCACTACTCCAAATCCTGGCCTCTGGCTGTGTGTGTGTGTGTGTGTGAGTGTGTGTCTGTGTGTGTCTGTGTGTCCCTCTGCCTGGGCTTCCTCAAAACACAGACTTCCAGGATCTAAACTTGAGATTTCTATAGCTCCAATTCAAACCCCACAGGATGTCAGGGATCTCTGTGTTAGAGGATGTTCAGCCATCCCCCCAACTCCTTTTGGACCACAGAGGCCAAGCCGCAAGGCCACCATTCTCTCCTGCCATTCCCTGGGGTCTGGCCGGCCTCGGACAGATGCTGGGATGATGCTTGGCTTCCACTCTCGACATAACAATGCCTCTTCTTCTTTTCCAACAATGGAATTTTCCATCAAGTGAAACCAAGTACATTTTGTGCATTAATGAGACAAGGCAGAAGGACTTGAGCTTCCTGTGGAGCCTCTGAGAGGGGCCGAGCTGCCCATGAAATATTTAGAGACATTTTCCCAAGGTAGTAGGCTGTAATGAATCGGTAAAATCAAGAACTGTTTTCCAGAACCCACCGAGACTGAAATCCACAGCTGGGGCCAAGGCGTGATATTTAACCTTTGCCTCTGATGCTGCCCTCCCTTCGTGGAGCTTCAGCTCTGGCCTCTCCAGGCTGTGAAATCTCCTATCTTTACAGTTGGATCACTTGTCTATTGCAATTATAACCCCGGCCTGTGGACCTGCGAGATTTGGTCAGATCACACTGAGATTACAAAGAACATACTCGATTGTGCTCATCATACATACATGGCTGTTTTGTAAATGCTGAAGCAAAGACCCTATGCACACTCAGCTCTTACAAGATGGGTTGGCACCCCAGGGATGAGACACCTTAGTCACATAGAACTATCTCCAGAGATGAGAATCTGTTCCATTATTCTAGTATCTAAGGAGCTTACAGCCAGGTCATCTATTCACAATCTCATTTGCTGGGCATAAAACTCACTTTGCAGCTCTTCTTACCAGCTGACCTCGAGTCCCATAGAGAATTGGATTGGATTAGAATGAGCAGGAAAACCAGGACACATAACCATTATCTTTGCAAAGCTCCCAGTTACAAATGATAGCCCCCAGGACAGGGGAGCACTGCAGATGTGTCGGGTTCTGTCCACACAATGCTTTCAACAAAATTACACAATATTTTTTTAAAAACAGAATATGCCATTTAAATTCTGGATGCATAGCTATTTTTTTTTTTTTTAAAAGAGAGAGTGTGAGAGTACACAAGCAGTGGTGGGGGGGTGTGGAGGGAGAGAGAAAATCAACAGAGAATCTTAAGCAAGCTCCATGCCCAGCATGAAGCCTGATGAGGGACTTGATCTCATAACCCTGAGATCATGACCTGAGCCAAAATCAAGAGTTGGACGCTTAACCAACTGAGCCTCACAGTCACCCCTGCATAGCTATTCTTAAACCTTGAAAGATCCAGTAATGCTGGCCATGCATTTTAAACATGGCCACAGCTTGCCAGAACTGCCCATGGCTGGGCTTCAAACTAACATGTGTTCTTCAGTTGAGCAAAGTTGCCAGCGCTCCCTAGTATATTATTCGTATCCTATCTCTTGCAGTCATTTGAGTCTGTGACCTTGAAAATGTGTTTTGTGATACAATGACTAGCAGAAGACACTCAGGAATAAGCTCTATTTAATATCTAAGCTTTCTCCCATCAGGTGGGATGCAGGCATGCTGAGCCATGGTCAGGACACAGTCACCATCTTCGCCCTCTGTGCTGTGCCATCATCGCCCCAGAAATGGGCACTACAGATCAAATTATCTTTTTGTTACCCCAAGACTTTGATTGTTAGGGATCTCTTTCCTATGGTACTTATGATTACAGGGGGCTTCTCTGGACTCCAGTCTCATACTCTTTCTTTGAGTAGCAGGCAGTCCCATCTGCAACATTTCAAGAAGGAAATACAGCAGTCTGGTTGATTATTTCAGTGGTTGTCCCATGTAACATCATATCCCGCCTGCAAATGACTTGTTCTCTTCTCTTGAGTGGGAAGATCCCTGTTAGGAAATTGGGGTGTTCCAAGACCCCTCAGTACCAAGCTATTGTCCATTTCAGACTTCACCCAGGCATAGAGAGCAGCGGCATCTATACGCACCTTATGGCAAAAAGCACCAGCTAGAAATAGTCTCCCAGATATCCACATTTTGCTGAACATACCCAGGATTATTATTATACCCTTGCCCTGACCGCTCCATCACTACGGGAAAAAGAGAAAAAGAAAGCTGTCATCACTCTCCTGCCCTCTGAGATATTTTGACCTGACACTTTGAAATGTATTAGGTAAGCAAAAGCAAGCACTGGATTTCCTTTCAAGGTCAGAGTGGAAAACATCAGTGCAGTCCTATTGTCAGAAGTCACTGGCACCACAACTTGAAGACTCTAGCCCAGGTTAACCACTCACATTAACAACTTACTGAGGACATGTGCAAAAAGAATGAGTTTCAGCAAACCACAGGACAGCTAACCCTGGCTCTGCAGTATTTCCTAATCTGCCCACAACTTGTTCACTAATCCAGATCCTAACTGGTCTCTAACCCAAAACCTAGCTGAACTTTAACCTAGAAGAAACCCTAATTCTGTCTTCACATGCAGTCCCTTAGACTTCCTGCAGATCCCCGGGCTTTGCCTAGCTGGCAAGTGCAAGATGGCTCTCTGAGCCAAAGGTAAACTCTGCTCCTAGTTTAGGCTAATATCTTCTCTTAATCTTTAGCCTAATATCTTCTTTAGCCTAATATCTTCTTTAGCCTAGTATCTTTAGCCTATTATCTTCTCTTAAAACATCCATTTTTGACATTGATAAAAAAATTAACAGAATAAATTCTCCAAATAAAGAGCATATATATCTATGTAATGCATCATCTTTTGTTACCCTCATTTATTTGGGACAAGAAGCATACTACTGAGGAAGGAGAAAAAGGAAGGGGAGAGAGGGGAAGTGGGGTAGGGGAGTAAAAATAGAATGGAGGAAAGGAGAAAGAGGAGGGAGAGGAAGAGAGGGAGAAGAGCAGAGGAGGAGGAGGAAAAGGAGAACAACAAGAGGAATGAGTATCATTATCTCTAAAGGAAGATCATTTCAGAAAGACAGCGGTTGAGGAACACTCTCAACTCTTGCCCAGCCCCAAACAGCTGCCAGCAAGGCTGAGTTCACCATATGCAGGCTCAAACTTGATCCAAGCAGACCCTGCCTTAGAAGTAAACAAGAGGCTCTCTCCTCACCACTCAGTGGGACAGAAAGTAATCTTCAACCTCTACATCCATGACTGTTTGGTCCAAGGAGCCAAATGTCCACTTGGACTTGATGCTGCTGCTTCCTCAAAACCAAAACCATGACAGGAGGGATTCACCCACCAGAATGCCCTGCTCCTCTGCTCACAGCAGCACTCGCTGGGCTAAAAGTCTTGACCTAACACTCATCTAACCAATGGCCGCCTTGACTTTGCCAGCTACTGCCACCTGGAGTGGGTTTCACATCTGACCCCAATGCATCAATAGACGGTTCTCTATGGTCACGGGATTCTATCCAACACTGAGATCTGCTCCTGTATTGAACAGATGATTGCCCCTATAGATGATAACTTCTGATACATTAACTCCAATTTCACTGAAACTGAGTTGGGATTTGGAGGTTCCTCTCTCTCCGACTCTTTTGTTTCTTTCTTTCGGTCTCTATCCCTTCTGTTTTTGAGGAGACTCCATCATGCCCTCTGGTTGGGCTAGCCCTCGTTACAGCAGGACCGTGTTTCAGAATTTGAGTGGTACCAAGAATTTTGGTTCCCAAGAATTCCTTTTCCTGTTACCTTGCTCATCAAAGATTCTAATTAATGTAGAAAAAAGAAATGTCGAAGAAGAAATAGGTGATATTCCATTATTGGAATAATAGGTGATTATACTATTATTGGCTCCCTGAGAAAGAGTCCGTACCTTTCATTATTATTTAAGCCTTCAGAAAGGTGCTCAGGATCAAACGCCCACCTTATCGACAAATGACTATTTAAATGTAAATCAGATCTCATCACTCTTTTTCAAGGAGCCTCTATCAGCTGCCTGCTGCACTAAGAATATAATCACATTTTGCACATGGCCCGCAGGCACTGCACACTCTGGGCCCAACTTATGTCCTCCAGCCCACCCTTGTCACATTCCTTCTTGTGCTCCATGATCCAGTACAATCACTTTCTTCTAGCTCTTAAAAGGTAATACATATGTTCTCTCTTCTAGATTTTCCATCCCCACAGATCTCGTATCTCTGTCTAGATCACTATTCTCATTGCTCCTCGTATCCCTCAGTTCTCAGCCTCATAGCAAGATATTTTCTGTGGATCCTCTTGGAATAAGTCATATGAATCCCCCTCTTGCACTCTATGAGTTTTCTATTGCTGGAATTGATAACTTCACAGAATTTTTTCTTCAATTCTGTATTGTGTGTTTTCCCAACTAGACTATCCATGTAGACAGAGATCACACCTTCTTTGTGTACCAATATATCTTCATTGCTTGGCACATAGTAGAAGCTCAATACACATTTTTGGATATATTAACAAACCAGTGAATGTATAAAATGACTGGTAGAGCTAAATCAAATTTAATTTTCCTATATTTAATTGTATAGATACTTGGGCGCCTGGGTGGCTCAGTGGGTTAAAGCCTCTGCCTTTGGTTCAGGTCATGATATCAGGGTCCTGGGATCGAGCCCCACATCAAGCTCTCTGCTAGGCTGGGAGCCTGCTTCCCCTCTCTCTCTGCCTGCCTCTCTGCCTACTTGTGATCTCTCTCTCTATCAAATAAATTTAAAAAATCTTAATTGTATAGATATCATAAATTGATATATGAGTACAGATGCAGAGAATCCTAGAAGGTTTTCTTTCCATTCTCTGCCATTTTCAGGCCTGAAATTATTTTGTCCACTGAGCTTTGCGTTAGTCCCATTTGTCATGTGTTGTCACTTGCTTTCACCTACGCAGGAGTAATGTTTGTAAAGGAGAAGGCCTTAGGCCCTTCTCTTTGTCTCTCAACTGGAGTCTTAGAAGTACAGCTGTAGCGCTGCCTCGTTCAAACTGTCTTAAGACACTTTTGTCTACAGGGATTGGCTGCCCAGCTTTGTTTCAGAATGATTACAAGATGAAATATCTATAGCTTCCCTTCTGCCACAGGCTTGGTTTTTCTTTATGTTGAGGTTTCTTCTGTAGGTTGGAGAAACTAAAAATAGTACTTTAGAGAAGACAAAGAACAACAAAAATATTAATGGCAAATAATTTCCTCTGAATTTCACTAGGATCTTAAAAAGCACTGAAGAGCAGTATGGAGACCAGAGCTTTGACATTTGACACACCTTTTTAAAATTATGACTCAGTGCACTAACTGTGAGAAGCTTACTCAAAGTTTATCCTTTAAAGATGAGTATATACTCATCTGTCAAGGGAGAATAATACTATTAATATTTAGGATTGTTTTGAAGATAAAAAAGAGATAGTAGGACAACCGAAACACTGTCTCACTCAAGAAGACATTAATTTCACTCCTTCTATGGTCTTTAAAGCTAACTCTTCATTTCTAGTTGTAGAGGAGTAGACGTCTTCAGGAAGTTTCTATTCCTGCCTGTGTAGTGACCCAATGGAGGAGGGTCTCTAAGGCATTGCAGAAAACATTCTTTCCCATTGTGGAGTCTGTAAATGCTACTTAGAGAGTGTTTACATACCACTTAGTGAGACAATTTGAGAATAAAATACAATGAAACTGTATCACCCCACGACTGGACAACTTTGTCACAAGACTTATCTTGCCTCTCTCTATTCACAGTGATATGTTCCTGGTCACTTGATGAAGGACCTACCCATTAGGGGTCCTTGATGAAGGACCTACCCATTAGTTCTCTCCATTAATTTTTCCAGAATATTCAAGGAAACACAATCTTTGCCCTAGTCTGTAGGTAACAACCTTCATCAATGTTTCTTTTTAATCTACTGGTGATAAAATGAGTGGTTTTTCCCCTGTTTTGATATTTGATATAAAGGCCTCTTGGTTCCATCCTCAAGGCAAAGCCACTTCAGCAGTGGCTTTTCTGGCACTTCCTGGCTTGCCTGGAGATTCCAATCTTGTGTTATCTTTCAGGTAGATTATATTTCCCAAAGTTGACTGGAACACTCCCCTTCCATCTGGGCAAGAATGTGGCTCACACGGAACCAATAAAATGTGGCAGAAATGATGTTGTGTGACTTCTAAATCATAAAAGCTGAGGTAGCCTCCATCTCCTGAGCTGGGAGACTCACTTTTGGAGCCTGAATCTTTGTGTAAAATGTCCACCTACACTGAAATCAACATGGTGGAAAGGCCATGTGAAGGCACCCCAGTTCAATGATCTCCCAGCAGAAAACCAACAAAAAACAAAAATAACCTGTGAGTGAGCTATTTTGCAGGTCCAGCAAATTATACAGCACGAGTCAACATTTGATTTTGCCTACAACCTAATATGAACCCTTTCCAGATATCTGACCCACAAGATTGTGAGAAAAAAAAAAAGGTACTCTTAAGTTACCAAATTTTAGGGTAATTTGTAGTAACTAGAATAATTATAGATGGGCCATAGTAAGCAGATTTCCTGGCACACCTATTTACCTGGATTAACTCTATTTCTATTGTCCTATACTCCAAGGAAAACTAGACCTCAGTAGAATTCTCATTTGAAGCTCTCATCTTGTGTGCTTGGAATTACATTTTCATATCTGAGCTGCCATTGGAGATGAGAAGTATGAACAGCCATAGTAAAATTATATTGGAAAGTAGATTAGACAAGCTAGTTAGGAACACTACCATCCATTTTTGATATTAGATCCTTTATCCTTTGTTGGGAAGACTGCTTGGCTTTCTCACTTCAGAAGGCTTCGTGCCATAGTCCTTTGAGGTTGAGGAAGGTGGTTTGAAGACTCAAACATCTCTGCACTTTGCAGAGTCTTAACAAGAAGAAGCAGAAGCTTATTTAGCTAAGTGGAATGTCACCAAAGAGATGCTTCTGGATGAAAAAGTAGGAAGCCAAGCTTTTTGATTCATTATATCTTCAGGCTAGGACAGACAGACCCCACAAGCCTTTCTCACTTCTAAGAGCAGATCGCTATCTGGCATCTGGGAAAGATGAAAAAGTAAGAGATGGGGAATAAAAGTTTCTGCACATTTAATGTCCATCTGAGTACTGTAATCACCATATCATCTTAACTCTAAGGACCAAAGTAAACAGACTAGGACTCTGAAAGAGAAAATAGGAATTGTGTCCTACTGTTCCAATAAAATTAAGTACTCAATGCAATCAGTGAGAATATGGCCTAGGGGATACATGGATGGCAACAACAAACTCAAATTACATTTCTAATTAGCTCACAATAAAAGAATAATTCTATAAAAATAAACAGAGATAGGCCAGAGTAAGGATTTATATTTTACATTCAAGACATTTGAAAAATGTTTCTTGGTAAGAAAGTTTAGTACTGCTGAGGCTTAATTGCGGAGAAGTGAGACAATACCATTTAGGAAAGCAACCAGAAATCATGGATTTAAAACATGTCCTGGAATATCTTCCCCTTAAATCCTATTGAAACATGTATAAAATCTTTTGAAAGAAACAAAAAAGGAAAATATTCTTGATTTTCATGGATGATTAACAAAATATCTGGCCTGACTCATATTTAAATATGACTCTCCAAATCCTATTCTCTTGCTGGCAAATGTTTTAACATAGCATCTTCATCTAAGAAGTTCTTGAGTCACAATCACATTAAGGACACTCTACTGTCAACTAAACGGCAGGAACTCTATTTAAAAGTATTTAAAAAAAATGAATGAACTCTCTATATTAATTATATATAAAGATATAAAACAAGACTTGAAAATAGATAGTGTCAAGCCAAGTTTGATTATTAATGCGATATTATTCATTTTTCTTTCCTCCGGGTAATTCACTTTTTCCTTTCCTCTTCATTTGACCAGATAGACTGTGTGTTCATTGTGTCGAGAAGAGAATGGGATAAGATGACAAAGTGGGAATGAGTTAGGGCCAAATTCTTGTCTTTGGTTTGCAATAGCATTAGTCTTAGGTGGTACCCCAAAAGCAATGCTAAATATTTTATGTTTGTATTATGGTAGTCACCTACTTCTAGGTACTAATTACTATAAAAGTTAACTTTTGTTAACATAATAAACCACAATGAAACTCAAGAGTCTAAGGCAACAAATAAGCATTTTTTTCATGATTCTCTTCTTAGGTAGTTGGGATCACATGGACAAATATCTGATGGCAGACTCAACATCACCTAGGGTGATAACTGCCATGTCTCACATCATTGAACAAAATAGCCCAGGCTCGATCATATGTGAATGGTGGTGATTACAAAAGACAGGACATTTCAGTGTACAAGTACTTTTCATATCTTTGTATCATGTTTTATAATGTTCCATTAGCCAAAAATACTCAAAAAGCCAAGCCTAGATTCAAGGACACATAAATAGGTTTCATTTCTGAGTGGGAAGAGCTTCAAAGTCACACTAAAAAAAAAAAAAAAAATCATAGCTATGTGGGACACCTGGGTAGCTCAGTCGGCTAAGCATGGGTCTTCAGCTCAGGTCATAATCCAGGACCCTGGGATCAAGTCCCGCACTGGGCTCCTTGCTCAGTGGGAAGTCTGCTTCTCCCTCTGCCTACTCTGCTTGCTCTCCTTGTTTGTACTCTCTCTCTCTCTGACAAAAAAAATGAATAACTTTTTTTAAAATTATGACTATAGAGATAAGAAAATTGGTGTCCATTTTGCCATCTATACCTAAGTGTATAATAACCAATATGAGTTAAAATAATATTATTCTTTATAAATAACAAAACCTAGGGGCGCCTGGGAGGCTCAGTGGGTTAAAGCCCCTGCCTTTGGCTCAAGTCATGATCTCAGGGTCCTAGGATCTAGCCACTGGGCTCTCTGCTCAGCGGGGAACCTGCTTCTCCCTCTCTCTCTGCCTGCCTCTCTGCCTACTTGTGATCTCTCTCCTCTGTCAAATAAATAAATAAATAAATAAATAAATAAATAAATAAATAAATAATCTTAAAAAAAAATCAGCCAGAGAAGCAGGACTTTCAATAGAATGAAATACGAAGGACTACTGACTTCACATATAGAGTAATACTCTTCTAGATATCTGCAGTGCAAAAGAAGAAATCAGAGGAGAAATTTTGAAAAAATTTTCAACTCAGTGATAATAAAAGTAGATGTATTAATATTTAAGGTTTTAAAAACCTGCAATTATAGGACAATGTATAGCTATAAATGCATGAAATAAGTGCTTTCAGTGTATTTTAATACATACATTTGTGAATATATATATTTTAATTCAGCTTTTATTCACATTTTAACATATGCATTTCAATAAATGATACCTATAATTTTCAATATATGTATCAAAAATGAGTCGTATGGTGCCTGGGTGACTTAGTTGGTTAAGTGACCAATTCTTGATTTCAGCTCAGGTCATGATCTCAGGGTTGTGAGGTCAAACACTGTGTGACCTCTGCATGTTTAGTGTGGAGTCTTCTTGAGATTTTCTCTCCCTCTCCCTCTGCCCCTTCCTGTACTCAAACATACTCTAAATAAATAAATAAATATCTTTAAAAAAATAAATAAAAATAAAAATGAATCTTGACCCCATTTCACAATAATTAATTTATAATAATTAATTTCATATAGACTATAGACCAAAATATAAAAGAAACAAATCTTCTATAAAATTTAAAGGAAATAAATTTTTTGTAAGTGCGTAAGAAAATATTTTCATGACTTTGGAGAGGTCATTATTTTTTTTTGAGGTCAATATTTTTTAAACAGGACACAAAAAGCATTAACTAACGAGGAAATTATTGATAATCTGGGCAAATAAAAATTAAGAATCCATTCATCCAAAGATAGCATTATAGGTGTCAAAAGGCAAGCCACACAATACGAAAAAGTAGCAAGAGATAAATTTACCATGAAACTGAAGTTTAGCTACACTTATACAGGACTTTCCAAGGATTTAGGAAAGGCTCTGGCAAGGCTTGCATGTAAAAAAATTCATAAGATCACCAAGTGTTCTGTTGTTCATCCCTGTGACATTTGTTTTTAGATCAGGTGATATTGAAGATGTCCTATATCTCTTTGAGATTCCCCCTCAAAAGACATCGAATTAGGGATACATTTAATTTGAGTTCGTTCAGAAATATTTACATTGTTCCCGGTCCCTACTTTGTAAAATTCTACTGCTCAGTGCTATGTATCGAAATAACTTCCAGGAATACTCACATAACCCACTATGATGATTCACCCAGAAGCATGAAACAAAGGAGCATGGTTAAGGACCTACCCTAACTTCTCCCCTTACTTATCTGTAACTTCCCACTCCAACAGTCAGAAACCTGGTTCCCACCATCTGCCATCCATCCACTTAATGTTCTATTCCAGTATACATGTGGGGCACTTTCATATTAGTTACTTCCCTGTGGGAATATATTTTTATCAACTAGGGTGCAGGGCTTACATAGAGTTCCCTTTACCTTTGGTCTTACAGATTCCACTCATTTCCAAAATTACTTATGTCAGGAACTTCCCCATCCCATTTGTTACAATGAGTTTTTTACACGCATTTATAGTACAATTAGATCGTTTTGTCATAGTCTGAATGCTCATCTGGGACCCCTTGACCTCCTAAATAATTTTTTTAAGTGTGCATGCATTAAGATTCATTCTTCTTGCTGCAAAGTTCTGCAAATTTTAACAAATGTCACATATCCTATAGACTAGGATAGTGTCACAGTATCATTCAGAATAGTTTCACCATTATAAGTTCCCCTGTACTTCACTCTCAAAATCTTAGCAACCAGTGATTTGTTAGCCATCTCTAGAGTTTTGCCTTTGCTAGAATGTCATACAAATGGTATTGTATGGTATGTAGCCTTTTCAAATTTCCTTCTTTCCCTTCAGTCACAGGAATTTAAGACTCATTCATGGCTTGCATGGCTTGATAGCCCATTTTATTTTTATCACTGAATACTATGCCATTGCATGAATGTACCACAGTCTGTTTATTCAATCACCTATTGAAGAATATCTTGGTCACTTCCAGTTTGGGATGATTATGAATCAAGCTGTTAAAAATATTTGTGTGCAGATTTTTTTGTGTGTGGACATAAGGTCTTAGCACATTTGTAATATCTAGGAACATGATTGCCGGATTATATAGGAATAATATACTTAGCTTTATAAGAAACTGCCCAACTGTCTTCTAAAGTGGTTACAGCATTTGCACTTCCATCATCAATGAGTAAGAGTTTCTGCAGCTCCATGTCCTCTATTGCATTTGGTTTTGCCAGGTTTAACATTAGCCATCTTAATACTGTAAGTGGTGCCTCAGTGTTCTTTTAATTTTCAATCCCCTAATAACATAACATTGAGCATATTTTTATGTGCTAAATTACTGCCTATATATCTTCTCTGATTAGTATCTGTTCAAATCTTTTACCCATTTTTTTAAATGAGTTGTTTGCTTTCATAGTGTTGAGTTATTCATATACTTTGGACACACATTCTTTACCAGATCTGTTTTGCAAATATTTTCTTCCAGTTGGGTTTGTCTTTCATTCTCTTAAGAAAGATTTTCACAGAGCAGAAAATCTGAATTTTAATAAAGTCCAACCTATCAATATTTTTCTTTCAAGGATAGTACTTTTGGAGTTGTACCTAAAAACTAATCAGCAAACCCAAGGTCATCTAGATTTTCTCATTTTTAATGAAGAGTTTTATTGAAATACAATATACAGCCTTAAGATACAACAATCTTAAGTTTTCAGCTTAATGAATTAGTACAGAGTGAACATATCCACATATGTACAAACTAGATTTTTAAAAACAGACTACAACCTGCGATCAGATCTGGTCTGCTACCTAGTATACAGCTCGGAATTTAAGAAATTTTTTAATGGTTGGAAACATTTTTAAATGGTTGGGAACATCAGAAAGAGAATTACATTTCACAAAATTTACATGAAAATTATATGCAATTCAAATTTTAATGTTCATAAATATTCATACTCATTATACATACATGACCTATAGCTACTATTACACTGAAGGGCAGAGTTGAGTTGTTGCAACAGAAATCATACAACCCACAAAGCCTAAAATATTTACTATCTGGCCCTTTACAGAAAAATATATAGAAGATTACCAGCACCTCAAAAATCCCCCTCATGGCCACTCACATCATTACACTTTCAAAAATAATGACTATTTTGACGTTTATTACCTTGGATTATCACCTTGGATTTTGTACATTGTTATGAGTAAGAAGTGTATAGCATTTACTATTGTGTCTGATCTCTTTTACTCAATGACTATCAGATACATTATGTAGCTGTAATTTGTATATATAAATATGGATATATAAAATCTTTTAAATACATACTACATTCTTCCTTTATTCCACCATTGATGGACATTTGCATTTTATCATTTAAGACTATTGTGATTAATACCCGTTCATGTCTTATTCATTGTCTACATGCATATTGGTACATACACATTTTTGTTGGCTACAAAGCTAGAGGTGGAATGGCTAGGTCAAAGGGTATACAAAACTTTAGCCTTAGTAGATTTTATTGAAGATTTTCCTAACCTTTTTTACAGGTATCTATACCCAACAGCAATGCATTCACATACCAGTTACTTAATATTTTACTAACACTTGTACTATGAGTTCATTTTCCTATTACTGACTCACGGGTATCATATTTAATATACAAATTTGCCCATTTACGTTGGGGCCTAAAATTATATTTCCCTGATGACTAATGATATTGATCACTTTTTCCTATACTTATTGGTGTTTGGAAGCCTTCTTTTCCAACATGTTGTTTTCAAGCTCATAGCATTCAACCCCCTTCTAAAGATACCTATCTATCTGCACATAAATATGCACTTATATAAATTCTATCATCTATCTATCCCTTTTAAAAGATACCTATCTATCCATCTATCTGAAACATGTGGAAGATATATTAAAAAATAAATATATTTCACTTCCCTGCTTTTTTCACTCTCTTCTTTATCGTGTATTTTATAAACTAGAATTCCTAATTAATGAACTGACTCCAATCTTTTCCTCCATGGTTATTTCTAAATACTTATTAGTATCAGTATTTAGAATACTAATACTAGTATTTAGAACACTTATTCTAAATACACTATTTCTAAATACTGTTTAAGAAATCCTGGCTTTCCAGCAACGTCCACAATAGCCGAACTATGGAAAGAACCTAGATGTCCATCAACAGATGAATGGAGGGCGCCTGGGTGGCTCAGTGGGTTAAAGCCTCTGCCTTTGGCTCAGGTCATGATCTCAGGGTCCTGGGATCAAGCCCCACATCGGGCTCTCTGCTCTGCAGGGAGCCTGCTCCCCTGTCTCTCTCTGCCTGCCTCTCTGCCTACTCGTGATCTCTCTCTCTGTGTCAAATAAATAAATAAAATCTTTAAAAAAAAAAAAACAAAACAGATGAATGGATAAAGAAGATGTAGTATATATATACAATGGAATACTATGCAGCCATCAAGAGAAATGAAATCTTGCCATTTGCAAGGATGTGGATGGAACTAGAGGGTATTATGCTAGGTGAAATAAGTCAGTTAGAGGAAGACAATTATCATATGGTCTTTCTGATATGAAGAATTTGAGAGGCAGAGTAAGGGGCTTTGGGGGATGGGGAAAGGAAACGAAACAAGATGGGATCAGGAAGGAGACAAACCATAAGAGACTCCTAAACTCATGAAACAAACTGAGGGTGGCTGGGGGGTAGGGGGAGTAGGAATAGGGTGACTGGGTTATGGACATTGGGGAGGGTATGTGCTATGGTTAGTGCTGTGAAATGCGTAAGCCTGACGATTCACAGACATGTACCCTGGGGCAAATAATACATTATATGTAAATAAATATATAAACACATACACACATAAATAGATAGATAGATAGATAGATAGATAGATAGATAGATAGATAGATAGATAAAAGAAATCCTGCCTTTCCTAATGGTCCTGAGGACATCTCTATGTTATCTTCCAAGGGGTTTCTTATTTTACCTTTTATATTTGGCTATAATCCATCCATAATTATTTTTATATGGGTTTAATAGAGGTTAATTTTTTTTTCAGTTAGATCTTGATTTGTTACATCATCATTTAGGGAATAGAGTCATATATCTGAATTCTCCATTCTGTCTCATTGGTGGATTTCTCTGTCCTTGTGCAATATTATAGTTTTTAATTATTGGTTTCTGTTAATACTTGTTTAAAACTTGGCTAAAACTTGGTTTCTGGTAATACAAAGGGCTCAGCTTTATGTTTCTTTTGAAAAGCTTTTGTTCTTTTATTCTTTTATGTTCCCATGTCAATTATAGAATCAACTTGTCAGTTTCCGCTAAAACAATTGGTGATTTTCGTTGATGATTTTAACTGATTGCTTAGTGGTGGTATATTTGGGGGGAATGACATTCTTCCAATCCATAACCATAGGAATATTCCATGGTATAGTCTTCCATTATTTATTTTATTTAATTTCTATATGCCAGCTAACTGAACATAATAAAAAAAATAAACTCATTCTTATACATAAAAAAATAATTTCTCCCTCAGCAGTTTTTTTTTTTTTTTTTTGGTATAGTGATTTTGGATATAGTGTTTGATATTTTTCACACTAAATAACATTTTACATTTTTGCTTTCAAATAAATTTTATTAGTATATAGAAATTGACTTTGTATATGCCCTTTACGTCCAACAATGTTGGATGATAAATTTATACCTTTTATTAGTTTATCTATAGATTATTTTGAATTTTCCATATGTGCAGAAATAATGCCAAATGCATTTCTTCTTTTTCCACTCAAACACATTTTGGTTTTTCTTTTACCTTATTGCACTGGCTAGGAACTTCAATGCAAGGATGAATCCAAGTGAAGTTAGCAGACATCCTTGGAAAAAACTTTACAGTGTGTGTTTCTTATTATCATTTTAAGAGCTGTGGAATCTACATCTACACTGTTTTTCATTCCTGATGCTGGTAATGTACTCCTTCTCTACTCTTATGTTTGGTCTTGCCAGAAGAATATGTCTAAATGATGTTTTTGAGGAAATAATATTTGGCTTTATTTATTTTTATTCAGGTACTACAAATAAAATACTCATATTTCTTATCTTTTTTCCTGACTTTCTGTGTTACATGCTTAGAAAAATCTATTTTCAATCTTCTTATTTTATAACATATTAACTCAAGCTGTAAGTTTTCCTCTAAGCATAGCTTTAACTGCACTCCACAAGTTTTGATATGATATATTTTCATCATTACTTGAATAAATATATTTTCTAATTTCCATTGGGATTTATTTTTGTGGTCATGGTTTGTTCGTTTGTTTTAAAGTTTTATTTATTTATTTGACAGAGAGATTGCAAGTAGGCAGAGAGGCAGGCGGAGGGAGAGGGGGAAGCAGGCTCCCCACCGAGCAGAGAGCCCAAGGTGGGCTCGATCCCAGGACCCTGAGATCATGACCTGAGCCAAAGGCAGAGGCTTTAACCCACTGAGCCACCCAGGTGCCCCTCATAGTTTATTTAGATACATTTTGTGGTATATTCAAGTATTTGGAGATTTATTTATTTTTTTAAGATTTTATTTATTTATTTGAAAGAAAGAGAGAAAGCACAATCATGGGAGCCGCAGAGAGAGAGGGAGAAGCAGGCTCTCCACTGAGCAAGGAGCCCAATGTGGGACCCGATCCCAGGACCCTGGGATCATGACCCAAGCTGAAGGCAGACGCTTAACCCACTGAGCCACCCAGGTGCCCTGGAGATTTATTTTTAGATGGATTCCACCTTGGTCAGAGAATACACCCTGTATGATTTCAAATATGAAATTTGTAGGTATGGCTTTAAGACCAACAGTCTATTTTGGTAAAATTTCCAGGTGTACTTTAAAAGGTAATGTATTCATAACATATTCTGGAGGTTTTTGGTGTAGTGAAATGCTTATATATATATATATATGATGACATTTGTTTATTGTATCATGAAAGTCTTCTATAGTTCCACTGATTTACCATCTTCTTATTAGTTACTGTGAGAGAGATGCTAAAATCTCCAACTATGATTTTGGATTTGTTGATATCCTTTTATACATTTCATTTTGTTTTGCATACATATTTAAGCTTATATTATTAACCTTATTAAGTGCAAATTTATGTCTATAATCTCCAGCTGAATAAATCTTTTATTTATTCTTATTTTTTGAGAGAGAGAGAGGAGTGCATGGACGCAGGCGAGGGGCAAAGGGTGAGGGAGAGAGAGAGAATCTTAAGCAGCTTCCATGCCCAGGGCAGAGCCTCACAAGGGGCTTGATCTCATGACCCTGACATCTTGATCTGAGTCGAAATCAAGAGTCTGATGCTCAAACGACTGGGTCAGCCAGGTGCTCTGAATAAATCCTTTAATTATGACATATTCTTTATTTTATTGTGGGACTACTGGCAATAGATTCTTTTTATTTATCAGAAATGCATTTTACCATCACTTTTTAAATATAGAACTCTAGGTTAGCAAATGTTTCTTTCAGAACGTGTTCTTGTTTTACCTCTCATGCGTATCTGTCTTACTGTTGCTCCTTTAAGGCTAAAGAGTCCTTTTCCCCTCATCTGGTTGCTTTCCAGATTTTCATTTTGACTTTGGTTACAGCATTTTTACTGTAATGTGTTCAAGTGTAGATCTCTCTTTATTCCTTTTGTTTATGGTTTGCAGAACCTCTTGAACTTAGTCTTGAGGTCTTTCATTAGATTTGGTAAAATTCTTAACCTATAATTCTTCTAACTTTTCTTCTGCCTTTTCTCTCTGTTTCTCTTTCTCTCCCTTTCCCTCCTGAGGCATCAATTACACATACTTAGGCTTTTTGGCATGCCTCAATTTTTTTTCCTTACATAATTCCATCTGCATATTTTCTATTACATATTTTAATTCACTATTACTCAGTTCTGTTGCAATCAAACTTCTATTGAGCCCATCTATGGGAATGCTTTTGGTTCTAAAATTTCTATTTTACTCTTTTTATAGAGACCACTTCTCCATTAAAATTTGTTATCTATTTTCTTGAAAAAGTGAACTATGATTTCTTAAAAGTATCTGGCTGATAACTCTAAGTTTTAGAGTTACATTGTATATCTGGAGTTTTATTTCATTATAGCTCTGCCCCTTGTCTCTTTTTTTTCTTTTGATTTTCAGCCATATGGCCACTTTTTCTGTCATGTGTAGTTAGTTTTATTTTATATTTTTAAAATGTAGAGGCTTAGGTGATTTATATGCCTCCTGACAAAATTTAATTTTCTTTTGACAGGCTACCTTGGGAAGACTACCTTGATTTAATTAGGAATTAAGAGGGCTTGAGGTTTTGTTTCAGGCTTTTTGAGGCTTGGCTTGCTTCTTTGTGAGAGCTGGTTTGCTCTTACTCCTCGGAGGAAGCATTTAGGGGCCTCGACTAAATCTCTGTATTGCTTCCAAGATTCCTTGTTGATGGCAGGCCTTAAAATTCTTTTCTCTCTCACTCTCTCTCTCTCAAGTACCCTGAGATTACATAAATCTCATAGTTTTTTAATGTCTTAATATCTGTTTGGCTTCTCAGTCCATTAGGAATTGACAAACACCTCGAGAGAAAACTTTATGTAGAATGTTGGGCTCACTTTTCTCATATCCCTTTCTCCAGGATTTTGGACCCTCAAATCTACCCATTCCCAGAACTGCAATTCAAGGTGAGGAACAAATTAATAGTAGTGGAACTCAATCCTGATATAGTGAATTTCTTTCACTTAATAAAAGAGTGAAGGGCGCCTGGGTGGCTCAGTGGGTTAAAGCCTCTGCCTGCGGCTCAGGTCATGATCTCAGGGTCCTGGGATCGAGCCCCGCATCGGACTCTCTGCTCGGTGGGGAGCCTGCTTCCCCCTGTTTCTCTGCCTGCCTCTCTGCCTGCTTGTGATCTCTCTCTGTGTGTCAAATAAATAAATAAATAAATAAATCTTTAAAAAGAGAGAGAGAGAAAGAGTGACTATCCAGGAATGCTAGGGAAGAAATTTAATATGAGATAGTTAACAAAACTATTGGAAACCTCATAAAGCCAAACAGTGGATGGGAAAGCAATCCAGGGATTAGTGAAAGAAAGCTGCTTCTGTTCCTAAAGCAGGAGAACAATGTGAGGAGATATTTGCAGGGGCCAGGAGCCAAGTCTGGCAGGTAGACACCAGAATCAGCACACAGGCTTCCAACAAGAGTGGGGATCACATGGGAGATGCAGCCAATGCCAAGAAGACAGAAACAAATATGACTTTCTGCCTGCCTTGTCATGCATCCTTCTAGAGAACACTAACTGGCAGCCGAGAAAAGAGTCTGAGAAATGTGGAACCGGTCTTCATGCAGAGCAGAAGAAGGATAGTAAATGTACCTAAGCGCAAAAGGCAAAAGACTGGAAAAGTCCCTTTAGAGCCAGGTGCAGGAAAACTGATTGAACTCACACGACTTCCAGGTCCTATTACCTTCGTTCACTGGTTGAAAATATTCTTAGATTAGAAATAACCTGAAGGAAGTTAACAAAAAAAAAAAAAAAAAAAAGATTTTTCTGACTCAAAGATTTTCCTAAACAAATATCAAACAACTCTGGAAGCGAGAAGTTATTTCAGTAGTAGCCAATTTAGTGGGTCTTGACCAAGACATTTTAAAATAGAATGGAATGGAATAGGATAGAACAGAACATCACAACATGTAGGGACTTTGAGAGAAAGTATTTGTTCAAAAAGTTTTAAAACTCAGCTGTCTAGGTGAGTTATTTAAAGTTGGTTTCATTTCACTGAAGAGGAAGCAGACAAGGATAATTTCATTTAAGAATAGCAAGTCAAGACCTTTTAAAGAACAGAAAAAGAGGAGAGAAGATTAAATGCTCTTGGAAAAAAATTCTAGAGTGGCAAGTGAAATGCAAATTTTAAATATTCCCCAGCTAGTCAATAAATCCTTGCAAATGGGTGGATTGTTCATCAGAATTGAAATAAGCCCTTGAACTTTGATTTTCATTAGTCTGGGTACATGCTGTTTAAAGAATCTTTAAATTTAGACCATCACCTGTGTTGTGAAACATCTGACAGAAGAAACAAATTACCTCCTCATGGACTCATCTCCTTTTCCTTCATTTTTCTCTGATATTCAAAGTGAGGATAACAATGACCCCCTCACTGGGTCTTCATCAAGTGTTTTTGGCTGGCGTAAGTGTCTCTAGTCAAAAGAAGGGTTTAATTTCTGGGAAGGCAATTTTAGTTGTTTTGATTAGGCAATTCTGTGACAAAAGGATGAGGTATTAGATCTGAGTGGAGCCAGCTGTGTTTCCTTTATTAGCTGCTGAAGGGGTTGGGAAAGGCTTTCAGGGGAAATGATGACCCGGCAGGTGGGAGACAGGTGAGCATGGAGGGCACAGTGTTCTCCCTTCAGCCAGAACTCGGATTGCTTGCCTTGCTAAGAGGAGGGTTCGTCTTGATATTTTATTAGTAATGAAAGATTTATCAGTTGGGATCACTTTGGTTGCAAGAGAGAGGATAGTCGAATCATCTTCCTGAGGTGGGTGTATCATCCTTCAGTTCTGAAGAGCTCTGAGGAGCGGCTGGTGTCAAACAGCCTTACCGGAAGGCCTGATAGATCATCCGGGACCTAGCCGCTCCCACTCTGTTTACTCACTTAGGTTTCCTCCTCACAGCCTCCACCCCCATACTAGCTGGAGAGACTTTTAGACACAAAGAGGCTTAGGCGGCTTCGGAGCTTTCGCATTCTCTCTGTCTCAGCTAGTGGAAGAGAAAAAAGCAAGAGGCCCCCTTCCAATGGCTCCCTTCAAAGTTTTCTGAATGTCATGGACTTTGATGAGACCATATATCCTTAAGTCAGTAACTATAGCCTGGTGACTAGCTTTGACTTAGGTCACATCCTCTGCACAGGTCCGTGCAAACACGTGGCTTGTGACTGGGGGAGGAAGAGTCCTTCCGAGGGAAATGAAGGTATCTAAGGAAGAGTTTCAATACACATGACAAAAATGAATGTCCTCTTTACATAATGGTCAGGAGCCCTTGCCCGTGGCATAGCATCTTCTCAGTGTGAAATGGGTTTTTTTATTTGTTATTTGCTCTCCCAGTTCTCTTTTCTTGTTCTATCTTTGGATTCTATAGCTTTGGGAAAAGTGTGGAGGATGTTCCTGAAAGCAATGTTTTGCTCTAAAGGAAGGGGAACAAGAGCCTTCCTGTATATATGCCATTAACTACCATGACTTCTTTCTTAAAGTTAATTAGCTATATCTCAGGCATACAAATAGATATTAAAACAATACATTGAATATCTATGCACTCACATCCTTAATAAGACACATTGTCAGAAGAACTAAATACCCCTTTGGGCCTCTACCCCATTCTCTTCTTTCCTAGAAATACACTATCCTGAATTTAGTGGGTTTTTGTTTCTATGCCTATATTCATATTTTAACTAAAATTTTTATGAATCTCCAAGCAACATGTAATATTGTCTTATACATTTAGTTATTTCTTTTTACAACTTTTTTTCTCAATTATGTTTGATATATGTAGCTCTAGTTCCTTAATTTTACTCATGTTATAGTTCCTTGTTTTGTTTTTGGTTTTTTTGATGTCTGAATACATAATAATTGAATTATCTACTCTCCATTTGATTTGTTCCAGATATTGCTACTAGGACCAATGTTGTTATGAGTTCTTTTCTACACACAGGTTCTGAGATATCTCAGTGGTGTCTACCAAGAAGTGGAATTCACAGCTTGGGAAATTGAGATGCCTTCAACTTCACTGGCTATTGTTAAATTGTTTTTCCAAGAAGTTGTACCAATGTACATGTTCATGAGCAAAGTATACATTTCCCTGGGGCTCCACATCCTTGCCAATGTGGTATTGTCAGACTTCTTAATTTTTGCCACGCTGATTATTGGGAAATTTGTGATTTTAATGAGAATTTCCATAACTGCTAATGACCTAGAGTACCTTGTCCTATATCTACTGGCTACTCAGATTTCTTCTGGGAATTTTCTGTTTAACTATTTGCTGATACCCAGCTTATTTGAATTTGTAGTGCTTTGTAGACTTTAATATTATTCTATATATGATTTGTTTGGAGGATAAGGGGTTTATAGGCATCGTGAATATCCTTCTTCAAGTTCTTGAACTGTCACTCTGCATGTGTGAATTTCTTAATAAGCTGTAATTTAATGTTATCAAAATTATCACTTATTTTCATGGTTTGTGTTCTTTGTACCCTCGTTAAGGAAAGTTTCCTTACCACAAGTTTTTCTGCATGCCTGCTAAGCTTTCCCCATTACTGTGGAAGGCCTCAGGATGGTGTTTCATAGAAGAAAGCCCATCTCGGAGAGACATGGGAGGAGCTGATTGCTTATTATGAGATAGGAGTTGTTATCAGCAAGTTGTATCCAGCAAAGGCTGGAAACCTTTGCTAAGTTAACTGTCTTTCAGTCTCATCCAGGCAAATCCCCAATGCCAAGAAGGGAAGGTCTTGGCAAGACCTTTCATCCCCTACAGGAGGCCTGTGGATCTTGTACAATGGCCCAGAAAGAGTATCCCATCCCAGCTGCCCAGAATGTGACACCTGAAGGGGAGCCGGAGCACAGGCTCCAACACCCACAGGCCTGTGCCTGAAACTCCGATGCATCTCTTCTCTCTGGCTCACACGCCTAGACACACACACCATGTCCAGGGAGGCAGCCTGGTCTGTGCAGTTCAGGGACCCACACTTGAGTAGCTGATAACTCCTCCACTGTATGATTTCACATTTGACATCAAAACCCTGGTGTCTGCTAACTCCAATTAAAATCAGCAACTCCTTTCCTCTTGGTCTATCTCTCCCACCTACTCAAGAACAGATTCATTTCTGTATTTGACGATTTTCTCTCTCTCTGCTGTGAGACTTGTGTCATGAAGAAAACAGGAAAGCAAGAGCGAAGGTACTAGAAAGTAGAGCTTTCAAAACGAAAAAGTATATCCATCTGTCAGCCAGAGAAGTGTTCTATGATGCTTGTGGGGTGGCCACATAGGTCCCTGGCAGAATTTCTAGAATCACGTGACCTTCGGAACTTTTCTCCAGCACCGGTACTTCCTCTAGTCTGCTGTGGGCATTTGAGGCATTGAGGTAATTAAGTAAAGAAAGAGGTCATCTTGACCATCAGAACTAGGGTATCTTGTCACCTAGTTTAAGCCCATCAACATGGGGAAGCAAGCTCAGGGATGTGCCAGGCTTAGCTGAGAAAACAGGAAGTAGGCTCTCTGTCAAAATGCAACAAAATCTCTATTCTCTTCCCAATTCTCTCCCTCTACCATCACTGTAACAACTCCTATCTCATAATAAGCAATCAGCTCCCCCGTTGTCTCAGTCTACTTGCTACACCACCAATCAGTCTGTGAATGGCCCAGGTGCTCTGGAGGTTTCCTAATCTGCAAAGACTCCCTGAAGAGAGAGGGAGAGAGAGAGGCTAAAATGTTTAGTGTGGGGCCAAGGGAGAACCTAATCTGATGTGACCTAATCTGGTGTGATACCAACAGGCTTCTCCATGCGATGGCACTCAGTATTTCTTCCTTCGATTCAGTTTCTATTTCTGCCATGAGTATCATTTAGAAGTTGTTTTCACTAAATTGAGCAATATAACAGTGATTTGTTTCATGATTCAAAAATTGACTTCATAGACTATCATATTTCAAGCGGTTAACATATTTCTCCCTCTTGAACAACAGGATAAAGAAATTATGCTGGGATATTTTGGGGGGATCATGCCCCTCTTTGTCCCTTTTTTCTTTCCCCAAGCTATGTTCCTCCCCTTAAGTTAATGAATTCTGAAGGCCTCTATTGAAATAAGCAACGGGGGTGTTGTCACTCAAAGCTCAAAGTGAGATCATGGTGTCTCTTAGACCTTGAAGAAAGTCTTACTTATTTTAAGGGCTGTTATCCTTTTCAAAAAAGAAAGCCCCGAAAAATCTTTCAAACAATCCTTTACCTTTCATTCTAGCTACCCAAGGCAATTCATTTTAATTCTGATTGTGCATTTTCCTTTGCTCTCCCTTAACAAATTTTAGAAAGGTGAATGTTCGGCTCCCTTGGAGAGTCTTTGTCTGGCTCTGCAGAGCTTTGCACCATTAGCCTGACTTCTCCCCTTCTTATGAAAAGCAGCATGCCTGGGTTGCTGAGGGAGAGCTGGGTATAAGTAGGAAGGGCACACCAGCTACTCTTCCAACCAGAGGGAGTCAGTGTGAGTATTCGTCCATAGAAAAGTGTGGAAATTCTCCCAAAAAGATAAACCATGACCATAAAGTCTTCTGACTGCCAAGGAAACACTGTTTATGGTATTTTTACCTCTGCCATTGGACAAGAATATGATTTTCCCCATGGACACAAGTCTGACTTGTGTCAGAAGTTCTTGTGACACAAATTCTGACTCAGTCAGAACAAGGAGACCATATAGTGTAGCAGGGGGTAAGAATGGGTGAGAGACTAAAGAACAATGAGAGTAGAAGAAGGGGGTGAGGAAGACTCTTGGCAAGCTGATTCTTGCTGTGTCTACTCAGTCTTTCAGCAAGCAACACCCTTCAGATGATGTTCTGTGTCAAGATAGAAGAAGAGTCCTTGAGGTCTAAAAGTGAGGGTTTAAGATACCAGATAGAATCTGGGTAACCAGGTCCAGGCTCTGTCCTTGTGCCTAGAATGAGGGCTTCTGAGACATGTGCAGTTTTCATGAATCAAGTCAATACTCAGATTACAACCTCATAAAATACAACTTTTTTTGGATAAAGTAGTCCATTCAGATTTAAGGCAACCCTCACTCATTCTTTTCTGTAGTGTTTTTTTCCAGTGCTACTTACTGAGTCCTAGAGGGCCAACCCTTTGCAAACATAGTTTTATAACTTGGAAAACAATGTTTTCTGAAGTCAGACTGATCTAGTGCAGGGTCAGCATGTTGAAAACAGGTCCCAGTGTGGTTCTTCCTGAGGTGGTTTCACTCTCCTAACATGAAACTTTCTGACTTTTCACCTTTTATCAGCCTCAGATTCCAGGAAGCTTACTTTTCAACAATCTTCCCTCTGCCTCTGATTTTTCACTTAAAGAAACAAAGACGTCTTTCCAGAATGTCCCGTATATAAAGGAATCAGCATCCTATTTAAGAGAAGGACTAAAATGCCAAGCATGAAGCAGCCTAGATCCCTGGATTTGAGCTCCTGGGTGCCTCTTTGTCTTCCTTCCATTCACACTTCTGCCCCATCCCAGTCTCCTTAATGGCTCCAGTGATATGTCACTGCCATATGTCACTTTTACCCTCTGGCCAACTATTGATGCAAGTGTTCTAACACTCAACTCCTAAGCATACCAGACAACACAGAATTTTGAAAAAAGACTTGGCAAAAACTAAGAAGGAAGAGGAACATAAACAATCATAGAGAAGATGCAAAGCAAAAAAAAAAGTTATTCAATTATCATGCATTGTTCAATCCTTTATTCAGCAAGCTGTTATCGAGCACCCACCAAGTGCCAGGAGCTAGAGACACAATGGTGGATGGTATAGAACTCCTGCCTTCGTGGAACTAATGGTCCAGCAGCAGTCTAGGTTTATATTGCAGAGATTTGAGGCTATCTCATTGGTCCTTGCTTCCAGGGATCCAAATCCCTCTTCGCTTCCATACTTTTTTCTAAGAAAACAAAGTGCAGGAGGAAAATGCTATCCCATGACTTGGCCTCTAGTTCTAAATACCCAAGAGCTTCCAACTCTGATTTTCTTCAGCTTCCTCCCATTTAGTCCTCTTCACTTTTCATGGTGAACTGCAGAGGTACTGAATGCTGGAGCTTGGGCTGGACTGGAGTGGGGGGCTGGGGGAACAACTGTTCTATGTGTCAGCTATAAACTCGGAACTCTGTCATCTACTCAGTGCACACTTAGGAACAAAGCCTCTAGCAGTGAGTAAAGATATGTAAGTTCACAAAAGGAGAATTTGAGGTTGGAAATAACAGGAGATAATTCAGCCTGGAACGGAAATATGCAAAGCTAGACTTCAAAACTAAACCTTCCTCAGTTTTCTTTCTCATGTGTGTGTGCACGTGTGTGCATTAGGATAGCTAAGGCACTAATAGAGACCATATACCTTTTACTATTAAATATTGTGGAATGCCCTCCATGTTGTTCCTTATGCTCCACACGTAAGTGGGACCATAAGATAATTGACTCTCTCCTCTTGACTTATTTCACTCCACATAATCTCTTCCAGTCCATGGAGGGCATTGTGAGAAGGAAGAGAAGGGTGAATGGGGGGAAATCAGAGGAGGCAACAAACCATGAGAGACTGTGGACTCTGAGCAACAAACTGACGGTTTTGGAGGGGAGAGGGTGGGGGGGGGGGTTGGGCGAGCCTGGTGGTGGATATTGAGGAGGGCACGTTTTGCATGGAGCACTGGGTGTGGTGCATGAACAATTAATATTGTAACACTGAAAAAATAAAATAAACATATTTGGGAAAAAATAAAAATAAATTAAAAAAATATTGTGGAATGACATTATTGGGAATACATTTAGGGCTGTATAAACCATGCTCTGTGGATGAAATCTGGAAAACTACTGCTTTGGGAGTGCCCATCTACTATGACCA
>CM053617.1:33943257-33976234 GCA_028646535.1 Procyon lotor | reverse complement strand
AAGTACAGGAATAATGAATTCAGTTCACACTTCAACAAGATAATTTCTGGGGTACCAAAGAAAAGTTCTAGAGGGAAGACTGTCATGAGAAATGACACTTGGATAACTAACCTTATAGAACAGGCTATGATTCCTACCACTCAAGATTTGGAGAGTGGATGTTGTTCTTGGCCATATTATAGATTCCATCTAATTCCTTGAAGTCAGGCATTCTCCCTTTGTACAAATATGATGAAAGTACAGCGAATTTGTAATTTGAGATAATGGTAGTACCAAATGAGGCAGATTAATGAGGTATCTGCATCTTCTACAGGGTTCAGCACTGCTTTCTTCATCCATTTCTCAATTATCTCTAATGAGCAACTTAAGAAGATTTATATTTTGCCACCTAATTTCAGGCCAGGAGAGCTATTGTATCAAGATGGTACCAGCAGCATGTGCCAGATCACTCACAGTAGCAAAGGAATGAAGATCCCCAGGGTAGCCTGTGAAAGAGCAAATATTACCTTAGAAGTCATTATTTTCATTTTCTTAAGTTTGTATGTTTTTCCTCTTTTTTAATAGTGAACATTCGCTTCTTGGGAAGTAAGAAAAATGGAAAAGAGAAATTGATGAATGTCACTAACAAAGAACTGAAAGAAGTCTGGTGAAAGAATTCCCAGGCTTCACGCTTGAGAGATGGTCCAAATAACTATAGGTGTTCACTTTGGAAAGAAAAAAAACTTAGGAGGTCATAATGTAGGAAGTTCAGTAATGTGAAATAGGGATTGGACATAGTCTATGCCAACTCAGAGAACTGACCTTAAACAGCATTTCATTATAAAAAGCCAAGTCTAATAAACAGAGTTGTTCTGTAATGGACCAGAAGAAGTTCCAGGAAAGTGATGAGGTCCCTGTTACCAGAGGTAGCCAAGATAATGGATGACCTTTTGGAGGGGAATATAACAAAAGAAGAGAAAATTAGGACTAGTTCTAAATTAGAATCTATTCTATGCTAAGACTTTTCACATCTTATATGATTTAACACATGCCTCAATGAGGTAGATATTCTTTTCCAAGTCTATAGATGAGGACACTGAGGCTCAGAGAGACGAAGTCACTTGCCTAAGGTGACATGGCTAGAAAGTCATAAGCCAAGAGTAGAAATCCAGCTCTGTTGGTCTTTATGAAGTACTTGTTTTGATATAGAAGCAACAGATGAGGAGTCGATCTAGAACATCAGAGCTGACAAAATTGACCCACATTTCTGGTCTGCCAACTCTGTGTCCTCCCATTCCAGCTATCAGGGCCAGCCATGATGCCCCTTGCCCTCAGCTCCAAAAGAAAAAAAAAATACTACCCAGGGTAAAGAGCCAAGCTTTAACCACACTGTTAAAGCCCATTACCCTGTGGGCCTGATGAGGTGGCCTGTTGTCCTCAGCTTCCCCATCCACCTACCTTTCTGCAACTGAGCTGTTTCAGAGTTCCAATCCCATTTTAGCCCTACTACTCTGCATAGTTGTTTTAATCTCTTTTCTGTGTAGGTTGGACCCATCCTCTATGCTAGCCAATATGAACTAAGAAGGCTCCTAAGGCAGGTTGACTACCCAGGACCATGAAGTGTCCCCTGCCTGACGCTGAGCAGCTAAGGTGGGTGCAAGAGTGTGGCCAGCATCTAGTCCATGCTTGCTCTATGCTAAGCATAGAACTGAGCTGAGCATTCTACCAAAGGGATCTTATTCAATGTCTCACGACACTGCTTCAAGATAAATACTAAGGGTATCCCCAGCTATAGATGAGAAAATTCAGGTTCAGGGAGGCAAAGTAACTAGCAATCTAACTACTACATGACAGAGAGAGTATTTGAGTGTAACCCTTTCTGGCTCTAAAGTCCAAGCTTTAGGCCACCACATGGTAACTGTTCTTAATCAACGTAACTGCTTAGAGTCGGGGGTGGGGGGGAGCAACTCGTGGGCACAAGGGCCATTCAGGGGGAAAAAAGGAAGGGCTTATGAGGAGCCTTACTTAATTATTCAAAATAAAGAAAACTTTATTGAATCTCACAAGTGAAACACGTATGTTTAGCATCATGAACACAGTTTTAACCTCATATGTGTGAATGGGAGAGGCTGATTTCCAGTCTGTTTTCCTGAAATTGGATAGACCCTGGAGGCCATCCTGACTTCCTTGGATGTCAGTCCCAGCCGGGATCATTCTCAGGTTCACCACAGACTTCTGGACACTACGACTTGGATTCCTCCCATCAGAGTCCCAGTGGGGACCATTCGCCTTCGTCATCTCAGCTTCCTCTCTATTCCCTTCCATACTGCTGGGACCTTATAATGCTTTGTGGCTTAAGCATCTCAAGTTGTAACATCATCATTCCGGTCAATACAAATGGTTTTCCCGGGGAAGTTAAGTGCATGTAGATTGACTTACAGAGAATAAGCAAGAATAGAAATCTGGCTCAGTGATGCATTCTGTATTAGTCAGTGCGTCTGTATAAAACAAATAGCATATTCAGGCTACTTTGAAGACTTGTGAACAAATAATCTCGGAATAATGGACTATTCTCATATGCGTCCGCTGGGTTTCAAGGAATTACAAGACATAGTGCCATGACCTGGGCTTAGGAGCAGGGCTGTAGTCACAAAAGGATGAGGGGAGAAAGTAGTTCTTAAACTCAAAGTGGGATCATGTAGAAAAAGTTTCTTTGAGAAGAGCAGGACCTTACAATTGAGGAATACAGACAGCCTTAGGAAACCTTGCAGCTAGAGAGCTATAAGGATTAATACCCTGGCCTTATTCATCTACCTTTTTACCAGCTACGGCTTCCAAACCATAGGAAAGCAAGAGAATTGTACCTGATAACTTCCCGAGGCAGAAAATAGTATAGAAAAAAAAATAGATCTGGAAAGTAACAAAAACAACCAGAAAACCACATGTATAAAAACAATTATGAATATAATTATACATCAAACTGCCTAGCTTATTAAGACTTATAAAAAGTACTGCAAGAGGTTTCAATAAGATGTTATTTGAGCAGAAGCATACTTGTCCCTTTATTCAGATCCTTCTTAGAATGTCTTCCTCAGAGGGAACTGATGCTCTTGCAATGCAAGAGAATTAGAGTAAGACCAATTTCCAACATGCCCGACTGAAAATTGAGTGATAGGCAGGAAAGCCAGTGGTACATGGTGTATGAACTGGATTGTATTCCCTCCAATTTGAAGTCCTAGGCATTGAAGTAACTATATTTGAAGATAGAGTCTTTAGGAGGTAATTATCATGAATGGGGTCGTAAGAATGGAACCCTAATCTGATAAGACTGGTGTCCTTAGAAGAAGGGACACCAAAGGTCTCTCTCTCTCTCTGTGTGTCCATGAGAGCACAGAGAGAAGACCATGTGAGGACACAGCAAGAAGGCAGCTGACCACACATCAGGAAGAGAGGTCTCACTGGAGCCCAAACCTGTGACACCGTCATCTTGGACTTTCAGCCTCCAGAAGTGTGAGAAAATAAGTCTGCTGTTGAAGCCCCCAGCCTGGGGTATCTTCTTACAGCAGCCCAAGAAGATGAACACACATGGCTTCTGAGATTTGTCACTAGAATTTTTGTCAGCCCTTGCTCCTTCTACCCAGCCCAGCCCTATAAAACTCTGCGAATTCATCACACAGGTGATGTTCCAATCCAAACAAGTCCTCCATTGGACTAGCGAGTAATTTCATCCTTGATGCTCACCCCTGATTGTTTCTCTACCTCCGTCCACAAACCAGAAATTGTAGAGGGCAATACCTTTCAGTCTTTGAGCACTGTACTGTCACCAGCTAGCCAAGCAGTAGGCCATTAGAAAAACAGATTTTGCTAGTCACACTCTAAGACATTTTAATGTGCAGTTTCCGGCTATGTTCTTGATCATCACAATATGGTCCTTTGGCTTCTACCTTCTGCAATTACCATTTGACTCCCTTAAATATACCCTGTAGATTACAATGTTATTAAGGTCGTAACTTTAGATTTTATAATATAGTCTCATGATCTACTCTCCTTACCCTGCCATGACAGTATAATCTGGCAATTGGCCTCTGACTGCTAGCATTGAACATGAAAATGAGGTCTCAAGACCATCCTCCTTTAAACACTATTATGCAGCCTCTAGGCCAATGTCTTAGGATATTATGTTATGGTTTTCTGGTCACCAATTTGGACATTTTAATTCAGTCCACTGGCCACCATCCCTGGAATTTAATTTTAATAAGCAGATGAATACCTGGGGTATAACTTTGCACATTTCTGGTTTGCTCTCCTCTTTCTGTGCTCTCCCTTCTTGTCATTCCAGACCTTGTGGCACAGCCTGTGTGAGTTATGATAAGCTACAAAATCTAAGACTTGAGCATGCTGGCAAGTTTGATTATGTTTTCTACAATTTCAACAAATGAGTGGAATAATAGAGTTATCTATCTACAGGATACAGTTGGGAAATGCATTTCCTTAAAAAAAATCAAAAAGTCAGTGCGAGATAAAACATCTAGGCTTTGTTCAATTCATCAAAATTCTCTCTTATGCTTTTAATTTAGAGGAGGGAAATGTCAGATGTGACCAGTGCCTCCTAGATCAATATCACCCTTCAGAGCTCTATGAAGAGACTTACAGAGGCAAAATGAGGCAATCCATGGCATCTCCTTACTCTCGCATAGGGTCTCTGGTGCTGATGATGTGCAATGGCTAATAAGGAGAAGTCCATAGTGTCACCATAAGAAGAGTCCTCTCCCTGGCTACCAGGGTCTCTCCGGCCTTCACAACCACCAGGGGATGGGGAGAAAGCAGACATAACTGATTGTGACTGCTCTATACCTTCAGTTGTAATTTCAGGCTTGACTGAGAAGTCTTAAACATAATTTGAAGCTTTGAATATAATAATTTGACCTTGAAGCTTAAATAAGTGTCTAGGTTTTTATTTTTCTAAGTCCTCTTTCCAAGCATTAATGCAGGTGTCCTTGCTGAGACACAGCCGATGTCACAGGAAGGGAGGGAACCTGCGTGTCCACTGCTCAAATTCAGGTGTGCCTGCACTTCCCATGTCATACTTTGCTTGGTTGCTGGGACTGGTGCGGATCATGGTATTTACCCTCCTTATGAGGAAGAGATAAAAGAGCAATTGAAACTGACAATCTGTCTTCATTCTGGGACTCTTGGGCAAAGGGAATGAGAATAAACACCTTTCTCTTAACTGCAAACATTAAAGTCAACAAGAAACTGCTCTCTGCCCTAACTTCCTTCCCTAGACAGCAAGTCTTGTAAAACTACTTTTATCTGTGATCACTGATTTGGGTCATTCCCTAGGGCATCTTCTCTCATAGTGTCCTCAGTCTTGTTTTTTTTTTTTTTTTTTTTTTAATTTATTGATTGATTTGAGACAGAGAGCATGGGGAGAGGCAGAGAGAAACCTAAGGCTGAGAAAGAAGCTCCAGGCTGAGTGCAGAACCTGACTTTGGGCTTGATCTCACAACCCTGAGATCACAACCTGACCTGAACCCCAGAGTTGGCCGCCCAGGCCAACTGTGCCACCCAGGTGCCCCCATAGTGTCCTCAGTCTTAAAGGAAGAGATTCCAGTTTCCCAGGGATAAACTGAAAAGTTGAATCAGACTCAATAATAATTCCTGGTTTTTCACTCTAAAATCTGAGTACAGAGCTTATCTTGTGGCCCAGTGACAGAAGCGTCTTCCTGATGGAAGAGAGTGTTACTGGCCATCTCAGAAGGATAGCAGAATAACCCCTGGTAAGAGAGAGAAACACAAGAGAGAGGGAGAGCAAGAGAGTTTGCAGAGAGTAGGCTGCAGGAGAAGGGCAATAAAATCCCTCGGAGATAGTATTATGACTCAGCACCAAATATGTGGAAGCCCCACCAAGTATGTGGAGTGAGCAAGGAGGCCTTTTCTGCCTGAACTTCAACTCAATTAAAAATGTGATATCAGATCACATTGATTTATTAGTGATACAGTATCTATTGTAGGCCCATATCAAATAATTCTGCATATTAAATGATCTTGTACTAAGACACCTTCAGGACTACCAGGAGAGCTGGTAGGTGTTAATTACCCCAAATGAGAAAGCATGACTGGGCTAGATCTCAGTCTCACTCCCACATCACAAGGGCTGCATTTCCTAGCCAGCCAGCTTCTGGCATTGGGCTGCATTTCCTAGCCAGCCAGCTTCCGGTTTAGATTCTATAAGCGAGAGGCACTCACAGGAGAGATGGAAGGTAGAAGAGAAGCTGAAGTCAGATTGTTTCTGTGGCACATACAGGCAGACACCTGAACTTCAGCAGATGTGTGCCAGGGCTTTGGAACACATTTTGGCAAATCACCCACATTGGTGCTACACGCATGGGAGGTCATTGTTGGTGGTCTCGGGTTATACTATCCTGTACTGATTTCCTAGAAGCCATTAGAAGCTTTCCCTATCACTCCCCAACTCCACCTAACAGTATAATAGTTTTCTTTAGGAAATACTTCCCTGCTTGGAATCTGACAGTGCTTTCTGTTTTCCTGGCCAAAATCCCATTTGGGGAAAGGATACTACTGGGATGAGAATGAGGGCAATGGTTTAGGAAGAAGAAGCTGTTGGGAGGAGGAGAAAACACAGGTGGGGACTTCATTTACTCTTCTGGGGATATAAATCTGGAATCTTGTTGATATTCTACCCTTCCTACAAAAGACTCCGAATCCGGGGAAACTATCGTTATATTCTAGTAAACATAATTGGTTCAACTGGTGTACATCTCTCTTCCCACTCCCACCCCTACCTTGTTCTTTATTTTATTAATGAGAAGAGAGATAGAGAGAGGGAGGGAGGAAGGAAGAAAGGAAGGAAGGGGAGAAAGAGAAGAAAGAAAGAAGAAAGAAAGAAAGAAAGAAAGAAAGAAAGAAAGAAAGAAAGAAAGAAAGAAAGGAAGGAAGGAAGGAAGGAAGGAAGGAAGGAAGGAAGGAAGGAAGGAAGGAAGGAAGGAAGGAAGGAAGGAAGAAAGAAGGAAGGAGGGAGGAAAGAAGGAAGGAAGGAAGGGGAAAGAAAAGTTCTAACAAAGAATCATTATTCTTTCTTGAAATACTGAAAAAAAGATAAAATTAATAAAATAAAAATTTTTTTTAAATCATTATTTTTTGTTGTGAGTTAGTCCTTACTCCTCCTACCTTCATCTTTCTAAGGAATTATAATTACTTTTATATTCTATCTTCCTTTGGTTGTTTCCAGTGATTATAGTAGGTGTTTTTTTTCTGGGATTTTCCAACCCTCTGAATCCCTGTAAATTATAGTAAACAGACCTGTATCATCTCAACAAGAAGACACATAACAAGTATTCAATTAATGATTTGCTGAATTTAGATTTAACAATAGAAGTTGTTTACAATCCCTCTCTTGACAATATCTCACGTTTCACTGGCCTTTATGGTTAAATCAGCCCTTCCAATTAGTGTTGCCACTAAGCACTCTCTAATGCTGAGTTCCAGGTCTCACTCTTGATTAAAACTAAGAACTATGAGTTCATTGTTTAATGCAGTTTAATCTAGGTTGCTGTGAGACACAACACCTTCTACTCATCCACAGTGAAGCTTTTTATCCCCTCTTCTCCCAACCAGAAGAGTCTTTAGAGAAAATAACATGTCCTAAAAACTTCACAGTTTCACTGAGGCCTCTCTCCTCCACATCATGTATGGAAGAGTCCAACTGGCCCATCTCAATGGATGCTCCTGAACACTATAAGACATACCTACTTCTCTTAGCATGGAAGGAGAGCAGATCAGTGAGTGGTGAATAAAGTCCTATGCCAAACATAATCCAATGTCCTAAGGCATTATAATGAGGTCATATTTTCCATTTGAGGAATATGAACTTACTCAACTATGAAAGTTCATTTTTGTGATATTTTATGAAGGAAGTAATTAAAGTAATCTCTCTCACCTCATTTTATGATACAATGACAGATAGAGTGGTGGACTAACAAGAATCATAGTTCGTTGACATTGGAATGTTTTGTCTTCTCTTCATCATAATTTCCTAGAGCAATGTGTTCATAATGCTTTCCATTAGTACAAGTCTTTGAACATTTTTCCAACATCTATATGTGTGTGTGTATAATTTCTCTACTAGTATGTTATGACTTATGAAATATACAAAAAATGTAAATTTAATAAACCATATTTTTAAATATTTTGCTTATCATGTGGGCTTTGTACTGTCATTAGCTAGTATATACTCAAAGCACAGGGCAAAGCTTCTCTAGATCATATTGTTTTTAAAAACATTTAAAGTAACCTCCTGAATAATTTTTTATTTCTTATTTTTGGCTGATTCTTTTTCAGATCTTATTGTATCACCACTGCTATTAACACATTTTCTTAAAGCTTTTATTTAATTATTTGCCAGAGAGAGAGAAAGAGAGAACAAACACAAGCAGTGGGAGCAGCAAGCAGAGGGGGAAGCAGGCTCCTTACTGAGCAAGTGGCCTGATGTGGGGCTCAATCCCAGGACACAGGGAACATGACTTGAGCCAAAGGCAGATGCTTAACTGATTGAGCCACCCAGGTGTCCCACTTTTACCTCATTTTTAAAAGATTTTATTTATTTAGAGAGCGAGCAGGTGTAAGCAGGGGGGAGGGCAGAGGGAGAAGGAGAAAAGTCTCAGGCACACTCTGCACTAAATATGGAGCCCCATGCAGGGCTCGATCTCATTACCCTGAGATCATGACCTGAGCCAACTCAGGTCATGACTCGGGTCATAACCGACTGAGCCATCCAGGCGCCCCACTGCTCTTACCTCTTAATTTTGATAACCAAGAGCTCATTCTATGAGGGGCAATGTCCACACTATCATTTTATCACATTCTCTTTTGCTTGCATTCTAAATAGTACTTTTATCTTTACTCAATCTGCAGTTTCTTTGTAGGAATTTTTTAAGTCATTTGTTGTTTATAGAAAGCTAAGTTGGTTAAAACTAAATAGGTAGCAAATCCGCTTAATTAGGCACACAGAAACTGCAAACCATCACCATATACCAAAAGTGAAAAAAGTGTAAGGCGCCATTGTCACTTCTTCCTTATTTTGGAAGCCTGATAGTTCATTAGCTAAACTTGAGGTGGGATCACCTGACATGTGGACCTAGGAAAGACATCCATGTTGCCCCATATAGTAAATATTATCAAAACTTCAGTTTTCTTCTTTTTATTGGTGAAATATAGAAGTCTAACGTTTTCTGCCCATATCATAATGGATGATCTTGATCTTGCATATTCCAGAGTGTATATGACCCATTTTAGAAACCACTGGTCAAGAACACTGCTTCTTAGCAAGTGGTTCCTGGACCAAGAAGACAGTATTGTTTGTCTTGCACCAATTCCTGACTTGGTCCACTGCCACTTTCTGGCTTTTAAACAATGGCTGTAATTCCTGCGTTCTCCCATGATATCCATTGTGAAGTGTGTTTGAGGCTGAAAAATATGTTTATAATGCACCTAGGAGCCAGCATTCTATCCAGAAACTTTGTCTTTTCTCCTAGGTAGTATCTTTGAAAAACCAGAACCCAAAGGGCTGTTTTGACTTCCATACTCAGAGTTCATTGTGATTCACCTCAGCATGAGAAAGAGTATTCACCTCAGCATGAGAAAGAGTATTCACTTCAGCATGAGAAAGAGAAGATAAAGATGTGTCTTTCCGGTCAGCTGACCAGCAGTTAGGAAACAAAGACGTGAACACAAGATGGATGACCGGCCTATTCACAGAGAAGGGCCTGAGTGAGCAAACACACACGCCTGACTCCAGGTTCCCTGGGGCCCTCAGACTCTTCAGCTAAATGCTGCAGAGGATGGGCAGTTCCTCACAGGCCACTCTAATGAGCCAACCACAAGGACAGGCTAGCAGATAACTGACACTCCTCTTCAGAACCCTCTCTTAAATTCACCATGCTTCCATTTCCAGCTTCAGCTCTACACAGAGATCTTAAGGTTAAGATGAAGTTAAGAAGAAGGTTAAGGTGAAGTCAAGATTGGTCCTTAACACCTATGTCTAGGATATCGGGAATTAATTCTGAACACATAAGTTTCACTAGCATAAAAAGAGATTTAAAACTTTATATTGAAGTCAATGAGCAGTTAAAGAAGGCTTGTGCACATGAGTGTGACATAATCAGACTTGTGCTCTAGAAGCAGCTCCAGCAGGGGCTTTCTTGAGAGAATGCCAAATGGTTAAGTTTCATTCTCTTGAAACACCCATATTTGCTGGGTTTCTTACATCCTGTGTTTAATTAAGTGCCCCTTTGAAAGTACAAGCTCTCTGGTCAGCAATTTACTCTTCCTTATAGCATCTGGTTTTATCAGTTGCCCCTATGTAAGCCTGGGAGAATCACACAGTCCTACACCTACACATGGGGACACACAGAGACCCCAAGGAAAATAAAAGCTCAAGTCAAGACTCTGTGACTATATACTGAGTTCCCAGGCTTCTGGAGACTTCCCTACCACATGCCTCCTTTTTATTTCCAAAGGAAAGAGTCTGTCCCCATTTTCCTACCTTGGCATCAATCCTCCTAGTAATAGACTTGGAAATAGGCACTCACAGCAAATAACAGCCTCTATGTGTGACAAGGAGGGGAAATGTGGTCAGGAAACATATTGCAGTTCCAAGGGTTACTGTCAACAATCACAAGGGTGAAAATGAGCTGAAAAAAAATTTAAAAGAGCCTGTCACTGTTATTTCAATGTATGAGTTTTGGTAGATACAAATTCAACAGCTTGCTTGTGAAAACCCCTATCTAGATGGATATCTCCCTTTACCATCAAAATAATCAAGGAAAGAAGAATCAAAAAGGAAGAAAGTCAGAGGGAAGGGGGGTAAAAAAGGAAGCAATTTTCTGATTCTATATTATGCACCAGATCCTGTAATGGGCACTTTCTCATATGTAATTTACTTATTCCCTACAACAGCCCAGTGAAGTCAATATTCATACCTTACCAATTTTAGATAAATGCGATCATATTAATCAAAATTGAAGAAGCCGAACAGGTTCTGTTGGAATTATGCCTTAGTATAGCTCTCACTTTAATATAATCCAGAAAGGTAAAATTCCATTTTCCCTTTTTAGTCTTTATAGAAAAACCCTCTCTTTGCCTTCTAATAGTCCAGATGGTATACTCCTTCTATTTAGAAGTTCTTTCTGTTGTCTACCTCAAAATGTACCTTGATCCACTTAACATTATTGTTCTGAAAACTGTAATTCGGAGCCACCTTCTCTCAAGAAAGGCAAGGCTCCTCACTCCAGGGGCAGACTCTTAAGCTACACCAGGCTCTCTGTGGATACACTTTTCTCCATCTCCCATATCTGTCTACCTTTGCTTCATGGTAAGATGTGTGTTTTGATCCAAGGAGTAGGGACAAAGCACCCAAAGCTGAAGAATGAAACACAGAAGGCTTTCTGATAGGCTATCGTCCCCCTGCCACACACACACACACACACACACACACACACACACACACACTATTCAAGCATTACTTCCTGCTCTCCCTAAATACAAATCCTGACTTCCAACTGCCCTCACAGACCCTCTTCTCATGATGCTCCTGCCAGCTGAGATCCCTTACCTCACTTTTCCCTCTGCCATCATGATAGCTCACACACGACCTCCCCTGGAAGCTCTCCCTAATCCCCCAGGGTAGTCACACACGGTACAATCAGATTGTGTTCTTTCACTGCATTTTTGTCACTTTGCTCAGTAATCATTTATGTCTGTGCTCATGAATATGGAGCTACCAGAGGACAGAGTACTTAAGCATATTTGTCTCCAAATCTTGGGATGACATTACTCAGTAAATATCCTCTCACTGTCTGAGGGAATGGATGAAAAGCACTATTGGTAACTCCACAGAAAGTACAGTATTGTATATGTGAAACTGCACCCCAGAGTCCAGCACTTTTGGACACTCTCAGAGGAAGGCTTGCATTTGGTGACCTGGCTGTTGCTAAGGGAACTTCCAGCTCTCTGTTATTATTCTCTGGGTAGCAATGGAAAATGGACATAAAATCCATTTTGTGGAACAGCAAACAGCAATAGGTACCTTGAGGGTCTGGTACCTCAGACCCATGACATAAATCTGACATTTTACACAACTATGTCAAAGTCAAAAACACCAAAACTGTCCACTTCTCTTTAAAACTCACTTTCTATTCCTAACTGTTCTCTACAATTAAGGACATGTAGGTTTAAATTGCAATAAATGGTCCTAAGTGGAGAAAGGCCAGTAAGACTTAAAGCATTTAATTTAAGAAGAAATGATGAAGAAAAACCCTTTAGACTAATGACCTCCTAAGTAATATGGGAAAGAGGATTAGGGGTGCAAATTGTACAGAGCAAGTGGCCAGTAAGTACTTATTACTTTTCTCTGGTCCCCAGGAGTTTCTGGATGGTGGAACCCAAACCTTGCTGTCCTAACAGGTGTCAATTCAATTACCTGAGTGATAGCAAAAAGCAGTTGATGGAATATTAGGAGTTTCAGAAATCTCCAGTGTACTCTCTGAAGAGGAGTATTTTCACTCCAGAGTAAGTTATCCAATTATTAAAAGAAATGGGAAGTCAATGTCATTCACTTTATTATTTTCGGCTTGTTTCACCATGAGCACTCCCACAGGTGGAAGCAAACCCTTGTCAGAAAGACAAGAATCCCAAAAGAACTGCTTTCTGGGAGGTTTTGATGGATAATGATATCAGTCATTGGGGTCTCTGTCTCACTCAGAAGCCCTGCCCAGGGCCCATGTGCATCCTCCGACTAGAACATTAAGAAGGGAGAGCAGCTAGCATTGCTTCTTCCACAGCTTGTATTGTGCCAAGTGTTCCAGATGGTTTTTTCTCAACCAATGACTCCCAGGTATGGAACTAGAAGCCCCAAACCATGTCACTTTCACTCTGGCCATTCCATTGGCTCCAGCTCAAAGGGATTTTCCCTCCTTGTGAGCACTCCAAAGATATGTCTGTGGTTCCTGTTTTGCAGGAGAGGCCACCCTCTGGTTTGGACTTCTCTGTGTAATGACATGCTGACCTGCTCTTGCTTACGCCTGACAGATTAGACAAAAGACCTCGATAGTTATTCCTAGCTCTCTGTAGCCCTGCTGTCTGCCTGTAATGGTGAGAAAGTCCTCTTGGAGGAGCTATTTGCACAGCCGCCATCTTAAACTAGCCCAGGAGCCACCATTCACACTACAACTGGTAGGAATGGCGTCCCTCACCACCTACAGGGCTGCCGTAACAGTTCCATGTTTGGGTCCCCTCTAGCGATGCCTGCTATTTGGATACACAGAGCAACACATGTTCTTGCTCCTTCTGAAATATATCCTCCCTTAACTGTGAATAAGAATCAGGAACCAAGACTCAGGAAAGACAACTCTCTCAGAGCAAGGTCTCCCTGAAAAGGGCCCTCACCTTCCTGTACCCATGTGCTTTAGAACTGTGTCTTTAACCAAGTCAATGTTTCCTTATTGTCACGTCATGTCATGTCATATACAGATGAGGATGAAAGCAGCATGCCATCCTGGGAAAGGCACATGGATGGATCTCAGGCATCATCAACCCTATGGATGTTATTCCAAATCTTTAACAACAGGAATCTAAGGACTATTCACCTCTCATAAGCATATTTAGACATGAGAGCTCATCACTCTTGGGCAGTTTACACAGTTTACTAGTTATTTTGTCCTCAGGAAGCCCCAACTATTTTTTTTATCTTTCTTTTACTATACTTGAATTTCTCTCTTCCCATTTCCCATGTCCCTCTCTAGGCTTTCTATTTATCTATGTGCAAACACAGCTGCTGGCCCAAATTATCACACAAAAGAAACACTTCATTTCTCATTCTGGGAGCATTAATGGCAATAGAGTCTGTAAGCTTATCTTGTCTGTGTCCCAAGAACATGAGAGGCCTCCAACAAGGCAAGTTTTAAATAAAGCAACCTCACACTTGTCATATTCTTCCCCGACAGAACGGTTTATCATCCCAAGTTTGTGCGCCCCTCATCTCTGGAAGACATTTGCTGCCAGGAGAAGTTGCCCACAATAGGACCAGCCACTTGAGTCCATGCTTCACACTGGTCCCTTTGTCACCCTTAGTAATTTGCAGCAGTTCTCTGAGCAGAAGAAATGTTGAAATGAGAAGGCAAAGCTTTTACCAAATCTTCTCACAAATGTGCACAGAACACTCTCCTGTAATAAACTTCCTAGTCCAGGGCACAAAACAGTAGTATCTACAGGTGCCTTTCTTTTTTAAATTTTTTCTGTAGTCTAATTTTTTTGTGCAGGGTCCACTGGAGGATAGAATAGCTATGAGCTACCAGTATAGACCTTTCCTTTCCTATTAGTGCAGCAAAACCCACAAGTGATTAATTATGTAAAATGGTTGATTATGTAAAAACAACTAGCCCGACGCTGTGACATTGCTGTATAGTTTTTAGGTTTGCATAAGTACTTTCTGTTGTTGTTGATCTTCATAACAACTCTATCAGGTTGGCAGGGAATTGGGAAGTTAGTATTATGCTGTAGGCAAAGACATCTACAAAGAGGTGAAAGTTATCTCATATGCTAATAACTAAGAAAGATCAGACCCTGCAGGATTTTCTTAAATAAAATTCCAGTACTTATTCCATGAACACATTGTCAAGAAATCTCAATTTAGTCTGTAGGTTTCAAATAGAAGAAGGTAGAATTTTCTAGGGGAATCTTCGAAGGTATAACTTTAGGATAGCTCTATAATCTTAACAAACATCAGATTCACCTGTCCTTTTGTGAAGTCATGAGTAATCAAAGTAGTTACAAAAGTGAATCTATATTCTCCTTTTTATCTCTCAAAAGAACAAAAAGAGGGATCCAGGTTAATATTTCACAGCAGTTTCTCTGATGCCAATAGGGTCCTCTGTCCCAGAAATGCGAGAACCCACAGCTGCTCCAGAGTAGCATCTATGTCGAGCTCCTAACACTCCTCCTTGAACTCACAGGAGTTCAAGATAGGATAGTTACCCATCTTTAGTTCCCTCCTTTAAACACCCACATTCCCATTTCTTGTTGTTTGTTGACATACACTTCTTGGCTAAATACTTCTGACTTCTCTCCTAAATATCAACCCAAAGGCAACACAGAAGTAAAAGGAGTGAGAAAAATAAAGAAGAGAATTTTGCATTCTTTCTGATGTCTTATGCCATTATCCTGCAGAGACAGGTATATAGCAAGACACTAAAACAAGAAAAAAAAATATCCTTGCATGCTAATTAAAGCATTCCCCTTATCCCTCTTCTTAGCTCCAAATAGCCCTCAGTTTTCTCTTACATATTTTATGAAATCATCTGATACAGATGATGCTATTTAGATTGTAGTAGGAAAGAACTACTTATTGAAACTAAAGTCATTTCATGGTTAACCATTTTATGTTTCATGGTTCCTTCTCTATTCTAATACAAATAGTAACATTGGTCAGTTCTCAGCACCCCAAGGACCCAGTTGCTAGACTTTCTCACCTTCCCAATTCCTCTGCTAATGAGTACAACAGAAACTTCAACTGCCAGGGCCAAAACTCTGCTGCCCTGTCAGAGAGACAGGAATTAAGCAAATTTCTGGGCATTGATAGGCTTTAAGCTTCTGTGCAAATGCAGATGGAGAGGGAACTTGAGGGCACAGAGAGAGACAAAGAGTTACTATTCTTAGCAGTTTGCAGAAAAGAAAATTGAAATGGCCAAGAAATATACAAAGATGCCCAATCTCATTGGCAATTATAGAAATTACAATTTAAGCCACATGCCATATTATTCCATACCAGCAAATCAGCAAAAATTTAAAAGCATGAAAATTCCAAGTAATGAAGAAGGTGTAGAGATGTGGAGACAAAGATTACACTGTGGATGGGAATGTGAACAGGTGCCACCACTTTAGAAACTATTGGGAAATACCTAATAAAGTTGAAAAGTTAAATACCCCACCACCTAGCAACACAACCAGAGTATATATATTCTATAGATCATCTTAAAATGGTGTCATAAGGAGCCGTATATAAAAATGTTTACAGAATAATAGATAAGTAAATTGTAACATATTCACATAATGAAATACCATATAGTACTGAGAGTCAGTGCACAGAACTAAAAAAAATAAACATGAATAAATAAATGTCTTAAAAACAGGGTGTTGAGGGAAAAAAAGTAACTCGTAAAAGAATACTTTCAGCATAAAAAAATTCACATAAATTTGAAAAACATGCAAACTAATATCACATATTCTTTATGGATACCTAGATGGATATAGTAACAACATAAAGAAATGTTATGGGTGTGATAACAGCAAATGCATACTGGGCACATTTTGGAGGGAGGACCTCCATATACTGCAACTGCTGAGCGGTATACAGGGGCCTCAACTAATTTTCTACTTCTTGGATGTGCCATGCATAGGTGTTTATTATATGTTCCCTTACAGTTTTATACATATAAAGTTTCTCATAATTTGTTATTTAAAAAATCTCAGTGCTTTGACTGTATGTCGGACCTTCCCACATTAACCACCATTTGACTCCTATCACTCAGTTGGGTTCTGGAACTTGGGATGGTGTCCTTGCCACTGGGAGGAGGAAGGCTGGAGTGGTCACTACCAGAGGAAGCCAGGTGAAAATGTTAAGATGGATATGTTCCATTGGTCTGCCAAAGAGAAGGTCAGCAGTTCCTCTTAGAGTGAGAAGGTCACGAGTGGAAAAGGAAAAGAAGACAGGACAAGACAGGACATGATGAATATGGTTTAATGTCATCTCTGAAAGCTTAGTTGTACTTCCTGTTAAAGGGGAATTCATTCTGGCATGGAAACTAGTTTTCTGGGCAGACGTTTGGTTTTATTGCACCACTTAGGTGGCCATAAGGGAGGCCACACCTAGAAAACACAGCTGGATCCTCTTGGCTGATGGGTCCTGCCCTCCATGTTAGGGGACCACAGAGTAGGGAGGGCTGTGGCACTAGTTTCCCACTCAACGACTTAGCAATGTTTATTGCTCCACCCCGACCCTTATTAAAGAGAACTGCAAATTGCCTTTCTGGGACCTCAGTGGCCCTGAAACACAGGTACATGTGGGCCCAGGACAAGAGTCTCTTGTCTTAAACAAGCTGTTCTTCTGCCAAGTGTGAGGTCCTCATCCAGAAATGAGCTACTAGATCTACAATCCAAGCAAAAGCTAGATGAAGGAAATGCACAGGGGACTGTGCCAGGGGAATAGGGTGAAGGTAGAGAGGTGGGAGAAGTTTCGGGAACCCATAGAGTAAAAGATACCCATCTGTTTGGTGAAACACTTGTAGAAAAAAGTGTAATCATCAAGCGGTACAAGTGGAAACGATGGCATCAGATAGTGGGAGGACGAGACAAGGAATCTGAGGTTTGACTTTTGGACAGTGGCAGGTATGGGGTACTGAGCTGTGATTAAAAGGCAGTATGATGAAATCATACGGTATTTGTCTTTCTCTGTCACTTAGTATAATACCCTCTAGGTCCGTCCATGTTGTTGCAAATGCCAAGATCTCATTTCTTTTATGACTGAGTAATATTCCTCTGTGTGTGTGTGTGTGTGTGAGAGAGAGAGAGAGAGAGAGAGAGAGACATCTTCATCCATTCACCTATCCAGGAGTACACGTACACTTGGGTTGTTTCTTCCATACCTAAGCTAATGTGGATAAGGCTATAGTTTACACAGGGGTGCATATAATTATCCTATTTAGCATAAGAGCAAAACAAATGAACATACAAAAACAGACTCTTAATTACAGAGAACAACCTCATGGTTGATAGGGATGAGGTGGATACGGGGATGGGTGAAATAAATAAAGAGGATTAAGAGGTACTAACTACCAATTAGAAAATAAATAAGTCAGAATGAAAAGTACAGCATAGGGAATATAGTCAATAATTTTTATGGTGACTACGCTTATGGTGAGCATTGAGTAATGTATAGAACTGTTGAGTCAATATGTGGTACACCTGAAATGAATATAACACTGTATGTCAATTTAAAAAACAAAAAAGGCACTACAATAAGCCAGAACTTAGATCTCACTATCCTACATCTTTTGCTATATTTTCCCATGTAATTCATTTTCCTTACTTTGCTTAACACACCTCATTAAACATCAGCATGGAACAAGTGAGCAGGGCCTAGGACTCTGCAGGGATAGCAGTCACTTAATACCCAGTGAGCAGGTCAAGGAACCAGCCATCAGGGTGGAAAGTAAAGTCACTTCCCTACAGAGGAAAACATCCATCTCCTCAGCCAATGAGTTGGGTAAGCTTTGGGCAAATGACTTCCGACCACAGGCAGCTGTTGATCTGAAAGGAAATGAGCCACCAAATCATTGGGGCTTTCATGATCCTGGCTAACTGGCTAAACTCTCTGTAAAGGCTTTGCAAGATACCAAGTGAAGCGAAGTAGTCTTCTGTTTTGTCACACTTTGAAAGAAAAAAGTCCCGTCCAGCTGTTGAGAGTTGATCCCTGCTACACCAAACCATGCCACAGGATCCTCAAGAGGTGGAATATTTCCATCCCTATGATGAAAGAGAAATCCAAGAGAAAAAAAAAGATAAAAAAACTGAGTCTTCTAAATAGTTATCCAAAGCCTTAGTATAAATATTCTCAAGGAGACATTGAACACCTTCTCATCTCATCTTTGTTTTGAAATGGGAATAGGATTCCTATTCATCGAATGCTGAGAAAAGAGAGAGAAATCTTCAAATTCTTTACTCTAAGCTTGAAGTGACTGGTTTCCCATGGAAAGCCTCTGGCTTTGAACCTCCCCAGTCAAAGGTGACTTTGACACAGAAGAGCAGAGAGTTTGGCACAAACTGCAGAGGTTTGCAACATGGTTCTGCCATGCTCCAATTCTACAATCCTGGACTCATAACTCCCATATGACTCAGTTTCCTCATATGTGAAATGGGGAAATTAATAATCCCTACCTCCTTTCGACTGAAGCAAGTGTCTCCAAACAAACCCATGAAAATCATCAGTGATCTATACATGAGTATTCAAGGTGAAGATACATGGGTTCCATCTCACACCACAAAACAAGTAATTTAATAATACCTAACAGTAGATATATTTGTTCCCCTCAGATCCTTCTTTGGCTGCTATGGTTTGGAACTCCAGTGACTGGAAGTCCTAATCTTGCAGACTTAATTCTCACGCAGCTTGGACCTCATGCTATGATCTTCACCATTCCTCCTCAACCCTTTCTTACTGTGAGAAACTAAATTCTGTCCTAGCCCCCCAGTCTCGAGAGTCCACACCCATGGCTTCTATTAACCTCCACAGAAGAGAAGGGAAATTAAAATAACACATTCTTTGTCTTGTTATTTTCCTACTAGGAAGCTGTTAGAATTTGGACGTTGCCCAGCTGCTTCATGTAATGTTTTGCTCTCAACCACCTGTCGCCTATTTATTTTTAAGCACTTACTGTTTACCATTATCTGATTTTTTTGTAAATTAGCTTGTTTTTCATGTTACCATCATTATCTCATTTCCTTCGTGATTTAAGATTTTTACCTCTCGGGGCACCTGGGTGGCTCAGTGGGTTAAAGCCTCTGCCTTCGGCTCAGGTCATGGTCCCAGAGTCCTGGGATCGAGCCCCGCGTCAGGCTCCCTGCTCAGCGGGAAGCCTGCTTCTCCCACTACCATTCCCTCTGCTTGTGTTCCCTCTCTTGCTGTGTTTCTCACTGTCAAATAAATAAAATTTAAAAAAAAAAAAAAAGATTTTTACCTCTCAAATACTTCACCATGCTATGGATTTTTAAAATATTGTTTTATTTTTCTTATGCAAGTTTCGTTTTTTTTCTCCTCTGGTGAGAGTTGATTATAACCTAAATCCGGACTTCCAGAATTAACAGAGAAACGAGCATTGATTTTTGCTGTTGGTTCAGTTTTTATTTGAAAAGTGTTCTCCCAGGAGCCTGGGTGGCTCAGTTAGTTAAGCGTATGCCTTTGGCTCAGGTCATGATCTTGGGGTCCTGGGCTCAAGCCCTGCATCAGGCTCCCCATTCAGTGGGGAGTCTGCTTGTCACTCTGCCCCTGCCTACCTGATCATGTGCTCTCTCTCTCTCTCATAAATAAATAAAATCTTTAAAAAGAAAAGTGTTCTCTCTCATATGCATTTCTTGTTTGTTTGTTTATTTGTTTGTACTTTGGAATAACTGACGGAGAAGAAAGTGTCAGGATAGAATTTGTCCTCCTTTATTATCAGTATGAGAAGCAAATTGCTAGCACATGTATTATCCAAACCTGGGTATTTGGGGGACTGCTCCCTTTCATTTAACTTTAACAATCAATTAAAAAAAAAGTAATCGTGCTCACTCTGGTGGTGGGTATTGAGGAGGGCACGTATTGCATGGAGCACTGGGTGTGGTGCATGAACAATGAATCTTGGAATGCTGAAAAAATAAAATTAAACTAAAAAAAATTTTATTGATCTTTTCAAAGAAAAAAATGTAATCTTGAATTATTTTCTTTTATATTTTCCTTTTAAATTTTTATGTAATCATTCCCTTTTATGCCATCTCATAATTTTAGTATTTTTCATATTTTTCCTTAGCATATTCCATATTGATCTAGGCTTTTCTTTAAATTTACTAGTAATTTTCCATATTTAAAAATTTTCTATTTAAGTAAATTTAATTTTCTCTTGTGTAAATGTATATTGTATTCTTTGGGTAAATGTTTTCCTTTTATTTGTTTTAGCTTATCTCAACTCTTTAATCTTTTAAATCTCATAATCCTTGGAGTTTCTGTCTTTTTTTGTCTTATTTGCTCTTATCCTCTTTTGAATTTTAATATATTTTAATTATACATCTGCCTTTACCTGGTTTTTTTTATATTATATGTTTCTGCAGTTAGGCCATTTTATCCATTTGTAGAGCAGTAACTTAAAAGGTATTTAATATTCCTACATACAGAAAATATTGAATGCTCAAAAATAATAGTTCTCCACTCATTCTCTCTAACCATTTTAGATCTATGTCACTGTGTCTACATTTTATTTTAAACCTAAGACTACTTGTATTATTTAATTATAGTTTTATCGCTTTATTTTTTATCACATTCTATATTTACATATATTTCTTTTTTTTTTGACAGAGAGGAGAGAGATCACAAGTAGGCAGAGAGGCAGGTGGGGTGGGGGGGGGGGGAAGCAGGCTCCCTGCTGAGCAGAGAGCCCGATGTGGGGCTCCATCCCAGGACCCTGAGATCATGACCTGAGCTGAAGGCAGAGGCTTTAACCCACTAAGCCACCCAGGCGCCCCTACATATATTTCTTTTTAAGAGTATCCACATCCAAATGTGCGCTATTGTAATGTGCAAATATGTCAAATTGCACAAAGAATAAAAGTGGGCTATGAACTCTCTGCTAGGATAACTCCAGTTGACAGATATTCATGCAGTATGAATATTAGAATATTCAAAGTTTAAAAAACTAGAGAATAAAAAGTAAAACTATCTTCTGTCCATTTGCATCCCTTTTGTAAGAGCTTGCCATGGTTATATCCCCTAAAACTGTATCAATAGTAGGTTCCTATCGTTCCAAATGTTTATTTGCACAAATGTAGCAATAAAGACAATGAGAGAATTTCTCTCTTACTTGAATTTAATAGGGAAAAATACGCCAATGTGAAATCAAAAAGTTTGCCAAACTTAAGTAAATACTTCTTCACTAAAAGAATATTACTTGTAAAACTTCCTTTTTAGTTTAAGAAATAATATTATGAAAAGAAAACAAAGAAGCGGAAGTCATTGCTCATTTGTTAATATCAGGTCAAGTCCGAGACAGTTTGCATCCCTACCATGAAAGAGAAGGAAATTCTCTTTCATACTTTTCCCCAAGATCCTCCCAAGTTCCATGCATTACATTATTAATCTTATTTTATAATTATTTCTAACACTTATTTCTCTTTTTTGTTCCCGCTTCATTGAGATGTAAATAAAATAGCTCAATTTATCAAATAAAATAAGATATAAAGCAAACAAAAATTGTTTATATTTAAGCTATACAATGTGATGCTTTGATATACATACACGTTGTGAAATACCATCACAAACAAGCTAACATTTCCATCCCCTTAAAGTTAGCTTTGTGTGTGTGGTGAAACTATTTAGGATCTACTCTCCTTTCACCTTTCTCCTGGAACATTCCCGCATACAGCTGGCTCTGGACTTCTATTGTCTCTGAGTCAATGCCCTCAATGCTTTTTTCTGCCACAGCTCCTGTCTGTTCATTTTGATTCATCTAATAATTCATCAGAACCCAAGACTTTGTCTTTCTTTATTTTTTTAAGATTTATTTAGTTTAGAGACAGAGTGGGCAAGTGAGCAGTGAGGAGGGGCAGAGGGAGAGTAATAGAGAGAATCCAAGCAGACTCCCTGCCAAGGGCAGAGCTCAATGCGGGGCTTGATCCCAGGACCCTGAGATCATGACCTGAGCCGAAATCAAGAGTCAGTTGCTTAATGGACTGATCCATCCAGATGCTCCTTGATTTTGTTCTTTAAAAATTATCTTTATTTAAATTTTTCAAGAAAGTTTTCTTTTCCACTTGTCTTTAATTTCTTAGCTGATTAATACCTTGAAAGAGTTACCAGAATGTGGTTAGGTATAGGAATGTCCCATATTCTTGGAAAAGCTGGACAGTTTTCCTGGCTGTTAAAGCATTGCTCTGTTCCAACAACATGTGATAATAAATGATGTGATCATCCTGGGAGGCAAAACCTAACAGTATGAGTAAAGTTTTTTCCCCTGGACTGCCACATGTCATAGGTTAAATCAACTCCTAGAGTGTTAGCATAATTTCCCAGAAGAGTCTCTTCAAAGTCTATGTCTCTTCAACTCCTCTGTTTAGTTGTAAGAGCCAAGAACTACCTAGTACTAGGATCATCTCGTGAAGGACATTGAGAGTGATGGTAGTGACACTTTCTAAGATCATCCTTATCAACAAAAGCAAAACTCTCCTTAGGAAAAACTTGCTTGCTGAGAATACCATATAACCCTAGGAATTAGATGCCAACCTCATCCCTGACTCTGGGTCTCAATGTCACACTAAGCACTACCCATTCACAAGAATGACAGATTTTTGGTTTCCATTTAAATGCCCACATTCTAAAGGGAGAATTTGATCCCATTTTGGGTCACAGTGGAGCCCTTTAAAATAAGCTCGAGAGCAAAAAAATAAAATAGACAAAATCTCCTCTGGTCAATATTTGTTCAATTCGCTTCTACTATATGCAAGGTATTACACTACATACTTGAATGCTATTTGTCACCACTCAATAAAATTATATTATTACAATTATATATACTGCTGCAATAGATTCAGGATTCTCAAAACTAACTGCTTGGTATTAGTCTGGGGATTCAGTGAATGCTTCCCCTTCGACAGTTTTGATTTGAAAGCTGAATAGTAATTAACGCATTTTAGCAGAGGGTATGGGGGTGGTGAAAGCACGTGTAGAGGAAGCACTTACACACAGCGCCCAAGTCACAAAGAACTGTAGCCCTCTCAAATACTTGATAGTTAAAGCTAATTAGATTGGATCATAGCAAGCAGATAGATAGATAGATAGATAGATAGATAGATAGATAGATAGATAGATAGATAAAATTTTAAAAGACTTAGAATAATGCCACGGAGATAAATGAATCAAATACTCTGGGCTCAATCACTAAAGTTAATAATCTTGCACTGCCACCCGAGAGTACCAGGAAGACACTGAAAGGCCACAAGGATGGGACTCACCTAATCTGTAACACGTACCATGCTGGCTAGGATTGAGAGCCTGGAGTGGAAGGGGCAGGAGCAGACATGAAAACTGCTAAGGACACTTAATGCAGGACAAGAGATGACGGTAGCTGGGAGGTAAGGTCATAAAGGACAGATGAAGAGCAGCGGAGTGCACTGAAAACTGTTTGAGGCATGGAATCAAAGAGATTGGGGACTGATACCTTGAGGACTGAGACTTTAAGACTGACGAGTTTCCTGCTCGAATCCCCAGATAAACTAGATGAACAATTAGGTAGATGATTTATTGAGAAGAAGGAACTTCAGCACTAGGAAGAAAATCATCTGTTCGGTTGTGAACTTGCTGGTTAACCACAGATTGATGTTGATCTCATTATCTAGACATCTCATCTGGGAGACCTCTGGGACTGTTCACTACCATCTGAATCCTCTCAGTTGACAGCTCCTCAATTGACTTCTATTCAAATTCCAGGTTATTTCCTGGATATAATTAAAACTAAAAATGTAGATTTAGAGATAATTACTATAGCTTAAGTTCAAGATTCTTAGTAGTACTAGAGATGCATATTTAGCTTGGTTATACTCCCCGGAAAAAAATACCCTCCGCCTTTAAACTAGCAAACTCCTCAACCATAAATCCTCAGGTCAAACACTTTAAATCAAATAACCTTTGGATCATATTCTTCCCTCACTCCTGTTTATTTGTTTGTTTGTTTGTTTGTTTATATTTCAGCTTTACTGAGGTATAATGAACAAGTAGAACTGTAAGATAAATTGTACACTGTGGTGATCTGATGTATGTACACATTATGAAAAGATTTCCTCCATCTAGTTAATTTGCCCATCTATCACCTTACATATTTATCTTTTTGGGTTTTGTTAAGAATGTTTAAGTTCTACAATCTTAGCAAATTTTAACTATGCAATACAGTGTTATCAACCATAGTTACCATGTCTTACATTAGAACCTTAGACTTTATTCATCTTATAGTTGAAAGTTTGTATCCTTTTACCAGCCTCTCCCTATTATCTCCACCCCAGGCCCTGGCAACCACTTTTCTCTACTGCATCTCCGAGTATGCCTTTTTATCTTATCTCATCTCATTTTATCTTATCTTGATTTCACATATAAGTGATACCATGTAGTATTTGTTTTTCTCTGCCTAGCTTATTACACTTAGCAAAATGCCCTCAAGTTCCATCCATGTTGTCGCAAATAGAAGTAGGTCTTTCTTTCACATGACTGAATAATATTCATATATATATATATATGTATATATATACATATTCATATATATACATATATGACATATATATACACATATATGTATTCATATATATATATGAATTCATATAAATACTTAAGTTGCTTCAATAGCTTGGTTATTGTGAATAATATTGTATATAAATATATACATATATATGTATATGTGAATATGTATATATATTGGGTAAATTGGACATTCAGAAAGCAAAAGAATAAAACTGGATCACTATCTTACACTATACACAAAAAAATCAACTCAAAATGGTTTAAAGACTTGAATGTAAGACCTGAAACCAGAAAACTCCTAGAAGAAAACATTATGAAGTAAGCTCTCTAACATTGGTCTTGGCAATGAGTTTTTGGATTTGACACCAAAAGCAAAGTCAAGAAAAGCAAAAATAAACTAGTGAGACTACATCAAACTAAAATGTTTCTGCATAACAAAGGAAACCATCAACAAAATGAAAAAGCAGTCTACAGAATGGAAGAAAATATTTGCAAATCATATATCTGAAAAGGAGTTAACTTTCACTACCATTTTAAAGTCTTTCGTGATTTAAATTGCTCTAATCCTTGCAAAAGTATTTACTTTTACTTACTTTTAATATATGCTTCTTTGTGAAAAGATTCAAAGGTATATATATTTTTTTTTCAAAGGGAGCCTTCTACTTTCTCAAACCACATACCTGTCAAGTTGTGGGATATGTTCTCAATGATTTTTTTTTTTTTTAGAAGGAGACATTTCTCCATACAATTTTGCACATGGGAAGCTGTCAACTATCAAACAAAGAGATTTTGCTATTGCTCACTTTTATACCATTTATCAATTACTTGATCTTTGTTAAGACTATGTAACACTCTCTGCTGCTTTTGCTGACCTCTCAATGGTTATTCATGAAGGGGGAGTAGTGAGGGGCAAAAAATCTTAAGTTCAAGACACTTGAGCTGTTGTCAGGTCAATGAAGAAAGAGTAAAATTCTTTCAGGGCTACTGTGAGGTTGCAGTATTGTGAGGTTGAAGTATTTGTGTATTTCTTTAAGAAGACTAATGTATATATTAAAGAAGACTAATTTACATCATAAATTGGATTAGCAGTTGCTCAAATAACCAAAATCCAGGTATGAGTGTGTTTCCTCAGAAAGGATTTGTGTTTCCTAAGACAAGGTGTGTTAGTCACTTCAGGCCATCCTAACAAAATACAGGTATTTTGTTATACTATACTATAGACTATGTAGCTAAAACAAGAAAAATTATTTTTAAAAACCAGTACTATAGGTGTGCATGCATGTAGTAGAAATTATCACATTCTCTTATCACTTACGTTGGATTTAATAACATTTTCAAATGTTAGGCACACATCAAGAACTGACCAATTCCAATATGGAGTATTGTGAGCCTCTAAAATAGGCAACTACATTTAATTACTAACGTGGTTATTTAAAGTAGAAGTAAAAGAAAATTACTACCATAATTGAAATAATTTATTCATCAGAATCTAAAGAATTTAAGTTATGTGTTAGAAACTCTACATAGGGTAAGGATAGAGTGGTAGTGGTATAGAGGTACATACTTGAGTCTTTCTCAAAGAAATGTTTTTGTGTATGTGTCTTGTTTGTTTGTTTTGCTGCTAAACAATCTACTCTCAGGAAGTCATAATGGAGTCTATGTCTAAAGTTGATATTCCTTTAGAAACATTTTTTTTCAGGTGCGGAAACTAATAATGCCTTGACAGGGACAACTTCATCCCTGTCCTATTTCAATTCCAAGTCTAACTCAGAAGCGACTTAAATTCTATATTTGTAAAGAGAGTTTAACTGTGTTTTATCCTTTCCAGAAAACTCTTACCTCTGAGATCACAAAATATTCTATGCATGCCCCCACCAAATGTTTCTATTTATTTATTTAACTGCCTGACAGATAATAATGTCTTTGATGATAATGACTGTATCTTATTGTTCCTTGCTATGGTGATAGGAGTCAGCATATTGAAAGAGTTCCTGGATTAGTCCCAACATATCTAATTTTCTGAAGTTATATAGTGGAGTTCAAAATTGGCATGCATTTGATGCCATGAGCTCAAGGTCTAAGGAGATAGACATGCAAGGGACTGACTTCTCAGTTGAGACAAGGATTTAACCCTAGCTAATTCAGCAGCCTGGATAGTGCCATGGGGGTTTCTAATAATATTTGAGCTAAGCTTTCATCTGTAAAAAGCCCACAATGAAAGATCTTCTGAAGTTCCATGGTTGGCAACTATATGTTTATAATGAGCTTTGTTCTTATGGTTCTTTGGATCTGTCTTTACCACTCTCTCTACCACCTTACATTACCAGCTTTTAGTAACATCTTCATCAGAAATGAAGTTCAAGTCTTAGTGACCACTCCATTAATATAGCCACACCCTTGAAGGGATATAATTAGTTGACAGAATGGTCTTTTATCTTTCATAGAACCTTTTTACCCCCTTTATGAGCTTAGATATTGCTAATTTAGGAGTAGGGACCTCGGTCCTTAAAAGATATGAAATGGGTAGAAAAAGACTATTTGGCTAAATTTCCATAATGCAGTTAGCACATGAATGATCCCTTCTATATGTTTCACAGCAGAGATAGTACTTTTATTTTAATCCTATGTGCTGTCACACTCTTTGGGGTTTCTGAACTGATTAAAGGAAATAACCTCATTTTTTTTCTCCCTTAAAAATATCTACTGTCTTTATAGATATTCCTCCCAGCTCCTTCCTGCTTCATAATACAGCTTTATTTCTGGTAAATCATAACTGTGACATAGTAAATACATCATTAGGTAAGCAACTTGAGCTGAAAATTGGCTATATTTTAAAAATGCTGATGTATGGGATTTGGAGGTCTTACCTTACCTGACAGATGGCAAAAGAAAATTAAAGAAAATAGTCACAGCAGATCCCCTCCTCCACACTTCAGTGCTTTGTTAAATAAGAATAAGCCTATTTAATTAATATTGATTTAACACTGACTGTCCTTGAGATATATTACCCTTTGACACATTTTTACCTTCAAAACTGCCAAAATTGCAAAATGTATACAAAATTCAAATCCATTTTTAAGCTCAGAGTTATTGTGGTTTGTTATCACCAATTCCCAGCTACTCCAGGAAGGAGCTACGTGTCTTAGCAAATGTCTTTATTTATGACCTCCAGCGATTAGTTAGGTTTGCCAGACATTTTTCAGAACATGGCCCAGGTCACCCAGGAGTAGGACTCTAGAGCAGGATAAAAGATTCTGCTATATTTGGCTTATGATATTGGCATTTGTTAGAACATGACAACCTCACTTTGATAGAAATATTAGGGAGTTATTTCTTTCTAAGTAAATAATACAAAGGAGACATTTGTTTATCTGCTAGAAGAAGAGGACACATTTCTTATTCTTGACACCTTTTATCTGGTCATTTGAATAGTGGGTAAATAACCAGAAACCCTTGTTTGCCTAAGGTTTTTTATTTGAAAATTTGCTTATTCAACTCCCATTCTTTTATTTCATCCAAATTTCAGGGTAGGCCTTGGGTATGGTCCCTTCTAGTAAAACCCCATCCTTCTGTGAAGGGGGATATATACATCATTAGATTCAGGAAGTTCCTCTGAGATCCCCACCCTATTTTCAGTCTCAGAACAATAGGTCAATCATTCTACATATAAGTTATACTCAACTATCTTAAGTAACCAGCACCCTCCTTTGTGTCATGGTGCAGATCACAATATTTTTCCTAATGCTGACCTAACCTCCCACAATGAGTGAATGACAAGAAAGGAGGCCAAATATCCATTGAACTTTTCAAGTAGACACTGATTGGAGAAAAAATGAAAGCACTCATTTTTGCCCGCACCACCATGGAAGTCATTTTCCCTTGGAAGGCCTCTGCCCAAATATGAGGAAAAGCATTTGCATTATGTTTTCAGAAGAGCATGATCAGAGGCTCTCTTCCTGGGGCAATGTGCACCTAAAAGTTAGAGCCTTAGACGTGAAAACCTCAGCTACCTTCTCTTTGAATTTTCTTCTACTTTTATCTCTGGTAATAATGGAACAGATTTGTAAATAATGACAGAAAACAGAAAAGCCTGGGAGTGGGGCAACCTATCACTCCATCTAGCTTAAAGGAAAATGCGTGGTCACTCACTCAAATGCGTGCTCTGGAACTGGTATGATATTCTTGGTAGGGCTGAGGCTAAATGGTTGGGCATGAAAAGGAGTCAAGATAAAATCAATTGACAGAACAAAATGATTCTGACTTGAAGTACAAAAGTCAGGGCTGGTAAAAATGAAAAGAACCTCTCCGGAGCAACTTGCACTAAAAGCATCCAGCACAGTTCGCCTAATTGTTATTGCTGTGAGAATGGAATTTTGTAGAAACTTCTGCCTTATTTTCCTTTCTGGTAGTTTTGTTCTCCTTCTCTGCTTTGTTTGCAGGGTGAGCCATGGCCCCTTTCTCTTGCTCATAACCCTATTCTCCCTCTAGTCTTAACATGTGCAGCTACAACTTATTTCTACACTCCCATAAAGTAAATTATCACAGAGAATCAGTGGTTTTGTTGTGTTGGGGACAGAAAAATAATGTTAAATATGCCTCTTTCTGAAAAAAACAGTAAGTTACTCTAGCACCTGGAGAGTCATATAATTGTCTAGGATGGTCCCACTCCCATTCCATTCTCTACGATAGCTCATCTGCTTGGTACCTTCCTCTAGGAACACAGGGAGCCACACCTAAGAAAAGGCTTCTTTCCAATGCAGAGATCACAAGGGAGGTTTTAATGGAGTCTCTCACACATGCATTGCCATTGTCTTTGATCATAAAAAGGTAATTGTTATAATTCCTTATGTGGGTATCTTCTAGAAGCCCCTTGGGCACATGCCCCATCAGTTCTGAAACCTCTGACTCTCCCCCTATCTTTCCAATAAAAAAAGGAAAATTTATGTTTGGGGAAAAAATAGAAATGATAAGTTATGACTGTTAACTATCATTCTCAAGTAAATCACCTCAAGATATGTGTGCTTCCTTTTTTTCTAGAAGATGTTTGATATTATTTCCACAAATATAACATGTCACACTTGCAAAATTCACATTTGAAATGTCTGCTTAAAGGTAGGCCAACACCTTGTTTAATATTTCTATAAAAGAACAGAAAGAAGGAGTTTGAATCTGCCTCAAGTGAATCTTGGGGGTTTTGATTTTACATCATTGCTGCCAATCATTTCTGTTCCAGGGGAAACTATTAAAGGAGTTGGAAAATCCCACTGTTGAAATTTTCCATGGTTATAGTCAAACTTTACATTTTGACTCTTCCTAAAAGATAAATACTTGAAACAAAAGAACCTTGCAAAGTATAAGGAGAACTGAAACTGATGGGGGTTATCAGCAATGGTAGTAATATTGGTTGGATTGGAAAATGCAAAGGCAATCATATGAGTTCTTAACTAAACTCTAATCTCTTGCTCTCTTAAGACATCTCTTTGTTCATTGCATACAAAGAAAAATTTGTATGCAATGAACAACACTAAAAATTGGAGCCATCCTGATTTTGGCAAATACCTAAAACAAGGAATAAATTCTAGGCCCTGAAAGAACCATGGGCTTGGTGCTCTGGAACCCAAAGATAAGCCTCACATTTCTCCACCTATTTGCCAACCTGCAAATATCTTAGCCTTCTGGGACTTTCTACATACATATTACAATACTTTCCCCTTATGTAACAAAAAAATAATGGTCCAGTAAGAGACACATACACATGAACAATGCTCAGATGAGCTCAAGCACCTCCTGAGCATTCTGTTAACCATCCCTGTGTTCAGATTGATTTGTGGGCCTTGGGCCCATCATTTACTCACCATTAGCTATCATTAGACCATTATGACTCCCCATAGTCCCTCAGCTTACTGCTTCCAGGAAGGAGGAGTAATCTTGCCCCGCTGTGTTGAGCTCGTTTTCACTACCACTAATTTTCTGACAGAATCTATGAGTAATGTCACATTTCATAGTGCTCCAATAAAAACACTTGCTCCTTGGCATGGCTAGTAAAGAGCTTGATGGAGAAACTGTAGAGAGTCCCCAAGAGGGCAAAAGGTGAATGAGGGACTTTGTCATGAGAAAAATTGAGTACCTGCCTAGGCTGACACAGCGGTTCAAAACAAAGAAAAAAGGAATGAGGTAATCAGGTCATGACCCAAAGACTTTTAGACATTTATTCATTTACCCAACAATATATTTTGAGCACCTACAATGTGCCAGTCACTGTTCAAATAGAATTGTCATGTCTGTTGGACACAATCCCTTGGAGCCAGAAGGTCTGGGATCTGCTCCATGTTTCCATTTTACTGAGATGTGCAACCTAATAAAAATTGCTTAACTTTGTGAGGTCCCTGGCTTCTAATCTTCTAATCTACATAATAGTCATTTGTTTCATAATATCTCTATGTAATAATCTATATAACATAATCTACATAATAATCATCTAGGTTTTAATTTATTGATAGAAATTCATGGACAATGGCATTGTAATTGGAGGCATTTAGAAAAACTTTTTTATAAAACATTTAAAACATATAAAAACATTTATATAAAACATTTTTATATATGTATTGTGTGTGTGCATATATCTGTATCTATATTTATAGAGAGAAAGGGAGAGAGAGGGAATGTCTTAAGAGGAGGATATTTTCCTATGCACACACTCATCTATTCACTGTAGCAGAAAGGCAGGTCCTCACAGCATTCAGCTAACATGTAAGCGTCATCTCCACATTGCCATACTCATGAACCAAACACAAAAGTCAACTGGACACTAGGCAGAATAATGGAAGCACCCAGTTCTCTAGGGCATAATTTTAAGCCTTACACTCAGGTGATTTCGAGACATCAGGAAATGTGCCCGAAGCATTGCCTCCAGAAGAAGACACTGTCAATCATAGAAATCTCTATGACCATCCCATCAGTTTCTATTTACAGTCACTGAGAAAATCTGAATATGCTGATGCTTCACTGAAGTAACATTCCCCTTCTCTGCATTAGCCTCCAATGTTGTTGTTACTGCTGGTCTGAGGCTTTGGACTCCATTTATATGAAAATTGCTAGAACCTCAGATATAGTAACCATGGTGCTTACTTAGTATACTCCATGTGGGTTGCCCACATTCCTTTTAGACAGATCCCATTAGCTGTGTCTCAAGTTGGAAATGGGATGCCTAGAACTCTAATTCCCCAATCTTCAAATGGCAACCATGTGGGAATCTACTCTCGATAACTACCAAGAATATACACCATAAAATGCCCTCTGACCAGGGCTCTGTTTCCAAGTGCCCAATCTGTTCTCCCATTAGAGTTATAGAACTATAGGACTTTCATTGCCTCTAGCTCATGTCCTGGCCAAAAAGCTGCCCAAGGAGCTTGCTTAGTGCTCCCTTTTCCCTGAACCTCAGTCTGGTTATCTCTTGATGTTGGTTATGGGTTCCTCTTGACAGGGAGGCATTCCCAGGCCCATTTTTAGAACCCAAGAATATCCTTGATAAAGAGTATATCAAAAACATTTGCAGAATGAGTTGATCCAAAAATTAAGAGAGTAATAGCAGATCCACCTTCCACCAAAGCCCCTCTGTGGGCTCAAGAACTCCATCCTGTTCCTGAGACAGTGTTAGAACTCTCTTAAGAATGAAGGCTAGGAAGGGAACCTTTTCTCTGCAACCTCACCAACATCTGTTGTTTTCTGACTTGTTAATTTTAGCCATTCTGACTGGTGTGAGGTGGTATCTCACTGTAGTTTTGATTTGTATTTCCCTGATGCCAAGTGATATGCAAGCTGGTGCAGCCACTCTGGAAAACAGGATGGAGGTTCCTCAAAAAGTTGAAAATAGAGCTACCTTATGACCCAGCAATC